>OY282449.1:113639978-114854738 GCA_958295655.1 Palloptera scutellata | reverse complement strand
CGCACGGCAGAGAATCTGCCACACTCGTACTCATACTCAAAGTATTTCAGTGTAGGTACAATATTTATATGTACAAAAATTCGATATACATCAGTGTGCAGCAATCGATACACTTACACAGAGAGGTGGTACATATGGTATATACATACATACATCCACACATGCCAATATGAGCTTGCAACAGCGGCTGCGGCAAATGCAAAAATTTCAATATTTTGAAAAATGTCCCAATGTAAATTGTATTGTTTTTGTTTCAACATTTTCACTATTTTTTTTTTTTTTTTTGTAGTTTACTAATTTTCTAAATAAACAATAATTTTTGTGTTTATACAATAGTTGTTGTTGTTGTTGTTGTTGTATTGTATTGCGCCTATCGATGACATCGAGGGTGGTCCTCATAAATTTTACAATTTTATTGGCAATATTTTATTTTCTTGCTGTTTTGTTTTTTCTCCTCTAATTTTCTAGCGTTATGGAATTTATTTTCTTAGCACACACCGCAGCCAACTTAATAGCTAGTAGGTAGCACTCATATATTAAAATTCGAAGTGCATTTCATGGGCTTTGCCGATAATTCTTAACATCTTTTATGTGGGTATGTTTTTTGTTTTGTGTTTATTTGTTTTTTATTAATGATTTGTGCAAATTAATTTAATTGTTAATTGCAAATATTTAAAATATTTTGTTTTTATCCCAACTCATATTGGAGTTTATTTTCTGGTGCAGTTATTACATTATTTTTATTACAGTGCTAAGAAATCCTACATAAAGTTCGGAAGTGTTTCAGTTCTTTTCAAAAGTAAATCGTTTTTTTTCATGATTTTATAGGAATTTTTGTATACAACAGCGTTTAAAAAGTTTCGAAGTTTCCGTTTCGAATAGTTTAACGTAGAAATGCCGGATTCAAAATGTTATTATAGCTGATGGTTTTACTAACTTGTTTTATATAAATTTAAAGTTCTCAGGCTTGAACCCGAAAATCCCCCATACAAACTGAGAGAGTGCCACGCTTTCATAATTTAATTAATATGATTCAATGTGCGGCGAACCTTGCCCTTGCACAGAGCCTTGCTCCCCGTGAGTTGATTCTCAAAATATTTCAGAAAGTTTTTTGTTAGTGAAAAATATTCGTTATACCAAACAAAATATCACAAATAAGTAATGCCAAAAATTTAAGTTTCCCCATATATGTAATAATAAAATATTAGTATGTTTTTAAAACTAGGACCAAAATACCTGAATGTAAATGAATCAAGATCCAATTTTAGACGGAAGAGGGTAGACATCGGCCATTTTTTTTTATTCAGGGCTCAAAGCGGCTTAATGCACATATGTATGTACTTACTTTACTTTACTTTTAATGGAACAACAGCCCTTGCAGGGCCTAGGCCGAGCTTTTCGCATCTACTGGTGCCGTATAGAAAAATTATTTTTTCTCATCCAGATGGTTACCGTGGCGAAACCAGAGCGCTTTTTAAGGTCACTTTCTAATAAAAACTCTCAAATCTAAAACTTTCAACATTGCCAATCTAAGTGGTGCATTTAGAAGAGACTATGAAGACTACAGCTCAATAAAGCGAATGCGTAAAACCCTTTAAAATATTATACCATATTTCTAGTACGAGTATAGCGCAATTATTTATTACACTCATTTTTGATTTGAGTTTTAGTCAAAAATCGGTATGAATTTTGCTTTTTAAATCGGTATGAATTTTATCTATTTTTTTTACTTTTGGTACGCATTTAAGCTGATTTGAGTTTTATTGAGACTTTTAGTGAATCTTGAAACACTCAATTTAATGTTTGGTCTGCATTTTCTTTGAATTTTAGTAAAATGTTTGTCCAGAATTTTTATTTTAGTTATGATCTGAATTCCGTTGTGGTATTTGATCAATTTTAATTATTTAATTTACTCTGAAAGTTTTGTTTTTGATCTGGTTCATTGGGTGGCACCAGAGGACACATTTAGGGCAGGACGACGCACTCTGAATCTGATTTTTGTTTGAATTTTGTCGACTTTCGGTTTGAATTTTTTAATCTTAGAATTTTCTTAAAAATTTATAAGAGGTTGCGCAATTTTTAACGTCAGTATGTGAATAATGCATAACTTAAAAAAAAAACACGATTTCTATATATGAGGTATTTTTATTTAATCTGGTCCTTTACAATTTATTTGGACTAGTATTTTAATACAATCAAGTGGCTGCTGTTATTGCCCTTTTTGCTGCGTTTTCCATCACTTTTTCGAGGATCTCAGGCGATAAGTGATGATTTCGGCACAAATGTTTGCCTTGAGCTCGTCAATGGTCTGAGGCTTGCTGGCGTACATTTTACTTTTTAAATAACCCCATAAAAAGAAGTCCAAAGGGGTCAAATATGGAGATCTGCGTGCCCAATCAAAGTCGCCATTTTTTGACACCACACGTCCAGGTATTTTTCAGAAACTGCAATGTTTGATTTGCAGTGTGGCATTCCGCTATGACTTGTTGAAATCAGTAACCGTCGTGACCTTTTTCACATATTTGTGGGCAGACATAACCAGCCAACATCCACCGATATCGATTCCCATCGACTGTTTCTCCTTCTCTGAAGAAAAATAATCCCACGGCCGGTTTACGACGGCCAACAAAATCCGACACCAAACGACGAATAGTGCGTCAGACGGTGCTTGTTGTCCACGATATTTTCGACGCTATGCACGTTAATTTTACACAACTAAACGACTATTTTCAATGTGCAGCGTTACTATATCGGCGCGGTGTTTCGGTGTGAAGCGATTCATAGTTAAAATTGTACTGAATTAAAGTTTCAAAAATATGTTTACTGAAGTCAATCGGTTGTTAAATGTTAAAATTATTCGATGTTTACATACCGATAGGGATGGCGCACCCTGTATTTAGTCTCGAATGAAGCAAATATTGCCAGAACCTGAGGAAGCAACGATCATATTGGTCGAGTATTTTTTGCGAAGGACGGAGGGAGAAAGTGTTAGATTAAAAATGGAACTGAACAGTTCTTAAAGCTTGTGGAACATAAGTGATAAACGGCGCTTTCTTCTACCATAAACGGAGTAAGAGGCCGTTTGATGCCCCGTACTCCCGTGGGCCAGGCAATAAATTCGCAACTCTATTAATAATATTTTCAGTCCAAATAATTTTCTAGGAGCCTTCTAAAAAGATATATTGAGTTTATTTTTAGTTCTTCATTTGAAAAGACAAACACCATGAAATATATTTAGTAAGTCAAAACTTGACAGCATTTGAAATCAGAATGCCATCATTAGTCGTTATTTTCCTATGAAGTTTCTAAAATCCGAGAAACTAGATCGATAGTTCGGAATTCAGTGAGCATCACTTCTTGACTGTCAACGGCAAGCTTCACAGAATACAAATTTCCGTGAGAGAAACTAAGAAAATAAAAGTATGGATCACTTCCATTCGTGTACAGATATAATTCGCATAACATGAATGGAAAAGAAAAGCTCTGTCTAGGCCTGCCATGGGCTGTTGTGCCATAATATTAGTATTTAATCCTTTAGAGTGGCGACTAGTACATTGCCCAAACTGCAAGAATCCATAAAATGAAATAATCCTTTTCTAATCATAGTTCGGCTATTGTTATCGTTGTTCCCGAATAAAATATTTTAATTGAAGGGGCAAAGAGTCCGCTATTTTTGGCTCCGAGTGAATAAACAGAATTTTAATTTTGTTCAAATAAAATACGATGGTAAAAGATATAAGCATCTGCTCATTTGAAACCTCATCTGAAGCTTGTTTCATTTATATTTGATATTGAAAATATAATCACTTAGTCCTTATTAAAAATAATTTGCTCGGTATATAAAACCCAGTGTTATTTTAAAAATTGCCGTTAAATTTTTTCAAATTATCAATGGTCTGAAAAAATGGAACTTTATTGTTTTGTTTAGCGACAATGAAAGGCTTGATTTCCAACCTTTCCAACGAGCCCATGTTTAACTAAAGCAAATAAAATAAGACTTCTGATATGACCGATTATAGTGAACTGAACATTAGATCTTTCATTTCCAACCAACTTACGAGTTAGCAATCAATGAGTTAGCTAACTCAATGACCCAAAGTATGAATCACGAGGCAAAAACATGAACTTTGTTTTCTCCCATTCGATTTTAATCCTGTCGTTTGAGTTCAGCAAATATTTAATTTGAGGCAATTTGGACTTTTGACACTTAACTAGAATTTGTTTGTTTATTTTAAACAAAAATTTACAGCGTAATTCTTACCTTGTCTGGTTTTAGTTTAATCCTTGATTAGATCAAAAACTCCTCTATTGATTTGGATGAACGCACAAAGTTTCTGTTAATTTTTCTGCGCTTTTTTTACTTTGTGGTTTGCTTCTCTTTTCAGTTGAAAATTTAAATTGAATTCTTAAAAGTTAAACTTAAAGTTTCTAGTTGCCTCTCTTGGTGTAAGTTTTGACTATTTTACGTTTGAGCACTTTTAGATTTTTATAAATTTTAAAATAACTTAAACATTTTTCTTTTAAATTTTTATTAACTTTCGCATTATTGCAAGATAAAACAATTGGAAAAAATATACTTTATTTTATTTCTTTGTGGAACTTTAACACATTCATTTCTTTTATTTAATTTCTTGTACTTTGTTAATTTTTATCTAACAAATTCACGTGTTTTCTTTTGATTGTAAAGATAAGAAAATTCAATAATTTTCATACATTTTTTATAAATAGATTTTTGAGTGCCATAATTTTAAATAAGTAAAAACTACTTTAATTCACAAAACTTTTTCGGTTCTCGTTCTCGTGTCGGTCACCAATGTCGTTCGCATAAAAATTCACAATTCACAACAAACCAACAACAAAACAATAACAGCAGCAGCAGCAGCAGTCATCATCATCATCGTTGTTGTCGCCATCGAATCGTATGACTTCTGTGCGATACCAGTGCTTATTTTTACAAGCACAAACCCACAAACACATACACACACGCACACATTCATGCTTATTTATATATACATATATATAGAGTACATATCCATACATACTTATGTCATTGGTATACATCCACCTACTAAAAAACCAACAACAGCATTAACTGCTTTGTTGTTGGGTTTCATTTCGTTTGGTTATTTTTTTTTTTCTTTTCGGAATGCGCTCCACCAACCAATGACACTCGACGACAAAATTTACACACGAACAACAACAAAAAATGATGGAAAAAACCATTCGAGAGCGAGAGCGCAACAAGAACGAATAAAAAATAACAGCGATGACGAAATAAAAAAGAGTCACTCACAATCAGAAAGAAATAAGCAAAAAAATAAAAGGCACCAACGACATACGACATACAAACGACAACTCTTCTGTGCTCTGGTGACGACGGCGACGACTCTTTATAACTGTGTGATTGTGACTGAGCGCTCGTATATACAAAAAAAAATAAAAAAAATCATGTGAGTATGAGCAGGGAAGATGAAGAAGAGCAGCAGTAAAGGAAAGCTGAAGCGGCATTGGTGACTTTTCAGGGGACGTTTTTTGTTTTTTTTTAATAATTTTCGTAGGTGCTGCTGATAATGGTGATGGTTTGTTGCTTGAAGTGCTGGTTGTATCCCTTAAACTGAAGGCTAGTGATCTTGGTAGTGTTGGATTATGCAGTCATTTTATGTCGAACGACAAATGGCGAGCGATGTTATTTATTTTTCAAATTTAAAGTGAGTACCGATGCGATTTGTCAAAGCTAGCAAAACACTGACAATTTAACGAAAAATTAGAATCTTTTTCTTTTCGAGAATACGATTTTTGCGACGGCAAAACACGATGGCGCACACCTTACCGTACTACAACAACACGACAGTGGCAACGACACAACGATGACTTTGCGCTGCTGTATGGATGGAATTGGGTAACAAGAAGAATCGCCGCCGCAATGAATATAGCTGGTTGGTGTCTGTCGGTAGTGGTAGTAGGTACATATATGAAAATGAACGAGCCAACGAGTAAACTAACGAACGAACAAACAAACGAATGAAAGAACGATGAACGACAATCAACAAACGACACAAACGGCAACGGCAAACGAGCGAGCTAACAACGTACACATTGAGAACCAGGCGGCGAGTCGCAAGCCACTGGAGTGGCTGGTGGCAACACAGCAATGGACGACCGATACCGATACCGACACAACGACCATAAAAACCAAAAAAGCCAAAATCCAACAGACATACTACATATGTATGTACATACATGCATACTTACGTACTACATAACATAAGAGGCAAAATGAAGAAGCAGAAGCGTAACATAAAAGATGAAGAGCGAATATCAGCAGCAACAACAGCAACAGAAGCAGCAGCAGCCCAGTAGACGCATGGGGACCACAGAACCTTACCGCATAGTACACAATCGCAATCACACTTGGTGCTTGGTGTGTCCGTGTACATATGGCGTTAAAAAATGAGAGCCAGAATAAAAAAATGAAACAAAATGTGTGTACTACTCACTACTCCACACAGAGTGTAAACCAAGGAGATGCAAAAACTCTTGCTAAAGTGTAAACAATTACTTTATGGTCTTTACTCTAGTTGTGCATACTTTTTACCTCCATTTAGCCTGCAGCTTTTTGCCTCATTCGATTTTGTTTTTCTTTGCGCGTTAAGAGCTGAACGGAAATTGCACGCTCTCTCTCTCTTTCTCTGTCGACAGCTCACTCAGTGACTCTTACTCTCTTAGTTTGTGCAGTAATGGCGCTGTTTTTTGAGTGTGGTTGTGTGCGTGCATTAGATACACAGCTTTTTTACCTAACCTTAGTACATCGGGTTTTTGCGCTGTCGCGCTGCACTTGTTATTTTAAAGTGTGATTTTTTTTATTTGTTTATTTTTTGCATAATTTATTTAAATGCTAATTATTGCATTTTCTTTAAGGTGATTATGCGATTTGTGCTTTTTCTTTCCCTTTCGCGCTCTCCCTGAAAGTTGCATAGTTCTCAGTGTTGATGTGAGATTAGAAAATTACACTGTCTAACAAAATATTTATGTTGATCCGAAATGTGAATATATATATATACTATAGCTTCTTTTTCATAGAATAGATTAGATATTAATATTTGCTATGGAACCCATTACATCGAACAACAAAGAAGAACTTAATAATATTTGTTAGACCGCGTAGGGTGATTTTTATAGATTTCTCGATGCTGAACACACGGATCTGAAAGCAGAATTTTTATATCACGCACTCTATCTAGAAATTGGATACTTTGTGGTTTTTTTTCATAGTCAAAAAATACTTCAACAACCTAAAAACAAGACCTAAAAATAAGAAAGAAAGTATTTTTAGGGATGCCCATTCTGGCTGCTTGCCCTCCAATGTGCCACAAACCTGTGATTTTTGCGGATGAGTTGTTCTGTATTTCTTCAATTATAGTTCGCAATGTTCTACTGCGTAGTTTTTGACTTACGGACACGCATGTTCACGGCTTTAAAATAATTATTCTCGCATTTTCACGCAGGTTGATAGTTTTCCAAAAAAATTTCGCACTCTTAAATAACGTCTTACAAACGAAAATCAAGAAAATATAATTCACAGTGACTCCAGATTTAGGATTTGCAAGCTGAAGAAAAACAAAGGTTTGCTTCCTAAACTACCAAAATTAGTTTTTAAAGGGAAGATGAAATCAATGGAAAGTAATGGAAATTATATCACACTCACGCAAACACACATGGAAATGAATTGCCGTTCATGAACCCATCTCCAATTGAGAACCTCATTAAATTGAAATATCAATCAAGAAAAGAAAGAAAAAAAAAAACTGTACTGTAAAACTGTGTTCGAAATAAATGGAATCAGCTCGTAATTATTTGAGATATCTTGAAACTTATTCGTCAAACTAATCTACCGTATGCTTCTAGACTAGTTTTCTTAAATAGGAATTTTCAGTTCACTAATCTCACATATTCATAAAATGTGACTCTTTCCAAGGGCCTTAATGCCCGTATGCTTTATCAAAAATCCCAAGTAATATTATATTTGAAATCAAGGCAGCTACTTTTTGGTTTCTTAGTGCCTCGCCCTCTGCTGTAGCCTATGGATTTTTCCATTATGGACACAGTTCGGTTTATTCCTTATTTATAAATGCAAGTGACAAAATCGCATATTATTAAGAAGATACCACCAATTTCTAACGCCCTTTCACTTTAACTTTCCGAATACATCCTCTGTGGTCATAAGGTACCTATTTACATAAATACGAACATATACATATATACATGTAAGTAGTATATATCTATATCTATCTATACATATTGTACCTATTTTATATTTCTCGCCTGTTTTGTCACTCATGCCACCATGAGACAACCAATACAGTCCAGCAATAGCCGAAACAACGACAAAAACACTACTCTTCGAATTTAAACGACACACACGCACAATCACACATACACATTCAAAAAAATTCACGCGCACAGTGAGTATCTGTCGCTGTAGCAGCAGTAACAGCGACGACAACGACAACGGCACACAACAAAATAACAAGAGCAGCAGCAGCTTTCCCTTTCTCGCCTGTGCTTAAGTGCACAGTAGTTGCTGTTGGTCGTGCGATTTGGGTCCACTTCGATATGATTCGGTCTCTTTTCTTGCATGTGACACTGTAAAATTTGTGTCGCCCAACATGAACCGCAGCATATAGTAGTAAGTACGTATATACATATTTAAGTATCTATATGTTTGCACCCCTACTCTTACCCCTAAAATTATATATAATACTCAACGACTTAACCACATATATACTCAATCCACTTGTGTTGCTTGTTGTTATTGTTTTTGTCGTTGCGATTGTCATTGCTGGTGAGTGTTTGTTTGCTTTGCCTCTTGGTTTATGAGTGCGTGTATTTCTATTTGAGAAAGAGTGGAAGGAATGATGAGAGTTGTCTGCTCTACTCAAAAGAGAGAAAGATAATGAGAGTTTTTATGCTATAGAAAAAGCAAATATCGATAAAGCAGTACAACATTTTATGAGAAGAGTGCATTTTGTAAAGAGCTAAAGAGCACTGAAGTATATAGAGTGGCTGGCTCATGAAGAGTATCTTTGAGATACGGAATACTACTGCTAGTGTATGTATAAAAAGTATCTGCTGCTGCTGTTGCCGCTGGCATCGATATATTAACGTAAATTAAATTACTACTAAAATGCTTATGTGCATTTTTATAACTTTTATCTTATTATTAATCAATATTTGACTATTGAATCTATAACAACATGTTAAATAAAAGCGGATTATGCACTTAATTTAAAATAATTTGAAGTTACACTCATGAGATAGAATACAAAAAGTAGTTTGCCGTCGGTGTTATACAAAAAAAAAATTATAGGATTTGCAAAGCAACCCAATTGTTTTTGCTATTAAAGTTAGGTAAAAGGGAAAATCATGTCACTAATAGTTGGAGTACCTGAGTACCTACAAAAGAATATGTCTAGATTTCAAAAGTTTAAAAAAATATTAAAATCTGACTTTGTCTAAGTTTAAGATGTGATTTAATAAAAATGAATGATAAATCTCGGCCATTCCAGATAAAACGCATCAAAAAATTTAGAATTTCCCATCATCTCTAGATTTGGCTCAATAGATCATGGTTTAGTTTCGGACCAGACTTCTCAAAAAAATTCCAACACGATAAGGTCTTATACGCTCAATTATAAAAAAATTAAGATTTTAAGACATTAAATCACTCATTTGTGAACTAATATTTAGCTTTTCTTTACTTAGTTTATTGAAATAAATCAATACTTGAAAAAACACTACATGTGCTGAGTTTACTTAAAAAATACATACGTTTTTGGCGTATGGCTATGCAGAGATGCAGATGAGTACGCTTAATCTTAATCCATAAAAACTCGATTTTGGAAAATTTGGTATTAGGGCTTTAGCAAATTAAGGAGGCTATTTTTACTTATGTAAAGGGAATCGAAACTAAGAGATAAATTCCAATACGTTGATATCAATTGATATCAGCAAAACGAAAAACTCCAGCATACAAATTTTTAATCGGTAGTATTATAGATTTTAAATAAAATATGTTGAATATTTTCAGTTTACGAGTAAATAAGCACCGAAAATGCATTACAAATTACCTAATATGTATTATTCGGGTTGTGGAATGATTTATTTTTGGCAGCCAATTTATTAAAAGTGAGTTTGAGCCGCTGCATTCACTCCTCTTATCATAATTTGACAAGGATTAATTTTCTGAGAAAGAAAATATCAAACGTGCTGATCCCGGTCTAAGATTGGTCTGTCTCCCAAGGTTAGTGGACCACCCAGAAGTTTCAGGGATATTGCGAGTGGTTACCTCAATTGAAGCAACATCTACGGCACCATCTTTCCGATGAATTGGAGACTGGTCAAAATCAGCCTCATTTCAGTCTATAAGATCGTACTGCAATAGTATCCGGGACCAGCCCCTCTATGCCGGGATGCCGTAATCTATCACCTTGTTATTTCTATATCTTCATTGATTGCCAATCAGCTGATAAAAATCACTTGGCATATGCAATCACTACATCCAAAGTAGTCTTCAAATGCCACCTATCTTTGAATGAGATATCTGAACGTTTCACGGAACACCTGTACTGGGTACCGGCCCATATTGGCATTCCTGATAATTGCAAAGTCGACAAACAAAGCTAGGCTAGGTACAATATTCCCTACTTTTCACGAAACCCAAAACTCAGGTATGACAATTGCAACCTTCAAATTGAACATACATACATAGCCAAATAATTGGCATACTCGTGTCTAACGATAGGTGGAGCGAAACGTACACGCGCTTCCACACAAAACATATCTGGCTATTCTACAACTCGAGGAAGTCCGACTATCTTGCAACTCTAAATATGTAGATCTCCTAATAGCAACATTGTAGAAATAATCATTGGGCATTGTCTAATTGGAAGGCATGCCAGTAAATTAGGACTGCCCACTAACGATTTCTGCTGACGTTGCCTCGATGAGGACGAGGATGAAACTACTTCCCATCTTCTTAGCAATTGTTCAGCGATTGCTACATAGACTAGCATCCTTAGGTCAACAGACAGGCTCTTCCTTAGTTGAATCTGCTGTCATCAGGGATTCTGAAGTTTTGTAAACTTCATAGGTTCTAAAAAAGATTAGGATAACTGTGAAAATAGCCCACGTGGTATTACAATGGCCTTAAGTGGCTTACTGTTAGTACATACATTTGTCCTACTCAAGGTCAGCTACTCTAACCTACGATGCTTAATAAGCGAATACTCGTAATATATTCTCGTACTATAAGTCCCTCATAAGTTAATAAGTATGTAAATTCGTAAAAATTTTTATGAAATTTGACAGTTTGTTATGCATATATAAATCCAGTCCTGAGGAGATGGGGGGCAGGCATATTCCCCAGGGTTCTCAGTTTTTAATGGGGCCAGTGCCGTTTAAACTTTATTGACAGAATAAACCCGTAGCTGATTTTCCTCTTCCCCGCCGGGCACAATTATGTTCTCTGCACGGCCCTGCATGAGTTCTTACAGACAAGTTGATTTTTGCGGTTAATAAATACATAGAGTCAATCACGATTAATAGAAGCAAATCGAGAAATACAACATATTTTTTCCACCACGGATAATAGAGGTAATCACGGTTAATAGAAGTACAAAAAGGTGCCCAAATTTTTAAATATCCCGGTTAATAGATGTTTCCGGTTAATAGAGTCACAGATAATGTTAGTTTACCTGTATATTAACTAAAGCATTTTCGATTCTATACTAAAATGTTTGTTCCCCGATTTATGTCTGAAAACACAACGCAAAATATCCTAGGTACTCGAAACAAAAGTAGATCTCTTCTTCAGGGTTAGTGAAGTTTCATAGTCTAATAATTTCCATATGTTCTTGCCGCATAACTTATACACCTCAATTTAATTAAGTTAAAGAAAAAAAACAAATATAGCTACATCACAAACAGCAGCCTTAAATTTGATTTAAGGATACTTTTATAATTTTTTCTTTAAAAACTATTCGCCAAATTACTCATTGTCCTTTTCAATCAAACGGTTCGTGTGTGTACGTGTAAAATACAAAACAAAAGTATGAAAACACGTTGGCAACATGCCTACTGTGAATAAAAGACACAAACTGAAAAATGAACGAATAGAAAAAACTTGTTGTTAATCCTTTCACAGGGAAACAATAAAAGGAGCAACAGGAGCAGTAGCAGCGAAATGTACGAAATGAATTGAGGAAAATTCATAAGGTGCACGAACTAACGAACAGGAGAATGAATTTCCTTGTTGGACACGCGCACGTTTTTCATACCATAGAAAATAGGATAGGTGAAGAGAATAGAATAGGATAGGATAGCCAGAAAAATAAAATGCACAGCATATGTACCTAGGTAAATAATCTTGTTTTGTAAAATCACCTTTGATCTTTCTCATTTCAACCGTTCGATAACAACTACTAAATATTTTCTTCAATATTAAGATTATCCTTTCTCCATTCTATAATTTGTTTGTTCAAAAGTCGAATGCCGCTTTGCATTTCTTCAATTTAAATCTTACATGTAGAAAGCAACCGTCATTTGGTTTATCCCGGCAGTGCGGTTGTGCCTCATCGTTTCATTTTCTCAAAACAAAGGATTTTTGATTTATTGTCAACTGAATGGGTGCATTGTGTGGCTAGGAACCTGCTGTGGAGCGCCATGTGACATGAGATTATCCACTGGGACAAACGACATTCATTCCGACTGATGTATGCAAGATTAAATTTAAAAAAATGGGCAAGTGGACTAAGGAATCATTGTAAATATACAAACAGTCGACAACTATGAAACATCTTACCATAAAGTTCTTGAAATTAAGAGAAATGCTTCGACTGGAGATATGCATTTAAATAGGAAAGTATTGTCTTGAAAATGTCATATGGTTTCAATTAGCTTAACTCCGGACTAACCAGAAGCGTGATGAATGTGAAATGTTTAGATATCAAGGTTGGAATAAGGGTTGCCCCCTAACACACATTGCATAGTTCATGCATAGTTTGGGATTATGAGAGATATTTCACCACTTTCTTACAAAAACCTGGAGTGTAGGAAAATATATGATATATGAAGCCATGAACGCTTATCGAGTGTGTACCTGCATTTTATCTAGACTCCGAAGAACTCTGATTTGGTATCTCCTTTGAAAATGGTACACTTCCATCGCCTACGAAATCGTTGACCGTCATTTTTTTGTTTATTGTATAAAATAATGAATTTTTTAAAAACTTGTCAGAAATCTTAGTTGTTTGTCATAATTTCTAAGTGTGATTCTAATCAAACAAAAAAAGTATTAAAATTCAAACTATAAATCAAAAAATATGCCGCCGCAGTCTCACCATCACAACCACGACCACAAGATAAATGCAATTATGAGATTTGTTTCATTAGTTCAGTGATATCATTATCCACAGATCTATAACTATGTATGTATAATTGCCTGATGTCGCACTAATTGTCCTTTCACATTGATCCTGTGATCTAGAGCGCCAGTCACTTGTTCTTGATCTTTGTCT
Source organism: Palloptera scutellata (assembly GCA_958295655.1). Lineage (NCBI taxonomy): Eukaryota > Metazoa > Arthropoda > Insecta > Diptera > Pallopteridae > Palloptera > Palloptera scutellata. Next base: position 114,841,164 of record OY282449.1, on the reverse strand, counting down.
TTGCGGTTTGTGGTGTTTCTTTTGGCGGCGGCGGCACTCATCGGAAAACAAAAATATTATGGAATGAAAGAAATGCGTTGACAGTGTGAGTGTATTTTGTGTGTGTTTAATACAAAGGACTAACAAAGAATGGGTCAGAAATCAAGGATCAAAATATCATTTATAATGTAGCAATCGCTCTATTTGTTCTCGTCCTTTTTCAAGTTTCGTTCACATTGTCCGCAATGGAAAGAAACAGCAACAGTCGAATTCATTTTTATAATTTTTCTGGCTAATAGTTAGTGGATTCAAATCGATTAATTGAGACCACCCATAACACCACAATCACTCGTAGCAATAGCGATTAGCTTCAACGCTGTTAACGCTGTTGTGCAGGCAGCAGCAACGCTTGTTCACAATTGAATTGAATGTGCATTAAGTTTTATGCAATTTTTATTTTCCAGATCATTATTTTGTGTTCAAATTATTTTCTCGTTTATGAGTGAGCAGCAGCGGCAGCGGTAGTGGCAGCGGCAGCGGCAGAGGCAGCGGCAAATGCCCGTGTCTATTAATTTGCAGCTATTAAACGATAATGATTTAAATGATGAATGCCCAGTCAGCAGCATAGTAAATGCTTAAGTATTTTCGGTTTTTAACGCTTGTCAACATTATTGGAAAATTTATAATTGAATTCAATTAATTTTCTTTAACTTCATTAGTTTTTCTACAATTTCGCAATTGTTCAAAGTGAAATATTCAATCAAAAAGAAAAAAAAATCGTTCGAATTGAAACGAAATTCTGGCATCAGCGATTTTCTACTTTTATTGTAATTTGTGACCAACTTTTAATTTGTTAGCAGAAACCACGTACAGCGGCAACAACAGCAACATCAAAATGACGGTGGCATCATTATGCTGGCATATACCACTACCTACATATTATATAAGTATGTACTAACTTAAATACATACATACATTCATACATACATAAATACAAGTATAAAACTCATACACACACACATACTCGTAGATATCTACTGCAAAAGAGTGTCATGAAAAAAGAATTTTAATTAATTTATCTATTTTCATCAATTACTGCACAAAAATTAAAAACACTTAAGAAATAATTAAAATGTATAAGTTTATCTTCAATTCAAGCGCAAACAATAAGTACTTAACAATCATTTCATTTCATTTCATTTCATTTCATTTCATTAATAAGCATGGCAGAAAGGCGTTAACTACTGTAGCCGCAATTGGATAAAGAAAATCATCTTCTGGTCCGTAACTCCCCCTTATAAATGGTGGGGTCGTTAAATATGTACTTATTCCATCAATATATAAATCATCTTCATCATTATATACCATACTTACCTACTATTATTCGTATTTCCACCCACCCCTCTACATACTTACACGGTAAATATGTTCTAGGAAAAGTCCTGTAAATCAAGGCTCAAGGAAACTCATAAGAAATGAGAAGAGGCTTAACAAAGAAGAAAGAGAGTGGCAGCTGCAACGTAGTGGTAGTGCATTGGACTGTTGCGCAGAGTGTCCGGGGTTCGAATCTCGGCACAGGCAAAATCAAAAAGTAGAAGAGGACAATTTTTCTACACGGCACCACCTCTTGGAACGCAATGGCAAACATACAAGGGTAAAAATTGCCTATGAAAAGTTTTTCACTTCTAGGTCCATTCATATACAATTATGACACGCACGACAGTGGACACTAAAATGCTCGGCTCGGGCTGTTGTACCATTAAAAGAAAGAAGAAAAAGAAAGAAGAACAAATGTCATATCAGTGCATACATACATACGAGTACATATACATATGAACTATATGTATATAAGGTGAAAAATAGTTCGTTGAAAATTAATGGAAATCATTCATTAAAAATTAATGAAAATCATTCATTAAAAATTAATGAAAATCTTTCATTTCATGAAAAATCAGCAAATTAATGATAAACTTTATTAAACCAATGAAACCCTAACTGAGTTAATGAATTTGCACAATAAAACATTTGTGGTCAATAAAACACAGAATATTTATTATTCATTGAAATTTATTGTATCGCCGCCTTCAAAGAACGCCCCTTCCGAAATAATACACTCATGACAAAGAATAATTCAATCATCAAAACATTTTTAAAACGCATTTTCCGGAATCGACTTCAGTTCTCGCCGCGAATTCTCTTCTATATCTTCTATTTTCTGCCAAGAAAACGGGTGTCTCGTACTGGTGATTTGAGTTTGGGAAAGAGAAGAAAGCCAGCCGGAGCCATATCAGGTGATAACCTACCTTAAGTTGTTCGATGATATTTTTTGAGTTTTTTTGATCAGAAATTCTTTAAAAATTTGGAAAAAAATTCAGGTCTTTCGGAAATATGTAGTTGAGCGGCAACGCGTATCATGCCCAAAAAATCGTGTACAATGGTACAAATTGATTCGTGAGACACAAAAAATTCAGCGGCTATCTCCCTCAAACTAAAATGATGATTTGCCTCTCACCATTTCCTTCACTTTATTAATGTGAACTTCAGTTGAAGACATTGATTGCCGACCAGGCCGCGATAAATCTTCCACCACATCTCAAATGCTTTTGAATGTACTGCACCACTCTTATGCACGTGTTTTTGATAAAGTCGATTCACTGTAAGCCTTCTGTAACATTTTCAGCGAATCGGCACATAAAATTCCATTTACAATACAAAATTTGAGACAAATTCTTTATTCGATATTTTTATTCATTGTAAAAATTGCTAAACACACTTGAAATGAAATGACAAATACGAGCACTGTAAACAAACCAAAATGACAGATTGCGCTTAAACTTCACGTCAGGATAGAGGACAGTGATGCCAACTTAGCGACAAAAAGAATTTGTACAATACCTTTAAGCGGTCTTAAAAGCTGAAAATTACACCAATAACAGTAAACGAGAAAACATGTATGATTTATAATACCATGCAACAAAACAATATTTGTTTGATTTCAACATTGGAGCATTATTGCTTTATTACCTCTAGAGTGTGTGTCTTTCCGTGTGTTCGAGAGTCCCAACAACCTATACTCTAGGTTTCTCATTATTGACTATTTACGTTGGAAAATTATATGGTATATTCCTAAAGAGCGGCACGTAAACCAGACGTGTTAATGACATTTCTTATAGCCAGGAAAAGTCTTGAGGTTCTGAAATGTTTAATTATCAACATCGGGCAATAACAACGCCTTCTTCCATACAAATCTTTGAAGGACAACATCAAGCGACATATTGGTGGAAATTCAATAAAGCTGTGTTTAATGACATGGTTATAAAACCAACCTCTTTATACACTTGTTTCCAAATGTGTAAAAAGGAAACAATTTCAGTTAATTCTACTTTTTACTCTTGTTTATGGTATAAGTAGTAGATATATAAAATAGATCATTTTTGTTTTATTACCAAAAATTAAGAGGTACTGAAAAGGTTATGGCCGTACTTCGGTAGTTTTTAAACCAAAAGGTATTAAATCAAAGGTATTTCAGAAGACTGGTACCTACCAAAGGCTGGTAGGGATGTTGGAACATCTTTTCCTTTTCCCTCTTTTCCCGAAGTATATCTCATTTACTTTTATCTTGTGGACATTTACAAACCAATTTCCTTCATTAGATTATTTCGGTAGCTAGGTTCTCACCCTCCCCCTTACCAAATCCAATATTCGCAAAAGTTGAGTTCTAAGGAACAACTCCTTTTGAACAAAATACGAGTACTGCACTCATTCATGTACGAGTACATATCACACAGTTGTTGAAGTGAACTTAGATTTGAAAAATCAAAGCAATTATTAAAATGCCTAACTTTGTTTTATGTACATCTGTAATATTGTAATAAAAAATATGATTGTGTCCAAAACAATAAGAAATAATCCAAAGTAGTCGAGGTAAAGCAGGTGCGGTTTCATTTCCAAAAAGCCCGCAGGGTTTAAAATTTTGTAAAAGTTCAACAACAACAAACAAAAAAAAAAAAATCAAATTGAGCAAATGCAAACTGAATAATAATATTTATTTATATTGTATATTTTTAACAAATGAGTAACTTAAATAACAAATGAAATAAAACAACCAAAAGTTAAGAAATCGATACCACTTTTCGTTAAATTTTTGTTACATTTTGGCTTCAACACACGAGTCCATACATATTTTGAATAAAGCTTACATTAATGCAGGTACTCGTATGTATGTATGTGTGTCTGTTAGTATGTGTGAATATTAGCCAAAGTCATATATAAACGCGCTTGTTCACTTCACGCTTTTGTTTCAATTGCAACGAAAACAATATCATAAACATTTTACTTGTATCAAATGCTTTAGGCTATTTTCAGCTTTTTGTTTTATTTTTTTGTTTTTGCAATCATATTTGTTTAAGTGGCTACAGAGAGAGGACACACATGTTTTGAGGACACCGTCCCCAGAAATCAACTTGTATTCAAGATCCTCAATCACAATAGGAACAACACAACAGCAGTTGCAAAAACAAGCAAAAAACAGAAGAAATTGTATCATCATCACGCGCCGATTCTCCTCTCCGCCCCAAGTCGAAAGTATTGTTTCAAAAATATCCCCCTCTTTAAAAATATATCGTATTGTAATGCATGTCTTCTTCCTCTTTTTATGTGTTTAGATACAGTTCATTTCATAATCATAATACCACTTCTATTTCATGCAAATAACAGTTACATTTAGTCTTAAAGTTAAACCTTTTGCTTATTTAAGATGAGTTTCCAACTCTTAAAACAAAATGTGCTTAAGCAATATTCAAGAAAAGTTTACTTCTGAAATTTCTTTTAAGTTAGTTTCCAGTTTTACAGAATATTGTAATAGATTTATGTGTCTTTTTGACACACTCTATTAATGTTATGTAAAGTACAAGAGCAAACAAATTTTTCCTACAAGAAAAATTACAAAAACTTATCATTTTTGAAGTAAAAGTACAATGAATGGATTTTGAAATTGAATGGCCGCTGTGATTCCAAAACTCACTGTCCGTATTAAATATCTTCTACAATGACTTCAAATATATGAAAGTTGTTCATCATTGGACTATTTAATAAAATCTACCGAATGTTCGCCACTTTCAGAGGGCGTTTTCAGAAAAAGTTTTGCTGCCTTTTATTCTTTTGTTCTGTTTTCATTTACAATACATGATGGCTTCCGAGCAAGGTTGTAGTTATCTATTTAGAGGATTGTTTTAAGAGCTGGAATCTCTCCTTTAGCAAGCTGTTGAATTCCTCTTTTCTTTTTTAGTGCCTTGCTATGCTCCAGTCTGATAGCACTCATTAGAGCTAGTTGTTGTGTGTGGTATTGGCTTAAGTGTTCTCTACTAGAAACTACTCCAAAAATATGGATTAAAGGATTTCGATGTAAAAAGCCATCCTGAAAGCCAAATTTCTAATTAATCACAAACATACGAGTACATATTGCTCGTCTCACGTAGCAGGTTGAATCCTTTTGTAAACTGTTCATTTGTTCTGATTTTTTATTCAGAAATGAGTAGAACTGGTGGATGCATGGTAAAGAAGCAAACTGTAAAACTTTGAACTTAAAACTTTTTTTTTCGGTGTCCATATACAAAACCAAAAACAATCGAACTAGCGGACACAAATGAAAACGAAAGAATTGCAAGGGAGTGAGGGGAGAAAGAGCAACAGAATTGAGCCCAAATTGTCCTCAGGCGACTTATTGTTAAGATTTATACAAAATTTATCGCGCGTACTTAATCTTTGCGTTTATTTTGCGTTGTTGTTGTTTTTTTGTTTTTGGTTTTTCGTTAGTGGCGCATTGTAATTTTTGCGCTTGCGCGCGTCGTCATCATCGTCATCGTTGTTGCCGATATGATATGGAATATCTGCGCCTGCCTGGCTGCCTGCCTGCCTCTAGACGTAACTTGTGTGCGATTGTGTAGTGAAGGCCCCATAGCGCACCATCTGCTTGTTGTTGTAGTGTTTGTAGTTGACGCAATGCAAGTTGTTTGTTGTTATTGTTGCTTTTGGTTTGTATGATACTTTATTGGTGCCTTAACAGATGCAATCAAATTTGCGTTCCTTTTTTTTCTCTTGTTGTTGCAATATTTTCAATGTAGCCCATAATTTTTAAAGCGATTCCATTATTGATTGCTCATGCGACTATGGCAACTATGGATGTTATTGTTGTGGCAGTTGATGTTGATGTTGAGGACGTCACATTCCATCAATTATTTTTTGTTAATACAGGGTGTTTCTTTTAGAAGTGTGGGTTTTAAGAAGAAATAAAACGCATATAATTTAATGTTATGGCCAAGAATTCAGCTTTAATAAAAAGATAAAGATTTGCCATTATATTTACAACAACGATTTCGGGAAAGTGGGCGCCGCAGCTGGTTTGAATAAATTCCAGCCGAGAGGCACAATTTTCGACCACTTTTTGCAGCATTTGGGGCCGTATGTCAGTAATAAAAAAACGCCGAATATTCTCTTCCAAGGCGTCAATCGTCTCGGGCTTATCTGCGTAGACATGCGACTTCACATAACCCCAAAAAAAATAGTCCAGCAGTGTTAAATCGCACGATCTTGGAGGCCACGTCACAGGCCTACGACGCGAGATAATACGCTCACCAAAAGTTTCCTTCAATAAATTGATTGTTTCGTTGGCTATATAGCTGTATGGTATGTAGCGCCGTCTTGTTGGAAGCAAAGGTCGTCCACATCAACATCCTCCAATTCACAATTCAGGCACGAAAAAGTCATTAGTCATTAATCATGGCTCTATAGCGTTCCCCATTGACTGTAACATTATGACCGGCTTCATCTTTGAAGAAATATGGACCAATGATTCCCTCTGCCCATAGACCACACCAAACAGTGACTTTTGGAGGATGTAATGGCGTCTCAACAATGGCTTGTGGATTATGATCACTCCAAATGCCACTATTTTGGTTATTAACGTACCCATCAACTAAAAGTGAGCTTCATCGCTGAACAAAATACATCGCGCGAACCGAACCATTATTTTGGTAATAAATTTGCACGATTTGCAAACGTTGTTCAGGAGTAGTCTATTCATTATGAAATGGCAAACCAAACTGAGCATAAATCAAGTGACAGCTGTCAATAAGACCAACTCCGAAAAAAGTATTGCCAGATTGAAAACCAGATTTCTGAGAAAAACACCCTTTACATTAGGTTTGGTCAACATTAATTACGAGTATTAAGGAAAACACAAGCAGTGTTGCCCTTTTGTTTTTCATTTATGCTTCATTTGCATTCGCAATTTGTTTCATCTCTTTTAAGCTCACCCATAAACTTTGATTTGAACATATTAATTTGGGTCCAACATGAATTGTGGCGAATTAATTTTCTAGAAATATTTAGATTCAAGAAGTTCAACTAGCTCTCGAGAAATTAGAAATCTTATAAGAACCATATGTCGTATGGTAATCTTAGTTATTCTTGATCAAAACACTAATTAAGAGAGTTTACCGATTTCTCCGATGTTGTAAGCGGGTCAGAATCAGTTTCACACCTGCTATGCTACCCAATACATCATTTAGTGTATAGCGCTGGTATTGGGGAGGGAGGCAGTTACTGGTGTGATTCTCGAACTCAGCAATGATTCTACAATATGCATAAATCCAGAGTTCGAAGGTTTTCAAACATGTTCAATTTGGTGTGAATGAAAACTAACTTCCAAGTATTGTATATGCAATGATGCTGGGAGCTCACGTCATCCGGTGTTTCCTCCCAGCGCCATACAGCTTAAGATGAAACCTTCTATCAGCTGGTGGTAATTCTGTTATTCTCCACTTTAGTGTATCATTTTATTAAATTAATATCTATTTGTAATTGATTTTCTTAAATATATTTCCAACACCTCTTCACATGCACGCATTGGCATGTCCCATAGAGCTCTCCTTTCCATGATACACATATTCAAATATTCCCATCATATGCCTTCATTGCATAATGCCATGTGACAATAATCTCAGCAGGACAAAACATGCAACATTACAACAACAACCAAAAATTAAAAAAAAAAGAGAAAAAAATGTATATAGTTAGCGAATTCATGTTCACAACAACTTGCGTGACATTACAAGACAATAACACACAAGCTGACGCTTGTGTTCGCCAAATTGTGTGTGGTGAAACTAATAATTTCTGTTCGGAATTTCGAACCACAGCGCTGCCACACAGCGCTCCTCAATTGGAACACCACACGTGCAATGGATGAACTTAGAAGTCGCTCGCTGCTCACAAAAAAGAAATCGGTAATTCGTTAATTAACAAGCGCGATAACAACAAGCAACAGCGCAAACAAGCATTTGGCTACAGGTGCAAGCAGCAACAGCAGCAGCCGCTGCAAGAATCAGATGGATGTGGTCCATGCGGATGTATGGCGATGCAATGTGGTGCAGTGCAATATTACTCCTCACGAATATAGGCACCTCGTTGTCCGTAGAACGGTCTCTACTTTAGTTTAGATGTGCCGGTGCTGATCTCAGCTGTTACTGTTCTCTGTGTTGCTGTTGTTGTTGCTGTTGCTGTTACTGCAACAACACATTGCAAGTACTTACGAGCAACTATATAATTTTGAGGTAAAGAATGTTTCACATCAGCGTCATCATCGTCAACATTGTATCAGCAGCACTAACAACAAACAAACAAACAAAACAACAACAACAACAAGACTAAGACCAACAACAAACTGTTTGACTTGGTCAACTCCTGTTAAATTTGCTCTTCTGTGTTGCTGCATGCTGCTCCACGTTGTTCCATCATCTTCACACACTAACAGTGTAGGTATATAGAAGATGATTGCTGCAGCATGCTTCAGTTACCCTGTCGCCTGATCGCATCAAATTGTAGTTGATTCAGACGAGTGTTTGTTTCTGTCCGTCTGTTGTTCGTTCGCTTGTATGTACATACTTACCTTCGTCTGTCCGGTTGTCTGACAGTCTGTCTGTCGGTTGGTATGTTTGCTGTCTTTTTAGTTTGTTTATTAAAGGAAAATTGCATGTCCTCATATCTAAACACATATTAGCCATCAAAGTGTTTGGAAACCCTTTTCTGTTTTCGTGGGGCGGTTTTAAGTGCATGCACTTTTTATTATTTCTATTTCGATCGATCACACTCACACAGTCACACACGCACACACATACACACACACACACAAAGATTGACCACAAGGAAATTCGCACAATGATCGCTCAAAGCGAAAATTTTAGTTTGATTTTCTTTTATTTATTTTTTGCTAGGTCTCAACATTTTTGTCCATTATGGCTAAAGGAATTTGTTGAGTCATATTGAAGTATGCAGCGGCTGGTCTAATGGTTAATGGAAAATGGAGGCCCCAAGTATGTCCAAAATATGTGTAATAAAGTAAACAGTTTTCGAAAGATGCAACTGAAATACTTGGGGGCGGAGAACACGAACCTGAAGTTCGTGATGGTCTCACAAGGTAAGTGTTATTCTTCTGCTTCTTTCTTTTAATGGCTCACCATCCCATGGAGGGCCTAGGCGCAGCTTTTCTCGTATACACAAGGTAAGTGTATGTAATTAATATACGGAGTCCAGGAATACTACGGCTCATTGCGACATTCCTTCTGTGTACCAGTCCAATTTCGCCCACATAAAGTTTAGTTTACACTTACACGAAGCACCTTCGAACGATAATCGCTGGTGAATCTGAAACAATGTCAAAATACTACCGGTCAATATAATCGGTTTTGAGAATGTAGACCGACTTTCAGTGCTCAGCACTATTCTACCTAGAAATTAATATACATATATAGCAACAAAGCCACAATACAATTCTTTTGAGTTTATATCCTCAGAAGCAGAACTGCCGCCAAACCGATACTGTATTTTCATTGCATTGAGTCTCACTTATGTAAAGAGAGACCAAATAAAAATGATATCACAATCGAGCCGCGCACACAGCAATGTGAGTGAATTTTTCTCAACGTTAACATGTTTCATGTGAGATTAAGATAACAAAAATCCAAATGCGCATGCGCACAATCACACAACACACAGTACATACAATCACACATGTGCATACATATCCGTAGTACACAGGAGGTACACAGGCAGGTAGGTAAGTACTTGCTACTCAAACATACACACACACACACACACACACAAATAAATGCTCACTGCATACTCACTATGCTGTCAGAAAAATTCGTAAAAATAATACAATAGGAAAAACAACGAACGAAAAAACAAACAAAAATGCACACATCTGGACCAGAAGGCATGCGCAGCAACATAAGCAACAAAAATGCAAAAAAGCACATGTGGCCACTACCACCACAACTATGTACAATGTTTGAGGCAATAACATATCGCAGTTTTAAACGCGATTTGATAACTGCGCAGCAAGATGTTGTTGTTGCTTTTGTTGTGTGCTTTCGTTAACGTTTATTATTTTAAGTGCTTATTATAGTTCAGTTGCAGAGCGCAAATTAAGTGGCTGTTTACACTGGCGCAAGCATGGAAGACAATGCGAGAGAGAGCGAGAGAGAGAGAGAGAGAGAGAGAGAGAGAGAGAGAGATATGTTCATAGAAAAGTAAGGTAGTAAGAAAGAGAACGCAAAACTTTTATCTCTTTTTCATTAACTTACTTTTCTATTTGTCTCTTTTGTGCAGTATTTCATGTTTGCACCAGTATAAACAGCCACTAAATAATTCTGTTAATTTTATGGTGGGAAATGTGCACATGCATGTGTGTGTGAGTGTTTGTTTGGAGTATACTCGTATGTGTACCCAATATTATGAAAAAATTATCGATTTGATGACTCTCAAATCTAAATGAATACATTTTGAAACGCAAAGTTTATAGAAATTATTTCAAATACCATATAAGATTTAATTCTTGAAAATTGTCCATGTTAAGACTTCCCCCCGAATAAATTATATAAACCCTCTCTTAGCATTGAAACGAGATTATCACCTTCATTTTACCGATAAATGCGAGTATCTTAGCTTTTAAGGATGGAAATTTTGTTCGATAACTATCGATATTATCGCCAAGAAACTTTGTCGTTACCTATCGACAATGGTGTAGCGACTTAACGGTAATGGTATAGTTCGATAGTACTAAATCTTTTCTTCAGTTAATTTTTGTCAAATAAAAGCACTACATTGATTGCAAAAAGTATATTTATTTACGTATTTTTTCCGTTCATCTCAATAAATCTGTCTAGCATACTTTACAAAATTAATTTTACAATCAACATCTAAAGCGCTTAGCGGTAGAAAGGGTTAAAACATATTGTATACCTACAACTTCTATCAATTTGAATATTTTATATTGAACAAATGTGGTTCTCATTTCTGATTAATTTCATATGATGTCATGGAAATTTTATCTTGGCTGTAATTAAGTTTGTGGCCTGCAATATTAAAGTTTAAGTTTTTCTAAGTACAAAATTTAATTAGGTAAATGAAAATTTCTTCTAGTAAAAGATCGATCATTGTCGATGATTGTTGACTAACAATGTTGCAAGCTTTATGCTCGTTGATCTTCAATTAGCACACCTTTAATTGAAATACATCATTCAACAAATATGTATATATGATACATACATTTAAAGTGCCTTCAATATGGCAAAGTCAGAGATGCCAGTTTCTTTTTTGAAGGCTTTTAATCCACTTTAATCCAATTCACTTACTCACTATTATTCTGAACATTATAGATATTGGTTATATTTGAAATAATTTATTCTCTTACGAGTATTTTCCTTTAAAAGAAAAATATATTTAAATAGTACCTGTACATATTAAAATCGATGTATGTACATAAATATTGTAAAGTATGCGTAATTCATTTCGTTACAATTTTGCTACGTCGCCAATAACTGCTTCAATGTCTCGCCATAATATTGCACTTTTGTATCGTTTTTGTTGCCAACAACATTAATTTCCTGTTTGCAATAAGCGCACTAACAAATCCATCAACATCATCCACGTAAAAATCATCGATCGCTATGCAAAATTGCATTTATGTACATTTGTTAACATTAGTAAATTGAAAATTTCATTTTTACGCATGCGCATGCGTAAGAGAGACTCGTGATCTATTTGAATTCAAAACAATACATACGAGTGCATACATTCATACATACATATGTACACATCTATTCACTATTCAATCAATAGATTATAAGAGTAGTATGTATGCATGTATGTATGTATGTATGTATGTATGTATGTATGTATGTACAATAATAATACATATTGTTGCATAGTAGTAAATTATGTACGCGCAAACGCACTTTGCGATCTCATTTGTGTGTCCATTTGTTTGCCTCCGTCTATATTTAATACTCGTATACCTAAACACATGCATATATGTATGTATGTGTGGATGCAACTATATCTGTGTGTATATATTTATGTGCTTGGAGCGTGTGGAAATCAATTAAATCTAATTCTCACGACCACAAGTGACACGCCACATTCATTGCACAGACACACTCAATACACCATAATCCTGATCCAATCCATTCATTCAATAATTCCAACCCATTCCAGAGACAAAGATCAGTAGTAGAAGAAAGATGTACATAAATACCACGTACACTTGTATTAGTGGTAGTAACTGGTAAGCAAAAAATTTTGCAAGTTGCAGCATTATTTCATCATTTACTTTTTCTTCTGCTTCTTCTTTTCCATATTGGTAAAGTCCGATATCTATTTTTTCCACATACGACTATGGTACATAAAGACGCAGTAAGTCAAGAAATTCTTAACTTTAAAGTATACATACTTACATCCATATTTCTTGTTGTATTCTCTTTTTCTCTCTCATTTTGTGCTGCGAGTTTTTAATCCGATCGAATTTGCACGTTCTGCATTTGGTCTAAGAAAATAATCGAATTATTTAATAGTTACGAAAAGCAAAAATCAAATACCAGTATCATTTAGAAAGATTTGCGCTTTTGTCTGCGAGTTGATCGGAAAGATCTGGTCATTGCGTTGCGTACTTGGCCATCAGAGCGAAAGCCCCTGGTCCAAATAATTAAGTTACATCAGCTATCTGTTGCATAACTCAATAGCTGCTTGCTGCTTTGAAAATCAAGCTCGAATTGAAAGTTTTGTAAAACGAAAATATTTGAAAGAAAGTAGAAAAACCTTTAAGTGTGTAGAGTAATCATACTATAGGGTGTTCAATTTAAAAATAAAACGCATATTTTTTGAGAGAGTGGTCATATTTTATGAGACCCCACGGCTCTGATTACAGATCCTTGCTCTTTGAATGAAATTTTCGATGACATTTTGAGAACTATGTGGCTCTACCTCACCGATAATGCGTTGGATCTCAGTTGACATAATAATTTCGGGAGATGATTTGGTCTGGAAATCGTTGCTCCAATAAATCGATTGTTTCTTGAGCTGTGTGGCAGGTGGCGCCGTCCTACTGAAACCACATGTCATCCAGATCCATACAGTTTAGTTGAAAGGTATAAACTCCGTTATCATGTTACTGTAACGAATGCCATTCACAGTCACTGTATTTGCAGCCTCATTTTCACAATGATAACACGTTGTTCCTTTGTGTAGCACTCCATTTTTAATAATCGGAACAATCGATTACAAAGCTCCCACTTACACAACAGAAAAATGGAACAAAATTTAAATCATGCACTTAATTCGGGACACCCATTAGATTTAATGCCACGAATCAACTTTGAATTTAATACTTACCTTTCGACTTTCAAATAAAGTTGCTTTCAGCAATGTTTATTTGGCAAAATTGAACTTTTGGATCTGCTAGAGATTTTGGTAGTTTAAGTTAAATTTTGGATTAATCTTTCTTTATTCTTCAATTCGTGTAGGGCAGTAACCTATCGTAATTTTTCATACGAGAATTTTTGGCTGTCCGCACCGCTCCTAAACTTTATTTTAAAAAAGTCATCAACAACTACATTTGTAAACATTTCTCAAAAGTAATTACTGTTAACAATTTCTACATATTCAGGTTTTCAAATTGGACATAAATAATTTAAAATAATTAGAATAAATAATTGTTTGGAAGAAAGTTTTGAAAATCAACAAAAAATATTATGATTAATTATTTTACATTTAAAATGAAAAATTCATTTAGATAAATTAAAATTCTTAATAAAGAAACGCTTTCCCCTGCATTTTCACGAGTCTACCGCTGAGCAAACTTTTGTAAAAACATAGAAAAAAGAGGCTTTCTACAGATACCACATATTTTTTAAAAACTTCCAAACTTTATTTTCCCTGAATCACGGGCCCCGTCTCCACCCCCGTCTCCACCCCCAGTCCTGGATTTAAACCCTTCTCACGCTTCATATAATGACTGGAACACAGATTTAGTAAAGTTTGTTAGAAAAATGATTGAGTTAAAATAAATAAGTAATTAAAGAAGCAAGAAATTAAGGTGGCGAAAAACTTTGATTTCAATGCTATTTTTCGAACTCAAAGAGTTCTTTATTTTGATAAAAATTAACCGAAGAAAAGCTTTTGAAATTTCGATAATTATCGTTAAGCCGCTACAATTGTCGATACAATTAATGATAACGCTAGAAATACTTATATCTAGCGATTCCAATTTTTGCTGCGCCACCCTGAATCGTAAATTTAATAGTGCCATATCTTAAAAGAAAAATATTTTCTCACGAGTCACGAGTTTCCACGAAATTCATAAAAGTGTTTACTAAGATCATTCAGTGATATTCTGATAGGTCATGAGCTGGCCTGCCAGCCCTCTAAGGGATGATGTTGATTTTTTAAAAATTCCTATCCACAATGAAACTGAATAACCGCTATGAAGATTGACGCTTTATCATTTCCACAAAACATCAACCTTGAAAAATACCTGAATCTCGATTTATGTACTTATTTGTATATGAATTAAGCCACTGAGGTTCCAGTGGGTATATTGCTCAGTGAATAGTAGATGTATTTGTATCTCTTACTTCTTTGTTTTTTATTCTTTTTAATGGCACATCAGCCCACGGAGGGCCTAGGTCGAGCTTTTCGCATCCACTCATACTTTTACATGAACGGGGACCTATAGTTTTATGAAAAGCTTTTTCCTAGACAATTTTCGCTCTTTTTGGTTTGGCATTGCCTGCCAAGAGGTGGCACTTACTTTACTCTTAATGGCACAACAGCCCATGGAGGGCCTAGGCCGAGCTTGTCGCATCCACTCATGTTGGGCGTGTTATATTTGTACATGAATGGAAGAGCTTGCCATTGCCTGCCCAGAGGTGGTGCCGCGTAGAAAAATGATTTTATCTACTTTTTGATTTTGCCTGTGCCGAGATTCGAACCCCAAGAGGTGATGCCGTGTATAAAAAATGATTTTTCTACTTTTTGATTTTGCCTGTGCCGAGATTTTAATCGCGGACACTCTGCGTAGCAGGCCAGCGCTACGACCAACTACGCCACGGCGACCAACCACTCTCTTTCTTCTCTCTTCAGCTCGTTTAAAAAAGCGAATTGTGCATTAAAATATTCTACAAAATTTTTTACCTTAAACTTCTACATAGATTTCTGTTAGATATTTTAATTAAATTTAATACTAAGTACTTACATATTACAAGTTCAAGGTCTTTGCTATTTAAATGTGAACCTTCACTCATAAAATTTAATAGAGAAAATTCATGGTTTTTAACACAGCACGCAATTTTCCTCTGCTCAGTGCTGACTGAGTAAGTAAAGCCGCACATTTGCCGAGTGTCATTTTCATTGCGACCCTCGTCGCAAAACAACTAATAAGACCTCGCATAATTATAAAAAACCTGATACATTTTCAAAATTAAACACAACCTACGAGTGCTGCCGGCTAAGTATTAAGAAAGAAATAGTTACCTTACGTAAGTTGAACTTGAAAAGCATCAAAACAATGGCGAATATTTTGAATAATTCGCTGACTTAATTAGAAGCTCAGGGAATTCTCGAATGCGTCTCGAATTATTGCGCTGTGCTCACAAAGAAAGAAAAATCGCATCCAAGTGCAAAGTGCCACCGCCACATAAATTATTCATTAGCGCAGCAATTGGTGGAACACAACAAACGAACAAACGAACAAACTTCGTGAAAGATAACGTTGTCATCCGCGTCGCATCACTTAGCTCTCGCATATCACAATGCGTTGCCTTGCGGCTGTGACTCGTAGCAAAGTTGCGATATGTTTAAATGAAAATTAATAAAAATACATAATAGAGACAGCAACAAAAAAAAAAAAAACACAAATAGCAGCTAAAAATTGTCCGAGGACAGCAACAAACAACAAGCAACATTGGATTGAAAGCCGGCAATCAACAGCAACAGCAACAACCAAATTGGTCCCAAGCATTGTTATGCAAATGACACTTCTTGGCACGCAAACCACACACCATCGCATCGCATCAAATCGCACTTTGCCGCACTGCCGCTTAATAAATACCGCATTGCCAACACATTTTTAATTGTCTACAAAGATATGGCTGCTCACTGAACACTGATCAACAAATTTGTATGGTTCTCAAGCCAACGGAACATACCGAAATATGCTTGCAAAGGCCAGAAATTGAAGCTCATATTTAAGCACAATTTTCCTCTCAGCCTCCTTGATTTACTACAACCTGACGGTAAAATCGTAGAAAGTCATAGCATTCACACAAGACTAAAACGAAAAATTTCAGACTTGTTTATGTCAGTGAGACCCCGAGAGGGTAATAGGTCCACCAGCACTCGAATCTCCATTTTCAGAAATAAGCGCTGAAATTTTCAAAGTTTAACATTTCAAATTCGGGCACCTGCAACAGCTGAAAAGGCAAAGTACATCAAAAACTTGACATTCCGAGTGGGAAGTCAGTCCAATATTTTAAGTCTGCGATTCGTGATCTTTCCACCGACGAAAATCACTAATTATTCTTATTTGCACATACCTACATTCATATTCAGTCCGATTTCAACGAAGAATATCTGCCTGAAGTCCGTCCTAGCATCCCCAGTAATAACCACTGTATTCTTTTAAAAATGTATGCAAGTTGACCAGTGTGAAACTCCCCCATTTTAATAAAAACACATTTTTTGAACATAATCAGGGTGTATATTTAAGCTCTACCGCCCCTTGTAGCCCTTTGCTTTTTGTTCCTGCATCTGCAATTACAAGTGCAAAAGAAAATGTTGCATGTGACAATGGATCGTCGTTGTTCCCGTCGTCGCCGTCATCACAGCGTCTAACGTTACGAGTATGTTTGTCGTCGCATTCACTCAGCAATTGTTGCACTGTGTGCCCCAACGCGTCACGCCATCTCTCACGTTGGTATTCACCTCCTGCGCAGCCCAACATTGTTTGACAATAATTACAGCAAGTTCACATGCGTGGTGGCTCTTTTCATAAATGGCGACACAATGTTACCTTGTTGCGCTTCTGTGCTTATTAAGAAAATGTCTACATACAATACAAAAGAAGAAAGCAGCATTTGCCTTAATGTATACGCATCTTATCATGCTAAATTTTGACGTTTGTTGACATGCAACGTGCATGCATACTGCATACGAGTACATACATACACACTTGTAAATATCTAACCTCAACTCAACTCAACTCAACTCAACTCAATGCAACCTTAGGTTTGGGTTGTGAGTTGTTTTACCACTTGCTAAATAATTGCTCCTAATTTTTTGCATCTTTCTTCTTCTACTTTGGTTTTTTTTTTGTGTTTTTCGCTATTGTAATCAATTAAAAGTTGCGTCACTTAAATGCAAATCATTCGCGCAAATACATCAATTAATATGCATGTGCTGGAGTGTGTGTGAGTATCTGTGTGCAATTATGCTCTTCATATTGTGTAATTGTGTGCGCATGTGCGCGTGCAAAGACTTTTCCCATCGCATTTCTAGCATTTTTTTTTTTTAATGTAGCAACTGAAATTATTGCAAATTATTAGTTTATGTTATTACTGTTGTTGTTGTTGTTGTTGATATTACAAGCCTCCTTTGCCAGGTGGCATGTATGTATTACGTTACTCGTACACATGTGGTTGTTGTAGTAGAAGCGCAACTTTCGCTGGTAGAACCAGATTTTGATGTTTTATTCTCATGCAACCAACGCCCGTGTGAGCGTCATGGATGCGAAGTTATGTAAGTTGAACATTAGAAGGCAAAATAGAAGATGCTATTTTTTTTTTATTAAATTAAAAATACCCACCCCAGCTATTCAAAGACGGATTAAAACATTTATCCCCAAACTATGAAGTGGTGGGTTCGAGGAGCTGACTAATTTAAATAATACTGAAATCTAACTATTTACATGGAATATTCTGAAGTCAATTTGGTATATTCTGAAATGAATTTAAAATATTATAAATATCATATTCTAAATTCAATTTGAAAAATTCTGAAATTAGTTAAAAATATTCAGGTTCGAAAATTTATAAAATCAATTTGTTACAAGTTTAGAATATAATATTATGAAATTGATTTGGGCCCTTCCGAAATCAACTTGAAATATACTAAATCCTATTAAAATTATTCTAAGCTTATTTTCAAATATTCTTTTGTAATCAATTTCGAATTTTCTGATATCGATTTGGAATATTTTAAAATCATTTTAAAATATACTGAAGTCAGTGTGAAATATTCGGTAATCTGAAATCAATTTGAAATATCCTGAATTAAATTTAGTAAATTCTGCAGTTGATTTGAAAAATTCTATATTGAATTTGAATATGGTAATTCTGAAATCTATTTGGAAGTAATTGAAGTAATCGGGAAAAGTGTAGATGAATTCACAATCAGGTTACTGATCTTTCTATCTGACCCTCAGTGCAGAGACCCCCATACAAAATGTAGACTAAAATATGAGTGATTTGATTTCGATAAAAATATATATACCGGAAAGTACCGGGAATTGGTCAATAAAATACTAAATATTTATTATTCATTATAGTTTATTGTGTCACCTTCTAAGTAGGCCTCTTCCGAAATAATACACTCACGCCAAAGGATAATTCGATCATCACAACATTTTTCAAACGCATTTTCCAGAATCGACTTCAGTTTTCGCCGCGAATTCTCTTCTATGTCGTCTATCGACTAAAAACGGGTGCCTCGAAGTGGTAATTTGTGTTTTGGAAAGAGAAAAAGTCATTGCTCCGTCTTATTAGGTGAATACGTTGGTTGTTCGATGATGTTTGTTGAGTTTTTTGCCCAGAAATTCTTTCACAATGATAGTCTTATGAGATGGTGTGTTATCGTGTTGCAAAATCCCTGAGTTTCATTTCCAACAAACTTGCCTTTTTAGACGAATTTGCTCTTTCAAACGCCTAATAATACCTAAGTAACCACATCACGATCACTTTTGAATGCACTGTAAAGCTCATATTAACGTGTTTTTGATTCACTGTAATCGGCATTGTCAAAATTTGAGACAAATTCTTTGTTAGATATTTTTATTCATTGTTAAAATCACAAAACACACTTGGGATGAACTGACAAAATCGAACATTGTAAACAAACCAAAATGACAGATCGCACTCAAACTTTACATCAGGATAGAGAATTTTTACAATCCCTTTAGGGGCTTTTAAAATTATGATCTCACGGAATGTAAATAGTACTTAAGGGTCGTTGTTGTCGAAACTGTTAACAGTTTTTTTTGCTAGACCCTATAGATTTTTTAAGTAAATTGTGTAAATTGTTTTCTTTTTCTCATTTTAATCCCTATGATAATTTCTTTTTTTAAGTGTAAATTTTTATTCTCTAATAAATATACTTATATTATTGCCTCTAATTTTTTGAATTTATTTAAGATTGAATCTCATGATATCTGCAAAACAATCAGCGGATTCTTATCGCGAAAATTTGTGTATCGATTCTCGATATGTAGCAACCGAGAGCTGTGAAAAGTTTTAAAAGCAATCGTCATAAGGGAGAATTTATTTAGATCTTGGAAAATTTAGCCTAATCTTCGCTCTAACCTATTGACAAAACGTATCACCGTATTCTTCCGGAAGAATATATTTTAGGTGTTTATTAATCAGCGTTTGAAAGGATCGACTATATATATAGCAATATAATTGAAATCTGTTACTGATGACCAATCCTAAAATTCATTAAAAATTCTGTTCAAAAAGAAACAAAAAGTTTCTACATTGACTCTATTCTATTCTACATATTTAACTTGACAAATATCTTTAAAAAAAAATCAATTTTAGTATTTCCTAGTAGTAGTAAATTAGTAAATCTCGGCACAGGCAAGATCAAAAAGTAGAAAAAGCTGTTTTTCTACACGGCACCACCTCTTGGCAGGCAATGGCAAACCTACAAGAGTAAAAAAATTGCATATGAAAAGCTTTTGATTTCACCGTTCGGATTCGGCATAAAACTGTAGGTCCCTTCTATTTATGTACAAATTTTACACGCAAAACATCAGGGGATGCGAAAAGCTCGACCTAGACCTTCAATGGGCTGTTGTGCCATTAAAAGATTTTGATTTTCTCTCAAAATCCGATAAAATTGGCTTTCCACCAATTAATATAACCTGTAGAAGCTTACATTGTTTTATTCCTATACAACTTAGCATATGCAGAACAAACTATGCTCAAAATGATTCTTTTCGTGGAATATGTAGAGATTTTACTGAAAATTATACTCTATTCAGCATTTCTGATTGTCTCGAATACATCAAAACAAACTTATTTATCATATTAAATTGATAAACAGCTGATGGTTTTGTATTTGTAGTTGTAAAGAATGACTATTTGCATATGCGCGGCTCATTACATATTTTCGCGTAAAGCGGTTGCATCTGTCAGCAATGAGTGCGTTATGCGGATAGCGCATCCTCGGTCGTGTTGGAGGGGAGGAGGGTCCGTTGGGATTCGTTATAATGCCTTTTATTACATTTGAAACAACATCAAAATTGTAAAGACATTCATTTTTTTTTGATTTTTGTTCACTCACTAAACACTGTGCGAGATTTCAGTAATAAGTAATAATAAAAAATACTTAGTACTGAATATAAATTACAGTGCTATTAATTGTTGATTGCACAACTAAAAGACTACTACTAAAGCTAGAAACTTGTAATTGCAGAGTGTCACCAAAAATACTGGAAGCTATAAGCTATAAAATAAATAAAAGCATCGCCGATGAAAACAGTCATTATATCAATTTTTCAAACATGAACAACATAATGACAAATCACTGTGAAAGTAATAACTAAAATTAGTGATGAAGATGCTCGCCCGACGATCGATGCGGGTACCATACGCACAAGGTAAACAAATGCAGCAGCTGCAATTGTTGTATTTTTTCCTTCGTTCTAAGTAGATTAATAATGTAATAACATCTTTATTTTTATTATTAATAATTCTTGTAAAAAGAAATGAAAAGGATATGTTTAGATACAAAACATATTTTTGCCTGCTTTCGATTATATTATTATGTATAGTTGCATTGTCATTGAGGCATACTTAAGGAAAAAATATTATTTTCCTGAAATGATTGACATTCAAGGAATAACAAAAAACCATTGCTGCACATGCCCCCTAACTTCGAAACTCTCACAACGACAATGATGGCAGTTAGTGATATGCTGCAGATCATCATAAATAGAAACGTGAACAGAAAGAAAATTATATCAACGTAATTATATGAAATTAGAAAATATCATGATGTCTTTCCCGTATAATAGAAAAAAACAAATTCGGCATTTTAATCCTCAACTGTTTGCCTATTGTCGTATCATATTTTATGCAATATATATATATATATATTTTTTTTTTGCTACGCCTGTTACCGCTGCATTTGACGCTGCTCTGCACACACACATCTGCCCGATGTTTTAAGCTGAAAGCAGCCGCCATTATTGTTATTTATTTTTTTCCTATAGATATATTATATAAGTTATATATATTTTGGTGTAAAATCGCTACAACATTTGGTTTTGAGTGTCATCTACACAGAAAATGTTCTCATGTTATTTATCAATTCACTGAACGAGTACCATACATATGTACTCAAGCTCACCCTTGAACCCAGCCAAGTATCAATACTAAATTGCGGAAGCGTTAAGTATCTAGCATTTATGTACTCAGTACTCACTCCATCATCAATGATGTAAACACGCGTAATAGAGAATAATTGTAAATATCACTTTTGTAAATAACTACTGCCTGCCTGCCTGCCTGCCTGCTTGCCTGCCTGCCTGCCTGCCTACATGTTTATTGTACACACACATACTATGTATGTACATACCCTCTCTACCATAACAGAAACTAATAATATCCTTATTGTGCCCTTTGTGGCTTTTGTTTAGTTAAGTATTTCATCATTGTAGTCCTCATATTCAACGCCATCGTCATCATCGTCAACATCATGTTAGGTATATACATACATATATCCCTTTGTCCTTGTGAGAATTGAGACAGCCGATTTTTTCCGAGTCCATCCACCATTCAACTGCGTGCATACACAGGTAGAGGATGAATCTTCTAACATGACATTTGTCTATACATTTGAATCGAGCAGCAGACATGTACATACACGCCACAGCAAAAACATTTTGTCAATATAGTTTAGTTTTTCTTTTTTTTTTTTTTGGTTTCTTTTTAAGGGATGGCAAACAGCATTATCATTGTCATAAGAATATTTGCTTGCTGTTGTTGTTGTCATATGTTCATTGTGAACCTACCTACTTACATATTTGTGACACAACACAATACCATAGTTGGTTGCATATGAATTCTTTTATCTAACTATTTCAAATCAAATAGAGAAGAGACATGCCCGTCGGGAGTGTGCATGTTTCATTTGCCCTCTTCTTTTTCTTAATTTGATGGGTTGTTCCTGCTCATTGTCCTTAATGGATATATGTATATGCAAGTATATGTATGTGGTTATTTGCACAAACAATTCATATGAACACATAATAAACACACATGTGCGTTATATGTAACTCATACATACACATATACACACACACTCCCATATACTCGCTGAGCAACAGCATTTCACTTCTTATGTGCATTCGTTTGTGCTTTATTGTTGTTCAAAAATGTTGTGTCTCTTTTTCATATCAATCGACGACAGAATTTGGTTGGTTGCTTGACAACGTTTATGGTTGACAGAAAATATGGTGACAATTGACATTTGTGTGTTGACAATTTTGTTGTTGTCACTCTCGCCCATTGGTGTTTGTATCTGCTGGCAGCCAATAGGAATTCAGTGTATGCAAGTGGATGCATTTCTGTATTTGATGAATGGTGTAGGTCAGGGGCAGATCCAGAAAAATCTATCGCGGGGAGCTTCAAATTATTTATTATATTATTATATAGATATTTTGTATATTTATTTAATCAGTAATTAGCATCTATTATCTTAATTTCATGTATGTAAATTTTTAACAGTGTTTGAACTTATGACTTCTCGGCGCTTTCAATATAATGTTGTTTAATCGCTTTGCACTGGTTGCGTTTCCGGAGATACGCTTTTAGTTTGTACAGAGATGAAAACGAGCGTTCGCTTAATGCCAGGCATGCACAAATTTGTAAAACCTGATGCAGGTACAACTCCTTGTTGTAGTTGTTGAGTGCATTAATGATTGATTTTGGACGATTCTTCTTTCGGTATCTTGTCTGAAAAAATTGGCCGTATAGATAAGGTGTGATTATAAAGGGTGCAAATCTATTGTTGTCATAACCTTACCTCTACCATGTCACGAAGTCCGCTGCGAATTTTCCCAGAATGTCATTCGCCCATTGTTTTTCAAAAGTTAGTTCCGATATATCGATTCCCTCTGCATTTGGTTTCATGTATTTCATTGGCAGGATATTCGGAATTTTCAACAATAGTTCACAATGATCGGAAAATCTTGATTATAACTGACTCTAAAAATGGAATAAAAGTCAATCATCGAAAATATGATTTATATTTTTAGTCTCAATTAAGTAAATACTTTCTCTGGTCGATTTGTTATAGCAATATTTCTAGGTAAACATTTGGTTTATGCCCCGTATCAGTGTTGCCAGTTGGACTTGAACGACAGACGCCGGCAAATTACACTTAAATCACACGCTAACTATTCAAAATCACCTCGAAGGCCAAACTTAAAAATTTTTTCATTATATTTTGTTAAGCAAACAATTCGATTTTTGGCTTAAAATCAATCGCTAGACTTTATTTAGTAGAGTTTAATCAATATCTAATATATATATCTTTTTTTTTTACTCTACAGTTAAAGAGATTCCATGTACAGATACTCTATAGCAGGCATTCGCACATTTGATGACATAACGGGATAGTCAAAAACGGAAAACATAAAGGTTACCCAAGATATGCATCGGATGCCATTTTCTATCCCATTTACCTACATGAGTTAGACAAATGCATCCTTTGCACACTTTAGCGGTGTTAGCTTTTAATACGAAATTGCGAGGAGAGGGGTTTGAACCCCTCCCGTCATCCCCTCCGATCCCCTCCTTCCACTGGTGTAGGTATGTATGTTGGTAGTAGGCTAGTGTCTGAGTAGGTTTCATTAATACATACTTACAATATACATACTTATCTCCGACTCCATTTCGTCATATTTGATGTATATGGTAGCATTTGTCACACATTTGCCTCATTTGGTCGGCATCCATTTTGCTGCTGATTTCGGAAGGAGAGCCTTAATTTGTTGAATGGCTTCTGCACATTTTTTTCTACGTACCTACTATTCTTTTGAAAACCATTAATTGTGCCAAAATGTTAAATAATTTTATAATATGTACTTCATACAAATTGTGAAAAATTGTGCTTAATTTTTTCAACGACCTCAATAAAAATAGATAGAATAAATTATTTCTTAATTACTCTTGATTATTCAGATATCTTACTCATGTTACTGCACTAAAACTAACAATACTGGATACAAAAAAAAAAATATTAATTACGTTTAATTATTGTCCATCAAACAGAATGGAATGGAGTGAAATGAAGGTAGGAGGAGTAACTATGTACAAACATATTTTTGAATCATAAATAACAAACAGTGGACATAATGAGTACAACAATTAAAATTACAACAAAAGAAAAAAGGAATCCAATGCAATTTTGCTATTGTTGAGGTTGTTGTTTTTAATGCAATTAACAATTTTAATAAGTAATAACAAAGACAATAACAATAACAAAGAAAAAAGTAAATTGTTAAAGACAACAACGCATGTGTAAATCCACTTAAAATGTTTAATGTGCAAGACGCTTAAATATTTACAGATACTCGCTTATTAATATTTTGTTGTTGGAATTTGGAACTTTTTCTTATAAGCACATCACAGTTGTTTTTAGTTGTTTATTTGTGCTGCTCGCTTAATTAAAGCGCAACTTTATGCGCGTGTTCACTGAGGACGATCATCATAATCGTCATTGTGATCATCATGATGATCATCGTCGCTATAATCAGTAGTAGATATTGGTAGTAGATCGTGGTGGTGATGGTGGTGGTGGTGTTAGTTAGTTAGTAGCAGCAATAGGAACATCAACAGTAACAGCAATAGAAGAAGACGGAGCATTCAGCAACAGCGAAAATGTTAATTGCACATTTGGATGTGCAATGACTACCCCAAAAGATCCGCTACTCGAGCGATATATGTAGATACAAACATACATACAATGTAACTTACCTTTTTTCTAATATCTGGTATATAAGTTTGTGTGTTGTATCTATAAGATACATGCTTAAGCATTTACTTCTTGTAGGTAATTGTATTAAGACCCGTTCGTTCGTTCATTATGATTTCTTTGTGTTTCTGCTTCTTCCTCTTCTTCTTCCATAGTTTGCAGTTGCGCTTAACTGCACACACATTGTACACCACAGCAACAACAGCACAAACAACAAGTGGAAGTGGAGGATACCCCACTAACAAGCCACAAGTGTAAGCTACAATCGTGGCATATGTGGACGATGACTACGATGGCCACCAAAACAATATCATCATCACAAATGATGAACGCTTGCGCGCTTTTGTACATGTTTTTATATAAGTACAAGTGTGAACGTATATATTTATATGTATTAGTTACATTTGTGATATTTTAAATGGTCACTGCACTACTTACTCTACTAAAGATGATCATTAAGTTGTACAGTGTGGCGAAGTTCATAAAACGTCAAACGTAAATGTGTTTTGTACAAACTGTAGTAAGACTTTCAAATTCCTTAAACTAATATATACATAAGTACTTGCTAGTTTTACCATGGAATTCAGATAATTTTGCCTTATGTATTCCAAAATCAAAGAACTTTCATGATTATCTTGATTATTGATTCTATAGATGACAGGAATCGGAAAATTCTTTTCACACTTAACCCCGAGCGGAACCGGAAATCATAGATCTTTTTATAAAAATCTACTATTCGTTCTTGTACACAAATCCGAATAAGAATTTATTAGAGGTTTTAAGAATTCTTCTCATACTATTGATGGAATAAATTTTACTGCGTACGACCGACGAATAGTCTCAAGTTATAAAAATTGTACCAGAAATTGTTGTAGAATAGAGAAATCGGGAAATTGGCCTAATTCCCAAGGCTAAAACTATCACAAATATCTCAAATTAGAGCTAAACATTTCAACTATGAATACTAGAAATCGAAAATGTGGCAAAATTTCTAGGTTTATCTAGGAAGTCTTGGGCTCACTCGCTTAGTGTCTGTGCCAGTGTATCTGTGATTATAAATGTCATCCTCAATTACACATCAGGAATATCATTCCCATTTAAGAACTTTGGAACGTACATATCTCATAAACTAAGGAGTGAGATCGAAAAAATTGGATAACTTTGAAAGACCACTGCTTTGAAACTCTTCATCTGAATGAAAAAATTCAAACAGTAGGCTTTGCGTTGAAGAATTATGTAATACAATCAAATGTTTTTTGACTTGTGAACTTTCAGTTGAGTCATGGCACTGTCATTACACTGTCTCGATGATTCTTAAAAAATTTAATACAGACTTAACAAATGCGGTTTCGTGTCTCCACAAAAGGCGAAGAAAGTTGTTGCTCTGTTAGAGAAGAATCCAGCGTTGTCTAATCAAAAATTGGCGGAAAAAGCAAGTTGCAGTGAGTTGCTAGTTCATAAAATTAAAAAGATGCGGGCCTTAAAACATACCAAGTGTAGCCTGTACCCGACAGGAACGCTACTAAGAACTTGGTAGCCCAGAGCCGAGCTAAAAAGTTGAAGACAGATTTTTCCAAAAACTCGATAGCTGTGTCATGGACGATGAAACATACGTGTTGTCTAAATTTTCTAAATTTTGCCTGGTCAAGAGTTTTACAACGCAAAGGAACGAGGAGGAGTTGAGGAAAGATTTAGGACAAAAAAAAAATCCAAGTTCCCGAATAAGTTTCTAGTATGGCAAGCGCTTTGTAGTTGTGGGCTAAGGAGTAAAAGTTTCGTAACAAGTGGCACTGTTAACGCCGAAATTTATGTGAAGGAGTGCCTCCAGAAGAGATTGCTGCCTATCATTAGAAATCTTAATGTATCTACTTTCTTTTGGTCTGATCTAGTATTCTGCCACTACAGTAAAGTAACCCTTAAATGGTTCGAAGACCAAAACATCAAATTGTTACCAAAAATCGCCAACCCACCAAATTGCCCACAATTTCGGTCTATCGATAGATATTGGACTCTAGTGAAAAGAACATTTAAGGCAACAAACAAAGAAGCTAAATCCATGGAAGATTTTAGAAATAAGTGGAATGCTGCCACCAAGAGAGTCTCAGAAATGACAGTAAAGGCGCTAATGGCAGGCATACCGGAAAAGCTGCCCGAATTCTGTAAAAAACAACAAACACATTAGTTTTATTGATAATTTTATCAGAAATTAAGTTTTCTTTTCAAAACTGTTGACATTTTTTAATTTGCATAAGTGATTTCAATGCTAGGACAATTTAAAGTTATCCGATTTTTTTAATCTCACTCCTTATAAAAAAAAACATCAACTTACACCAGAAAAGTAAAACTTTTGTTTTTTTTTAAATATTTTGCCATACTGTACCAATGTTAATGATAATGATCATGTTCCTCGCGATTCATTCATTCAACTCTTTGACTGTGTGTGCCATGCTGAAGTCTTTTCACGTACGTTACCATTTCTTTATACAATATTTCTATTATATGTATTTCAGCTTTTGACTTTCTTAGAAGTATTATTATTAGAATTTAAATGCGCATGCGCAACTATAACAAAAAGAAGCACCTCGAGAATGAAGAAGAATCAGATAATTAGAAATGCGTACTCGACACTTGTGGCCACAGTCGGGCAGCCAGTCAGCAACCGAGTCCAGCCATCTGGCCACAGTAACATTTGCTGTTATTATTAGTGTTGCTGTTGTTGTTTTTGCTGTTGTTGTAATTATTATTATTATTATGTATTATTGGCCCCACTGTTAGTACGTATGTACATACTTTACATACTTCCAACTAAATTCTACTTACGTAGTTACTCTGAATCCGAATGAATGAATGCGAAAGATTGAATTAATAGAGTCGCTAAGCGAAACTGAAATGCAAATTTATTTTTAGATTTTACTTCAACAATTTATCAGCGCACTTATTTTTCTTTTTGCATGGCAAAAATTAAAGCAATTGTAGCTGCTGCCGCACGCGATTCGTGGTGGCAAGCACAACTTGAATTTACAATATTTGCGGTTGCAAATATTTTCCGCTTCTTTTTCGGTTACTAAGTAGTTAGTTAGTAAGTTGATCGTGCTTCTTTTCTATTTATATGCATAATTTTTTATGGTCATTTTATTTATAAATTCGTATGTGGCAAAGAAGGAAATTTTGCGTTATCGCTGCATAACTGTAAGTGTTTGTATGTTTACTCGTATGCACCCAATTCATTTTTAGATAATACAAATTGGAGATGTTTTTTCTGTGTCTTTTCGGTGTAGTTCTTGATCATAAGCCCCAGGTCCTTGCGCAAGGTTGGGGGGTTTAAAGAAAATAATTAAAATTAAAAAAAAAATATATCTATTGTACCAGATTACACTACTTAGCTTCAAATTTTTAGATTCATCGCGAGTACATTAAAAATAAGCATTTTCTAGACTAATTTTGGGTCGTTGAAAAAGAAAATGACACTAAGGGCGTTACTCAATGAACTCTAAGGCCCTTCAAGGAAAACATTCAAAATACAGATATTGCGAAAATTCAAATGCTACTGTTGGATTTGAAAATGTATGTTGTCAGTACAAGCATTATTTTGGAATGTTCTCGACGTGTTGTGATAAGTTTAGAACGCTGTTATAAGTTTGAAGCGAGTTACAAGGTTACATTTCAAATTCAACAATGAGTAATAATAAATCATTATATTACTACTTCGACTTATTTGATATTGGACTGTACCAAAAGAGCGAGAAAAAGGCACTCCTTATCAAATTTGCATTAATATCGAGCCAGGACGGCAGTGTTCTCATTTTACTTTCCTAAGGTCAACAACCTAAACGCATGTTAATTTACATAGTTTTCCTAGTATGGCAATGTTGTTTTTATCATCTTCCACTAGTTTTCATTGTCCTGATCGTGAATTGAGTTTTTTCTGCATATCTCAAATTAAAGTTTATAAATCTAGCGCCAATTCCACAGATCACTTTTAATTCGTCAGTGTATAGATCAATCAAATCGCCTAGGAGTAATATTTTAAGAATTGAGTAACCAGAAAAATAAAAGTTTTAAGATAGCATAATCGATTGCCTGTGGTGCGATACCCTCGGGTTTAGATTTAGTTTTGGATGGGACCTTATATAGCGCTCAGTCCATTGGATCTTTTTAGTTTACCAAGATAGGGATAAGAGAAGCGTGAAGTAAGTAAGTGTAGGGCAACGACTTCATATACACTGTTTGGATACACAGTTTTCTTTTAGTTGCACAAAAACAAAACAATGTCGTCGACCCTCGGGTTAGATACTGATTATACCAATGACCTAGTGATTTTTCTACTGTTTATAATTTCAATCTCCAACAACATCCATAAAGACCTAACTAACCTACTTAAACTGGCTAGGCTTACTAGGTAGACTTAACGACAACAGCATACATTTAGTTAAGTCAGGTAGTCTTGCAATATAACTTGGACTGAGGAGAATGGGCGGGGAGGGGGGGGACTCAGTGGAGTCCGTGTCAGTTAGACTTCAATAATTTCTCCACAGTTAAATCATGTACTGTACCCTCTTCTCCCTTCCCAGGATCCTCGTATTTTTTCTCAATGACCCTGCATATGACCTTTAATTCGGAACTACAAGGTAGGTTTTGGGTTACTTACTAACCAATGCTACTTGAATCAATGAAACTAAAACATTTGACAAACTTTGACTATTTCCAAATTAAAATTAAATAAAATATCAACAAAGTATTTAAGATTAAGTACAACAAATATCTGAAATCTGATAAAATATTTAAGTACTTACTATAATTAAAAAAAAAAAAATAATTTTAAGATTTCATATATGAATTTATTAGATTGAACTTTGAGCCCAATTTAATTAAGCGTCTGGATACGACTATTCTTACTTGTGCAACTTGTGGCAACTTTCAACGATGACATGAATTGAAGTCATTTCTTCTGTTGATTGTTTGTTTATTTCTTATCAACTTCAACTTGGAACTTGGCATTCGTCACGCAACTAAAAATAATTCAATATTTGTACACGGACCAAAACAGAAGAGACGACGGCACTCGAGAATGTACAAATGCAGAAGATTACTACTTACTTATTACCAATACATACCCAATACTGATGTGCTCCATTAAGATTTCAATGTCCCCCCAGAAGACGAAAACTTTAAGAAAAAAATGAAAATGTATTGCATGAAAATATTAAAAAGCATGCGTCATTTAAGAGTTTATCAGATTAAGCCACTTTAAATTAATTAATTTGTGCGCTTATTTTCATCTTTTTTTTTCTTTTTTGGCTGTTGTTGATAATTTAATTTGGTTGCTGTACTTAAAGAATTTCTTTCTTAATTGAATCAATGGCATTTGGTAGTCACAAATAAAAATAAAAAATTAAAAACGGATGTGATATTCTCAATCGACGTAATCGCGACTGGGCGACTCACTGTATCGAATTGTGCTTTGGTTTGAGTGGCTGTCGCACGTGCGCCACTAACCAACCGCCACCAGCATTTGAGATAGCGTTGATGCATTAAAGTTCATTGCGTTACACGAGTATTTCCAGGAAAGCAGGAGCAGCAGCAGCACATAAGGTGAAATTTTACCTACACTTGTGTATTAACTCATGCATACATGTAAATATATATATGTATGTATGTATATATATGCATATGTATAAAGGCTTCTTTGGCTCAGTATCTAGCATTTATGCTACTGCTGCTGTTGCTTCTGTGGCTGTATGTAATTTTTCCAGAGAATTGCATAATTTCATTATGTTTCCGTGATGAGATTTTCTTCTGTTTTTATATTTTTTCCTTAGTTTTAATGTTTCTTGTTGTTTTTTTCTATTCTCATTTCGATTTGTTTATTTTTACAAAAACATAAAAATACATAAAAATCAAATTTTATGATTTTAGCATCGACGAGAATTATCCATCCCAAAGTTACATACAATAACGAGACTTTTTTTTACTTCTTATTTATTTATTTCTATATTTTTTCACTACTTACTTTTAGTCAGCGAGAATTGAATTTCTTTCCAACATTTGTCCATCTGCGGCGTTGTGAAAATATGTAGCCGTTGCTGTTGTTATCGTGGGGTTGTTGTCTTAATTATTTTATTATGTTGCATCAACAAAAACATGAACATGTTGTTAGTGCAACTGCTGCACTAGCAATAAGTTGAACTAAAGTCATTGCCCACTCCATATTCACACACCCATTCATTTATACTTACTTACATGCTCGTACGCATTTAAGTATACATATATGCAGAGAGTAGGAGCATTACTCCTGTTTGAGCAGCTTGAGCATTTTGGCCCCATCCATCCATCCAACGTCTTCCAAGAAGTCATCATTCTCGTAAAAACAATCGGCTCCCTACAATTCTCGTGCACGCATATGTGCCATGTACTTGTATTGTACATGTTGCAGCACATGTTGCTGCTGCTGCGGCTACTGCTTCTGCTGTTGCTGCTACTTTCTACTACTTACTCTCTGTCTGATAACGCTTGAATTGTTTTACGAGCAGCTCATCCAGCGTGATGATGTGATCGCTTCCAGCTTGTTTCCCGCTAACTCCGCACGTGCTCGATTTATTCGCATATTGCACTTACTGCAACGTATTTACTGTACATACTCGTAGAGATTGTACCACATGTCGAATGAATGAGTTGTGCTGAGCTGAGAGATGTTTCAATTCTTTTTATTTATTTTAAGAATTTCCTGGCTGCACACTTGTTACTCATTTCGAGCGTAAACGAAACATCACCACATCGAGTACTGCACAAATACTGTTAAAGATATGGTTGGCGATAATAATTATGATGGTGTCCCATCATCAGCTGCAGCACCAGTACCAGCAGCAATTACAACAGCAACTACAACTATTATGCAAAAATAACTTTATGCTGCATGCATGCTGCAGTTGGAATTTGTTTTTGTACCTCCCTCTATTTGCAGGGCTGTTAAATATAGTAACACATCCGTTGCCGTTGTGGGATGCGTGTGAGTTGCGCTAATGAAGCCATAACTCGGAATTGTGTGTAGTTTGTAGGTATGTGGAGTTGCTCATAGTGTCATTTGGACGTTAGGAAGTGATTTTGCAGCAAGAGATTTATGCGTTTTCAAAGGACCATTTAATGAGGCGCACTGTTCATGGTTAAAGTGAGGGGCCTATGGGGACTAAGTAACTGATATATGGTATAACACACTGAGACAAAAATTAAATTTTTGCCGAACACTTAAAGTTAATAAATAGGGTGAATTTTTCAACCTGAAACTTTGAAATATCTCGTATAATAATTATTCTACGAAAGAAATGTCCATAATCAAAATTTAATCATTCTAATACTAGAAATCATTCTCCCGCATCACGTCCTTGTAGGTGGGTCGGGGGTAACTTTGAAATCTTATATGGGAACCCATGTTTTTTATTGCAGATTTGGATTTTATTCGATCCATAATAGATGGCGCTGTAATCATTTCGCTGAAGCATTGGCAAACAGCAAAAGAAGGAGTATTTCTGCCTATCGGGAACCGATCCCACAATCTATGGAACAGATGCACTGACAACTATGAAACAATAAAGACTACGATTGTGACCTAAAATGTGCATGGTTGGAGTATTTGCTGCAACCTTAAAGTGGTGTAATTCTTACTGGTTTAAAGTTTCTTCAAAACACCAGAGTTCTTTGTGTCTTTGGGAAGGTTGTAGTAATGAATTTCTTAATGCATACCATATAGTAAATGGCATTATTCGTATACCTTTGATTTCCACTTCAAAACTGATTCCTCCATCTCTTCACATCAAATTGACATTACTTGACATCATCAATGTCTTTTTTTCCTTAAATTATTAATATATGAATATCACAAAAGATACATACTTATGCTCTGGTTACAATAGAGGTGAGGTGAAGTAATGAAATGTCACTTAATTTTCTGTTGTACGCCAAAGTAATACAACATACGTGAAGTAAGTATCTGTAGATAATAGATTTCTACGTTATTGCCTTGAACCAGTAATAAACCAACTTCACTTTTGTACTATATTTTACACCTACTTTCACGTATATATGCTCTAATTAAAGGTACAAACATAATGGACGCGGCAGCGACATTGCGCCATCTGTTAACCATTATGGTAAGTAGCATATATTCTTAAAAAATAGAAAAAATAATTTTTCAACACGGCACCACCTCTTGGCAGGCAATGGCAAACCCTAACAAGAGTAAAAATTGCCTATGAAAAGCTTTTCACTTCGCCGTTCGGATTCGGCATTAAACTGTAGGTCCCTTCCATTCATGTACAAATATAACACGCACAACATGAATGGATGCGAAAAAACTCGGCCTAGGCCCTCCATGGGCTGTTGTGCCATTAAAAGTAAAAGTAAAGTAAGTAATATATTCTTATGAAATCACTTAGTGTTGCCTAGCTTGATATTCTGCACGTTTTTAGCGCAAAGCACTGTTCAAATCGGCCAATTGTTGTTGGTAGCGTTGACCAATGACTGTTTCACCTGGTTTCAGAAGGTCAAACCAGATAACACCTCGCAGATCCCAGAAAACACAGAGCATTGTCTTCTTTCCGAAGCGATTTGGCTTTGCTGTCGATTTGACCGGTGTACCTGGCTTAACATATGATCGTTTACGTTTGGGATTCTTGAAATAGATCCATTTTTCATCGCCAGTATCAATTCGATGAAGAAAAGACTTTCCTTTGCACCTGTCGAGCAACATTTCAAAGGTGGTTTTTCGATTTTCTTGCTGTTTTTCAGTCAATTCATGCGGCACCCATTTTCCCTCTGCGGAACCTTCAAAATCAGTTCTGCAAGTTGTTCTTGCATTTGACCATCATCCTCATCGAGTAAAGCTTGCGATTTGGCATCTTGAAACTTTTTCGGTGGTCTTCCACGTTCTTCGTTTTTATCATCAAAATCGCCACTTTTAAACTTATTGAACCACTCGTTGCACTGTGTTTTGCCTAGAGCGTGCTTGCCATACACTTCCACAAGCATTCGATTAGATTCCAACGCAGATTTCTTCAATTGGAAACAGAAAATCAATGATGTCCGCATATCGTAGTTTGTAGGCACAAAATTCGAAATTTTTACGAGCAAAAAAAATAGTTTGTTGGATGAAACTTGATTGTTTATGAACTGAATATTGTTGACAGAACTAAATGCGAAGAAATGGCGCCTATGATTTGGTTTGACAGAGCGTATAGTTTTACCTAGCGACACAAAGATGTCATTACTTGTTTCATACTTGTACACCTGGTATACCTTCCTTTTCCTGTTGCCACCGAAAGAAAATAATAGATACATACATACTTGTAAAAATGCAAACGAAAATTATGCATAATTGCGTTTAAACGGAAATGTTTGCATTGTTCGTTAACTAAATTTGACTTTAAAAGTTTAAATTCGTATTCAAAGAAAAAAATTTAAACATCTTTAATTATGTATAAAATCCAAATCAAAATTTCAAAAATTTCACATGAAATGCAAATTCATTGTGGCGTATCAATAGACAGGAGCAACAACAACATTGTTGTCTCTCCTCTTCTTCTGCGTCTTCTTCTTCTTCATCATCATCATCTTTTTCCTTCGTCTGAGCTATTGTCCACATTTAATTTCCTTCGGTCTTTGGCAGCAAACAACACTTTTTCTAAACAAATTTGATTATAATTTTCCAATTTCCGTTTCAACTTTTTCTCTGTTTTTTTTTTTTTTTTTTTTTTTTTAGAACATATTGAGTTTTTTGATCTTAGACCGCTTCATTTAAAAAAAAATCTTAAATTTTAAACACAAAAACCTAAATCCCTAAATTACACTTATGTTTGAATGCTGGCCAAACTGAAGAAAGCCAAATGGACAACAAACAAAACGACACAATCATCATCGTCGTCGTTGTCGACATCGCCTTCGTCTCCATCTAATACAAGACTCCACAAAAAAAAAAAAACAAAATTAATAATTTAAATTTATGAAAAACGGAAAGAAGCGCCCAAAAATCACCACAATTGAGCCAAAAAAGCAACAACAACAACAACACAATCGCATAAAAAACACGAGTGGGGAGTGAAATAACAAAAATCGATCGCGTTCTATGGACAATATACATACATACATACATACAACAGCAGCAACATAATTTATAGCGTAAAATCGAAAATTTGTCTGGTGGTCACTGTTGGCGGCTGTTAATAATGTTCTACTTGTTCTTGTTGCTTTGTTGCTATTGTTGCCATCAATGGCGCACAATTTCAGGCTATACTGTTTTGATCGTTCTTTATAAAGTTCTAGTTAGTTTAATTTGGGTACACAAATTATGAATGAATGCTTCATCAAACAAAACATTATTTACCAACAAAAATATAATTTAAGCTTGACTATAATATCAAAAACAACCACACAAGTAAGCAATTATCTCAAGAAATCAGAGTAAGGAAATTTTTGGAAAATTAATATGCAGATTTAAATGCATTGATTTTCATTGAGATTTTTTGTAAACTAATGGAAAGTATCGGAAATCTTGAATTGGATCAGTACATACGTGTATATATTTTCGAAATCGTTAGGTATTCGTCTTGAGTTTTATTGAATAATATTGCATGAATCTGTCATTTCTAAAACCTCACATGCTACATTTTGATTGGTTATTGAGTTATGGTTAATTCCACTGTTTTCAGATATCCATGAATGATCACTGTAAATGGCATATCAGTGGCAATATTCCATGTAGTAAGTGCTAAAACAGGGCTTATCATATTTGAGTTCAGAGAAAGACCACACTTGTGTGTTACACTGAGCATAGAACATAAAATGAGCATAGATGTGAACTTGGCCAGTTGTTTGTAATGCACGCCCACAATTAGGCGTCGTAGGTCTGAACATATACATATACATATAAATGATCAGTTTGCATAGCGGAGTTGATTTAGCCATGTCCATCTATCCGTCTGTCTGTCTGTGTACACTCGAGCAAAATAACTCGAGTAAAATTTGGCAACTTCAACTAAACTTGGGACAGACCTTTGTTATTGTTCGAAAGAGGTTAAATTCTGAAATGGGCAAAATCATTCGATTGAGCATGGTATCTCCCATACAAGTGAAATTTTCAAAGAGTGATATTGAATGAAATTCTAACGCGCATTGAACAACCTTTGATGTGCATCATTGAAATAGTTCCTTAAGCATCTGTCAACATTTTGCAAAATCCACGCCTACTTCTCATACAAGTAATGATACAAATGGAACCAAATTTGGTATACATAGTTAAAATATCTTCAAAAATAACTGATACGAAAATTATCATCACTGGGCAATAACTATAACGCCTACTCTACATACAAAATTTTATATAGTCAGTCAGGCTGATAAAGAAAATGTTTGAATACAAAAAGTTGTTTTATTTCAGAGTGTGTGTAGGGTATATAAAGTTCAACTGCAATCGTACTTGTCGACAACTTATCGATAAGCCCAAGGAGTTGGCAACAATAATCGATAATTATAAATGAATTTCATCTCCATAATTAAACTTTGTACATGTTAAAAACTTTAGACTTAACACATTTCTGTCTCTACTTCTTTTTAACCTTTTAACGCCTTGACTTTTCCCCGTGGACCAATTTAAAAATAAAGATAATTTTTGGTGATCAGAATCTTCAAATTAATATAGGTTAAAAAAAATGAAGTCTAAACCGAAACCGAGAGCTGACGCGTACACGAGCACTTATGCAGAATATAGTCGGATGAAATCATACCCACTGATTGAATCTCAGCGTACTTTTCACAATCCACAAGAAATCCGCTTAATGTTGTGGGATAGGTCTTGTTAGTATGCTTAAGACTGGGCCTAACAAGTGTAGCTTCGAGTTAAGGGATGCACCATTGGCTAGCCTCTGCTTTTTTCTCTGCAGGAATGTGAAGTTGTTGAGAACATTCGGGACGAAGATACTTTGAACGATTACTGTCTAATACTCGTGGCCGATATGTATCGACACAACAAAGGGTATACAAATTTAGCGGATTCCCTGACTAGGGCATGGGTAGTCAATGGAAGAAAATTCTATGCTTAAGGAAGGTATCCTTTTCTTACGTATGTACTTGAGTTTTCAGACGCTTTTTTTAACGTTAACAGTCCTTCTCTGTGTTGTAAAATGTATATTTCTAAATAAATTTTGCTGAATCACCACATAAATTTATTCAGTAAAATTCGCATCCTTCAATTTCAAAACGGAATTCCATGAAAATTAGACCCTCCCATGTGTCACACAGTTCAGTTCAGTCAGCCGCATTCAAGCTTGCACCAAAAATAATGGCGGCGATACAGACAAAGACAAGGAATACCAACACATAAATACATATAAGTACATAAATGGATGATAGCTTGAAACCCTGTTTTCTGTTTCAATATATGAACATAATTGCCTTTAAGTTCACGAATTCCAGTCAGGATCAACTACGGCAACAACGGCAGCATCAGGAGCAATCACAGACTCGCAGTGCACTAAATAAAATCACACGATGATGATCGCGGGGACATACATGCATGTATAACACACTCGTTTGTGTGTGTGTTTATGTGCTGCAAATAAAAGTAAGCATTATAAACAACAACAAAAAGAACAATAAATACATAGAGAAAAAAAATTTAAAAACAAAACTTAGTGCAGCGCTTCAAGCGTTTTTAAAAGGACAGAAAATTGGTTTCACGGAGACTGACTATCTTAATTATAGACCGCGGGGCAAGAAATTTGCGACGCAACACGATGTTGCACACACACTTACATACGAGTAGTATATACTTGTACAGATCTCGGCGATATGACGATATGATGTGCGGTTCCAATTTTAGCAATTTTCACAGAGATTTCGCATAGTTCCTGCCGCCGTCAACGATTTTGCTTCACTGGCTGCTGCTGCTAAAACCAAACCAAACCAAAGTTAAGTAAAGTAAAAATATATAAAATTGCCATATTGCTGCCGCTTGCTGTTGATGTTAAGGTTAAATCGTAGAAAGGTGTGCAATACAATTTTATGTCCCATCATCATTGTCAGCAGCAGCAGAGGCTCAGCAGCAGCTGGAGCGGCAATAACATGAATAACAAAACCATCAGAAGCAGCAGAATTTAGTTGAAGCAGAAGCAAAATCGTCATCAGAGTCTTGTTCTTGAGCAGCAGCAGCAGCAGCAGCAAAAAGCTACAAGTTGCGCCTGTTTTGTTTGCCGTTTTTTTGTTTTCATTCAACAGCCGTGGATTGTCATAAAGAGAAGCGGCAATGAATTGAATTGCAGCGCATCGAATCGATATGAGTGCATTATTGCTGGATATGGTAAATTACGATTTTAGAGTGGCCATTCGGAATGAATGATGACGAAATGCTTTTTAGTTAAAAACAGGTCAATTTATCGTTTCAGAGCATTTGAAAAACTTTTTTTTCTTTTTCGCCGCAAGACTACTTAGATTAACAAAATGTTGGTAAGAATGAGTTAAAACCGTAACTTCAAGACAATATTTGATTAAAAATGTCTAATTAATGTTGTTGCATGGCGTAGTTGGTAGGCGGTGGGCTGCTACCCAGAGTGCCTGCGGTTAAAGTCTTAACACAGTCAAAAACAAAAACTTTACAAACAAAATTTTTCTACACGACACCACCTCTTGGCAGGCAATGGCAAACCTACAAGAGTGCAAATCGCTTATGAAAAGCTTTTCACTTCGCCGTTCAGATTCGGCACAAAACTGTAGGCCCCTCCTATTCATGTACAAATATAACACGCACAACATGAGTGGATGCGAAAAGCTCGGCCTAGAACCTCCATCGGCCGTTTTGCCGTTAAAAGAAGAATAAGATGATATAGGGGAAAATGGGGCGAAGTCGGAGATGCTTTAGTTTTTCCTACTCGAACCCGCAAAAATCCTCAATAGGTGTAGAAAAATTCAAGCAGGCAAGGGGACAAAATATCTTCTACATGACTAGGGGCGAGTGTCCCACATAAAGTCGTACCCCACTTCACCCCACTTTCCCCTAAAGATAATGAATTTCTTTAAAACAATAAAATTGTTTGAAGACTAAAGATTATGTGTAGATACACATTTTGAAAATAAAAGGCCCGTAGGTGATCATCTTATTATCCCCTAGTCCCCGCATTTTCTCATCACGGCCCTGTACAAAAATTCAGGAGAAGATACCACTTTAGTTCTCCGATGTGAAAACAGCAAGCATAACAACTAAAATAAAACCTGGTCACCTTAACAGCACACTCTGTAAAGATTTTGCTTTGAAATAAAAAAGCGACACTCATTTTAGTCATTATTATTGAAATATCGAAGAATTGGTTGGTTTTTGTGTTGTGTCTGCTGCTCTTCAAATATGAAGCCGCCCACTAAAAACCTGAGCTTCATTATCAAACAAACACATGCAAGCAGACTAACACACACACACACACATAAATACAGCAGCAAGCTGTAAGAATTCAAAGTTGAAAATTGCAATTCATTAAAGAATGCTGCACATTTTATGTTTTTAAGTTACTGTATTCGAGCACAAGCTCTAACAAAAAAGGTCGCCAACACAAACACACATATACAAACATACATACATACATCCATCCATACATACATACATACATACATACACACAAATACTGTATGTACAATAAAAATGGTGTCCACCCATTTAGTCTGGAATTCAGTCGCCGCATTTTGGCCACTTTTATAGCCACAAAAGAAACACCCACTTCTCTTAGCTTTTATACAGACGAGTACATACAAGCGAATGCGCCAAATCGAAATTCATTAAGAATTCAGACAAACGAAAAGCAGAAAACTTTGGATAAAAGACAAGGAGACACACTCACGAAACAGCCTTTCATATGTGAAGAAAAACAAAAAACAAGAAACAAAAATCAAAAACATAAAGTCCCCTGATTTTACTCTGTTTGTTAATACGAGTATATGGCAGCAAGGCAAACAAATACACAGTCAAGTGAAAAAACAACAAATGAAATTAAGCACTGATTTTAATGGATTTTAAAATACAAAACAAAAATTAATAAAACTAAAATCAGCTTTTGGTGAAAATGTGCATTTCGGCATTTCGAGATTTCAGTATTTTAGCATGCGGCAAACGCTACTCAAATTTGTGTAGCATTGGGTGCCCGCTCGCACTCATTCGATGTTTTGTTTGTACTGCAATAATTCCGAGGCGATTTTGCTCCTTGATTTTTGCCTATAAACTTTAACTTCATTTTCATTTGTTGTTAATTTATTGTGATGTTCTGTTGAAAATTAGTTTTTTCGCATTTCACATACACGCGAAAATTGTGCTCGAAAATTGTTTCAGAAATTTTAGCAACGAATTTCAGCATCTTATGAGATTCGGTTTTGCTGCTGCTGTTGCTGCTGCTGATGCTGCCGCTAGCATAAGTAATAAAATATTGTGGGAATATTGTATGCATATGAGTGAATGCCTATAGTCCAGTTTGCGTTGAAATTCGAAATTCGACAGAAATAATAATTATGAAAGGAAGTTCAAAAAAAAATAATAATAAAAATAAAAAGGATAAAAAATATTTATGATGTCTTTTGAAAGCATTCGCAATTAAGGAAAGACAAAAAAGCTCAATGGGAGCAAAACCCATACTCGTAAATATAGTCTGAGGTAAGCTGGTTCAGGTAGCTGAAAGTTCAGAGCTCTACTCACTCATTCCCGTTCACCTGTCATACAAAAATAATAAATTGTCATTTCGTTTTGCTACTTTGTAATGTGTGAATTTCTAGGAAATTTATCTTCTTTTTTTGTGTTGTCATGTGAAGCGGGAATTTTCACACATTGATTTCAATAATGTGCAACTGCAGAAACAAGTACCCATTTTTCATAAAAACGAGTTTGCTGAAATTCTTTTAATTCAGGCTGAGGGTGAGATATTTATCAAAAATAGATTTGCTTAGTAGGTACTGATATGTTTGATAAGAACAATATATTGGAAAGTAAGAGAGAGTTATTGCGCATTCTACTCATGCCAACAAGTTTTTGGTCAGCGGTGGGGTGTATGTCCATAGGTAATTCTTTGGGCGTATACGGTCAACATTTGCCCCGTACTGACTTAACTATGGAACGTGGGCATTTTGTAATATAGCGAAAAAGATAAGCTATCTCAATAACCTTGTAGAAATGTTCAGAGGTTAGCGTGCTTAGGAGTCACACACCTCACGCAGGGTGGGGAATAATACTCCATCTTCCACCGCTGGATGTGTACTTCGACGGAGAGAATCTCAGTTTTGGAAGCACAACACTTTCGGACACGCGTCTATTCAAAACGATTATAATATTTATAACAGAGACTGACACAGACCTTAAGTCCTACACAGAAGGCTCCAAGATGCAAGAGGGTACTGTTTCTGGTATCTTTTGCGATTCAAAAAGATTGGAGTTGGAGTCCCTCATTATTATAGAAGCTGTGAATATGAAGAAGAAACTGTGTCCATCCGCCATCTTCTCTGTGATTGTTCCAATATTCAGATCCGTTGAAACCGATAATTGGGAGAATTGGAGGACCTGGCGGAGTTTCGGAAAAGAGTTTCATCAAGAGTATTGGGTAGTTTTAAGTTGAAAACGTGGTAACCATTTAAAGGAATTTATTTTGTAGCTTTTTTTTTAATTTAATTGAGCTGTTTTCTTTAATAGTGATATTTACCGAAGAGAAGCTGTAGGAAAGTGAAGGCTTAAAATTAACAGAATTTTATTTCTGTAGAGCCAGTGAAGAGGGCGTTCTGAAGCAAGGGAACGTTGACAGTGTAGCTTTATTCGTCTTCATCTTGCTGTTTTAAGTGTAAGTATCTAATTAATCAGGGCACGAACACTCTTGTTTTTTCTTGTTTTATTGATACATTCAACACACAGCGTTTTTTTTGGAGGAGGAAAGCATTGAAAGCCTCAATACAGATCACGAGTGTGAGAGAACATTTTTTGACTGCACACGTACCAACCTAATTTTTTTTTTTGGACTCTTCCTCACACAGTGTGTACCCCTATGAATGCAGAGCATTGTGTTGAATGGAAGGAAGATTGATAGGTGGAAGGAAGAATGAGAGAGGGAATGCAATCACACAGGCCACCGATAAAGACATAGACAGCCATTGTAGTCTTTACCACAATGAACTTCAGTTTTATCAGTGTCGACTATGACCGCATGTAGCGCCAAAGGCCAAGCTTTTCGCATCCACTCATGTTGCGCGTGTTATATTTTTTGTACTCTGAAGTTATGAAGGGCTAAGACTACATACTTAGAAGTGGGTGTTAATTCTGCCTTGGATCCAGAAGGCTCCAGTGCGGGAGTCTTATCATAAAAATAAATAATGTTTTTAGCCATATGAAAGGCGATTCTCGCAGGGGTTCTATGGAAAATAAATAGCTTTAAGACTCCACAACTATTACGTTATAATACGTGGAATCATTAATAGATCCAAAGGATCCAAAGGAGAGGTTTGAGGTTATTTATTTAATCTGAACTACACAAGTACTCGTAGTTTAAGGCTACGCTTGCCTAGCTAGGCTAGCTACAGTATACTCGTAAGTTGAACAAAATCGGCTAAAATCTTCTGACTTGTTTACTTGCTACAACGAAATGGACGCAAGTCATTTCAATAACACTCGATGCACGTAGAGGTCTTCTACATGCATTTATGAATTACAGCTTCCTCAAGCTAGAATGCATTAAGTCATCGTTTGTGAACGTTTTGCATCGGCAGATTGTATCGCAAAGTATGTGCAATGCATTGCTATTAATTTATGCAATTGACATTTTTCGTGTGCCCGTTGCCTTGCTGTTGTTGTTACTGCTATTGCCACAATATCCATGTGCAACAACAAAATAATAACGCACACAGTTTGATATTTTGCTATGAATGTGCACTTAACGCGGGTGTGAACAAATCTGCATGTGCTGTAAAATCCACTGAAGATTCAATGCAGCAACACCAACAACGACTGCGATGGGTCACTTGCAAAGTATGAAGCTGCTATGTATGTAGATGGCGAGACTCATCCAAAGATGAGAATTCATATTTATAGATCAGGCGCATCAATTTCAAAACTTGCAGCTGGTGGAGGAAGTGAAGGTGGTGATGGTATGATGACGGCGGCAGCGTTGGTAGGTGGTAGTAGCAACTACAACAGCCTCAACTCTTGTAAAAATGTGTGAAAATATCGCATCGTCTTTTGATTTCCTTCTTACTTTTTTTTTTACACACTTACGAGTACATATTTAAGTCGCATATCAAAGTGTATTGGCAACTAAAAATTTCACATGATTTACAAAACTGTTGGAGACGCAATTTTTTAAATTTTTTGTTTTTGAATTTTTCTTTTTTTAAATTTTTTTTTTGGTTCCGTCCTAGGCTCAGTCAAAGTAACAACTTGACAATAAAAATAATTTAGTATATAGCGCAAAATATTTATAACATTATAAAAACGCCAGATTGTGCATTACAGCGAATGCAGCAAAAGCAAGCATCAGATCACTTGATCTTGTTGCATGCTCGATATCGTTACAACATCGGCCGGTTAGTTACCAGGAAAAGTGTAGTGAAATATTCTTTTGATCTGCTAGCTAAACGCACGCACACACACACAGGCAGTGTGTGTTTTGTGTCCAGTTTTTGCAGTGCGGTTGATCGCTTAAGAAAATGATAAAATTTATTTCTAAGTTATTTCAAAAAATTATACCAGATCAGAGTTTGCATGTGAGTGTGAGTGTGATCGGTAAAGTCGAATGCGTATTAATTTTGCTATCAAAGTGTCGAAATGAAAGACATTTTCAGGGAAACAAAAAAGTCGAATACAGGCAAATTCGCATTAATGCATGCTCGCATACATACACATGCACAAAGTGATCAAACTGAAACTGATCATCATATGCCAAAAACTCTTGATCGCGTCAAAAGTATTTCACTGAATTTGGCGGTTTTTTGTTTGGTTTTTCTCGTATCTTATGTGGCTGGCTGTTGCTGCTGCTGCTGCTGCTGCACAGTGATTTTTATGAAATGACGCCTGTGTGTTGCCTTGTGATTCTTGTTGTTGGTTGCGTTCTGGAGACAACCTGCTGTGCTTTTGAGCGCTTTTTTTGTATGGTGGTGAAGAAGCCACAACAGCCAAAAT
Organism: Palloptera scutellata; assembly: GCA_958295655.1. Taxonomy (NCBI): domain Eukaryota; kingdom Metazoa; phylum Arthropoda; class Insecta; order Diptera; family Pallopteridae; genus Palloptera; species Palloptera scutellata. Next base: position 114,796,367 of record OY282449.1, on the reverse strand, counting down.
AGGCGCACAATTGTTTTTTCGATATCGTATGTGTTGGTAACTCGAAAAAGCCATCGCTTTTGCGCTTCTTCTTCTTTTTCTACTCTTCTTCTTGATCATCGCCGTTTCTCATGAGGGCCATCTGCTACACATCATTCGCACTCGCTGATGGCGATGTGCGCTATATTAATGATAATCTCTTACTTTTTGTATACATTTTGACTTGAAATGTGATTTTTTATACTGTTTCAGCAGATTGCGCTGAAACACCACACAAATAAATGTGATCGCAACATTTTTTTTGTTTTGTATGTGTGTGTGTGTGTGTGTGTGTGTTTAATTTAGATTTATTTTTTGTTGATACTTAAACAATTGGATTTAATTTTTATTTTTATTTTGTGTGTGTGTGTGTGTGTGTTTGTGTGCCGGGCATGGCTTGTGTATTTGTTTTGGATATTGTATATTAAAAATTTAATAACTGTTTGTGTTTTTTAAAATTTCTTTATAATGTTGTGTAATGCATTCACACATCCACATAAAAGACACTGGGCCCGGAAACGTTTTCCACGGATTACATAAATCTGATGGTAGAAATAGATGGAAAATAGTTATGTATAGCAAAGAGGCAAGGATGATCTATAAAAATTATCTTACGGTAACTACTACAGTTGACTTTACTAGCGGATCCACAGATTGGGTGTGGGTTTATTTTTATTCATTAGCAGCGATCATAAGGGGGACTTAATCCCAACACCTCCCCTTGGAATCGCTGGTTATTGACATCCACTATGAATGAGTATAGCGAGTTACCTTCAAAGCATTATCCAAGGACCACTCGAACGACCTTATGCTTCGATTTCATATCCGACTTGTACGAAATTACTCTGACCGATACCAACTACGAAATAAAGATTAATACGGACCTGTCTGTAGCAATTGATACCAAACCAGCTAAGGCCAGCTAAAAAGTTGAAATGCAAATAGCTGAAGACTATCGAAACAGACAGGAAACGATTCCAACATATTATAAACTTATCAACTTCAGTTTTGGTGATATTTACTTCGAAATTTGAAAACTTTAAATTTTTTACCGTAGTATTTGGAATATAATAAAATCAAGTAGATAGTAAATCAGATGCGAGAAGCTCTGCCTAGGCCCTGTTATACCATTAAAAGAACGAACGAAATCAGAAATCGTCGTTGTAAACGTTGAAAATGTTTTTTTTAGGAAAAATACTTTTTGTTGGTAATATATAATAACCATATAATATTTTGTTAACAAAAAATGAGGACAAAGGAGAAAATATTGTAAAACAGGAAAAAAGAAGTTATAAAAATAGCAGAATATATTATCTTTAAAACAGATAAGATGGTAATGCTTCTCCAGCCTAGTAAAAAAATGGTGGTTCTACAGGAAATGTGAGCGAGCATATCACGATATTATTTGTGCCAACCACCAAAGCGTTTTGACGTTTTGCGCAAATTTTTATTATTCACTAATAACGGATACAGAGGTTGTGGAAGTGTAATGCTGACCCTTCGCAAGCTCAGTATTGACAAGTAGGGAAATTGTTTTATCTTTCAACCTACCATTTGACAGGGGCACCAACTTTGTTGGAGACTTGAGAGATACCACTTCAAGCATTTAAAATACAGTAGCCGAAACTTCTTGCAAATGGCCGATATTGATACATCAATTGGCTAGAATATGAGAATGTGATGCATTGGATAAAATTCGTAGCTCGAAGTCTTCACGCTTATGTAAACTGGTTGCCGTGGTGTAGTTGGTAGTGTGCTAAGTAGACTGTCAAGGTACAAATCTCGGCACAATGGGAAATTTAAAAAGAAATTAAAAAAATTTTATTTGCTTACAATGGCAATCTTCCCAGAGTAAAAATTGCCTAAGAACTCTCACTCATCATATCACTTCGTTAATATTTGGCATAAAATTAATGTTACCTTCCCTTAGGTCGTGCTTATGTTCAGATTTTGCTCGACGAACACCATGAAATTGTTATTGCACCGAACACGAAGAGAGAGCTTTTACTCACTCCACAAAGAACACGATAAAATGTACACCGAGCAATGAGTTATTCTGCAAAAAAGAAACAAAAATATATTAAAAATAGTGCGGAAACATGCATCATTATCATTTGCAGAAGTTGCGAATATTTTTAGTTTTTAAAAATGAATATTAAATATATTATTTATAAAACTATTGAAGAAGTAAGTATGAAAAGTATTTATACAACATATTATGGTAGCTGTATTCACGATGCCTTGAACTCCCTTTTTTATAACCAGCCGGTAGCTGCCGATTCAAAAAATTACATTATTTGCATAATTTACTCATCATTAAACTATTTTATTAATTTCACTCTCCATATTGATAAAATCTTGAAGGTTTTTTGGTATGCCATTTTAGTGTTTCTTAGCGCACAAGACATGTAATGTTAAAAAAAAATGAATTTCGACCAAAAGCAACTCTGTAACGAACTCAATGTAACCACCAGACCGAGCACGAGAGAGAAATGTGATGTGCTCGCCGAACAGCGAACACCAGCATAACCACGACCTTAGTGTACACACATGAAAGTGTACACAACATGAAAGAGTTCGGAAAATCTCGCTCTAGGCCCACCATGGAATGTTGAGCCTAAGAAGTAATTGCTCTTGGATGACCATGGAAAACTCGGAAAGTGCAAACCTCAGTTTAAATAAGTAAAAAAATTATATTTTCATACTATTTATATACCTCATTGAAGTTCTTAATTAAGGAGTTCGGTAGTACCAATTCTACATATGCTTAATCTTATAAAATCGCATGTAGCGCTGTTTTTACCTAAACGTGCTGATGAATCATCACTTCTGAAAAGTATATCGAATGTGCTTTTTTCCTGAAATTAACTAATTAAAATTATACAATTTTATATGTAAATTGTTGGTATGTAAAAAAAGAACTGGGAGGTATTAAAAAATGGAATGTTAATCTATTAAAATTTCGTCGCGCCATTATCACCTCGTGAATTCTACACCAGAGAGGAAAAGAAACTTTTTTCTTCTTTCTCCAAGTACCACCAAATGTTCCCTAAAAATAATTTGTTTACATCATTTTCTTGTTTTTCGTGCAGTGGTTTCTTTTTTTTTTTTTTGTTTTTTTTGGAGGCACATGAAATGTTTACTTAAAGAAAAAATAAAAATTACGTAGGTGCTAAAGCTCGGCACTGTTGATGTGTGGTCACGCTGCTATCTATTATATAAAAAACAAAAAGTCCCAGTAGCCAACCATACAATATATAAGCAGGCATATATACATACTGATACAACAACAAGCCCGTCAATTTCATATCACCAACACAGGCACATGAGCCGAACAAGTGCTCTACAATTCCAGTGACTGGTATGGTCCACACATACGACTACATACAAATGAATGAGTTTGTTTGTGTATTAATTTGTTTAGTTTCACCCGAGTGAGTCTACGAAACAGAAATTTTCCGTCACTTTTGTACTTTTTGTTTTAATACATATGTACATACCATACATGTATTTTAGGTACCTCTAAATTTTCTTCGGGGAAAAAAGTTGGAAAGAAGTAGGCGAAATTGTGTGATTGCACAAAATTTAAAATAAAAATGGCGTCTGTGGGGTAGTGGGTGTTCCAAAGACGTTGACTGTGAGTATCAAATCGGATGAAGAAGCTTATTTCCTTTTCACCAACTCACCTCACCATCAACGTTAGTCATTGTCAGTGGAATATTTTCTTTTGCCTGCTCGCTTGTTTGCTTCTTTTTTTTTTGTTTTTACTTTTTGGCACGTTAAATTTTACGACATGGCATGTTGTTTGCTTTATGATTATTTAAGAACATTTTTTAATAGTTTAAAGTAGCTTAACTTATGCTAAGATTATGTATGCTTTGTATATTTAAATAGTTAGGGAACTATAATTTATCTCGCTTCTGTTACTGTTGCTGCTGGCTGCTGATTGCTGCCGATATCTTTTGAACTTTTCCTCATCATCACGATCATCATCATCACGATCATGGACAACATGGGCATGGCAATTCCGGCCACTTTGACGCGCATTTCTATTTGAACTCATGTGGTGTGCGCGTTTTTCATACGCTCTAACATTTTCGTTTTTTCGTTGTTATTTTTTTTATCATTGATCATCATCAGCAGCTCATATTATTGAAAACAAGAAACAAAAAAAAACAAAAAATTGTATTTCTATAATTTGTGATTTAAGTTGCGCTATTTTTTTGGAAGATATTATTTGCTCTTCGACGTCGATACTTGCGCTGTGAAAATTATGTATATTTCATCATTACTATAATAATAAAAATAAGATATTACAAATGTTGTTTGGTCTACTTTGAGCTTACGTATGCAGAAATATGCCTGGCCTGTGTATCCATCGAGTGTGTCAAAAGTAGCCATCAAAAGTTGTGCATTATTCCAGCAAGGTGGGGTGCCTTGAATCTGCCAGTGCTGTGTACTCGTATTTGTGAAGAAGAAATCATTTTCTTGTTTACCATTTTGGCCTCGTGATACTTAAATTTAATTTGAAATGTTTTCCTTTCTATGTCGATATTTTTGTCTAACGTACCTACTTTTTTCTCTTCAGTCTTCAGTTTATTTAAGTTTAGTATTTGTGATTGTTTATAATAAATTAAATCGTCAATGTACATATATCAGGTATTCATGTAAACAATGGTTTTTGGAATTTAAAATTTATTTAGGTGTTAATTTTCCCAAAAAAGACATTACGTTATTGCAGAATAAAGCCATTTATTTTTACGATTCTTCTTTTTATTTAATGAAAATATGTTTGAAATAATTGAAAATTGTGAAATTCTTTTGAGATTTGAATTTGTTTATTTTTTCGCAGAATATTCTAAGTTTAGGTGTAGGACGAGGGACTCTCAGTCGAGCCAAGTAATTTAAGAAAAGGAAGGTGACCAAAAAAAAAAAAAAAAAACCGGTAGCAAGGAAGACGGGTTCGATTTGGGAAATTCTGAGCAGATCAAGCTTTCCCAAAAATTCTCAAATAAAAGTAAATGGAATTGATTTATGAGAAATAGGTAATAATAGGGAATAGGTAAAACAAAAAGTACAAAAGTGTCTGAAAATTTCGGTTTCGTAGACTCTTTACTTTACTTTACTTTTAATGGCACAACAGCCCATGGAGGGCCTAGGCCGAACTTTTCGCATCCACTCATGTTGTGCGTGTTATATTTGTACATGAATGGAAGGGACCTACAGTTTAATGCCGAATCCGAACGGCGAAGTGAAAAGCTTTTCATAGCAATTTTTACTCTTGTAGGTTTGCCATTGCCTGCCAAGAGGTGGTGCCGTATAGAAAAATTATTTTTTCTACTTTTTGATTTTGCCTGTGCCGAGATTCGAACCCCGGACACTCGGCGTAGCAGTCCAACGCACTACCACTACACCACAGCGACCACTCACTTGGGTGAAACTAAACAAATTAATACACAAACAAACTCATTCATCTCTTCATGAAAACTGCGGCTAGGCATGCTCCAGACAAGATGTTGTAGTTTTTCACTGACCTGCACTGACCTAAATTATATACGGTTTAGAACCACATATATCCTTTATATCATATCTTAAAGGGCTGTGACATCAGGCTTATATTTTACAAGAGCATTTCCTGTCGAACTAAGTTTTTCTTTATCAGTCTGAAGCTTTTGAAACTCCACAGAATTACTTTGAACATAAGACGAAAGTCTGACAACGTGTTGAAAAGGGCCATGTTTTGAGTAGCTACCAAAAAACCGTGATCCGAAGTTTATGTTATGTTTTTCGTATTAGATTGTCTCATTCAAAACATTAGGAAAAAATATAGTGAATTTTAAAGTGATAGTATAATAGCTTCTTGATTAGGCCGAAGAAATGAGGTGACCAAGTGTTCAGAAAAGTATAAATGCTCGTGTTCGGGGTAAGGTAGGAATTATGTACATAAGTACAATTAAGATATTATATTATTTGGCAATTATTAGAAGTTAAAGTCAGCGATATGTTGAAAATTGGTACTCCTGCCCATTTTTATATACATATGTGTTTTTACAAAAGTTTGGTCAGCTGTAGTCTCCAAAAATATATTATAGTTTCTAAGATCAAGTTTGTTGTAAAATAATGAAAATCTGGAACTGTTTTGTTTTTTTTTTGATTTTCAAAATAACTTTCTAAAAAATCATGTATTTTTGTTTGTACTTTTAAGAAGGTGAGGCAATTCAATTTTAAATTAAAGGGTGTTCCATCTAACATTAGGTATTTGCACTACTGGCTATTTTGAACGTGGCAACTCTGCCATATGTTATTCGTATTGTGTCGGAAAATTAGTTAAAGAAATGGGTCGATATAAGCTGGAACAAAGTTATGCAAGAATATGTCAGTTATGTCAAGTGCACGATCGCACAATGATAACTGATTATTTGTGGCCTATTTTAGAAGATATAGACGTAGAAAGCATTTGGTTCCATAAAAAATTTAGCTTTTGCGTGGGAAGTTAGAAAATCTCTTATTTGCCGTTTTGGTGATGTGCACTGGCCAACATGCAGTTGTAAAGTGACTCTGTTGGACTATTAGAGCCGTGGTTGTAAAGCTAAATGTTACGCTAATCATCCAGCATTGAATAAGGCTTTACAACCACGGCTCTAATAGTTCAACCTTATAGCCTTAGAGCCTTATTCCATACTCTCGAAAATATTCTGAAAATTTGGATTGATGGTATGAAATAGTGTTTCACAATCAACAGGAAGGTTTGTATTCTCGAATTATTTATTCAAATTATAAAATTATTTACACCAAATTTTACATTCATTTTCAACGCACCTGTAGAAATATTAAACAGTGAATATTTTTGGTAAAACTTTATTAATGTATTTTTGACGAATTTTCTAAGATATTTGCACGAAAAATAGTACAGATGTTTGAAATGGGTTAAAATCGGATACCATTCTCTGTCAATTCGAAACCAAGTTTATGGAGGAGCATGCAAGGTTATGGAGGAGGACTGCTTTCTTGTGTGGCAATTCTATTCAGCTTACCGTACCTCGGTCGGATATTATGTGCATATCTTTAAGAAGAAGAAAGTAGAATCATTTTTTTGTGCCAATAAAGTGCTACATAATAATCAATGACGATGCGGTGATATTTATTAACTTAATTTAATCGGAGGAATGCGCATAAGTATTAAGAATATTTCATTGCTTTACTTAGGCCGATGTAACACTGGCAGGAAACAACACAACAATTTTGCCTACTCGACAGCAACTGTAGCCAGTGTGATCTCTCAGCGCATCTTTATCAATTCTATTGCATAGAACTCCATATACATATGTATGACTTTGGGAACATTCGTTTCTCATTTAATTGTTTCGTGCACAGAAATCGTCATCAAATTAATTGTTAGCAAGTTATAATTATAGTAAAACTTAACCCAAATTGATGCCATTACATGCCACTTCAACACTAACTACATACAATTTACTTTTCTTTGAAATGAGTAAAATACATAAAAAACTTTAATGACGACTTTGCAGCAGCCTCCTCTTTAATAACATTTAATTAACGTTCCACATGAGTCCAAAGCAAAAAACTGCGTAAAATCAATAATTTATTTAAAAGATCTGAGAAATATCCCATTGAAACATACAAAAGCCCGTACAAGAAAGAAGAAACACACATGCACACATGCACACATACAAACTCACACTCACTCACGTGCATACATAGAGCGACATCAAATAAATGAATCGCTTTGATCTAAGAAATCGCAGGCAAAGTCGGAGTCGGAGTCAGATCAACAAAAGTTGTGTTTGATTGATCGCATCAGTGAAAAAGTGACAAGAAGTAATCACAATAAATAGTTTTCAATGATTTTGAGTTATGGGAACTTTTTTTTTTGAAGATCTCAAGTGAAATTAATGTTGAAATGCTATTAAATGGTTTCTGGCCTCAAACCTCATATTCCAACGGATAGCAGAAACTAAACGTACCCTATACCTATATACTTAAGTAGTTATGAGCATGTGTAAGTGTTGCGTGTGTGTGTGTGTGTGTGTGTGTGTGTGTGTGTGTAATGCGTTGAGCATGCGAACGCAGCTTAATCACAATAAACAATTTTGATTTGTTGTTGCCAAACCATTAAATCTAATGACATTATACACTGCGATTGCCTACTCGCTGTACTACTTACCAAAATCCATTCTCTCCAAATCCAATTCTACATCGATTCCATTCGAAAATTCATTTTAATTGGGGTGGAGGAAAATAGGCGTTAACCAGTGTGGCAATGCGTAGCCATTCATACTTACTACCTTTACGAACTGTGTCTATGGCGAAAGAATGTAAACGTAAATACATATGTATGTACATAGGTACACTGCCAACAACAACAGCAACAAAATATATCATTTAATAATGAAATTTCCCAAAAATTTGCTTACGACGCTGATGATGGTTTTAATGGATCGTCAGCTACATGCTGGCGGTGTGTGCCTAACTACTACTACATTAAAACGATTAGTTGAATGTTTATGAAAGTATTTCACTACAATTCAAGCTAAACTTACTAAGATTTTCTGATGAGTGTACCTTACAAAAAATTAGGAAAAAATAAAATAATAAAAATTGTATGCTTTGCCCTTAAATCGTTTACTTGTGAATTTTATAGCAGCTTTGAATGAACTTTAGTGTGTTATGAGTGTGTATGTAGATGTTGTTACTTGACTCTGCTCTGCTCTGCTCTGATCTGCTCTGTTCTGCTCTTTCTGTGAATGTTTTTGGCCTACAGGCACCTCTCTTGATTTTTTTCTCGTTTGTTTTCATGGGGAACTTTTGACCAATTTCATTGACAAATGTTTTACATTTTGATATGATTGATTTCATTACCATATATATTTTTTGTTAACCTCCGCCATAGCGGTTTCTGCTTCATTATCGTGCACAAAATGGTAAATAGTAATAAAGCATTTTTCTTGTACTTTTACTTTGGCATGAGAAATAATTTTTAATAATTTATTGTAAAAGTCATTTGTTTTTCTGTTGTTGTTGTTTTTTTGAATAGTGCCGCATTTGTATTCTAATCACATTCTAATAATCAAAGAAAAAAAAAAATATGGAATGGAATCTGCAGTGAGCAGACAGTCATATAATCATAATATGAATTAAGAAAGTAGATTTAATGTTCAACTTGAATCGAAAACAGTAAATTTTAGTTAGATTGACTTAATCATATGAAATTTACCTTCTAATTAAAAGAGAAAAAGCATTGCCTTTTCGAAAATATGTATTAACTTAAAGGCTGCTGATATTGATACATACAATGGAGAACGTGTCTCTAAGCAATAGAAATGATCATGGCCCAGTTAAGAATGGAAGTTTGGGGAAAGGAATTTGTTTCCCTGCTATTGATAAAACCAAACAACTTTTGAAGAACGGAAAGATCTGAAAAAATAAACCACTTTATATAAATCCACCATCACATCCCAAACATATTCCTATCTTATCCATCTACTTACTTATGTCTCTATCGAATAAGATTATAAAAAAAAAATTCTCATATCTTTCCATCTCTTAATCTCGCTTCCTACACCTGCAGCCATAAACAAAATCACTTTTAATTACATACTTACTTTGTCGCATGCACTTATCACGATCTGAAAAAAATCTTAATTGCAACATGACAAGCAACATTTAAGGTGCGTTGACACAATTGTGACAAATTATTGACAAAATAAGCGGCGGTGTTGGCGATGGCGGCGCCAACAGCAACAATACAACAATCATATAGTCGTATGTAGTACATACATAGCCGCACAAACCACCAAACACTCTCACACATACATACACACACTAAGATAATAAAAAATCGACTTACAAGCTGCAAATGCCGCGCTTATCTGCATCAGCATCAATTCTCATGACAACTTTTTTTTCTTAAGAAGAAAATCGTTGGAGTTGCATTCAGCTACAGCGACAGCCAAAGTGTTGCCAACTATTTAGTAGTTACTCACATTAAACAAGAAACTGTTACGGAAAATTACTTATAAAATTAAGTACATTAACGAAAAAAAAAGACGCAAACATTTTAAACGCAAATCTTTGAAAGTCAATCTACGAAATTATGTCCCAACGGATGCTGCTGGATAAGTCGCAGTAAGCATGTGAATTGGGAAACAGCAGCCGTAGCAGCAGCAGCAGCAACAACAACAGCACAATTTAATATCGCTGGCATGATCAAGCGTAGAAAAAGTCATTAATTCAAAATATGTCCATTCACTCTTGAGTGGTATTTAACTGCGTGGAGTAGGTAAATGTGGAGAATGTTTTTGTTTTTCGTTAGTTCTGATGGTTAGAACAAAATGGACGGACAGCATAGGTAGGCAGGGAGTAGCCCATCGAATGCCGCTTTAAAAACGCATGTTACTATGTACTGATCGTGTACATACATACTTAGTATATACATACATATGTACAGAAATCCAATAGAAAGCCATAGCCAAGCAGTAACAGCAACAACAGCAGCAGCAGCAGCAGCATCAGCAAAACTAGCAACACTCACCGCAGCGCTGGCAAACAGACACACATAAACATTTCTTATATATGTATGTACCTACACATACAGATATACACACATACATACTGGCATGACCGTATATGTTCGTACCTGTGTTTGTAATTGTGAGCAGCAACAGAATGACTGTGGCAATAAAACATCAAACAAAATTCCGAAACAGACGATTAATCTTTCGATAATTTACATGTGATTGACGGAAACGAAGCAGATATCTGCAGAGAGTTTCGGCGAAGAAGTAGAAAAATTATGAAACAAACTCAAATATGTACTCGAATAGTAGAAAAGCAACCAAAAAACGAAAAAGTTGAAATGGAAAAGCAAAAGTAAACGAAGAATTGGAGGCGAGGGTCTGTCAAAAAAAAAATCCAAACAAAGCAAAAGAAAGGAAATATTATATTGGACATTTTGGCTTTTACGGCAACTGTGCAACATAAACTATGAAGTTAAGTACGTCAGTGCTATTTGCTAAACGCTAACTACGAAAGTCCACAATTCACAGCCGGCCAGAAGTAGGAAAACGCACAATGACGCACCACCACCAGTACCAGCACCACCATTCACAACAAAATATATTGCATGTTCTTCTTCTTCTTCTTGTGTGAAGTTACGTAACTTCAACCCGTATTTACTAAGTTCGTTTTTTTTTTGTCTTTACTTTTCTAAATGGTAGTTAGGCCATATCAAAATTGAAGTACACAAAGTGAAGGTTTCTGGTATGGTTCAAAAATAACCAGAAAAAGCAAAGAAAAAACCTCTTTAGTTTATACGATTCAGTTCACACTCAAGAAAATATATTAGTTAGGTTTGATTAAGCACTTATTTTATATGATTTCTTAGTGTTAGGCCACCGATCGTTATACCTAGGATAGTTGACTAACTGATTCAAAATGGATGGACTAGTGGAACCCTTTCTTGTATACATACAATCTCAACCCATGTAATCGTTGAACCTGAATGTAATCGGTTTTTTGGTGTTGACAACTCTAGTCCGATTATGCCAAACGAACACATGTGGCATTTCACAAGATGCCATTTCAGGATACATTTGGTGTGCAGACAGTTGTGTTATTCGTTGCTAGTGTAAATAGTTACATTGATTTGAAAATGAGTAAAATATCTGAAGAAATATAGAACATACAAATTTGTATGCGATTTACAGTGAGGATGCTGTGAGTGAACGCCGGACCTAGGAGTGGTTTGCTAGATTCCGTTCCGGCAATTTCGATATCAAAGAAGCACTGAAAGTCACTGAAAAAGCCGATGAAATTTTGCAAATGGTGGAGCAAGATCGAGCGTGTACTTTTTATATGACCCAATAATAAAACTAATTGGAAGAGAAGTAGCGTAAGCCTCCATCATTTCTCTGCTATAAGGTAACACAATACTAAATTGGACGAGACGTACACGGCTATATCGGGAAACAGTAAGCCTATTATTTAACATACAAATTTTGCTGTCCTCTTCTCCATCTGCACTAGTCTGCTAATTCCTGATTGAATCAGCTCTGTTTGAGCAATTTTTAAAGCTTTCTCAATTTTTGCTGAATTTGTATTGAAATTGCACTGCAGTCCGAACATAACTTGCGAATTCTGAAACATCTTCAGAGTCGATGCAGGATCCTCCATCTCTAACCGATTATCTTCAAGCGAAATTTAGAGTTCCAATCAGAAGAACCCAAATTTACCTTTTGCATCGAAAAATTTAAACTCTCTTCATGACCATTGTTGGGTTGTACCTACAAGAAGACTATGTAGAGATAACTAGTGTTGAATTTTTAGAATTCGCCGAGAAGACAGATCAAAATATACAAAACTGAGCGCCTTTACGAACAGTTGAATTTTAACCGGTTGTGATGTCCTTCACAACTCAAGCCTCCGATATCGAATCATTTATGTAGCACTCGGTGCAGGCAATTTCTCATCACACTTGTTGCCCAAACATACCAAATATTTCGATGTAAGGATCGTGACGACAGAGGACTGAATCTGCTTGTTTTCACCGGTTACGGTTGGTTAGCTAAGTTCTTCGGTTATGACAATATTAGCGACCTTAACCAATAAAAGCAGCTACGATCTGCAATTCATATTCAAAAATAATCCTCAGACCGAGATGACCCGAATTTGCGACAATGTCGTTTGCGTGCCAATGATCTTCCCGATGGGTCTCTGCAGTTTGCATTAATATTGTTGATAGAGTAGAGTCCTTCCTCACTCTTCTAAAATCCGTAAACGAATATTTAGCACAATTTACGAACGAAACTTCACAGAGGAATATTATCCATACGGAGGCTATTTTGCACTATGGTATTTTGCACTCCAAAAGGCAGTTATCTAGAATATAAAATGCAACCTTTGCTCAGAATAAATAAAAAAACAATCCCAGAATTAGGAGTGAAAGTTGATGGAACACCAGGACGATTAAATCAAACTAACTTTTTAATTAATCGACCTAGATTATATTACAGACAATGTTCAGAAATTTGTGGAGCTAATCATAGTTTTATAGTTTATAGTTTAGTGAAAGCATTCAATAAAGTTCTGAAAGACAAGATACGGGGGGGCCTGAACCTTCACATGACCTTATCAACTGACGCCAGCGCGCGCTTAGTAGGGGTGACTGGCGAAGCTTTATTGAGGGGGCCAAAAACGATCATCGGTGTAGTGTCAGTAAGTGTGTACTGAATTCAAGATCCCAAGTTTTTTTTAAATAAAATAAATAATTATACAAAAGGAAAATCTGTTTCTTACAAATGTAAACTCGATACGGAATTCTACGGGTATTTTCCGACTCCCAAATTGAGATCAACTACGAATTTTTAAGCAAATTATCTGGTAGCACTCTATCTGTTCGTCCTATAAAATGTTAAACCGTTTAAATTTTTTATACATATTTTTCTGGAATACGAGTAAGTATTCAATAAAACTAACCTTTTTAACGTTGGCTTAAAAAAATAGTTACTTTTCGCACATTGTGCGAACATTTTTAACTTAAGCAAATTTGCAGTAATAACAATAATTTAAACAGCAAATGGGCGTGGTCAATTTAGATGGCACGAAATGCCTAAATCTTTAGTTCGGTTAACAATTCTTAGAAAATAATGTTGATAAATATGAACATACAATATTCAAAAAGAAAAAGTACCAGCAACATTTGAATACATTCGAAATTAAAAAAAATACTTTTATTTTGCATTATTCATCCAGAATTTTACTATAACATTTAAAAACAAGCCTCAAATTTATGAACAAGCTGCAAATTAGGCAATCATTTCTTAATATTTTAAGGCTTCAGAGTCTTCATATTTATTTTGTTTTCAAATGAGACATAATAGACGACTATGATGGTATGTATGTATGTCTACAATAATGTATTTGTGTTCATAATTCGGGAATATTTATCAGTAATTACCACATTTCTTTAGGAAGATGAAATAACTACATGTTAAATCTGGGACCAATACTCGTACGCTAAGTTTTGACCAATGGAGTTACGTAAAATACGAAAAACAGAATAAGCTAATTCACGTTAGTTTAGGGGAAAAAACTAGTCTATGATAATCTATTGAGAAAAGGCTTAAATGAGTTTGGAGTGAAAAGGTATTTGAGATTTCTCTAACAAAGACTGTTCCCTGAAAAGACTAATGAAAAGTCTTTTAAGTGCAAGGTGGTCCACTTGAATTTAAAGTAGGGTAAACAGCGCAAAAATACAATTATCAACATCATCCTCAAGTTTAGAGCGATAATACCCCAGCACCTTTCCTTCGAGTAAGCCCTGTCACGACGTAGTCACTCGTAGCAGATGAAAGAACTTCAAGCAGTGGTCCTAAGGCTGGAAAAATTAAGGTGTATGGAGTTAAATTTGTGTCTTGGGGAGGATATTACCAAATCAGACATCATCTACATATCTATGTATATATGTATGCAAAGAGAACAACAAGTTTCAATTCTTCTTTGGGGCGCAGAATTTGGAACTAAAAATCATACTTTGAAAAGCCGTTTCCCGGGGAAACGCAGAAAAACGTGAGCTTGCAGCTAGCTATTGCCATCGATAAGGAAATTAAAACTGTCAATCATTTTAGATTCAGAAAGGTGAGAGTCTATCTGAAAGGGGATCTGAGGAATTGAACCCACCATGAGGTGTGGCAAAAGTAGAAAACTAACTGCTCTGCTTTTCTAATATATCAATTCATTTTGCGAAAGCGGCAGATCTTGAAATTCGTCTTCAATTCTGTTGCTGAAAAAGTTGTCTACAGTGCAGTGGCAGACTGGTTTATAGAACACGAGTAAAAATGGGCATTATGTAAGTATGTAGAATGATCTCTAAAATATTTCTGATCTAGCTGATCTAGCTTCTTAACATTTCGATGTACTTGTATCAATATATTTAAAGCGTCTGAAATATTTTATATCTGACTAGTTAAAACATAAGCTCAAATTTCTAGCACAACAAAAACTTACAAAATTATAATATTATTATGGGTGCCAAATGCTTCGCGAAAAATGTTCCGGAAGTGACCAGCAGTAATCTTTATTGCGCTTTACACAAACACGACGAATGAATTCGTCCATATTTAGTTTGATTCATTGATATGCTGAAATACTTATTTTCTGCACGCTGACAAGAGTGCACGCGGCTTTGGTGCAGCTACAGCTGCTGATCTTATTGCTGCACTTTGTTGGGGTCTCTGTGCCTGTCTGTCCGTCCATTTATCTGTCAGGTGCTGCTGCTGCTGTAGCGCTAATAAGCGCTCACTCTCACACACACATACATATATACTTACTGTCCACATGAACTTGTGTTGCCTTTGGTCTGGTGCTTTTTGTGTATCTGCGTCTCTGCGTCTCTCTATCCTGTCCGTTTGTCTGTCTGACTGTCAGCGGACAAACGTGTCGCCGCTAGCGGTTTTCTGTTTCTTGTACTGTACTTCCACAGAAGTTATTGGTGGTTTGCAGCATTTATTGTTGTTGCGATTGTTTTCTCTGCTTTTACAAGTAACAATTTCTTACTTAGTTACTTGTTTGTGCATGAGTGTGTGTGCATGTGTGTGTTTGCTTCAGTTGGAACGCACGTTTTTCGCGAAATTTGATTCTGCTACTTGTTCCGTCCCATGATCCTCGCTGCCCGCTTCCCGCTGCCCGTAGTACTAAACTTGTAGTGCTTTGCTCACTGCTTCCAAAATGAAATGTTCGAAATTATGCACAAGTGTCGGTTAGGCTATTCGTCTTAATGCTATCTTAACCAGAGCATCGTAAATCGTGGTCATAGATTCTATACGGATTTTTAAACGTTACTTTCTGCTGTAATCATTGCATCCAATTTTTTGAGTGTCTAATAATTTTATTGGCCACTCGTCAGATGGATGTGCACTGCGCAACTGGAACTGCAACTGTTTGCGTAGTGTGAAATTTATTTGCATTTGGGATGATTTCGGTAATTGATGGTCAGGCGTTCATCATTTCTTATTTTTTTTTTTTTTCTTATGGTTTTAGCAAAGACCGAATTGCCTGTTATAAATATGTTTGTTGGTTGTACATATGAGGAAAAGCATTTTTATTATATGCTTTTGATATTTAGATTTGAGCTCTTTGACCATGTGTTTCTGCATCAAAAAAGCAGCGCCTACGCCAATTTGAATCACATTATTGTTGAAGTGATTTTATATTACATATAATTCTATTTTGTTATTCACTGATTTTAAAATCCGTGTTGTAAATGGTATTTTCTGGATTTCTTTCGACTGTGCCAGGTGTGATACGCGGCACAGTCGAAAATCACAAATACATAGAACATACATAAATATTTTTCTATACAACCCAACCTCTTGGCTGGTCATGGCAAACAATCAAGAGTAAAAATTTAATGGGAGAAATTACAGAAAAACTCGACCCATACCACAAATAGTGGCTGTGACAATAGTTGCCGAGTCCGAATGGCGAAGTGAAAAGCTTTTCTTAGACAATTGTTACTCTTGGAGGTTTTACATTGCTATGCCAAGAGGTGGTGTTGAGTAGAAAAATTATAATTATCCATTTTTTGTTTATTGCTCACTCCACGACGACCACTGGGACTTACTGACTAATGCATACTATAATTTTAAGTTTTAGATTCGACTCTCACGTTCCAATGGACTCACGCATAATGATTTAGTAGCAATTTAAATTACAAAATATGGTATGTAAGTATTCCATTCATGTACAAATATAACACGCACAACATGAGAGGATGCAAAGAGATCGGCCTAGGCCCTCCATGGGCTGTTGTGCCATTAAAAGTAAGTAAGTAATAAGCAGATTTAGTGATTAAATTTCGCTCTCCATTACTTTTAGTGCCAATGCGAAAAATACTTCACTACCACTAAAAGTTTAGTGCCAATTGGGTTTCGTTTCCATTACCATTAAAGAAGTGGAAACAGAGTCACACTACTACTAAACATTTAGTGACAAGGAGATAAGGTTCAATTGGCAACTTAGTCTAAGGAAGTCTAAATTTATTGCACTAAGTAAAACTCGTGCAATACAAATGTTGAGGTGATCATCTCAAAGCCTTATTAATTTTTACCATGAATTCGTAAGTTTCGACGATCACGTCTTTTGCGCCAGAAAAGCGACCAATTTCTTTCCGATTTTAATTTCGTAAAGCTTTTTATTTGTAGTGCCAATTAAAATTACGTTAACACGATTTATTCAGATGAATATTTCAGGGTCGTTTCTGGAGGTAAAAATATATAAATCGATTAAAAGAAATAATAAAACGAAAACATTTATTCACACAAAAAAATTTGTTCACACTGCGTTTCAAATTAGGACTTTCACTAAGTTGTCAATTAAAGTATCTTCCATTACTATTTAGTGATAGTGGGGATTGATTTCCATTGGTTTAGTTGTAGTTGGGTCTGATTTCCACTACCACTAATCATTTAGTGGTAATGTGGTAATGGAGTTTTAATTCCACTACCACTAAATGTTTAGTGGCAATTGAGTTTGGTGTCCACTAAAACTAAACATTTAGGGATTGTAAAATTTTATATCCATTACCAATAAACTTTTATGATGCCCATTACCATCAAACGTTTAGTGGCTTTAAAGATTTAGTGCTTGTGAAAACTATAACGCAGTCAAAATTTCATGAATAAATTCCCAATCTGGTATCTAGTAAGAAAAATTCCACATACAAAATACGGTAAGAAAATTCCAAACGACTCTCAGATAAAGAAAGAAAAAAACGTTCGGCGGTTGCAAATCTCCCTCGCTACTGATTTCTTCTCTTTTCACGCAAATAAGCATTCATGTCCTTACCTTCAATATGCTCAGTTTTTCTCACGTTCACATAAATGTAATTAAAACTTCTAGTTATATGTTTCTGGTGTGCTAATGGGATCCTCTACAACTCACAAGCATTAAACTGTGAGCTAAACAATGTTTCGCTTATTAAGTTACAAATCATAGGTGAATTACAATACACATGACTCGCAACTATCAATATGAAAACGCTGAATGCAAGAAATAAATATTAAAATGGGCTGGACAACAAGAACGTGAACGATATAGGAAATTGCAACATGCAAACTATACAGATATGTATGTGCCAGTAGCAGCATAGCAACAGCAACAACACCACCAGCAGCAACCGTTTCAACTCTTTCACTATAATTACCCACATATTGAATATAGTACAAATGGCTCAAAGAATTTCAACTGAACGCCAGGCGCTTGGTAAAAGAAATCAAATATTTCATTAAAATTACTTAAAATTGGTAACACCCCACGATTTTGTTTGCGCATATTTTGGTATAGACTAGCTAACCGACGAAGCAGCATAAAGGACGACGACATTACACCCTTAAAGCATGTCGTCACATAAATTCACTTTGTGGCCTTATACGCTGACGCCTACCAGTGGGAATTGTAGCGTTTTCATAGCTATTGCCAGAACCACTAATTAACTAAATGTGGACATTCGAAATGAATTGAAATCAGCTGCCGGACGCGATTGCGACTGATTCTAGTGGGATGATGATTCGCTTAATGCCACATAAGTATGTATGTATTAACGATAAGCAAAAGGCCAAACTGCTGCGCCTTTTCTGTAAAAAATCATTCATCGTTTTATGAAAGCAAAATGAAGAAAGTCAAGTCAAGCTGCTGTTTTCGTTTAAAAATTTGTTCATTCCTTTATTTTGTCCTTATGACTAAAACGTCGTTATTTACGTAGATGGATACAAAGGGTACGTCATATGAGCATATCGCTATGAAATTGTCCACATTAAATGCGTTTAAAGCAGCTATAGATGGAAAGAGAAGGAGAGAGAGTGGAAGATATAAGTGCTGGAAAAACTGCTTATTATCGGGCGTAATAAATTTACGTCGTTTCAGCATTTCAATTGTGCAACCCTATAATTTGCGCTGGCAATTATCTAGCGATAAACGTCACTTTTCCAGAAGGCACACAAGCGCCACCGCCACCGCCGCAGCCGCTTGCGCAGCTCCTGCACTGCGCTCCATTCTGCTCAATTCCACTTCAGCATTTGCACTTAGTGAATTTGAAATTGTTACTATTTGGTAATACATACCAACACCTACCTAGCTTTGTTTGTTTGTATGCACGTCATCAAGGGTTTTCTTGTCTTTCTGGCTGGCTGTGTCTGACTTGTGGTAAAATTGCGTTTCAATATCGAGAAAATATGTAGCTTAAATACATTCAAAATTTACAAGGGCGTGACTGTAATATTTCAATGTGTGTAGAAAATGGTTCGTGGTGTCAATAATTTTAGTATAAAGGCACTTGGCAAAACTCATTTATAAATAAATTGAACAGATATTAAGTTGAAATCAGAAAATTTTTAAATTAACAAAGAGGTTGACCTTATTGTCCCTGACTGCCAACTGCACTTCTGGTTGAGCAACAAGCTAAGTTCTTAGCTGACCTGCTGTGGTTGAGCCGAATCTTTTTTATGGCGTCGTGTTCTGGTGGCCACCTATGGAAAAGGCGGTCCACCTGAAATCTCTAGATAAGGTCAGAAGAACGATGGCTGACTACTGGGGGTCTCCGTACTACCTCAACGGAAGCTGTTTTTGAAATGCTTCCTTGAGCGCAAACTGCACTTCTGGTTAAGCAACAAATTAAGTGCTTATCTGCCAAAATCAATGTCATATCCCCCCAGATTCTAATCTGAGAAGTCAGCACCTATAAATATAGACTATCTGTGGATCTAAATTACAAGTTGTTCACCCATATCCCCAGTAGAGATGAATGGATGGAAGATAAAGGGTTACTGGAAATTTTACTGAGATCTATAAAGTTGGTTCTAACTAAAGAACAAGATCGGTTGAGGCACTTTCTCTAGGAAACTGTGTCTCAAACTCTCCTTTTATATCCCTGACCAGTGCAGCGTCTTTCAGGTGAAAGTTATGGCAAAATCAAGAGTTTAAATGGCCCGACATGAATATTTGCATATACACTGACAGCCAAGCAGCAATCAAGTCACTTGCTGGCTACGTGAAAGCTTGTTCTTGAGTGAAAATATTCTCTCAACATATTATCGAGTCATTTACAGGTCAAATTATGGCTACGCGGTCATATAGATATACAAGGCTGACGATTTAGTCAAATTGTGATCGTTGCTCCTCTCATTTCTTTGCTTATTGGCCATTAAGCAAAAATAACTTGAAGAAGAAAAAAGTTTCTGGCTTGTAGATCACAATGCAAGACATGCTGCAAGATTTGGGCATCCATTCAACGACTTCTGTAGAGGTTGTGGAGCTGAGGAAAAAGGGGAAACGGTCATGCACATGTGTGTGAATGCACATCTCTGGCTAGGAGGAGACTAAAACTTCTATGCTTAATTTTATTTACTATTTGGGTCGAGATATTATCTTCGAAGAAGTTATACCTTATAAGCGTAGGTACGAGGACACTTCGGCACGCTTGGCGACGAAATGGCTGATGAATTGTCCAACCGTGGATCTGCGTAAAATCAATTGGTACTGGAACCAATCATTGGCATCAGTTTGGCTGGATCAATGAATCCATGAGTTATGGTCATAGAGAACGATGGTCTAGTGTCAATTTCTGCAAAACTAAGAGGTGCTTTGTTAAAGAACCTAACGCTGGAACAACTGACTTTCTTCTCCTCCTGGGGAGGAAAGGATCTTGGTGCCCTGGCGTGTTTGATTACGGGGCACAGTATATGTGGTCAATATATGACCAACATGGGTATCAGTGCCGAACTGACTTGGCCATTCTGCCTTGACGAGGAAAAGGTCAATACATAGCACTTTCTCTATTATTATCCCGCCTGTGGGCCTGTGCGAGAAAAAAGAGACGAATGCAGCGATGTCTTGGAGATGAGTTCAGCGCACTCTAATTCTTCTACGTGATCTTCTCAGTTTTATTAAAGAGAGAAAGAAATTTGGTGGAGTATAATATTTCTCTTTTCCATTTTTTCTATTTTACTATTCTCTATTTTCTCTATCTGTGCAAAGCACAATGGCCCATAAGACCGGTTGCTATGTAAGGCCTCTATCTTCCTGCTCACCTCCAAATCTAATCTAATCTAAAGGTTATAGCTAGATTCATTACCGCAACCTCATAGTTCTCCACTCCGTAGTTGGGTAATGTGATATCACAATGAGCCATTAAATGTGCTGTAATACAGAAGGCTACCACTCCAACTTAACATAACCTAGGGCACTTACTAAAATATTATACATAACATATTCCAAAGGTTTTCTGTACAGGAAACAGAGATGGATGAGACAGACACACATGTGGCATCACAATGGATCATCTTTCGCCTAAGTGTGTCCTGATGTACTACGACTTAACATAAGCATCTATGGTAGATAAATAGGACTCCTGGATGTATAAAAACTATTTTGTTAAATTTTTCATCATAACAATTAGATTAAAAACAGCAATTTTCTTTCTTCTTTTTTCATAAATTGCAGTAGTGTTTGAATGGCCATATGCCAATGAAATCATTCGAATATTATAAAGAAAATTAATGTTAATCCAAAGGATGCTATTACTAATAAAAATGCCATATGTCGACTTTAATGAAACAGCGAATGAAAAGAAAATTGACCACATACGGACACTGGACAATAAACTGGACAGACAAAAATATGTGCGCGCATCATTTCACTTTTCCAAACTCCTCCGTGTCTGTGTGTATGTGTGTGTGTGCGTGTGAGTTTGTGAATGTGTGTGACAGGCGTTTCCAATTTTAAAACATTTAATTACCTTAATTGCATATTTTACACAAAATATTAAATGAGAAGTTTTCAAGTTCTAACGAAAATTGACGACGACGATGACGGCGATTGCGTGTGTGTGGTCATAAATCGATAATCGCCGAGAGATGTGGCGAGCTGTGTGCGCGCGCAATGTCCGCAGCCACTTAACCATTCCACGTTGTGCGAACGTCGTCAATGACGCCCTTAGAAACCGCATTAGAAAGGCAGAACAACAACAAAAGAAACCACAGAATCCAATAGAATAAAACCGGCAGCGAAATGTATTTCCGCATCTGTTTCAATTGAAATAAAAATTGAATTGAAAAAAAAAACTAAATACAGTTGCACATATGACAGCAACCAAGAAAAGCAGAAAAAAAGTAAAAGAAGGAAGCCTAAAAGAGCCATGGAATATGCAGCTATGGCGACCTCAACGTGACCCTTGTCATCAATTTGTTTGGTTACTTACTGCTGTAAGTTGCTGTTGCCGCTGCTGCTGTTCCTTGTTTGTTGGTTATTGCTTTGGACTCTTCCACGATGATGATGACGACGGCAACTGCTGTTGGTGTTGGCCAATTTTCTGCAGCGCGACGTCTGTTTAAATTTGCAATTTTACATCATAAAAGCCATGAGGCAGATAGCGTATACACCTTGACCATGAATGCAACTAACCAGCCCGATCAGCAAACAAGCAACCAACAAATAAACTGCGTCAGCAAGTTCCACGATCTTTGACTTTAGTATTTGTAGCTGTTGATCTTGTTGTTGTTGTTGTTGTTGTTGTGGTGTGGTTGATGTTGGTTGTTTGTTTTTATGTTGGTGCGAGTATCTGTCTATCTCTCCTTCCCTCTCTGCCTCTCTCTCTCTCTCTCTCTCTCACACACAGATGTGCAAGTAGTAATGATGTTGTTAACTTTGCTAATATTACAATATGTGTCTACAATATTTTGTTTGCTGATTGGATTGTGTTAAATGAGTTAATGAAGTTAAAGAAGTTAAAGAATTTAAGGATTTATTTTGTATTTGTTAAAAATATGAATAAAAATAAAATGGCACAACAGTACATGGGGTCCTGGTTCGAGCTTTTCGCATCTGTTCATCTGCTGCAAGTTGTATTGTAATTTTTGCAATTTTTACTCTAGAAGTTTTGCCATTGACTGCGAAAGGGTGCACCCGTTTACATACATTTGTATTTTCTTCAAATTTTAGTTTTCTTGGACAGAGATTTGAGCCTGGGTACTCTGCGTAGCAGTGCAGCACACTGTAAACTACGCCACGACGACCACGACTAATTATATTAATTTTTTTGTAACGATGGGGAAAGAGTTAAAAGCTTTAAAGACCGTGTGGGACTTCCATCAGCTCCCTCAAGCCATCGTTGCATTCCCTCTCGTTGTTCGTCCTCAGTGCCTTCATAATTTTGCTGCTACCCTGGATACGGCGACATATTTTTAATGGATTTCTAACATCTGTGGCACTAGATTCCCCATCGTCGGTGGCCTTCCTTCAAACTCTTCGAAATTTAGGTGTGTAACCAGTTCCTAAAACTCAATGTTCAACGAATAAAAATGTGAATAAACCATGACTATAACCTTATACGTTCTTTACGGGTACGATGGTGAGATTTTTAGAACTGGTTGGGTGTTTATCCACCGACCAATTTCTTGTAAAAATTATCTATATACACACTTATAAAAGTCTCATATACTGCAGTCTCGCAAGTCACTTGACTTATTAGTGCCACATTTTGACCAAACCTTATTTTTGCAGCACAAAGTGTTTTATGGTCAGGATTTCTTAAGAGTATTCTTCAATTCCCCAAATTATAAGAATTTGGGACGTCTTTAATTACTTGAACTTCTAAAAAAACTGGACTCATCTAAATTAAATCTCGGCGTTTGGTGTGAATATCTTGGAAACTGTGTTTTTCTGTTACCAATTACGTTTTGCACACATAAAATGAAGCAGAAATCTGAAATTAGAGTTTAAAATCTGTATCTTTGTTCTGATCGATTATTTTTAATTATGACAGAATATATCCATTTCCGTCGAGGTTTTTAAAGTGTAACGGGTAAATTCTTGGCTGCTGTACCGAAAGCGTAGATCCGATAAATCAGCAAAAATTTAATATTTGTATGTAAAAATTGTTCTACATGTTTGTCATTCACTCTTCAATCCGCATTTTATCCTCCGGCACATTTGAATAAAACGTCGTAACAAAAACTAAGTAAATTACTACAATTATTTTTCACTTCAATATTGGATTTTCTATACTTAGTTACAACATTCACTCGGAATTTCACAACTTATACATACGCAATCAAATTGCATACATACCTACATACCTAGATATACCTTCCTAAAATGATACGGCATAGGTACAGCAATACATAGAAACTAATATTTGGAAGAAAAGAAACAATATTAAAAAGTTACTTGTAAGTAATAACCACATGCGACAATGATGACTTTGTACAAAATCATCATGAAAGTAAAAAAAAAAAATTTATTAATCTTTTACATGGCGCCCATATTCTGTGCACATTGTCATGGCTAAAACCGTGGCTGAATTGACGCACGATCAGCAACGGAGAGCAACAACAAACAGCGGCAACACACAGTGGAGTACACAAAATCTGTAGAGTCACATGCGCCAGCCCCACTTTGATTGAGCGGTATGTTTCTGCCTAGGCTTCACCTCGCCTCGGCAGCGTACACGTAATAAAGGTAGTTGTTGTTCTCTTTTGTAACCAATTTAATTTATTTTCAACAACAACAAGAGCAACCATAAAAAAATAATCAAAATCTTATTTATTTTTATTTTATTTATTTTTTTTTTTGTTTTTCGAGATGTGACGAATGACTTTTTGTTTAGAATTGGTGGCGAAGGCGACAGCATCTGTGGCGGGCGGCATCCATCCATTTTTTAAGCGCCTGCGTGCGTGTGCTTTTTGTTGAATCTTCATTTTATGTTTTCTGGCAGGATTGTGGTTTAATTTGTAACGAATTTGTTGAAGATTAATTTCACAGCACACTCAAATGAAAATCATAATTAGTTTTATATAGTTACATACGATCTTTACATACTATATGTGTGTATACATTTTTCTCTACATACCATTGAATAGTTCTCGTAGATAATTCTGAGCATTAAGGATGATTTAAATTTAAACAGTAAATCAAATTGTGATTATCATTCACTTTTATATTATTTTGTATGCTAGAACAGAGATTTATAATTAAAGATGATAATGTATTAATGTTAGTTAGTTGCATTGCCTTAAATGAGTTAGTCTGAAATCTCTCTGAACCACCTCAAATAGATTGAGTTAGAAAAACTTAATGCCATTTACTAATATATTGGGTTTTCTTCTTTGAAGTCCATTACTAAAGTATTATTATTTTCTTGATGATGTTTGACTTTTCGACAGGAAAAGCTAACTCCAGTAGGTCTAACACTCTCGATCATGGACTGCAGTTCTTCTTATTAAATGAATATGACGCACTGGATCGAGAGTTTGCTATGGGATCCACTTGTCTCATTTAAATCGCTCTAATTTAATATCGTATTGTTAGGTTCGTACTGCTTATTTGGTTCAAACTCAGCATCTACCAGGTGTACAAGTAATGAAACAAGTAATGACATTACTGTGTCGCTAGGTAAAACATACGCTCTGTCAAACCAAATCATTGGCGCCATTTATTCGCATTTAGTTCTGTCACCAATATTCAGTTCATAAACAATAAAGTTTCATACAACAAAATATTTTTTTTTCGCTCATATAAATTTCGAATTTTGTGCCTACAAACTACGATATGCGGAGATCATTGATTTTCTGTTTCCAGATGGGAAGATGGGTGCCGCATGAATTAACTGAAAGACAGCAAGAAAATCGAAAAACCACCTGTGAAATGTTGCTCGCCAGGTACAAAACAAAGTCATATCTTCATCGAGTTGTTACTGGCGATGAAAAATGAATCTATTTCGAGAATCCCAAACGATCATATGTTAAGCCCGGTACACCGACCAAATCGACAGCAAAGCCAAATCGCTTCGGAAAGAAGACAATGCTCTGTGTTTTCTGGGATCAGCGAGGTGTTATCTGGTTCGACTTTCTGAAACCAGGTGAAACAGTTATTGGTCAACGCTACCAACAACAATTGGCCGATTTGAACAGTGCTTTGAGCAAAAAACGTCCAGAATATCCAGCTAGTCAACACAAAGTGATTATGCTTGATGACAATGCACCATCACATCGAACAAAACAGATCCGTACAGCTGGGAAGCCCTCCCCCATGCGGCTTATTCACCAGACTTGGCTCCATCTGACTACCACTTATTTTCATCAATGGGGCACGCACTTGCTGAGCACCACTTCGATTCGTACGAAAATGTGAAAAAATGTTTTTTTGGTGATACCATAACTTTGAAGATTGAATGTACTTATAACCATTTTTCTTAAAAAAAATGTCGTTTAATTTAGGATTTCAAATCCACCACTCTGTCTCCCATTAGATGCGATATGCTTCTTCTTCTGATATTAGAATTTCATAATTTCACTAAAAATTTTCAATTTACATACTTACATTACTTCATTAACTCATCTGTGCCAGCCAAAATGGTTCCTTATTTTGATACCAATTCAATATAAATTAATTTTTAGCATATCGATGGCAAAAATTCCAATATGAATGTTTGCTGCCGCCACACGGTGGTGGGGCACGTATGCCGAAAGACAATAAACTCAAAATTGTGGTCACAAATTTTGACGCGTCATTCACGCCGTCTTCGTCTCCGATGCCATCATCATAATAAACATAATCACAATACGGCAAGCAATCATTCCGCCATCACCGCGACGACCACGACTACTACGATTTTCAATCTCAATCTAATTTTAAACTCAATTCCAAAGTGTTTCATGTTGTTACTTTATGTCGATGTCATGATTGTCCAGCTCGCATATAACAATCAACAACAATCGGTCGCGTATCGGTCAACCTTTTGTCTCTCTGTCTGTCTTGCAGCTTCACATGAATGCGTAAAGCAGAGCGACGATCGCTGCTGCTGTTGTTCGTTATTGGATTTTTGCTGGATCATCATGGACATTGATCGTCGTGTTTCGTAAACGTAATAAGAAAAAATCGAAATCGAAAAAAAAATACTGAATAAAAAACAAATGGGAAAAAACAAAACGAATTTAAGCAAAATGTAGAAGAAAAAAAAAGAAAAAACACCGCAGCATATTCACACCAGCGTCTTCTATGCACTCTTCAGCTGCTTTTACTTCTGGTGTCTGTTGCCGCCATCGCCGCCCCAACACTATTAACCCGAAAGTGCAGCGCTGGCAAGCACAAGCTGACATCTTGTACTCATTTTCTTACATATCGGCATCTTTAGAGCTCTCTTACCCTGATATATAGGGTGATTTTTTTTTGCTACTTGGTTTTTGACGTTTATATTTCAGACAGTTCGCGCGTTATTGTTGACATGTAAAAAATGCTCAGTTTGGTTTGCCATTTCATCATGAATAGACTTACGCCTGAACAACATTTGCAAATTATTGAATTTATTATCAAAATTCGTGCTCTGTGAAAAATGTGTTTCACAAGCAAAATTGTCTCTAGCGACGAGGCTAATTTTTGGCTCAATGGATACGTGAATAAGCAGAATTGCCGTATTTGAAGTGAATACCAGCCAGAGCCAATGCATCCCGAAAAATGCACTGTTGGGTGCGGTTTATGGGCAGGCGGTACTTCTTCAAAGACGATGAAGGCCGCAACGTTACGGTCAATGGAAAAAGGTACCGTTCGATGATAACAGACTTTTTTTTGCCGAAAATGCAGGATTTAAAATCGGCCGACATGTGGTTCCAACAGAACGGTGTAGTGTGGTAACATGCCACACTACACACAATTTGGTGACCAGTTAATCTCACGTTTTCGTGCATCCAATTGGCGACCAAGTTCGTGTGGTTTAACCCCGTTAGACTATTTTTTGCGGCGCTATGTTAAGTCTCTTGTCTATAGGGCAAGCCAAACACGATTGATGCTTTGGAAGCCAACATTGAACACGTCATTGTGATTGGTGAGATTCCGGCCGAAATGTGTGAAAAAGTGTGCCAAAATTGGACCTTCAGAATGGACCACTTGAAGCGTAGTCGCGGGCAACATTTAAATGAAATTATCTTTAAAAAGTAAATGGCTGGAACTGATTTATCAATCCAAATAAAAATTTCATTCACTTTTGTAAAATTTCTGTGTTTTTTTGAATTATTAAAAACCAAGCTCTTAAAAAACACCCTTTACTTGTAGTTGACCGTTTCGCTCATACTTTTTTTTTAAAGTTAAGAGTTAATCTCATCAGGTTTTCATCTTTAATGCAATGCAACAACAACAACTACAACTTTATCTGCTGCATTTGGATTTAAGCAGAAAAATTCAATATCTTGCCCGCATTTTGACACTTTTGACAAATTGCTTTAATAGCCCAGCATTCTGCGATTTGTTCTTGAGGGAGTCGAAGTGAGTGAGATAGCAAGAGCTTGAACTCAATATCGTTATATCGTCCAACATCAGCTTGCAATTATTGCCAACACGTCGAATTTAACTCAGCTTGCAAATTGCGGCATGGTTTCCTCACGTCGAATTCATTTCCTTGCGCCGTAAGGTGTGACGGACTGGTACAGTTGTTATTGTAAACGCACAGCGGAGATTTAGACTTGAAGATACTGTGTTAAAGCAAGTACACACATACTTAATATTGAGAATTTCAAACTAAGATAAGTTCTATTCATAAGTATAGTATACAATGACTATGTTGATAACTTATTTGATACATATAGCACAGAAATTTTTCATACGTTTTCATTGAGAAAAATTCGTTTAGAATAGGGGGCCGATAAATGATTTTGACGTTACTCAAAATCGTTTCACTTACATGATTTATTGTAAAGAAATAAATAAATAAAATAAATAAATAAGTTATATTTCTAGCGGAACTACCAGCGTTATCCTTCTGCACAGCGATAGTTATCAAGGACTTAGGCTAGAATATATAGAACTTGTATCTCTAATTGAGAGTTAACCCGCCGGGGATACTCCTAAGACAGTAAAGAATTCAGTTGATAGGGAAATGAAGACAGGAGCGAGGGAGGGGCATGCGAAAAAGTATCGTTGAATGTTTACTTTGCATTTGGCCAGGTAAAAATTGTCAGCAAAAAAATAACAGGGATCTTATTCTATAATGAAAATAAATATCTCTATAATGCGTAGTGGGTTGGAACATCGTATCTACGTGGAATCCAAGTGTTGCAGTTGGCGTAGTTCTAGGGCACACACGAACTGGTTAGAGAGATCAAACTGCGCCGCTCTGTAGAACATATACTATGATAATATCTGTAGAATAGAGTCACCCAAGCCATATTTCACAAAAGCCAAAATATTTCAAGGAGTCAATAAATTTGGAAACCCTACAGTCTCCTATAAGCATTAACACTCGGTGTTGAATATGGTGCATTCGTAAAACTCATAACTGCGAATTAATTAGTAATTTTATGGCAAGACATTTCATTCTTTTGAGTTTTGGTCTACAAGAACATGGAAAACTGGTAGAAGTAAATAAATCATCTAGTTGGCCATGTATCGACTATAGGCTTTGCTCAGATGCAAATTGATCCAGTTTACCTTTGCAAAGATTATTATTTTGTTATTAGAAAGACAGTGCGACCATAACTGATATTTTGTGAAACCAGGTTGGGATAGGAAAAGGGTTAAGTGGATGTGTAGATCACCAAAGTCATTTAAACTGGTTAAGCCTACAATATTATATCGCCGGTTCTGAACGGTGTGATCACTTGGTACTTTTGCAATTGCCTACAAAAAGTACTTAAATACTTTCGCATAATTCTCATTCCTTTCATATTGGTAGAAATAAAAGAAGTTTTTATAAAATTAACCACCCAACCAAAAGGGTAATCGAACCGCCAACCTCCCAGGTGAAAGTCTAGACTATCGAAGTTTTCGTAGCTTGGCAAAGATAACGCGATTCGATTCTATTTATAACTTCATCAGGTATGAAGAATCAACCTGGGTCTACATTTCCCGTAATATTCTTTGTCGCAGTTTCAGAAATCTGAGGATGGAAAAGCTTTCGTTCCTCTTAGACTAAGAAACTACCATAATTTTTAAGCTTCTCGAGGTCAAAACAATAATTTTTAAGAACGAATTGTGTTTCCATACAGAAAACTGGCGCACCACCTGTCTGCCTTTTGCGATGATTAATTCTTGACATTTTCTATTATATTATTTCCATTTTCGATTGCTTTATGTGATACTCCGGAAAATCGTTTCCCATCATCCTATAGCGTTTGAAAAGGCTTGACTTTCAAAAGCATATGTTGACTTTTGAAAGGCAATCATTGTTAAAAAATTTATGTATATATTTATACGTATAAATATTTTAATATAATAAAATGCTAAAGAAGATTTTCTCTACTTATTTTCTCTTTAGTTCTTTCTAGTTGACCCCAGATATTAAGATACTCAGATTGCTTTCTAATTTTTGCTATTTGCTTTTTCATTTTTGAAATGATTAAAATCTTCTCAACTCTAAAATTCACAAACCACTTTTCTTTGACTTCTTTGCTGTTGCGGCTGTTGTTGTTGTCAGTTATCCAGCGAGCCAGCCACTTTTATTAACTTAACGCTTGATGTGCAAGCGCATATAATTAAGACACTTTTACGCATGCGCACCTGTTTGCAGTTGTTGTTTTTTCTGCTGCTGCCATCAAAATTTTAAAAGAAACACCAAAAAAAAAAAAAAACAAGTGGAAAAAGATAAACCAACAACACACGAGCGCATGTTAATAAAATTGTCGCAATATTTCATATGCTAATTATACGAGAGTCAACAACAAACAGCAGCAGCAATAGCAAAAAACCAAATGTGAAGCGAGGGGAAAAAATTGTCCCATCGGCGCAAAAAGTGACAACATCTAGACGAGTTTTTATTTTATTTTTTCGTTTTTTCGTTGCTGCTTTCAACTCAAGCGTACCGCGCGTGAGCTCGAGTGAACGTAAATAGGTAGTACGTACCCCTACGAAAGCCTCTGCGAAGCATGTAAGTGGAAGTGTGGAAAAGGAGTTAATAGAATGCGTCTGTGGCTCTCCCTTCTCTCGTCCAGGGATGACATACTCGCATGACGTATTAATGATGCAGTAGTTGGCTTGGCGGCAGCAGCATATCATAACGAAGCAGAAAATTTATGACAAACGTTGTATTTATTATGCCACATAGTTACATACACACATTGTAGGCACTATAGCGTTGTTGCCCCTCGTTGTTGTCGTCGCAATCAACTGCGACTTTTAACTTTATTCACCTTTTCTTTTTCTTTTTTTTTTTTGATTTTTCTTGTTTCTGGAAAGACAAAAATTGAAGATTTTTTTCCGCTCATTACTTTTCATTTAATACTTACCTACATAGCAACTATTCATTTTTTCATTTACTACTTTGAAGCGGCGACGCTCATTGCTGCAGAACTAATTGCCGTATATGCTGCTTATAGTATTTCGTGGCTGTGAATGATGGTCAACAATTGCAACAACAACAACAGCAGGCTTGTTATAGGCTTTTCTGAGCTTGCGATTGTGTCGCTTTGCTTCAATTGGCAACTGGTTCTACCACATAGAAAAAGGTGGTGTACCAACAACAGCAACAATTGCAAGTGTATCGCAATCACATTGTATTCGATGTAGCTACTTGATTTTTGATGTGTTGAATTTGAAAAATATCTATCTACCTTAATTATATTGTACAACTTGTGGTCGAATGTAAGAAAACGGTGTCATAAGTTGTGCACACTTATGATACTTTAAATTTGATTATAATTTTAGTGTAAAGACTTTAAAATATATGACTCGGATGCCTTGTGGCTGCGTGCTGGACTTTAATGTATGAGCGCATCGGGATCGGTTTTTGGCAAGAGTATTACCTGGAACCCATTAGAGAGAAAATGTCTTTCAAATCTTATCGAAAATTCTCAGAGTCTCTGGGAGGAACAAAGGACGTTAATATATCATCTTCATTAGTTGATAAAACGAGCTTAGCTTCTTATCAGTTGTGTTTAGGTATTTAATGATCGCCCTTATCCTTAAATTTCTTAAGAATTTCAATCAAATTTATTCATCGGACTGTTGGCGATAAAGGAGGAGATCATTAATTCTATTTATAAATAGGGTGTTAATACACTTTAAATTATGGTATACCCTGTGCCGAATTTAGATTTGAGTGGGTTGAGAGGCTAGTATGTAATTGAACATGAAAAGTAATAATATATTCATTTGTTGTATATTTTATTAAAGAGCAAGAAACTTTTCGCGATTTATTCGAAGCGTTCACATTAATAAGATCGTCAAAAGATAATTCGCGAAGAATGTCGCTTTCCATAGTTAAAACCATCAGGCCTTTAAGACGACCTCGTCTCATACTCACTCGTAATCTGTTTTGTTTTATAAATCTCAGGTTTGAAAACGATATTTCTCCACTGCAATTGGTCACCATCATGGACTGGAAATACGGTTGCCAGTTTTAAAATTTTTGAGAACGGGATAGACTTTTATTGAAACTGAATTATTAGTTCAACAGATCAAACCCATTCGTAAAACAAACGACATCTCCTTCAATTAATAGAGTCTTTACAGCTTTTTTTACTTCTACGTATTTGTTTAAAAAAAAAAGGATGCAAATGGAGAAACTAACCCCGTTACATTTGATATCGGAACAGGGACTTTTCTTTTTTCTTTTAATTGCACAACAGCCCATGGAGGGCCTAGGCCGAACTTTTCGAATCCACTCATGTCGTGCGTGTTATATTTGTACACCAGGAACAGGGAAAAAGCTCTCAAAAACGGGGC
This sequence comes from Palloptera scutellata, assembly GCA_958295655.1. Classification (NCBI taxonomy): domain Eukaryota; kingdom Metazoa; phylum Arthropoda; class Insecta; order Diptera; family Pallopteridae; genus Palloptera; species Palloptera scutellata. Next base: position 114,763,631 of record OY282449.1, on the reverse strand, counting down.
AGTCCCGGTGAAAACGGGACGGTTGGCAACAGTGACTGCGAAATACAATTTCTACATTGGCAAAAGTTGAGCGCTAATTATTTTCCATGATTATAGAGTGACGTCTCTACTGATTCTTTGCTAATCTATTTATAGAGCTGCTATCATTGGGCAAGTTGTAGCAATTCGTTACCATGAGTCGATTCCAAATATTCTTGGTAAAAATCGACGAGATTTTTCGCTTTTGAATTTCACTTCTTCATGCGATGTCGTTGTAAGCTCGCTCAAAAAATCAAATCTTTTGTAAACACCTTAATAACTTCTTACGCTGAGATTCCTTGTGATATGGAGTCAACAACGTGGAACTGGACAGCGGATATTTTTCTGAAATCAATCGTGCATATGGTACTTATATATAATACAATATATATATATACATATATTTGCTGGTGGCTTCGAATCTTTCAAGAATGTCAGATTTAAGTGTGAGCCAAATTTCGGAAAGCTCCATTCTCTTCACAATGGCTTTTTGCTGATCGTCATCGCTGATTGCAGTCAAGGTTTCTCGAATCTGATAATAACCATGTGTTCATGTGTTCAATGCTTTAATTGTTTCATAGTTACATGACCAACGAGTTACACTAAAATTTTTCCGTATTCAAAGTTGACAGTGTCTCATTCAAAATCTTATGATGAGCAGTAGATCCAGTACAAAAAAAAAAACAAAATCTGCTGTGCTTATATGATATTTTTTTTGCTTTTCTTGATAGCTACATACTAACCTTTAGAAATGAAAGTGGAGTTTCATGAGCAATATCTTATAGTACACATTTTTATCTAAATTTAGCCAGATTATTTTGGAATTCCTAGATTTAGCAAAGTTTCAAATACCACATGAAGCTTTGTTTAAAAATTGGACTGCAATTGCGATTGAATTTTACATACTTCTTCAAATTTCTAATGACAACTTAAATATACCATATATGGTATAACTATTATTTCGTTTCTCGAAATACTACATAGTATAACAATTTACATAACATATAGGTGGTGTTTTTGCTGCAAAAGTTAGTCTCTTTAATTTATGCACCCATTCAGCGACTTGTATCGTTTCCGCTTAAACAAAAAATAATAAACAGCAAAAGACAAAGCCAAAGACATTTGTATGTATATATTTCTTTTATGTATGTATGTATGTATGTATGTATGTTGGTATGTGCTTCTACTTCAAGATCAGATCCACATTCATATGCACAGTGATATGTTTTTGTCCTCAAGCGACACGACAAGTGCACTATGTCTTTAAGACTTTGATCAATGTAAAGCGACGGACGACCCCAAGCGAAACTTTCAAGATTTTGGTCAAACGGTGCGCAGACTCAAGAAAAGACTCATGAATATTTAAGCGTCACATTTGGTCGCACCGCATTTTGTTTGTTCGTGCTGTTGCCTATTATTAATGCGAGCGTCGTCATTTACTTACTTGCATACTTACTTACATACAATACATTTTCATCACGCAAAATCGGTCGACTACTGACTACTTATAAATACTTAGTAGACCGACTGTAAGGGTGACGCAAAACAACAAGTGTCGTCTTTATTGTAATTTCATTCATTTCCAGTGAAATTTTTGCTGCTCTTAGGTTGTACCCTTTGCACTTCGAGCGCTAACTATCTTTCGGGCGTATATATTGGATTTCGAAGATAAGAAGAAGAAGAAGAAGACAAAAGAAGAAGAAGAAGAAGAAGAAGAAGAAGAAGAAGTCATTTATGTATGTACTTATATGGCGACCAAGTTCATGGTATCATGTTGGATTTAATTTCATGCTGCAATTGTTGTTGAATTTATTTTACGTCACATTTTCTTGAAGTTGAAAAATGCTGTGCATCGGCATACAAATATGATACAACCAACGCTCCTTCTGTTTTTTCTATGCTTATGATTGTGGACACTGAGGACACATTGTTTGTATGTATGTTGTGTGCGCCTGTAGTTTGTCAGTTTGTCACCCCTTGCCGCAGGAATTTAAAAATTAACAAAATTATAAGTATTATGAGTGGCAGGGGATTTCATTGTTTTCTTTTCTCTTCTTATGGATAATGACGTTTAATTGTTGGCTTTTAAGTATTTCTTCATAAATGTTATCTTCGTTAATCTTTCGGGTATGTTGTAAAAGGTCACGGTTATTATCAACTCCCCCCTTCGTATTCATAGCGCAGGTGTTGCACTTACAATGCAGTGTTCAAAAATAATGTCGTGACTATTAAACATGAAACTTAAAATTTTATATGAAATTTTAAATAGATACTAAGTTGTAGAGTAAAATTTTATTAAAAAATTTCAGAAAATTCGACTGCAGTTTCGGGCATTATTTTTCTGAAATATCATAAATTATATAAATTATATCATAAATATATTTTACAATATGAAAATTTTTATTTCTTTGTGAATTCTTTGAGAAAAACAAATTTTACATTCAGAACGATATTTGTCTTAAGACAATGTCGTCTTGAGCGGCCAGCTTTAACGTCAAACGGGGAAATCGCTCGTTTAATTTACGTGCACAAATAAATATGGATATTTTTTATTGTTTCGGTGTTTAGTAGGCAGAGGATGTAAAGTAAATGAACGTGAATGAAAAACAAAAAGTGATTTAATCCTACTTTGGGTTTTACCCACGAAATTTTTCAAGCGGAGATCTTTGGGACAATTCAATTTCGAATGAAAAAGTGTAGAGGTCAATATATAGAAATTTTCTCAGATAGTCACTAGATTCCTTTGAGATATTTCAAAGCTAAGTAGTCTGGGAATGCGTTAAGCTACTGAATATATTAGGGAAAACAAAGAAAGTAACCATATCCTGGGTCGCTAGATATACAGAATTATAGGGAAATGAGATGGCAGATTTTCTGGTAAGTGAGGCAACAGCCCACAATTACATTAACCCTAAACCTTCTCTAGGTATAGGAGCTAACACTATTAAAGATGAATTAAAAATAAATAAAAGGATAAGCAGGGCAATTCAAATACTTAAGTTTAAACAATCAAAATTAATAATTGCGGACTTTAAATCAAAAAGAGCTGCTCCTAGTCTTAAACTAAGCAAACAAAAAAAAAGCTGAATCATTACAGGTTTTCTTTCAGGGTATTGCCAATTGGGGGAATACATGAAGAATCCAGGTTTGATGCAGGACAGCACCTGACGCTTTTGTCATACAGAAACTGCCGCAACTGCCAGAGAAAAAGATATCTGGGGTAATATTGACCAGATAGTTGTGAGATCATGAGCATAGAGATTTCCTAGTGCGATTGGTTTCTCCGATTGATCTCAAAATTGTACAGTTCCCTGCTATCAAATTAAAGTCCCTCGTTTATGCAAAATAAAATATATATATATATATATATATGCTTTAAGCTACTGAATATATTAGGGAAAACAAAGAAAGTAAGTAAAGTATATATATATATTATATATAAATAATATAAAATAAAAAGGCTTCCAACATTCTAAATATGGGTCTAAAGATTACTTAGATTCAGTGGCTTTGTCGGAGTATTCTGAATGAGCGGGAGGGAGTCTTTGCAATAGTATTTTAATGAACTTCAAAACTTCATTATGATTTTCTCTGTTTGAACTAGTCGCTGATTAGATTCCAATCTAGAGCCAACACAATGCACATTTGTGCCTAGCTCCTTCAAATCTAAACTATGCAAAATATCACCCTCAACTCAGCAGGTCTTTGAATTTCACTGAGCGATCTAGCACCAAAGAAGAACCAAAGTAAAGTAAAGCAAGACTTTCCAATCTACTATACATACGGAGTACATATGTACATGCATACGTGCATATGTAAATTCAACTGAAATAATCATCGAAGCGACAACTTGTGGCGCAAGTTAAAACACTTTAGGCGACCAGGCCAAAAATAAAATTCAACAAACCAAAAAAGAAAAGAAAAAATTATACATACATACATATGTATATATGTTTGTATGTAAGTGTGTCCAAACGTCGTATCGCTGCAAAAAGTAAAACTAACATGAAACGCCTGGCGTTAGATGACTTCTTTACACATCGTTGACTTTTTGCAATCGCAATCGCGTTTACATTTGCGCTACCAAAAATATCTGATATACATACATACTTCTATAATGTATTCAAAAGACAAATGCAACAATATCCAAGTTAAGAAATATGTAATAAAAAAACAAAGTTTCTTTTTGGATACGTCACATTGCGCGAGAGCGGTACAATATGGGAGCAACCAACAACTCGCCACTGTTGTGGCGTAAGGAGATGATAAAGAAGAAAAAAAAAGAAGAAGAAGAAGTCTTTAAACTTCAGTTGTTGTAGTGTGCAGCGGAGCGAAATGCGCGTTTAAAACTGCACGACAGCAGCAGCAACAGCTACATCAACAGCGACAGTAAAAGAAACTTAAGCACCAACAACAACAAGAACAACAACAACAACAGCAGCCAGTGGCATTACTTCGTCGTCATCGTCGCTGTCGTCGTTGCTGTTGTTTCGCTTTCTTGACTGCTTGACAATGTGGAAAATCAATGCGTGTTTGTTTTGGATTTGGGACAAACCTAGTGGATGATGTGCCTCAGCTGCCACTGTTGCCTCTGCCGTTAATGTTGCTATCGGTGTTGCTGCTGGTACCTGCACTCATCATCATCATCATCATCGTAGTCATTCACGTCCACCGCATGATGTGCATGTGCAAGTGTCCATTGTTGAAAGTGATCCAAAGTGATGCGCCGTTGACCAATGCGTGCAATTTCGAAAACATCAAGCTTTTGATTTGGCCAAACTCGACTTTTCCTTCTACTCTTCATGTAGTTGTTGTTGTGGTGTTTGTTGTTACTGCTGCTGCAATTTTGCAGTTGAACTGATAATTAATATCTATCTACTTACAAGTACACCTTACTCTACTCTACTAGGTACGGGCTTAGTTTTACATATGCCATGAATTTCTCTACACGCACGAAGTCACTGCGTTTTTGTTTCTGCACGTGTGTGTGTGTGTGTGTATGTGTGAGGGGATTTTAATTAAAATGTAAATAAGTGAAATTCTGAAATGAATAGTTAATTTTAATCTAATGTTAATACAAAAAGAAAAAAATAATGGTAACGCATCAGCAAGTTAACAAAAGTAATTGCAATTGTATACTTTTTGTTACAATCCAATGTCAAAGAAGTTAATAATTATGTTTGACAACTTTCTTACTTTAACCGTGCATGGACAGAGCTTGGAAATTTTGCTGTCATTTCAATATGGTAGGACTCAGGTAAAGCCCTTTAAAGCTGCGGAAAAAACCATCAAAAATTTTGTTTCTGCACGTGTGTGTGTGCAAAATATTCTGAGATCATTATTCCTTTTCCACATATTTCTATACTGTATAAACCTTTCTTCTCGAAAAATGCATTTATCATCTCAAATGAATTTAGTCTATCTGAAGGATCGAAAATATTATAGCACTTAGGACACTTAAGTTATCTCAAATTTGAGTATTCACAAGATTGAAATTCTAGACTAGTCCAAGCGATAACACCCCAAGAGCAATACTCCCCACACTGGAAATATGTGACTCATATGCATTTGGAAATAAAGAAGTAAAAACCTACGAGAATTTTATCTCAGACTTGAGTTCGTTTAGTTTAATCCCTGTGCCTCATAAACATCGAGGAATATTTAAACGTTCATACCATTCCATTATATTAATAACTTAATCATTCTCACTATCGTTCAATATTCTCAGGGTCGTGAAGAGAAAATACCGGCCCGCGGGGAAAGAGGATGCCCATAAAACTTATTTTTCTAGCTTTCTACATTTTACCATAGTCCATATTGGACTATTTTTCAAATAGAAACTTTAAAAATTCCTCAAAAATTCAATTGCAAACTTTTCCCAAAAGAAACACAGTTTAATATTTTTGCATATTCTGTCTTGCAAAACTGAATTTAAATAATTTAAAACTATTAGATCTAACCTTACTTAAAGGCCTTACTAAAAGGTAAACAGACCTTCTTGTTTGGAAAGTAGGTAGTTTTACAAATCAAACAAAAATAATAAATATAAATATTTTGCATATGAAATGGATGACAGATGAAATTGCAAACTTGGGATCAAAATAGAAACCCATAGGTCCTCAACATATCTTTCAGATACTAAAGCTGACCAAATATTGTGTGAAAAATCATAAGGAAATTTTGGTAAGTTTCAATTAATATTTGTTTTTCAAAGTTTCAATACATATTTACTTTTTGGCACCGACCCCTCTACCGTAAAACATCCGATCTCCTGGGAATTCCCCCCAATTCCCCCAAAAAAGACAATTTGTTTTGGTATTATTTTCTTCACATGTATTTTAAGCCTCACTTAGAATTCTCCCGATTTCAATAATTTTCAATTTTTAAAAATTATGCAAAAAAAATTATTTCGACATTAGTATGCATACTAACAAGTGACTTAATGACAGTTTATGTCATGTTTAATGCTACATATATCAACTTAATTTGCTGCGAACGACATAGTAGTTTTTTTCCAACTTTTTAGCACGGTTTTTTACAACCACTACGCAGTAACAACATCAACCACGGTGTGACTAAAGAACAAACGCCGAACGCTCAAAGTAACCAACTGCAAAATTATGTAGTTTTCATTGATTTTCCACGCATTTTATGCTGAACATATGAGAAAAAAAAAAAATTTTGTAAAAACCAAAAAGTTAACTATGCCTCAAAACACACAATAATCATGCGTAAATGCTGCTTTTAGTTGCATACTTGGTACGCTTCTCATGGCAACTCATCATCATTACAAACATCATCCTCATCATCATCGTTTTCATCTGCCAATTGCGCCAGCAGCTTGAATAAATTTCTTCATTCAATAATTACATACATACGAGTGCATACGATGTAGTTGTACATACTGTGTCAAAAATGTTTCGCTGGTTCAATTGAGACCCTTTCCCTCAGATCAGACCCTGTGCTTGAGTTCGATTTCTTCTTCTTCTTATCCTTCTACCATCGCCACCACCAGCACACTAAATACTTACTTACGTCACTGTGTGTCATCTTTGACGTTGTTGGCCCGCTTTCTGTTGCTGTTGCTGCTGCCGCCGCTCTACAAGTATATTTTATTTACAATACTTTATGCTAACAAATAATTTATTATTAATATTATGATTGACAACCTGCGGCTATTTAAAATTGACGAGTTCGATACAAAAAATTGCGTCGTTTCAACAACAAAAACAACCAAAAATATTGTTAACAATTACCACCGCCAAACTTTATAATTTTAGGTTGTTATGCTTTGAGGTTCATACAATTTTATTGTTGCTCGCTGTCTCATCATATGCTTTACATACACATATTACATACATATAGTATGTATGTGTGTACCATAAATGTGTTTGTGATAAATTGCAACCTTTATGTATGACCTTTTAATGTTAAGTATTCGCATCTCTTGAAGCGTTGAAGATCAAATGATATCGATTAAAAGACAGAAACGGACAATTAGCAAGTTGATTTAAGCGCTTGTAAATTTGTATAAATTTATTTAATAATTACGTGGGTACATTTGTAGTATGGTATATGCAAAAATAAGTAAGAAGCAAAATCAGGCTGAACATCGGTTTAAGTTTGATTAAGTATGTGGAGAAAGTGTTGAATATTTTAATTGTTATTATTAAAATTTCACCATGAATTTAAGAATAATTTAAATATGGTAATTTAGTTGAAGCGTTATCACTCGCACCTGGAATCAAGAAGTTAATCACAATTCTTGTCTCATGTTGAAGAAGAAATGGGTTCCAAGGCCTCGCATAGACTGGCAGGATCCATAATGTTCTGTTTGTAGATCCATCCTGAGGCTAGTGCTACGACAACTCTCTAGAGTCAGTAAGAAATCCGGGCAGCCTCAAAAACTAGGTTTTTAGTTTGAAAGCACCTGTAAACAAAACCAAAATTTCAAAGAACAATGCCCATCTCAAATAGTCAACGAAATAATGATGAAGTGCCAACGGATTCACGAGCTGGGAGCCCTCATGGAAAGGTCTACGGCCGTTTATGCTGATCCCTGTCATAGCGAATTGGTGTCAAAAAAATCAGATGACTTTGACTTTAATGTTACCCAAGTGCTGAGCGGCCATGCGTACTTAAAAGGAATATTTGCACAGATTCCGACATGAGGATGGCCGCTACTGTCCAATATTTTCAAATAAAAACAAAAAGGCAAGACACTTTCCTTTTCATTGCTCATGCTTTGAGAACGAGAGAAAGCAGCTGAGGCATGTTCTAGGCATGCCATCAACACCGAAGAATACGTGAAAAAAATGGAAGCTGTCATGCGCAGTGGTTACACGAACTATGATGGAGCTACGCGAAGGTTTTTTTTTTTTTTTTATTGATACATTCAACACGCAGGGTGTACCCCTATGAATGCAGAGCATTGTGTTGAATGGAAGGAAGATTAATAGGTGGGAGAATCAGAGAGGGAATGCAATCAGACAGGACGCCGATAAAGAGATGGACAGTCATTGTGGCAAGTGTTATGCCTTTACCGCAATGAACTTCAGTTTATCAGTGTCGACTATGACCGCATGTAGCGCCAAGGGCCAAGCTTTTCCCATCCACTCATATTGTGCGTGTTATATTTGTACATGAAATAGCTGAAAGAACAAAAAGAATTAGAGATTGGCAGGAACAGAAAGAGAACTGAACTGATGCAGGATCTAGCCCCCGATAGTCCCGCGGGGAGAGTGGAAGGAGATGAAGGAGGCGGCTTCAGTTGGTAGGAATCATACATCACAATATAACAGGGGTTCAACAGTATCTATGCGATTAATTGGCAGATTTACTACTTCCTACGAACAAAAAAAAATCTGAATTCACGATGACCTATGCGATCTATTATATCCTCCGAGAGAAGTTTTGGTATTGTTTCCAAATACTCACACTCAGTTTCTTTCTACTTCTTTCGTGACTAATAGAGATGCGATTCATTTTTCCATTCTTGGCCTTGGACTTACGAAAGTAGTTTTTTTTTTTTTTTTGCTTTCATGTAATTTCATGAGCTTCAATACCGATATGCCCCAGAACCATGATCCATGCCGATTATGTAAATATAGGATCCAAACCCGATCCGAGCGTAGACAGTTTAAATACAGTCTTATACGTGGGAAGGAGAAAATAACTATATTGGCATGCATCATAGAATATGCGGTGCTTAAGTTAAACATTTCCATTTGTCGAATAACCCAAATTGAAATTTTATTAAAATTAGGTACGAAAGCTTTCATTACAGGTGGAATGTATTACAAAATAATAACAATGTTAAAATGAGTTCATATGCATTACTTATGATGCGCAAATTAATTTTCTAAACGTTAATATTAACATACAATATTGCAACAATGCAACAGCGAATACTCCATAGAGTTCTAATCAACCCAAAATACCAACAACAACCAGAACCAGAACACAGAACGATTCTCGTTTTTGAGCTTAATACTTTAATTTCATCAAAATCGTGACTTGTTGTCACGTTTTGGCAGTCAACATTAACAACAGCAGCGCCAGCAGCAACAAAAGGAGCAACATCATCAGTAACAACACAGAAGTGTTTCAAACCAATCCAATCCAATCCAATCGAATTGAAATTGGATTTAGGATTATTTTAGCTTAAACAGCGGAAGCTACTGAAGGAAATTGATGCGCATTCGCACAATTTCTAACGCCTTTTATGATCGATAAGCTTGCATAAATAGTAAATGCCAAGCAGCAATGGCTGCAGCAGTGAGAGAAGGAGAAGAGATGCAGAATTACCTGTTGCCAGACTTACCAGTTGGCAACACATTGCAACATTTTGATCAACAGCAACAACATATGGTGTGGTTGGTTGGTGGCAAAGGCAAAAGGTGCAGCAATTGCCAGTTGCAGTTATGCAGCAGAAGGCGCTATGGCAGCAGGATCCATAAAATCCATGCAAAATTATGAAAATATAATTCGTAAGCTAAAATGCATTTAATTTTTCACAGCAGTGCCGCTGTTGCACTCCATGTTGGTGGTGATGGTGACGATGGTGGTGACTTTGTACCTAGGAGTAGAGAAGCAGAGAAACAATATGCTGCCTAAATATAGGCTTAAACGATGCGCAACATGGTTGTCGACAACACCAACAATATCAACTAAGAACAACAGTTACAACAACAAACTAGCAGCTAGCAACTAGCAACATTGACGGCAATGTCTTGTAGATACTCGTAATAATATGTACTCGCTGGTATATGCAATAATGTAATAGCGCAGCGCAAGCGTGTCGGATTAAATGTTTTTCAGCGGTGGCGGCGGTTGAGGACGAGAACGCCGCCATAATGCGGCTCGACCAGCCGCGTTTAATCGAAATGTTTTTCTGTATTTAAATTGTTGTTCATGCTAATGTTGTTGTTGTTGTTGCAGTTTGTGCATGTACATATATGTATGTGTGTGTGTGTGTGTTTGAGTGTGTGATCATGTGCAACGTAATACATAATAAAAGTGCAGCGACGGTAGTGGTGGTGGCGGTGGTGGCGGTGTTGGCGGTGACGGTGGCAACGACTGTTGGTGGTGGCAGTTGTGACCATTGATCATAGCGATCAGTCGTGGTAATATTTCTTAAGCTCATCATCATCATCATCATCACAGATGGTCAAGTAATTCCTTTTCTCAAAGAATTAAACGTTTTTTTTTTTTGTTGTGTTTCTCTTCTGTGAAAATGCAATTAAATTCCTTGAAAGGACACCACTATTATCCAATAGCGGGCTGTAGTAGGATCAGTCGTTGGCATTGTCGTCGTCGTCGTCATCATCGTTGCTCGATCGATCCGAAGAAATCGAAAGACATATGACAGGCGTACACACAATTTACGACGTGTGAACTGAGGGCGAATTTACCGGTACACTCGATTATCAATATTCGTTATATTTTTTTTTTTTGACTACGTGCGGGTTGTCGATTTAACAAAAGAGATGCAATGGTAGTGGGGTTGCAAATGCATAACTGCGATATGAGCGTGACATGTGATGATTGCGGTTTATTTTCTAAATTTGACAGCATAAGGAGAAAATTATTTTGCAGTTGTCGAGAATTGTTCTTAATTCACAATATGAATTATCAGTAAATGTTATACTGTACTTATAAATGGTTTAAAGTATCCATATACTCAGTAGCTAGAAAATACTTAGAGCCTCCGACTCATTCCCATATTACACCCAAAAATACTAAATAACATACGAGCTTCATTTTACCGAGAGCAAAATTCTTCGCAGAACCTAAGAACCTCAAACTGGGAGGCGAGGTGTACAACAACTGAAAATAGGGGTGATTCGGTTGATTCTATACAATGCACTATGAACCAGAGCAGATACTTGTTGCAATTTGAAATTTGTTGTACATGATTTTAATATTAGCTCAATTGGAATACGCCCACTTTACATAAAAAAATTAAATAGAAGATTGAAGTTAAAAGCGTATGAATATTTTGGTTTTAACTTTTATATTTTTTGTTAATACCAGTGTCTATAAGCAAAATATGTATGTTAAATAAAGTATGCCCATATTTATTAGGAGTACAATTCACTGACGTCCATGGATGTGCCATTTTAGGCGGGTTTGCTATCGAAACTCTCCGGGTTTCCTTTAAGTTTTAAGTAAAGGATTCAATCAGGATTCGACAGTGGTAAAAGAGGTGAAAATTGCAAAAAGTAATTATTATAGGGACAAGTATAGTTCAGTTGTGAATAGTAAGCAGAAATGGCGTGAGATACGCAATATAGGGCTTTGTAGAAAATCATTCGACTCTTGTGATAACGTAGACGTTGAGGATTTAAACAAAAAATTTGTTGATATACCTATGCCTTTTGTCAATCAAAACGTTTACCAGACTATTGAAAGTTCTTTTAATGCCAACTCTAGCTTCAGCTTCAATTGTGTTTCTCAGGCTGACGTACTGCAAAGTGTATTATCAATAAAATCGAACGCTCTAGGGTATGATGACACTAGTCCTATTTTTCTGAAAATTTTGCTTCCGAAGATTCTCCCATATCTAACTCACATTTTTAATACTGTGCTCACTAAGTCAATTTACCCGATAGAATGGAAGAAAGCTAAAATAATACCAGTACCAAAATCTCATAATGAGTACCGCCCAATAGCTATACTCCCATTTATATCCAAAGCGTTAGAATCGTTACTTAGTCAACAAATTAACACATAGCATAGATGACAATAAAGTTGGGTTCTTAGTTCTGTTAGATCACTCCAAGGCTTTCGATACAGTCGACCATAATATTTTGGAGACAAAACTAATTAAATTATTTAACTTCTCGCCATCTGCGACGAATCTTATTGCGTCATATCTTTCCAATAGGTCACAAGCTGTCTTCGCCAATAACTGTTCATCAGTCTTTCTACCCATTATAAGAGGTGTTCCTCAAGGTTCTGTCTTGGGTCCCCTTTTTTTTTCTATGTACATAAATGACCTACCTAGTGTTTTGAAAAACTGTAAGATCCATATGTACGCAGATGGCGTCCAGTTGTACGTCAACTGTAAGCGTGAGAACCTCTATGACTGCATCAACAATCTGAATAGTGTTCTTGAAAACATTGGTAATTGGGCAATAGAAAACGGCTTAAGCCTTAATCCAGCAAAGTCAAAATGCTTGGTAATAGCGAAGAAAATCATTGACATTTCCACTGCCCCTAACCTTTCATTAAACGGAAGCAATATTGAATACGTAGACTCTCCAAAAAATCTAGGGGTAACCTTCAACAGAACTCTAACTTGGAATAACCACATAAGTAACACGGTTGGGAAGTCTACAGCATGCTTCGTGTTCTTTGGACGACGCAGTACTTTACTCCTCTTCATATTCGAATGCTACTTGCTAAAGCATATCTCATACCAACAATGCTATATGGCTGCGAAATATTTGCAAACTGTGATAGTCTAAGTAAAAATAAATTAAATATTCTTTACAATAACATTGTTCGTTATGTGTTTGGACTAAAACGAAGAGATCATGTTTCCCATTTTGCTAAAAGAATCCATGGCTTAACCTTTGATAACTTACTGAACTATCGAACGCTTTTATTGTTGCATAAAATTATATGTAATGCAGAACCCAGTTATTTGTTTTCGAGATTAAACTTTTCTTTATCCAATCGAACTAATATGATTAACTGTTTACGTGTTTCTTGTTTAACGTCTGAAAGGCAGTTTTTTGTACACTCTGTTCGTCTTTGGAATGCACTTCCTAATAGTTTAAGATCTTGTAATAATGCTGTGCAATTCAAAAATAAACTAGCTTTATTTCTTTCTTCGCTGTAATAGGAAATAATGAAATATATCATATTATTAAAATTTTTTACGAATAGATGAATAGATGTTTAATGTTTAATTTTAAAGTAAAGTTTAAATTTGTATGTCATGCAATATATATTATAAGTCGTATTTAATCTTGTTTATGCTACATGCTGCCGGTACTGCTAATAAGGTTTTAAACTTTGTTGTGCCGGTTTTCGAAAATAAATAAATAAATAAATAAAAATAATATAAAATGTGAAAGTTTTCTGGAACAAACAACAATTTTAAAATTGTTTTTCGACGCGAAAATAGACAACTTGAGTAAAAACCCACCTCACATTTCTAGGCCATTTCTACTCAATACTTAATTTTTAACAGCCATGAAGTAGAAAAATAGTCACGTAGCTGGTAGCGCTTTGGCCTGCTGTACGGGGTTCAAATTTCTGGAAGCAATGAGAAACCTACTAGAGTAACAATTGCCTAAGAAAAGCTTTTTAAGTCGCCGTTCCGATTCGGCATAATACTTTAGTTGCCTTCCATTCTTGGACTCATATAACACGCGCAACATGAGTAGAAGCGAAAAGCTCGGCCTAGACCCTCATGGGCTGTGTTGTGCCATTGCCTGCCAAGAGGTGGTGCTGTGTAGAACAATTGTTTTTCTAGTTTTTGATTTTGCTGTGCCAAGATGTTAACTCCGGACACTCACCACAGCAACCACTTTCTCAAGAAATGAAAAACTCCAACCACCCTTCTTCCATTTTGCAACCTATGTATCCGTAGTTGGTTTTAAGATTCGTGGTCCTTGTAGTGGAATGGATGTAATGCTTCCAATTAATAAGTATACTTAACTGATTTTAGCAAATTCGCAATTAGATGACGACATATTAGCGCAATTATTCTTGGTTTTTTAATTAAAAAAGATTTCGACATCAGTAACAAACCAACAATAACAGCAACAACATAAACATTATTAACGTTCACTCCAATTTATTTGTTGCGGTTGGTTGCCATTGCCGTCGTCGTCATCTACTTATGAGTATTGCTACGCGGTTGTGCAAGTGTTGTGCATTTTTGTGCAATATCAGCATGTCAACACCGAAACTGGTAAACGAAACGAACGAACGAACGAGTGAAGGAGCGGATGTAGTGCATGCGTCCATGGTAACTTTTAAATGAGCCAAGAAGCAGTAGAAGAAGAAGACATCATTGGTGTTGGTGGCGATGTCTTCGCCACCAACACCAATGCATGCCAACCATCACCAAAAAAAAAACAAAAACAAAAACAAAAAGGCAAAACACACGAGATGCGCCGTAACGTCAAATGTAACGCTTCAGCGCAATTGTGTTGTTGTAACGGCGGACAATCGATTGCTGGCCAACGTCGAATGAATGAGCGGTATTGCACCGTGCTTCGAGGAATTGTAACAATAACAAAAACAACAACAACTACAACAGAATATGACGATGTTTTTGGTATCAATTAGTTGCATGCACACAATGCAAACAACAGCAGCAGCAAACAGTAAGACTATGTTACCAATATAACAACAATTGCTTGACATACATGCGGTTGTTGTGCTTGTGCTGTATTGTTATTGTTGCTACTGTCGATGTTGTTGATGGCGATGATGATGATGACGATAACAATGATTGGTATGTAGCCAATAAAACTACAAAATTGACGGATGAGCGCGCACATTCCATCTAACTATTGCCAAGTTACGGCAACACTTCGTCAGTTGCAATAGCAATAGCAATGGCTTTCGTGACGACCACAACACGACAACAACAACAATTACAACAGCACACTTTTCTCGAGGTTGCCCAATCGCATGACGCAAAATATATTTGCCTTAGAATTAGTTTTTTGGTGAAAATTAAACGCGAAAGTTTTTTGTGTGTGTGTGTCATTCAACGGTAGCATTAGTCGGTTTATTGTTGGCTTTTGTTGGCAAGACAAGAACGGCTGCCGTTGTTGCTGTTGTTAGTAATTTGTCAGAGTTGTCATTACATTTAATAAAAACATATCAAAAAAAGAAAAACTTGACAATAAAAACCAAAGAACACAAAGAAAAATGTCAAACCGCAAGTGTCTGTCAACATCATCGACGAGCAACAATTGCTGCGCACACTTGTGGCCTAATTGCCATTGTCAAGCTGGCTGTCTCTTTCGCGCGCACGATATTTCTGTCATACATACATAATATGTGGCTTTGAAGCTACTGTCATTAATGTTGGTTAGCAGTCATTATTCTATACCATATATATTTATATACTATGTACATATGTATGTATGTAGGTAGGTCGGTATGTACCATATGTTGTTGTTATTGTTGTTGTTGTTTTTATTGTCATCTGAATAGCGTTTGTTTTCTGTGAGCTTCTGGTTATACCGCATTCCATTCTAATTTGTGATTCAACTACAATTGCGGTCGGTTCTTATTGTTGGCTTTTTCCTTCCAAGTTTTTTGGCTACTTTATTACAACAAATCATTGTTCAATTGTTGGTCACCACATGATCACCAACAAAATTCATTGATTCACAGAAAAAATAAGTAAAATGAAAACAATGTCATCCATTGAATTGCGCACGCGTCAAATTACTCGTTGCTTTGTCAATTGCTTTTGATGTACCTATTTTTATCGCTTGATGAGATTACCACAATTGTCGTCTATGTATGTTGCATGCTGACATCTCTCGATTATTTTCTGGCAATTTAAATTTTGTGGTAAAAAATTGTAAGTAATGAGCTCTTGGCATTGATGTAACACCTCAACGATTACAAGGTAATGCCTAATAATATGCTTAAGTTATACAAACAAGTTTAGCATCTTCTTCGATTGATTCCGCCAATCAGTAGCAGATTTTTGATCAAATAATTCGGACTTTAGAATTGTCTGAAAACTAGATAAAGCAGTGATTTTTAAGCAATCTTTTCGGAAGATATAATTGTTTTTATTTGCTGTGACTCAGGTCACGAACTCAATTTTTAATTTTTATAATTTTTATTTTTATATACATTTAACACACAGGGTGTACCCCTATGAATGCAGAGCATTGTGTTGATTGGAAGGAAGATTGATAGGTGGGAGGGAGATTAATAGAGGGAATGTAATCACAAGACACCGATAAAGAGAATGGAATGGAATTACTCAGTTAATTTCTCTAACAGTTCCAGAGAAAGGATGAGCTTAGTTTTTTATGCTTCTTTAAAAAGTTTTCTTTTTTCTTTTAATGTCACAACAACTCATGGCGGGTCTAAACTGAGCTTTTCGCTCACTTCTTTTACAATGCACTATCAACTAGACCACAGCAACCACATTCTCATCTACCTCGTAATTGCATCCGGGTTCTCTGTGGTCGAGCTTGCTTCTGCAAGCAGATAGCTCACGATTGTGTTGTAACTACTTCTATTATAATCTTATTATACTCAATCATACTCAATGTTCTCGCTGTGCTATTTTATATGCAAAAACTGTTGTCCTACCTTTCGGATAGGTAGGTATAATGAGGGTGATTACGATAAAGTTAGGTTAAGAAGACATGTGTAGATAAGCTCCACACTTCCACGCGGAGACCTGTAGGTCCATTGCAACTGCCTTCATATTAATTGCTAAATAGGAGGTACATTGTTCGCTCAGTTATTGAACACCTTGTTTCTCAATATGAATCATAGAATATCCTATATCTACATTCATTATCTCTGTAAGATCTGTGAAGAAGTTTAAGAATTTACATCGACTTTATTACCATAGTGACTTTACTCTCCATATGCCACAGAACAACTGCAGCCGCCTTCTACGAAGTCGGATTTCCGAAGTCGGAGGGCTTTTTTTTAGCTCAATCCTGAGTGTACAAATGCAGCGGCAGCAAGTAAAATATTGTGGTTGTGGTTGTTTCTCAATATGTGTGCTGTTCGATATTAGTTAAAGACACTTCTGATTTCGTTTTCTGGGAAAAGTTTCCGACTTAATTGTTTGGCTTTAGACAGGCTTTAGACAGAAGCATTAGAACTATAGAACAAGTATGGTACGAATGTGTACATCAGCAGCTATCTTAGACATAACCCAAGCTTTTGATAAAGTATGACACGAAGGCCTTATTTTTAAAGTCAAAAACACACTGAGTCAAATTTTCATCGACTATTCTAAAACTACCTAAAAAATACATAGTATTTTTTTCTAAAATACAAAAACTTTATATCCAGATCGCTCGATATCTTTGTTGGAGTCGCCCAATGTAGAGATCCTTTAATCTACCTTATCTTCACACCCGATATGGCAATTAGTAGTCACACTACTATATCAACTTTCTCAGATCACACTGCAATTCTCGCAACATACCCTAATCACATACTGGCCTCAAAATATCTTCAAGATCTTCTTAACGAATCCAAATGCGCACATATCTAAGAATGACAAATGACACCCTCCACTAGTAATCAATGCAAAAGTAATTACCTAGTATTCTGAGACTAAATACTTTGATGTTCATCTTTTGGCTCAAATAAATATTGAACTCTTCAATACATGCTGCCTTATAATTAAGAAATCTAAACTCAGTCTCGAGTATATAGTACCTTATATGTCAGAAACCGAGTTAGTGATTTTTCTTGTTACCCAGCATTTTACTCTACAGCATATTGATAATTTTTTTGATTAAAACTTTTTAAGCTAATTTAAGTTATTTATATGAAAATATGTTTCGTTTGAGTACTTTTTCGGTCCATTGAGTAATTAATTTTTTGCAGCGGTTTTTCAGCCTCGACTTAAACCGGGAGAAAAAATTCGGTTAACCGAAAACTAATTTTTACCCTTTACTGTAAATCCCTATTTGGACGTATTAGGTTTAACTCCGCGGCCACGCATCCCCCTTCAACATTGAAAATCTTCAACGAACTCAATCGAAAATGTTTCCAAAAATCTCCGGATCACTCTGGTATATCAAAAGCCTTCCACTCGGACTTCTAATAAAACAAGAAATTTCTAGCTTTAGTAAAAAATACATCGATAAATTACAAAACCATCCCAAGGTGCTAGCCCGCAAGTTCTTGCTCAATGAGGATCATAAACGTTACCATTTTTGTTTTGTTATAACTCTTATTCTAGTTAAACTAAACTGTTTTTCAGCATTGGCATAGAACATAAGTAGTACATATGATTTTCAGTTCTAAGGTTTGAATAAATGTTGTCAGTTTCTTATATCTAAAAAGGAAAGATTCAATAAATACTATAAATGAATTGTTAAAAAAGAAAAACTTACCTTTACCATGATGGATGGATGGATGGATGTGAAGGCCGAGAACCTGACCTACGAGTGCAGGACAGTTCCTCAAGCACTCAGGATATGTAGCCCTATGTACTTAAGGCCTAGGAAAAGAAGAAGGGGTGACAGCAAGTAAGGGGTTAGAGAAAAAGTTGGAAAAGAGGTTATGGGGGACTATGTTCTCTTCCGCAAATTTTCCGGATTCTCTCACAAATCTCAGAAGATCGCAGAAGGGGAAGCAGTGAACTTTCTCCATTCCTGTGACATCGAAACCGAAATACGCCATCTCATTCTGGCAAAGGCGGGACATGTGCAGAGAAAATGCTCTGTGCTGTCCACCTCCTCCAGACGAGATGTGCAGGTCGGGTCTTCGGTGATCCCGATGGTGGTCATATGTTGGCCCCATGGATTATGTCCTGTGATGAGTCCCACCATCCGGCGAAGGTCCTTCCTTCCTAATTTAAGAAGGAATTCTGCTGCCTTCCTGTCTGGACAAACCACAAAACACTTAGCCGTTATACAGATGTCCAGATTGGACCAGCGTCTGTTATGTAAATCATTAGCATAAGATTTTATCCAATGCATGGCACCTGCCAAACTGGTCCCGACTATTGGCTCTGGTCCCAAAGGCATGTTGATCCACAGTTGGCCAACTCGTTGGCTTTCTCATTCCTAGGAACTCCACAGTGTCCAGAAACCCAGATAAGATGGAGCTGATTCAGTCTTGTGACTGATCTACGTTTCCTCTTACACTCTTGAACAATCTTTCAAGTAATTCTTGCGTTCTCCAGAACCTTAATGGAGCCTGACTGTCACTACAGACACCTATACGTGTGCGCCATTTTCTTTCAATTATCCATTCCGCTACTTTAAAGATGGCGAAAACTTCTGTCTGGAAGACAGTTGCCAACCCACCCAAGGAATAGTAGCAATTGACACCTTCGTTTAAGTGCCATCCAGCTCCAGTACCTTCATCGGTCTTGGATCCAGCAGTGAAGAAGATATCCGTCAGATTCTCCAGCACGACCTCTGGATTGCTCCATTGTTTACGCTTCGGGAAGCTAACTTCATATTTTCTTCCGAAAGTAACCACGGGTATGAGGCAATCTTTCGGGGCCAGTAGCAATGGATATTGCTCTGACAACCTTTAGAAGATTTCTCTATGACCCGAAGCTCTGTTATCAAACTAATACCCATAAGAGTATAGCCAATATGTCGCCTTCATCGCTTCTTGTTGGATCTGTATGCAAAGTGGGAGCAAGTCAAGCATGGCGTTAAGGGCGTCACCAGAGGTGGTACTCATGGCGCCCGTTATGCTAATGCATACGCTTCTTTGTAGCATGTTCAGCGCCAAGACTGATGATTTAACCACAGTTCGGCGCCACCAAACCACCGAAGCATATGTGATTATCGGTCTGATAAGTGCTGTGTATATCCAAAGGACCACAGTAGGTCTCAGGCCCCAGGGCCTACCAAAGGCTCGGCGACATTGGTGGAAAACCTTCAATGCGCGATCTATCTTCGTTAAGACGTGCGTGTTCCATGTTAGTTTCCGATCTAGGGTTACACCCAGATATTTCACTTCCATGGCAAGACTGAGGGTCACACTTTTTAGTACTGGCAGTTTTAAACACTCCAGCTTCCGCTTCCTAGTAAATAGACCAAGAGTCGTTTTACTAGGATTGACAGAAAGACCCTGGCCAGTGCACCACTAATCGATTTTGTTCATTTTCTGCATTTTAATATAGAGCATCCGCAAGGATTTACCATATGTGAGTGCACAGACGTCGTCCGCATACGCTTGGACGTGAAATCCGAGATCTTGCATTCCGGTTGGTAATGAGTCAACAACGAATCACCACAGCAGAGGAGAGAGAACACCCCCTTGGCAGCCCTGTCTAACCTCCGCCGTGTATCTTTACCATAATAATTAAGAATTTTTCTAGGTATTAATTTGTTGTTCTTTTTTGTATGGGTCTCCAATATAATTTAGTGGAACTGCAGAGAATTGATTTAGGATTAGTTTACAAGAACCTAAGGTAAATACATGGACCCAGTGGAACTGGAATTTTACCTAGATTGTTTCCGATTAGGAGTTGCTAATGTAACTTGTAAGGCTCAAAGAATTTTCAATATATTCTCCTAACACTTTTTCGATACATAAATGACATACCTAAAGTTTGCCAAAAAACTTTTATTGAAACTTTAGCAGAATGTATTCTTTGATTTTTCAGCAAGCTTCTTATAGCTTATGCAGCTTATATGTATAATACCCCTATTATTTACGAAAAGTCAAAAGAAACAAAACAACAACATAAAAATATGTTTAATTGGACAAGAAATATTAGCGTCTTCCTTATTTAATCAATCGAAAAAACAATGTTGAGAAGCATTAATCACAGACAATCAAATCAGTGACAGATATACACACACTCCGCATGTCAAATACAAATGTCATCATTATGATGAATGACGTACACGAATGCAATTAAAAAAATGATTATATTGATTAAGATGGCATTTTGTGGTGGTTGTGTGGTGACTAATAATAAAACATAAGTAATACAAAACACATTTTACCAAATGATATGTTTTGGTAGAAACAGAAGAAACAACAACAAATCTAATTAAATACGAACCAATAAACAAAAATATAAGGAATAAAATACTTAAATCAAAGCACGTTTCTTCTTTTTTGCAACAAACCGAGAAAAAAGATCAATAAACTTCTTTTTCGGTTTTAAGAAAGCGTCAAATTTAAATAATTAACAGCTTCCGTGTCCGATTTACTTCAGAGTGTGTGTGTGTGTGTGTGTGTGTGTGTCTATATGTGAATGCGAGAAGGCGTGGGATACCAGCCAATATCACATGCCAAATTGCAAGTTGAAATTGTGATTGTGTGTTAGGGTCAACATTTGCTTGAGGACACGACACGATAAACAATAACAGCAAGCGACTCAACGACAATACGACCACAACTACGGTAAGAAATGATTATTAGCTCAAAGCATTTTTATATGAGATTGTTCAATCTAACACTGAAAGGAAATAAAAAGTTATTAAAGGCAACCGGCAACCAGCCACCAGCTCCCATTAAACCAACAACTCTAACTATGTATAACTATGTGCTTAGGATTCCAGTCCCATCCAGTCCAATCCAGTCAAGCCAAGGTAAAAACAAAACAAAAGAAATACTCTGCAGGTTTTTGGTTAAATAAATAGAACATTTATCAGTCAATATCTTGCAATTGCTTCTACCACAACTTATTCTTCATCTTCTTCCCTTCTGATCGTCGGAATAAACGTGAAAGAAACATCTTTCGCATGACCGCAGAGTTCACCGGACATATTACTCAAAAATATATTTAAAAAAGAAGAAAAGCAAATGATCATATGATCACAAGCGTCTTCGATGCGTCGTCGCACTGCGTCGTGCGCCTGGCCAAGATCATTGCCGGATTAAAAACGAGTCAAGTACATAAAATATTTATCAAATGTTTAATATCAGCAAATAAACGAACGAATAGAGCTGAACTGAGTTGAGCTGAGCTGAGCTGAGTGCAGCATGCGCAAGGTGGTGGCGGTGGTGGTTTTGTTTTACTTTATTGGTTGGACGCTCGCATGTCCGCTCGCTCACTTGGGCGATTAGTCTCACAGCAGAACAACAACAACATCAATAGTAACAAAAAAGACTGAAGACGAAGTAAAAGACACTCTGGACACAGGAATCAATAAAATATAAATGCCCGATAGCGAAAATGATTGGTCAATATGCAATAATATTCTTTATGCGATCGCGTTTTCCGATCGTTTTGTTGTTGTTGTCGGACATTGTAAACGACGCATGTTAGCGCTTATTATTGGACACCATCACCAACCAGCAACATAGCTAAACATCACCATAATCACCACCACCACCATTACATCGACCAAGCAAGTCACCAAAGACATAATACATGCAATAAAAGCGAAGACGTTTGGCTAAAAGCAGGAAACAACGTCACACACACACACACACACACACGCACACACACACACACACACACACACACACACACATCGAAACACACAGTCAATCTCATGCTAAAAACATCTGCTTAAGTTTTATGTACATATATGTTTTGTTTTTAGTTGAATTGAGTTGAGTTAAGTTTTTGCCCAAATATGGCTCAGATGTTCAGATTACCTTTAGGGGTTGCAATAAATGTGTATTATTATTAAAAAGACCGGAACGGTGTGCAAATGAGATGAGTAATAATGTAATTTTTTTTTAAGTATAAATAAGTACACGCTTGCATATGTACATAATTATTTATGTTCAATTTTACAAGATAGAATTCGGTAAATACAAAATATTAAATGGAAATTCATAACAGATACACACAAAAAAATAAAAAACTCCAGAACTTTCTCATACAAGAAAGGAAGTGTGGAAGTGATAGCGAGATCATTGATGGATAGTTTCCGTCGCAGTGTCTCTCTGCGATTCTGTGAAGATACCAGTTAAAGCTTGGTTAAAGCTCTGAAGTCTTACAAAAATCCTTTAACTTTAAATAGTATGTATTGGTTCCAAATTTGTTTTTACTTCGTTTCTCAATCATTCAATCTGAAGACTCGTTTAAATTTCAAATCAAGAAGCAATTTCGTAAAAGCTATGCAATCCCGAAAGAGAGTTATTAATGCTTTGAGATTTGATAAATCTTGCCCAGAAGAATACGTATTTGACTATGATGTTGAGCAACTTTGATATAGATGGACTGCTACGCAGAGTGCCCAGGTTCAAAGATAAAAATTTTTGTATACGTCACCATCTTTAACAGGTAATGGCAAACCTTCAACAGTAAAAATTTCCTAAGAAAAGCAGAAGTGAATAAAACTGTAAGTGGGACTTTGAGCTGTTGTGCCATTAAAATAGATGAAGAAGAATGAAAATATGTCTCCAAAACAATTACTAAAAGAAAATGGACTTAAATGCTGTGTAATGAAGAGTTTAGTTCACGATCTTAAGCAGCTCATTCGTTTTTGCGTTACCTGCATGTTGAAGACCTTAAGGATTGCGAGATCTACGATTATATTGTGAAAGGAATCTATTTTAATATGAAATGATAAGCTTCGTATTTAATCTTACATACATCTTCTTCATGAAAAAAATTATGTTTTAGCAGGCCTCTCTCATATTTTCGAAAATTAAGCTATCAGCCCCTAATTCCTGGGTGCTCTTCTTCCGCTAAATTGGTTTCTCTAGTTAATTTTTGGGCCCTACAAATCTATTTTTATAGCAACGAGCATAATATATCCGATTTTTGTCGACATGAAGGGGTTCTTTGGATCAGCTAGTGTATGAATGAGCAATAAGATTCTGTCAGTGTTAACCAATATATAATACAAAAAATGTTCGAAACTTTTATTAAAATGTAGTCATCAAAATCAAAACATTAAGGTACGTTGACACACGCTGGGTAATTAGAAAGTATAAGCACTAAAGTGGTTGAAGAATCAGGTATCGTAAAGACATTTTCTCCCCAGAATATACAAAGAAATCAAAATAAAAGAACTTTAAATTTAATTGGAATTGGAATATCAGGCTCTATCATGATTTTTCCATACATACTAAATTTTTCATAATAATTTTTAACACATTTTTTTTCATATTGCAAAATATAAGCATGCAAACAAAAGACAACAAATCATTTGACTTGACATAAATCTGTCATGTCAAAATCGGTCTGATTAAATTTGTGGAATTTTGATTTGCTTTTTGCATATTCAAGAAATACTCTTTAGCGTCGTAACCTTATCAGCAAAGACGGAAACAAAAAAAAAATTAAAAAATAAACGGTCAATGAGCATCTTATGATTAAAAACAAACATTGAAATTTGTTGAAATGACAATAATGATAATCATGAAGAATTTTCAATTAATACATATTTCGTTCATCACCGCTTTAACACATGATACAAAAAATGCAAATAAAACAAAAAAAAACACTTGTTGACTTTAGTTTCCTGCTCGCATACTAGTGAAGCTACGAACATAATGGCTGCGACAGCGTCTTTGTAACGTGACAACAAGATGGTCCGACTGGAAAACAATGAACGCGGCAATAACAAAATAACTTTAATTCTAATACTTATTCACATTTTCCACAGATAGCATATAAATTTTATACCGATAAAAAACAATAATTTCTAATAGAATACATCGTTAATTGATTTATTTTCAAAGAAATTAACATAAACAAGCAAATTATATATGTACATAATTTCACGGTTGATACTTCTGTCGCATACAAAAATAGAAATAAATTGAAGTAGACACAATCGTAAATTTCCACATTGACGCAATGATGCCTTGTCGCAGCCAATTTGTGTTGGCAGATGGCGCAATAGTGGTCGCTGTGGCGTAGTGGTAATGCGCTACGCAGAGTGTCCGGGGTTCGAATCTAGGCCTAGGCCCTCCATGGCCTGTTGTGCCATTAAAAGTAAAAAGTAAGATGGCGCAATGTCGTTGCCGCGTTCATTGTGTTCGTAACTTGAGTGTAAAAGAAAGAATTTTTTGTTTAAATACTGTCAATTGTGTTTCTTGTAGTCTATCTCTATCTACCTCTCACACATTTTGCATCATTTCATATGTCAAACCTTATCTGTTCTCAATAGTTTTTAAATTTTTTTTTTGTTGCCTTAAGTGCCGACTTCTAATTACAGCATATCAAAATAGCAAATGTCAATGTGCAAATTTGTTAGAATTTTTTTTTTGTACACTGTTTCATATACACTATTTTTGTTGTTGGTGTTGTTCTGATATTGTAGCTTTTATTTTATGTGTCTTTGTTAATCTGCGGCTTGTTTGCCTTGATTTTGGTTTTGTTTGTTTGTTTTTTTCTGACATCCACATTTGACATTTTTATGCGGCTGCCTTTGCATAGCAAATTGTTAGTGTGAATGTTAGTTATATAAACTTGAAAGCTCCGCCTAAGCACAAATTAAAATTGTCAATCAAATAATTTAAGTGTCATGAAATGGCAATGTTTATTATCTTGAGTGGCAATTTCGAATATGAGCACAAGTGTTTGTAGTACCTGCATTTGAAGTTCTCCCCGGATGTCAAGATTTTATTGGATTGGCATTCGGGTATATAGGTAGATACATATTTACTACATATACTAGGGTGGATTGATTTTTTGTTTTTAAAATGGTCAATTATATTTTAAAAGATTTTGGAAATAAAAATAAAAATGTTGGCATAATGTTTTTCTAATAATATTTAAAAGTCCCATTTGAAAGTTCGAAATTTCAATTTAAAATTTTTATTTAATTATTGGGTTTTTGTTCTTAACACTATTTTCTATATGTTTTGCATTTCTATACTTACTTTTATCAATACTTTTGCAATCACTCTTTTTCACTTTAAAGAAACTTTATCAATTGATTCATTAAACGTGAACCGCCAAATCTCGAAACAATGTCAAAATCAATGACCAAAGCAGTATGATTTAAATAGAATTATTCGAAATTATTTTATTTAATTAAATAAAGCTAATTCAATATGATTTATCCAAAATAAAATCCAATTTATAAAAACTTTCAAATTGAACTTTGAAATAAAAAAAAAAATTTTTTCAAGATCTCTTGAAATTGAATAACCATTTTGACTTCAAAAATCCTCCATACAAATCAATCTGGTCTAATGTATACAGTATGAATAGTACACTGAGAAGCAAATCTAAGAGATAAAGTTATGTTTTTCACCAACACAAAAAACAAATAACAAAATTTCCAAAAATATAGTCAGGTTTCATCGGAAAATTATAAAGACTTCAGTATCTCTCGATCCACATTTAAAAATGAATAAGTTAGTTTTCAACATAAACATACTTCAGAGTCTCAACAAAAAATAAAAGGCTCTCCAAATTCTAACAAAATAACTTAACTTTTACACAAATTTTTTATTGGTCAGAATATTATGTGTGCCCGCCCAACCAGCTTAGTAATAAATATTGAAATTTTGTTAGTTATGGTCCCGTAATTTACTGAATTAGTTAGAACGCATTTAATACCCTGAATATCCGTCATTATTCTTGATGACTTTTTCAATTCCGGTTATGGACGATATCAACTTCCGTTAAGTTTTTACAGGAATGTTGTACCAAAGTTTTTGGTTTAGGCAAACCGTCTCTTAAATTGCTAGTTTAAGTTCATCCCAGAGGCCTTCAACAGGATTTTGATCTGGAGACTGACTTGGCAACTCGAGGACGCCTACATTGTGCTCTTGGGACCATGCTTTGATGAATGCTTAAGAACACTATACGGCTGAAATTTCCACATATTATCTTCGGCATATGGAAGCTTTACCGTTTCCTGTGATCCGCACCAGTTTTTAAGAATAATGCAAAGTTTTGCCTCTTCTTCAAATTTGCACTCCTAAGCAGAGGAACTTTGCGAGCAATACTACAGGGTAGATTTGCGCTTACTAAGCGTCGTCGAACGATTCGTGATGATACAACATTCCCAATTGGGTTTTCAATTGTTCTGGATGACTTGAACGGGTCGCGTTTAGCTAATGTGACAGTCAGTGATGCCCTACGCGTTTCATCCATATTTTTCTGGTTTTAGAGCATTTGTAACAGAATCCCGACCGTACCATTGAACTGGCAATGAAATTGTAGGTTTATCCTTCATCTAGGAGCTGGCGAACAAATCTTTTCTCCTCTGCACTGCAGTGAACTCCACGACCCATCTTACTTACTTTTAATGGCACAACAGCCCATGGAGGGCCTAAGCTCAGCTTTTCGCATCCACTCATGTTGTGCGTGTTATATTTGTACATGAATGGAAGGGAATTACAGCTTAATGCCGAATCCGAACGGCGAAGTGAAAAGCTTTTCATAGGCAATTTTTACTCTTGTAGGTTTGCCAATGCCTTTTTTTTTATTTTGCCTGTGTCGAGATTCGAACCCCGAACACTCTGCGTAGCAGTCGAACGCATTACCACTCCGCCACAGCGACCCATCTTATATACATAATATTATTACAATATTATAATTAAACCTTTATTTAGTTTAGTTAGTTTTCCTCAAAATCTTACCTTCGGCAATGAAACAACTCTTTAAATTTATTCACTTTAAATTTTTACCCAAACTCACCTATTTTATTGTCCAGCTCAATTTCAAGATTGACCAAATAAACAAGCCGCAATATTTATCAAGAAGAACTAGTATTGCGAGGAGATCCCCAATTCATTTCAAACCAGTGCTACTATACTTCCAAATTGGTTTTCTGATTGTAGAACATGCCATGTAACTTTTTTCCCTACATTTGACAAATTTTTGGGTTCACAACTAATATTTTGTCCCGCTGTTATATGTACATATGTATTACTTTAAAACTCATGGGAACACAAAAGTATATTTTAATAGACTGGCTGGCGGCTCAATCCCCTGAAGGGCGTCCAACGAGGAAAACTATCTGAAAAAGAAATCCTTCGCAAAGTCAGGTAATTGCGAATATATAGTGATCATGGCTTAACTAATCAACAGAAGTAAGTAGTTAGTAGTAAATATTGACAAATTACTGACGAACCAAACCATTGTTCGATTCGGACTTTTTTAGAAAGCTTTAGGTCCGTCCGGTTTGATATACCCATTCCACACAATTGCTTTGAACGCATTTTTATGTGCATTACAAACAAATGGCTACCAATTAAAGTTGGTGCAGTCTTCACGTTAACTAAAATTGTTTATAATTCAACCGCAATTTGAAGTATTGAAGAAGAATTACCTACTCCCCTTCACACGCAATCATGATGACAACCTTTTCAATTACGTGTCTACAACAACGTCAACAGCAAACAGCAATAATAAAAATGACAATGACATGACCAAATAAAATATTTGTCAAGTACATGCTCAATCAAGTAACAACAGACCACAAATCAACAACTTTGGGGCATCAACGTTGAAAATACAAGAGCAGAAACAAAAAACAAAAACCACAGCTGTGCACAAAAATTACAACCAATGCCTTCAAAAAATCATGCTTACAAATTAGTTCAATTCATTCTTTCCTCATGCTGGCGTTTCTCTACCAGCAACAACATTTACTTATTTGATGACCGAACACAAATGTCCTGCACTGCTCCACTCAGACCCAGAGACCTGAAAAAGAAAAACAGAACAGCAATGAAATAATAGCCGCAGGATTCACACATTCTTCTTAAGTATAACTTGAACAAAAACAAAAGGAAAGAATTAACCAAGGAATATAAAGAAAAATAATGACAAACACGTAAAGGAAATTTGTACATGTCTCGCAAATACGGAACGATGAAGCACATCCATACACTTCCACATCTACTGAGACGACATCAGTTGTTTTGACCAATGATAAAAGTGTTTTAATAACAAGGTTAATGACAAGTGAAAATGTTTCTTTCGAAATTCAAGCAAACATTCTCAATTCATTTCTTTTGAACATGAACGAAGGAAGTGAGGCAAGCGGTGCACAACGACGTGACTTTGCTGAATATGACAACAATTGTCACTAATTTCTGTTCACTTTTACTGATGTACAAAGTTACAAGGTGTTTTCTTTTAATGCTTAAATTGATTTAAGACAAAGTTTTAGTTTATCAAATTACAATAAGTCGATAATTTAATTATTCTCTAGATGGAGAAGTTCTTCATCGAGCTGTTGAGGTAAAACACGAGTATTCAAAATTTGACGAGACCAAGTGTCCTTACTTTCTTTGACAACAAGCAATTTCCAGTGCCAATTACTACCAATTTCAATCTCATTTATAGCATTTCCAATATGGTAGAAAACTGCATACAAATGAAGAAGTCGCAAATACAAAAACCTAAACCTCTGCTTACTCCATGGAACGCCATCCTTACTTTTTCGCCTAATGCCCTTTTATTTAGGACTTTCACCCAAGCACAAGCTTCTGTTGCAATTTCCTTTCAATTGCCTTGCACAAATCAAACGTAACCTAAAGCACTTCATGGATTATTCAAAAGATTTCGCTACTTAAGAAAATATTTATTTCTTCTCTTCTTCTTGACAATATTTATTCCCATAAAAAATAACACGAAGTGCCACTTGTGTGTATCCTAGCTGCACTTGCGGTTTTACATATTCACATACCAAAAACACACATACCCACACATATCCATACAAAGAGCTTAACTTTGTTCCCCATAATCCCTTTATATAAACACTTGAAAACATTTTAACCCTGTATCTACTTCAGCATTCTCCTAGCCTAAGTATTAGTAGAAAACCAAAAAAAAAATGCGTGAAAAATGGTCATTTGCAAAGTTATCACATTACATATATTACTTGCAATTCTAGTGGCATGATTGGTTACAACTCCCATGAGTGTCGTAGCATTCGAGTAAGTCTCAAAATTGCTTTCTATTTGTATGCACCTTTTCGGTTTGGTTTGGTTTGGTTTTGGTTATGTTTTCCTATGAGTGCTTTCCTTGAGTGACCACCAAATTTTGCTAAAGACATTCACATATATTATAATTTTACTACATGATTGTTTGCCAGTGTTGCTTGGTGCATACACCGGCATGGCTTTCCTACAAGATCTTGTAAGGAAATGTGTTGGCAACAAAGACTTGTCTTAGGATGCGCAAAGCTAATGGTCATTGGCAAACAGTGGTACAAATTTCATAATATTAAAAACAGATTCCTAAAGAATTATAACAAAATTTATAATTACCAGTTACTTTTATTTTAAGAATCAACTAAAAGTCAAATGGGCCCCAAGATGTACCTGTGAACCCACTATCGAATCATCGGATTGAAGCCGGGCAAACCTTGTTTAACGACACTGATAATAAAAACATAAAAACATAAAAACATAAATTAGCGAGAATTTTTCTAAAAGTCCTCCTCACAAAAGCAATTCGAATAAGAATAGTTGAAATCACCTGAAATATTATCACCCTTATTGCGGACCATGATCATAGACGAACTCCTTGAAAGGCTAGCAAATCTAGGTCTACGCAGATAATGTAGTGTGGTGTTTCGAAAAAGGGTTAACAATTAACCCACATAAAAGAGTATTAAGTAGTTCCTTAGTCGTCGCTCTGGCGTAGTTGACAGTGGGTTAGCCTGCTACGCAGAGTGTCCGGCGTTCAAATATCGGTACAGGCAAAATTAAAATGTAAAAAAAAACAATTTGCCTACACGGCACCATCTCTTGGTAGGCAATGGCAAGCCTACAAGAGTACAAATTTCCTGTGAAGAGCTTTTCACTTCGGTGATCGGATTCGCCATAAATCTATAGGTCTCTTCCATTCATGTACAAATATAACACGCACAATATGAGTGGATGCAAAGGCTCGGGCTAGGTCCTCAGTGGGCTGTTGTGCCATTAAAATAAGAAGAAGAAGTTCCTTTCACATTGAGGAGAAAGCTCCATCTTGAAGCACTAAGAGTCAATAGGCGAGAACTCGTACTTTCAGATGAAGCATATACCTTGGGGTAACCACTGACAAAATGCTCACCTGGAACTGACATCTTTCTTATACTGTTAAAATGGCACTGAGGTTCTAACGTCTATACAATAGAATAAGTACGAGGATTGCGACCAAAAATTATGTACTGGTCATATCAAACAGTCACCTATGCAGAAATTGCTTGAAGGCCAAAAACACAGCAAGCGATGGTGCAATAAGACTTAAATAAACTTTATCGTTTAGTTTGCCTGGGTATTGCAGGAACAATGAAAACGTGCAGAAAGTGGGGCAATAATTGGGCTTCCTTCATTATACTTGACAGCGAAAAGTTAAGCCAGTTTAAGCGCCCTAATATAAACCTTCTCAGAGTCGAGACATTACAGGGCAATTTGAAATATATTCCAGCACAGCCCTTGCCTGCAAATTACTGAATCTATGAGTAAAACACATATATTCTCCAGAAACTTCGAGATGGTTATAAGTGATCGTCAAACATGAAATAATATTTCACAACTATTTCCGGTGCACAAACCTGGTACACTGATGGGTCTTAAATGGAAGATGGTAGTGTTGGGGCTGGAGTCTGCGGACCAAGATTTCAAAAAGCTGTAGCAATGGGAAATATGCCCTCCATATTTATAGCAGAGGTCCTTACTATAGAGATTTGCGTCGAAAAATGTATATGCAGGCAAATAAATGATACCCATATATAAGTATTTAGGTCTTGTTTATAATATAGGAAGTGTTTATAGGTCTTCTTAACACTATCCGACATGAATAAAGTTATACAGGCTTGGATCCGCATCATGAAGGATTTGAGGGAAATAAAAAGGCGAATAGCATAGAGGAAAAGGGGGTAGTTAGTTCCTTCATAGGTCGCGAACCTTTTTACGATATATCTGCGAATCATACCCAAACAATAACAAGGGATTGGGAAACAAAAACTCTCAAAGATTATTGGACTAGACTGAAAGACTAGACGACAGACAGGCTTATCAACCCAGTCACCAATAACTTCAAACATATAATCGAATTGAACAAAATGGAAATTCGAACTCTTACAATGCCTTATGTAGTCTTAACTATCAGCTTAAGAAATTGGGTATATCGCAATGTCAATCATGTCAGTGAACACGTAGAATACTGGACACGTACTAACTATGGCAGTTGTCCCGCTGCCGCAAGACGTAGATCGCTTAACCTTCTGAGACCTTCCTAGATATTTATCATTAAACCTAATGCAATTCTTAGATTCGTCAATAGTCTTAGTTCCGAATGGTGTTAAAAGAAAGGGTACACAAAAGATGATCAACTATGGACGCAGTGAACTACAGCCTGTCTAATAATAATAATAAATTAAGTAGGAAATATCCTCAGAATTTGGGTACCTTAGAGAACCACTCGGGGAGTTTAATTTCTATAAAAATATAATAATTCGTGATCTGACCAAAAAGGAAAATTTAATTGTTATGGCTTTTTAGCCTTTTGCAAATATTACAGAAATTATTAAAAGAAAATGATTTTTACTTGTTTGCACAAATTCTCGCCACGAAGCACACTGTATGTACTGTCCGTCTATCATTTGTTTATAATTTATACAAAATACATATACTAGAGGTGGATATTACAATTTGTCTTTGTGAAATTTTTGTTCTTTAGTTATTTGACATTTTGAATAGACGTCAAGTTTAAAATGAAATGAAAACCACAGACTACTTTTTGGTTTTAGAAACTTAAAGATTAATTTACCAATTTACCTAGAATACTTCATATGCATATATGTACTTTATTTACTTAACAACCGACAACAATCATTAAATGAAGAGAGAAAAAAATGTAGTTATGAATGGAAATTAACATTTAAAATTTTGCAATTTAAAAAGTGACACTTTAAATGTCAAGCAAACATTTCAAATTAATTTTTTTTGGTTTTGTGTGTATCACAGCAACATAAAAATTATTATTTGATCCACCTCAATCAAGAAAAAAAAAATTAAATAAATTTTGACAGCGTTGACAAGTGACAACTTTAACCTTGAGCATTCGTCGCTAATCGGCGTAACCGTCACAAAAAATTAAACGACTACACAAATACAAAAGTATCTCATGTATCGCCCATAGAGAATATGACATGTAGCGCAAAGTGACAGTTGATAAAGTAGCGCGAGCTCAAGCGCGAGCGTGACATTCGACATGGGTTCGATGCCGCGTCGAGCCGCACCGTGGTGTGGCTTAATTTAAATGACAAGTTCAAAACTTTTAAAGCAACACACTCGTCTCGTAGTACAATAAACGATTAAGAACGCTTAACAAAAAAGCGAAAAAAATCACACCACGATGAACGGCAACGAATGCAACAAATATTGTAACCGGCCGGTCGGCATTGCCAACATTACCGCCACCATGAGATATAACAATCAAAGTATGTAAGTACGGCAAGCGTAAATTTGTGTCACAAATGAAACGTGAAAACAATTATACCATAATACTAGAGATTTTCGGCCGAAGGCGTTCTTGATACTACAATTGAAATGTCAAAGTAGAAAAATAAATATACATACATATGTAAATTCATAAGTACTTATCTACACATGTTCAAGCGCATAGATACAAGATACCTACATTTTTGTATCAAGGAGTGTTGGCAGCTTCATTCACAAGTCAAGTTGTGAACAACTCTAAAGTGCCCAAATTGTAGCATGTGTTTCTTTGTTGCGCCGTGTGTGAAATAAGCTCGGACACAAATAAAAGTAAGTTTGAAACCGTTGTGGGTGGGTGGGTTTTTTGTTCTTGTTATTTCAATTGTTTTCTTTATTTGATGTTGGAATTTTGTCAACCAATATTTACGCAATATTTACGAAATTTTCTGAAATCTTGAGTTAGTGAACTACGTAAATACATACTGTGTTTGGTCACCGGGAGTTTAGTGAAGAGAGCAGCGTGGGCAATTCTTATACCAGCAAGTTAAGCGCTGTTAAGCGTTCTGCAGCAGAAAGTCAGGAAAGGTAGTTAAGTTGGAAAGCAGCGCGATAAGTGATTTGAGCAACAGAAGCTTATTTGATCACGGGGACCTGTTAACTGAATAGATATTAATAGAAGAGTGTTGATGATGTTGGTTCTATGTTGAACCAATCACAACTCTGGATAAATCGTATTACTTACTTCATTAGGATAATTCTAACCTAAAGTATCCAGGCCATCTAAACAGCAGGTGTGTAATGGACTCTTCTCATATTCATCCTAAGTAGTAGCCATTACACAGGGACGTGGAGACAAAATACGGGTTTGGAGACAAATAAATATGAACAATTAACAGACCCCTTATTTTTGAAATATACACCTGAAGCTGGGTTAAACTGATTTAGACATCGGTACGATTTTTCCAGCAATTTAGAAAATTCATCAAAAATACATTAATAAACTTTTCCCAAATGTAATCACTGTTTAATATTTCTACATGTTCTGACTTTCAAAATGCATAATTTCAATTTGTTGCCAATTGAATAACTCAAAAGTCTCACTCTGATAAAAGCGCAGGTAAACAAAAACACACATGCTTTGGAAGGTTTTTTTAAAAACCAATAAAAGTAATAAACTTAACTATTTTCCATTTAAAATAGACAACTCATTGATATTAAATAACTCACTTGATATGGACATTTTAAACTTACACGCCTCCATTTAATTTCCAGAGACTACAGCTGACGAAACTTTGAATGACCCTCAGCCAGAGCCCCTCTAAAAAAATCGGGCTGGATATAGATTGTTTGATCGAAATCGTTTTTGATTTAATCTAATGCTAGTATTAGTTTAATCTAGTGTGCTTAGAAAATAGTTCATATTCACGCCTGATGAATAGGTAATCCTCCTTGGCTTCATCGGTTTTATATAAAGGGTGTTTTTTTAGAAGTGTGGTTTTCAATCTGGCAATACTCTTTTCGGAGTTTGTCTTTTTTGACAGCTGTCACTTGATTTATGATCAGTTTGGTTTACCATTTCATAATGAATAGACTTACTCCTGAACAACTTTTGCAAATCGTGCAAATTTATTACCAAAACCAGCTGGCCACCGATCCCGATTTTCACAAGAAAATTTTGTTCAGCGATGAAGCTCACTTTTAGTTGAATAGGTACGTTTATAAGCAAAATTGTTGCATTTGGAGTGATCATAATCCACAAGCCATTCAAACCAATGTTGAGAGGCCGTTACATCCTCAAAAAGTCACTGTTTAGTGTGGTCTATGGGCAGAGGGAATCATTGATCCATATTTCTTCAAATATGAAGCCGGTCATATTGTTACAGTCAATGGGGAACGCTATAAAGCTATGATTTTTTCGTGCCTGAATTGGAGGATGTTGATGTGGACGACCTTTGGTTCCAACAATACGGCGCTACATGCCATACAGCCAACGAAACAATCAATTTATTGAAGGAAACTTTTGGTGAGCGCATTATCTCGCGTCGTGGGCCTGTGACGTGGCCTCCAAGATCGTGCGATTTAACACCGATGGACTATTTTTTGTGGGGTTATGTGAAGTCGCTTGTCTACGCATATAAGCCCAAAACGATTGACGCCTTGGAAGAGAATATTCGGCGCGTTATTACTGACATACGGCCCAAAATGCTGCAAAAAGAGGTCGAAAATTGTGCCTCTCGGCTGGAATTTATTCGAACCAGCCGCGGCGGCCACTTGTTCGAAATCGTTTTTAAAACATAATGGCAAATCCTTATCTTTATAATAAAGCTAATTTCTTGGCCATAACATTAAATTATATGCATTTTGTTTCTTCTTGAAAACCACACTTCTAAAAAAAAACAACCTGTAATATTAATACAGATGCCTCTTGAAAGGAGTTTCAATACACAACTCAAATCTCTATATGATGAGTGGAATTTCTCATTTACTTTGTTAGATTTTCGATAATAGAGTACATGTAACGAAAAATTTTTTATAAATGTTCTTTCTTCTTCATCATGGCTTACGGCTACGACCTATTCACAACAAATCGCAAAGTCAATTACTTTCAGACAAGTCTAATTTTTAGTAATGATTTGAACAACATTATTAATCTATGGCATGAATTTCATATCTATGTATTTCAAATACCATTATTCGCATAGCGAAATTGGTTGTTAAATTTCATTGTACATATCCATACTGTTTAAGTCTTTCAATTTGTGAAATCGTATGCTCTTATTTCACGCATCAACTTTTTTTTTGTATAAAACTTCTAAATATTTACATTTCTTTTTACAACAGATTAGCCGCAAATGCCATAAATTGGCGTCTAAATACTCCAAACATGAAAAACTATACAGCCTTAACATTTGTTCCCTCAGCGCCGAAGATACGAAGTGACGCCATTCAATACCGCATATTTCCTCATTCTATTTAAAATGCTTCCCACATACTACATATTACATATTTATGTAGTATTTTTAAATTCTAAATTACATACGTATGTACGTGCATGTATTTGGTACAGTGCACAGTGGCAAGACCGCCCACAAATCATCACAAAAATGCGACAAAATAAAATAAACAGGCTGTCAAAAATTACTCATAACTTCCCTCCTCCCTCTTCCCCCTCCTACATATTTTTCATATACCAGACATACACACACTCACACATAGGCTGACAGCTTAAATACACATACATACAAATTCATACATACATACATACTACATCGATATAAGTAAGCACATGCTCACTGACATCTGGGTTGACAATTCGTGTTTACATTAATGTCAGTGAAGCAGCAGAAATGTTAAGGGAAATTTGAAATAAAAAGTAAAATCACGAAATGTGCCTTCATGGAGGTGCGTTTAACATTTTGACAGTTAATTGTGATGTTTTTGTTTACTTATTTACATACCATATATACGAGTATAGGCATATATTAATTTAAACTTGTATGCGTTCAATTCAAATAGGAGAAGAATTGAAAAAAATGTTCAATTTGTAGTTAACCATTCTGGCGTGATTCTTTTCCTGCATCTGTTGTGATCAAGGTAAGCTCTTGTTAAGTTTACTGGAAACAAAAAGATTACGATCCTTAATAAATACTTAATTCAAATAAAATACAATTCTAAATAAATACTAGAAAATAATTAATACACACGAATTAAATAAAATTTAATTATAATGTTGTAAACTAATTTTTAATTAGCTGCAGCTCATTGGTTTAAAATTTTTCAATCCGTTTCTAGATCAGGAGAACATTCTTAGAGTGAATAGTCGTCTCGCTCGCGCCTCTTTTAGCTACAACGAACGATATCCTATCATCAGAGAATTCTCGCAATTTCATTTTATATATGGAGTTTCTCCACAAAATGCTCTTCCATTCCGAAGACAGTCTCATGCTTCGCATGTTGAGGCAATAATATTTCATTCCTTGACCAAAATTAAAAATCAAATAGAGCATATTCCAACGCAAAGATTGTAGTATCGGCAAGCAGACAATGCGGACCCAAATTATGGCTGCTCTCCGCCCTGAGCGCTGTAATTTATCACAGTTTTCCCTCTACTAACCAGTACAGCTTTCCAGTACTTCACAGGCCCGCCGACTTTATCCGTGCAACACAGCGCAAACACGGCTCAACCCGCAGTGGTGATGGCTGCTCCCGGTCAGGAGAGTAATGTTCGCCAATGAAACCCCAACGACAAGCCAGTGTCATCGTTCCGGCTCCGCCTGCTAATACCGCCATCCATACCATTCACCGCAGAATCGAGACGTTACAATACCATGATCAGAAGGTTAAGTGAGTGGTTTAGTGACGTAAAAACGACCCTGCAGCGCCTGGAGGGGATAATTCATTTTGGACTCGTGCAAAGGAGTCGTATGTTTAAGCCACTCCAATGCACCTTTCCAATTCCTTTTCTC
Source organism: Palloptera scutellata (assembly GCA_958295655.1). NCBI lineage: Eukaryota > Metazoa > Arthropoda > Insecta > Diptera > Pallopteridae > Palloptera > Palloptera scutellata. Next base: position 114,725,670 of record OY282449.1, on the reverse strand, counting down.
TATCCTTGCTTCTTTTTGTTAAATTCATTTCTTTCTATTTCTCTTCTTTGTGACATTCTCCAACATTTTCGCCGAACATACGTAAAAGTAGCTCCCTCGATTCCCAAGGTGAATTTAAAAACTTTGGATTCAGGTTCGTAATCAGTGATCCGAAATTCCCCGTTCTCATGCAGAGTAGGTTTTAAAAAATTTGCAATAAAATAAAAAACTTTTCATTTATTTTGACAATACATATTTTGACTTCAATTAGAAGTCATCTTCAGAACATTATAACAATAAAATATTATTAACTTAAAACAAACATACAATATTTAAGAAAAACAAGTATTAAACATAACTTACATTGAATTACACATTTAAAATTTAATCTATGTTAATACGAGTAGATATATACATTCTCGAGTTACACACTCAAATTCCTAAACCACATAACAAAACTATATAAATTATAACCACAAAACTAAACAACAAAATTAGAAAATTTATTTATAAAACATTTTAAAATAAATTCGAGATGAACCCTTACAAAACTCGAAAACAACTGCTATGAAAAGCAAACACAATTCGACCACATTTAAAACAAAACATGGAATGAGATTTGAAATACTCACGAAATGCCTAGAAGTCATATAAGTAGGTACGAGTATGTATGTATTTGTCAAAAGGACATGAACAACGTAGTATAAAGTATAAATATATAACTATGTATTTGCATAAAAAAATCCGGACATGATTTATCCGGACTTTGCAATTTAGTTAAACTGACGAAATGTTGTAAAATTCATCAAAGTTTTGTCTAAAACATTAAAATATATATGCAAATATTTACATTTTGAGTAAATAAATATGTGTGTATGTTTGCATGTGTGTTGTTACTGAACTCGTGAATACTTTTAACATAACGTATTAGAACTTTTGCATGAACATATGAGTTTTATTAGTGGCCTAACCTCCCAACTTCCCATCAACCAGGCATTATCATATATCCTTATGACGCTTTCGTCATCGTCATCGTCGTCGTTAACGTAGAGTAGTAGTCACTAACAGGCAATGGCCGAGAAATTTTTACCAGCAACTGTCTCTGTCTGTCAATGACGACCCTCTTCATTAGTAACATAATATACTTAGCATGTTTGCTGCCACCGGAAGAGTGAAGGTGCATGCTCATATACTTCGTCTATAATATTCAGAAGTACAATAAATGGTTTAAATTCGAGTATACAAAATTTGTCTTCGGTAGATCATGAATGCTTTTTAGCAATGCTGCAAAATTTTCAATTACTATTTATTTTAGGAAACCCAATAAATTTTGAGCCCATTCGATAGCCTAAGATCTGCTTCATTTTAGGGCGGACCGCCAGTAGTTCGTTGATAGTTTTTACTAATATTGATATTACAAAAACCTTTAAACATAAATTTTTTTTATATTTATATTAACTGAAAATTGTTTGCTATCATAATTCTCAATGACATCATTTTTTATTGGCATGCATTTCAGCATCATTCCTTGACAAGCAAGTCATCTTAATTTTTGATTTACGAGTATGTCATTGCAGCTGTCAACTCAACAGACTTATTGGAGCATTACGAAGATTTCGTTTTTAAGGAGAATAGCGCGCTAAAAGATGATAAGCAAATGACAATTTCAAAACAAAAAAAAAAAACATTTATAGATGTGGGCAAATGACATACTCGTAAGTATGACAACTTTGTGAGACGCAAAAATATATGATAAGACCAGCAAGTGATTTAGCATAAAACTAAAAATTAAATATTTAAGTATTGCTGGTATTTTTTTGAATGTCTATTCATTGTTCATCAGTTGAAAAACAAAAACAATGCAAATTAAGTTTACATAGCATGTGTTCAAAATAGATAAGGTCGAAATCCAAATTTAAGACTTATATGCATTAAAATTTTTTACCCCAAGAGCAACAATCGTCAAAATAAGTAACAAGACTTGAAGCCTGCAACTCAATAAAGGTTTACGAGTATTCGCATTTAACCAGCACGTCATATGATAATCGAAACAGCAGTGAACAACCGAGTACCAGTACCGGTTAAGCCCTGAATTTTACAAGACTAATATATCACAGTTAAACCACCAGAATTCAGCAGCTCTCTGGCCAATTTCTTCAATTTCAAAGCTATATTTCCCAAGCTCGGCGATTTTGTCATTCAAGTAAATTAGTTGAAGCTCTCGCTTAAGTTTTGAAGTAATTGCTTGACTTACTTTACTTACTTACTTTACTATGGGCACAACAGCCCATGGAGGGCCTAGGCCGAGCTTTTCGCATCCACTCATGTTGTGCGTGTTGTATTTGTTCATGAATGGAAGGGACCTACAGTTTAATGACGAATCCGAACGGTGAAGTGAAAAGCTTTTCATAGCAATTTTTACTCTTGTAGGTTTGCCATTGCCTGCCAAGAGGTGGTGCCGTGTAGATAAATTATTTTTTCTACTTTTTTTTGTTTTGATTTTTCCTGTGCCGAGATTCGAATCCCGGACACTCTGCGTAGCAGTCCAACGCATGACCACTACGGCACAGCGACCACTATTGTTTGACACTCATTTAAAAAAAGCTTTTATTATTATAAAAACTTTAAATTCCTTGCATTTGGTGGAAGGTTACAACTTTGACCACGAGATACTTAGGTCTTGTAAAAAGTTGAAATTTTAAATTTCATTACCCAACATTATTTGGATTTTTTAAAATTTATTCGTAAGTATCTCATCGGTACTTAGTCGGAATTTTAAGAGCCCTCCTCGTTTAATTTCCTCTAAGGTGAAAGAATTTTTAACGATGTGCTGATTTATGCAAACGATAAGCCTTGTAAGTTTGCTGATACTCTGATTCCAGGTGTGCTATATCTGGATTAACTTCATTTTGATCGTTTGCATTTCGAATGAATGCAACGCCCTCTGTAAAATCATCATCTCCATTAAAATATTCATACTCAAAGCATGCTAGGCGGAAAATTTGCAACTTGCCGGTCTGAGAACTCGCGAATGTTATGAGGTTGACTAGAAACTTGGCAAATCTCGTCTATGTTTTGTTGTGCTGATGTGAGTTGATTTCACGGAGGAAAGATTTTCCGGCAAATTTTCAAGTAAATCTTCTGCCCTTCTCTTTCGTTGAGAAGCTGGGAATGCTGCCACCTCAATGACTGCCTGGTGTTGTATGAGGACCTTCAACGGGACTGAATGAGATTAGTGTTGATGCAATTATTGGCTCTACACTCTCTACATTTCTAACGATTTTTGTTGGAAATGCCAAATTTTACTAGAAACTGGTGGGCAGCGCCCTCTATCAATCAAGTTTGAAGCATACGCGAATCAGCGCCCGCTATTAATCAAGGTTATTCATACTCGTGGATTCATATGGATGCATATGTGCTGCCCATCATTTATGTGTATATTAATATGCATCCTCATTTTTTCATACTTAATTGATAGAGGACACGCATCATTTCCGTGACAATTTTCGCTGCGACGATCATCTTTTACCCCCTCGTAAATATTACATGTATAAAAACGATTATGAAGAAGTAAAATACAAGAAAAGTACTCCGTACAAATTGGTGCGCTCTAATGTCCATGGACACATGGATAAAATATGATTAATGGTAAGAAAAGGACATTAAGAAAGCAATTTTCGAAAAGAGGACTATATACTGTCCTATTTTGTTAAAATAATCGCAGAGGGCACTAAGATAAAAAAAGAGGACGAATTGACCATTCTATCTGTATCTGTGTGTTTCAAAAAAGTGCCCATCATTATGAGCCAAGTTCTTCTTATGATATTTTGTACCTACAATAATAAAATGAACAAATTAATGTCACGAAATTAGCAATCGAAAAAAAACAAAAAAAGATCCCAGCATTTATTTGTAGATTGGATCGTTTTTCTTTCATTATTTCATTCTTGTTCGCTTCTTCAGTGTCATAATGGCAGGCAGCAATCATAATAACAACAATAAGTTGACGATGTTGTCGCGCAATTGTCAGTGACGCTTTGTGTCTGTTGCCTGCCTACCTACTTGCTTGCTTCTGCTTGTAACAACAACAGCAATTGTTATTATTTGCAGAATTGTATGCTAATTTTGAATTGCTAGTGCTTCTTGCTACTGCTACCATTGGCTCTGCCGCTTGCTCCTCTTCTCGTTTTTATGTAAGTGATTTCCATGATTATGTATGTATTTTATGCATCTTTGATGACTGCAACATTTTTCACTTACAGCAGCAACAAAAACAATTTACCACAAATTTACCCTTAACTGCGCCAAATCATATGCAACAGAATCTACTCCTTTTTGCTTCATCTTTATCTGCTAGTAGTTGCATCTTCTATGAAGTTGCAGTTGCAAATTAAATTTCGCGCTTCATTGCAACTGTGACTTGTGATTTGTAATTTGGAAAGAGCAGCAGCAGCAGCAGCATTAACAAATGTTGAAAGACAAACTTTTCCAACATGATCTTCTTCTTTTGCTCGGTCCTCGGCTTCTCAAAATCGCATGAAACACGACATACTCAATTCAAAGCGCATTTTAAAAGCGGCGCATTGCCTCTCACGCTGCCATTGTCGTCATCGTCTCGTCATTGTTGCTGTTGTCATTTGCCGCCACTGCCTGCTCTGCTGCAGTCACAACTGCGTCATCTTAATCTGTAAAATCGCTGAACTGCGTTGAGCTGCCTGCTGTAGCGAGCAGTTACTTAAAAAGAAAGAAGGATTTCATTGTGATCGTTTTAAGTTTCAGTTTCAGTTTCATTTTCATTTCCATTTCTTTAGTTTTGTTTAGGGTTTATGCCTTTTTGTCTTTGTTCAGTTGAAGCCTTTTTGTTGTTGTTACTGTAGCACTTTTTGATCGTGGCCGCTTCATTTCTCTACAGTAGCGACTCCAAAAGCGTTGAAACAAATTACCTTCGATATGATCTTTAGATTTGTATACTGTCGCAGCAGCAGCAGCAACAATATAAGCTGTTGAGGTTTCATCGGCTGCTGCTGCTGCTGCTGGCTCGCTGACTCGCTGGTTGGCTGGCGGTAGCTGGTGGTGGTCTCCATTAACATTTTCATGTCGTTTGTTATTGTTGTGTTTTGTATGTTGTAGTTTTCGTGTTTTGTAATTTGAGACTTTAGTCATTTTACAAATTGCAGGTTTTTAACTTCCAAATAGAGATTCTTAACGTTTTCAGTGGGTGCTTTATTAGCGCTTCATTTGTTTTATTTCAGAGTTTGAAGATTTTCCTATGGCTTCTAGAAAATACGCATTGATCGTGCTATAAGATTATTTTAAAGATTTCCTAATTCAATAGGTAAGTATAACGAAAGGGTGATTTTTTTGCTACTTGGTTTTTGATGTTTATATATCTGACAGGTCACGCGTGATTCTTGACATGTGTCAAAAAAATGCTCAGTTTGGATTGCCATTCCATCGTGAATAGACTTACGCCTGAACAACGTTTGCAAATTATTGAAATTTATTATCATAATTCGAGCTCTGTGAAAAATGTGTTTCGCAGGCTACGTCCATTTTATGGTCGTCATAATCGAGTCACAGAGCAGGCTATTCAGTTCATTGTGACTAAATTTCGCACCAGTTTCACTTTATTGGACATCAATCCACCAAATCGTATCCATATAGTGCGTACCGAAGAGAATATTGTTGCTGTATCCGCCAGTGTTGATGAAGATCGCGACATGTCCAATAGGCGCCCTTCGCAGCAATTGGTTTTGTGTTATTCGACCACCTGGAAGATTTTACGCACAGATCTCACATTAATGCCATACACAACACAGCTGGTGCAAGAACTGAAGCCAGGCAACCTACCACAACGTCAAATTTTCGGTGAATGGGCCTTAGAAAAGCTGGATGAGAATCCGTTTTTTTATCGTAAAATTGTCTTCAGCGACGAGGCTCATTTCTGGCTTAATGGAGTGAAGACCAGCCAGAGGCAATTCAGCAGCTACCAATGCATCCTAAAAAATGCACGAAGGCTGCAACGTTACGGTGAATGGATAAAGGTAACAGACTTTTTTTTTGCCGAAAATGCAAGAAATGGACACGGCCGACATGTGGTTCCAACAGGACGGTGCCACATGCCACACTGCACGTGAAACCATGAATCAAATGAGAGGCGAATTTTGTGAGCAGTTAATCTCACGTTTTGGTGCAGTCAATTGACTACCAAGATCGTGTGATTTGACCCCGTTATACTATTTTTTGTGGGGCTTTGTAAAGTCTCTTGTCTATAGGGACAAGCCAAAAACGATTGATGCTTTGGAATCCAACATTGAATGCATCATTGTCATTGGTGAGATTCCGGCCGAAATGTGTGAAAAAGTGTGCCAAAATTGGACCTTCAGAATGGATCACTTGAAGCGTAGCTGCGGGCAACATTAAGTGAAATTATCTTTAAAAAGTAAATGGTAGTAATTGATTAACCGATCCAAATAAAAATTTCACTCACTTTTGTAAAATTTTTGTGGTTTTTTGAATTTTCAAAAACCAAGCTCTTAAAAAATCCCCCTTTACCTTATTCGTACTTCTAAAGTATAATGGGTACCCTACTTACATTGATTTTGCTCAAAACCTTGCCTATTTCTAATGGCATCGAATATACCAGAGCAATGAAATTAAATTTTACACTTTTGTTTAAGTTTTCCTATTTTTCAATATGTTTTCTAACAAAATTTTGGTCAGCTGTAGCCTCTGAAAATTTCATGGCGACCTTTGGTGTTAAAGTTTCTTCATCCAGTTTTTAATTGCATTTAGATGAATTTTCTATCTTAAATTGAAAATATGTAAGATTACCTAGAATTTTTATTGATTTTCAAAACTACCTTTGAAAACAGCATGTCTATTTACCAGGCCTTTTAGCAAGGTAGTACTCAATAATTATAAATTATTTAAATGCAATTTAAAATCCAGCACATGTTGTCACAATGTCAAACAGTGATTGTTTTTAGAAAAATTTAATAATTGTATTTTTTGACGAATTTTAGAAAAAATGCTGTGCGAAAATGCTGTGGGTCAAACCTTGGTCATCGACCCAACATTAGCTAGTTTAATTTCCATTTCATGTCAATACACCCGCATCGACTCAATGCTTCCTGTTTAATTCAATTCCATATCTACTAAGCGACTTCGAAAAATGTTAATTTCATAATTATGGCATATATTTTTAAAATATTTACCCGACATCATTGTTGATTCCAATATCCTTTCAGTTTCAATAACTGCCATTTTGCACTTGCCACTAATTACTTAGCTCGAATAATAACTTTCCTCTTATTTTTGTTTTGTTTGTTTTTTTTTCATCTAAACCTTCTGCCAATTGGCAGTTTCTCATCAATTTTATACATTTCAATTAACATTGGAAACGTTGCTCCCCTTCTCCACAAAAAAAAAAGAAAAAACAATTAAATAAACTGTTGATGTTGTGACAAGGTTACAATTAATGATACGCTATCAAGTCATCTGGCGTTTGTGTGTGCCACCAAAAACCGGAGCTTCTGACATTATCAGGGCATGTAAATCAAGTGAAAATAATTTTGTAGGTAAGCTATTTTTATAACATGTAATTTGCATGTTGAACAAAATTACAACACGAAGGACGACGAGGACGAAATTGTAATCTCAGCGAGGCGCGTCAATGTGGGTAACACCCGCAACACCCACAACAACATTAACTGACGCACGCAATATGTTTCATTCATTTAGCAATTTTTTTTCTTTCTGTAAGTACTTGCTGTTGAGCCTTTGCATACCCGAATTGAGGGATGACGTTGCTCTCACGATGACAACAAGGACGCACGTGGATAAAAAAACAAAAACAACGCTTTCTAGTATGTACATATACCCGAAAGTCCCATGTGGGCAGTGAAGTTTTTTAATCAAGCTGCTGTCAAGTATTTTCAAACAAGCAAATGCCAACATTGATTCATCAATCAAAATTTTCATGTAAATTGAAGCAGAGGCTTAAAGAAATCTCTCGAGTTATAAGGACACGAAAATTTGCATATCAATTTTATGAGCTATGTTCGTCAAGGATAAGCAGCAAGCATAACTGGTGTCGTCAATGAGCAACAACAAAATCATGAAAATTTGTCAACAAATGCTTCGAAAATTAACTGGTAAACGTTTCTTTCTTTTTTCTAAATCAATTTAAACAACTGATTTAGTGCTAGCTTCCTTGGCTACTGTCAGATACTCCTCCCTTAAACATCCACCTTTTACTTTTCCAGAGCAGTTCTGCTGACAAGTTTAAGTGATGAATAAAAATTACAATTCCTACACATATGGTATGTAATTTTTGAAGGGTGTGAAAACTTGAAAATAGCAACACGAACTTCAAAGCGGATTTACATACTTACATATGTACATGAGAGCGCTGCATATGCGCTGTGTGTGTCTGTATGTGTATGTGTATGTGTTAATCTGTGAGTGTAAACGTTTTTCTAATGAAGTTCCTTTCTGTGAGATGACATGTCATCGCAGGAGTAAGAAAGAACGAGTATGCTGCAGTGAGGCAGTAAGTGTTTAAACAGTGTGCCGTGGTTGGTGTCAAAATGAATGAATGGAATGTGTTGAAGAGTTGTCATGCTCTGACGTCATACATCTTTGTCAACATTAGTTTCAATTTTAATAAGTTTACGCTACTTTGAATTTCTAAGTCTTCTTCTGTGTGTGTGTGAGTTTGTGAAAAATTGCTGAAACCTTCAAATTTGGCACTTGTGCTGGTGATGATTTTTTCTGGTAGAAAATAGAAAGCGACAACTTTATTAAAAAATTCTCTGCTGCAGGATATGCGAGCAAGATTAATGTTTTAAAGTGAAAAATATAATATCTTCACGATTTCATATGTTACTAAAGAATGTTAACAAGGAGGAAACCGATAGAGGGATGCAAAAGTTTTTGGGAATTAAATTTAAATAATTTAATATATGAAAATTGGTTTAAAATTGTTTTGTAGTTGTAGAAATTGAATTGGAGCTAATACAAAAATCTTGGTAGAGAAACTCTGGTATGTTTTTCGTAATCTTTAGCTTATCAACAGGACAATGTATTTTTGCGATATATTTCGATATAGAAATCATAATGAAAACAGATCAATTGAAGAACTTAGAGAGAGTTTGAACCTGTCCAAGAAAGGACAGGTCAACATTACCTATTAACATTCCTAATCATTTTTGGTTAGGCTTAGATATTGACTCATTGATATTCTCAGAGTTTTTAGTGGCGAAGTAGAATATTCCTTGCGCATTCTATTTTTTTTTTTTGTTATTTTTTCATGGTGCTATTTTCTATGCTTGGGAGGAATTGAGTCTCTTAAACGGAATGGCTACCGAATTTCTGGTTCATTTCTAGCAATCTGAGGCTATAAATGATATTCGAATGAAATCAGAAAACTGGCAAGAAGCTTTTAGCATCAACAGTATATCTTTATAAAACGCTGTAGGAAGTAATCGAGAAAAGGACGACGTGTACCGAAGAAAATGGAACCATGAGCTGCATAAGCAGCACGCCGAAGCTGACAAAGCTAGTCGCATAAAAATTAGTGGCTTCGCTGGCTGGACCATGTTTAGCGAATGATAAAAACGACTCCGGCTAGGAAGTTACTCTATTCCAGGTACACACAGAAGTGGACGACCTAATCTCCGTTGGAAAGATCAGATACAAGGGGACCTGACTGTACTTGACCTTAGCATCGTCCGGTACCTCATTTAGAAGTAAGGTACAGGTACATTCTGTGGGAGCAATTCACATTGCAAAGTGACTGTCAGAGGTATTTTGGGGCAAAACAGAGAGGCGTAGTTGGTAGTGCGTTGTCCTGCTACGCAGTGTGTCAGGAGTTCAAATATCGGTCCAGGCAAAATTTAAAAGGAAGGTAGAAAAATCAATTATTCTACACGGCACGACCTAATGGAAGGCAATGGCAAACATACATAAGAGTACAAATTGCCCAAGAAAAGCTTTTCACTTTGCCATTAGGATACGGCAAAAAACTGTATAACATAAGTGGATGCGAAAAGTTCGGCCTAGGACCTCATGAGCTGTTGTGGCATTAAATTAAAAGAAGAAGAAGAGAATATGCATTCATAGACCACATTCATAGATTATAAGGGAATATGATCAGGAGATGAAGTCGAATAACGTAAGACTACCAGAAGCAATCACAAATATGTAAAAAAGAGCAGTCGCAGTAAAAAAGGGGGACTTAGTGGTAAGTGGCAATAAGAGACAGTCTGAGACATTGAAATTCAAAGGACAGTCACAAATAAAATAGATGGATATCAATAAATCGCTCCTTCAAGGCAGTACGATGAGGAGCTATGGAGCCTCACAAGTCAATAAATGAAAGTAGGGCCGATCAAATGAAGAAAGTGGCTGTGACCTTATTCTCCGTAAGATTACCAAGCCCAGCGCTCACGCCATCATGATGCCCCTGCCTAAACTTAGCAAAACTGAGGTCTCAACCTCCAGTGGCATATGAGAATATCTATTATTTGTAGTGATGCGCATTCAAAGGCAATAAAGTACGACTTCTCGATCAGAAGCTCAATATGTTAATCAACAAACCTCTAGAGCTTAAATTATGAAATTCATATGAACTTTAGACGTCTTCATAAACTATGTACTTGCAATTTCCCTACAAATTAATGCCAATAATACCAAAAAAAATTTAAAAATATTTTTAAATGAAATAAAAATTAAAAAATTTGCACAATGCTACCCCATTTCCATTTCTAGCTACTGTTGCTGCTGCTGGTCCCTCATGGCATGACATCGAAATGTAAGCAAGCAAAAAATAGCTCAATTGTGCGTGCTTAAAGCGAAAACATTTGCGCAATTGTGAATTTGTGGTGACTTCGGTTGCATTTCATTGAGCATCGATTTCAGTGCTGAGCAAAAAGCACGTTTCAGCATAAAAATTCCAATGAAATTTGTACTCGTTGTGACCATTTTACCAACCAACATTAGAACATAGGTACCCTATGTACCTCCCTCGCCGCTTGCTACATATGCACAAGTGCTACATACAACAAAATGTTGCATATGTAATTTGAGTGCATGTGTGTGTACTCGTATTTTTGTGTGGTTCGGCCGGACGCAAATTTCGAAATTAAAGAAACATTTTATGAAATTGAAATTGAAAACGTTAAATAAAACCGAGCATATTTCTAGAGAGAAGAATCTACCCGAAAAAAACATAGAGAAGTGTGAATGGGTGAATGGGTGAACGGTACATGGTTGGTATAGCTAAATGCGGCGCAGTGCCAGTGTTGCCCAGTTGTTTAGAATTTTTAATGTGCACTATGAATGTTTGTGTGTGTTTTTTCGATTTTAACTCCATTGTATTTGTTTGTTTGTTTATTGTCGTGATTTGGAAAATTCTACTAACAATAAAAAAAAACTTCCATTTCAATCATTTCTCATTCAGCATCGACACTGGCTGCCACCCACCGTATTGAAATTTATATTGATTTCACTGTTGTTGTTGTTGTTGTTGATGTTGTTGATACTATACAAACATTGTTTTTTGTTGCAGTTAACTATAGTTAAAGCAACATTGGTCAATATGTGTGGTCGGTGAAAGGATACGATTAGTTTTGAATTTTAGTGCAGTAATTTTATGGCAGCAATTTGTATTGAGTTTGGTTTCGAGATTTTTTTTTATTACAATTTATATATAAAATGAGAAAATCACAATTAAATTCCAATGTGAGAAAAATGAAAAATTTAAGGTTTTTATTTAAAAAAAAAAATTGTGTAGTCTGATTGGTTTGCCAAGTAAAAAGTTAAAACACAGGGTATTTGAGGTCATTCACATATGTACTTGACTGCCACTTCTCAACACCACGTTTATATCTTTTCAAATCATCAATGGAGGACAAAAAGCTACTCAGGAAATGAAAAGGAAATGACTGCGATTCACTGCGATCTTGAAATCCCCCAATTTTTTTAATGTCGCCTGATCGTTTGTTCACAAAGTTCGTCGAGAGTTGGAAGCACCTGATGGCAATGTGGAAAGTATTGCCAAGCGCAAAAAACAAACATGACAGTCTTAGGACATCACAGTTTGTGCAGCAAGTTCAGGGCAAGTCTCCACTTCTATCCTGAAGTACATCGGGTGAAAGCTGTTGCCTAAATTGAGCTTATGGAATAAGTTGTGAAACCCTGGATAGATATCGTGCGTGATGAGTGGCAATACGTATTCCAACAAAGACTCTGCTCCTTCTCACAAAGCCATGACGACTCAAGATTAGATGTCCGAAAACCTGCATAATCACATAACCCCAAACATGTGGCCACGTACCTCCCCGGATCTTAATCCTTTGATTGTTGAACGCAAGACCAGTAAACACCCCCATAACACGCTTGATCCCCTAAGAGCAGCTATGATGACGGGCATATGTATGAGAATCATTTGATTCGGGCATGCAAAAGTTTCCGGTATATAATTTAAGCTGCCATTACTGCTATAAGCGATTTTACAGAATAATTATATAGTTTAAGTTTGACTCAGTTTGCTGTAAAAAATACAATAAAATTCGGAAAAAGTATACAAATTTTAGTAAGTCAATATGTACTCAAATACCCTGTATTATCAAAACATACTTTAAAGCGGCATACTGTAACCACTCCGCTCAGTATGCAACTTGCCTATTCCTTCACATATTTTTGTATGTATGTATATACCAAAATTATGTGTCAAGGATCTGCAACATTGCATATGAAATTAGCTACAAGTACTTACCACAAAAGAATAAAGAAGCAGGAAGAAAGAAAAAACTAATATTCAATAACAATTTTCCTTTCCATTGGAACCCTTCTTCATTGTTCGTCCTATATCTTTTATTTATGTGCCATGTGGGAAAAGCACAACAACAACAACAACAAAAATGTCACCCATGACTATTTTCTGGTAAATGGTAATTTTTACGTGCTTGTGTTCTTGCAAGAACAGAAATTCAACACACACAAGTGCATTAAACCGTAACTGCTGTGAATGGAATACCCCGAAAAACTTAAGTGTTTGCCAATATCAAACACGTTGCTGCCTTTGAATAATGTGGTAATCGCTTGCATAAAAGGCGACAAATCATTTATGCTTTATTTCCCTTTGGAAATTGTTAGCTTTCTTGTTTATTTCCTCCTTAGATTAACCAGACAAGGGTGTCACAAGCGTCGTCTATGCTGCAACCCTTCTACCCTATTCAACTGCTTAGTTTTCTTTGATATATTTTATCTATGTCATTTTGTATTTATATATGTAGTATGTAAGTATATGCTACATAAAAGCCTTTAACTCCGCAGCATCTCACACAATGTTGCAATAGAAATTTCTTGTGTTTTTTTCTCGTTTATGTTCCGGCATTTAACTAGAAATACTCCCCATGCAACACGCCATCACCACCACCATCACCACCACCATCACCAACACCTAAAGCGTTATTATAATGAGATTCATTTTCCTCAGGAATCATTTCATCTATAAAAATAATAAAAGTTGATATTTTATGTAATTTCTGCTACGTAAATTAAGTACTAAAATATTATGATACCAACGGGATTTTCTAAAAGGATTTTTCTTATATTTTTTTTCATACGAGAGTCCGAGTAAAGGGGTACTTGTTTTGGCAATTCAAACGATAATGATAAATGTTCTACTATATTGAGCACTTATAATAATTGAAATGGAAGAACTGAGAGCTATGTGCATTTGACCTTCGTTGTTAAATAAGAAATAAACTAGGAAAAAAATATAAATAAAAATAAAATCGTATCAGCTGTGGAAAGAAGTTCCAAATTTTAGAATAACAATGCATATTCCAAGCAGTCATTCTGTTTTGGCCCCATCACTACCAGGCTAGTCCATAGGCACGGTTAGGAAAAAATTTTGAGAGATCAATTTTGTATCGGTGAAGAATCAAATTTTATAATTTATGTGGAAAAATTCTTATCAAATATTTACCTTTGATCACACTAACTCTAATTACTTTAAGTTGTCCTGACTAATTCAATAGTTGATTTAATCATCATAGTCTATATCAAAAATTAGTGATAGAAAATGTAGATTTGATGATAACTTGTCGGATATACCAACCCAAGACCATACGCTCAGTATCTCAAATGGTTATAACCAAGGTATGAAGAGGGAAATGTAGTACAAAGAGAAGAAATAAACTCAATATTCAAACAGCAGGTTATGTCACAACCATAAACGAAATGGTAAATTCCCAACCAACCATCAACAACATGTAAATATAAGAAGTGATGTCACATTCTAAGTCACAGAAAAAAATCTTGGCATAATAGAACCAGAAAAAGATACATGGTGGATCTCTGATACAACATGGAACCTTATCTCTCAAACTTGTGAATAACGACTCGCTAAAGCACCAATACGAGGAAATAGCTGAACGTGTTGAAAAACCAGCTCAAAATGGCAAGAGAATGCTTATGGAGAACCCTGCTAACGACGCAGAACCAGTAGGTGAAAATACTTAATATGAGAGAACTGCATCAAATAATAGGGTATCTAACTTAACCGAAATGCAGAAGGAACCAACCATTCTGAGATCACAATGGGGTATTATGTACTTAACACTACAGATACATAGACTCGAAGTTGTAGGGAGCACTTTCATGAAATAAGCAACATCACAAATACCAGCTTAGACGAGAACTCATGTGGCATCGAAAAAGGCACTTCAGATTCCAATCCACTGGCAATCGTAACGCTGATAATTACTAGCACTTATTAAATCAAGGAGAAAATAAAAAAATTAAAGCTGAATAAAGCAGCAGGAGAAGTTGGAGTTCAACCAGAAATACTACTTGCCGATGAACAAACATCAGCCGAGCTATTGGAACCCGGACATCCAAACAGCGCAGGAAAATTTAAGTCTACAGGCATCATTGTTAAGCTGCCAATGAAAACTGCAAACGAAACTGGAGAGTGGAAATCGCAAACTGCAAGAAGTAGAGAAGACCCTGCGCGACGAACAAGCAAGTTTTCGTCCCTATAGAAGTGGCGTCGATGAATCTAACGCGCCTCGGATAAATATCGCAAAATCCAGTGAGTAACGCTCACACTTATACCTGCTCTTCATCGACTTGAAAGAAGCCTTCGATTCTATTATTCCTTCAGAAGCTAATTCGATCTTCAAAGCGATGTAGTAGAACTCTGGACTAGTTATGCTACACAGTAGCAACATCACTGAGCCATTCACCACCAACGCAGGTGTAAAACAAAGATATCCACTTCACCCTTTGGACGAACTCACAAACTCAGTGAAATGCAAACGAAAACTGGTCATTTGGTCAGAGAAGCACGTAACATTGGCCTCGAGATCAACATCAAGAAAGCCAAAGCAATGAAAGTCACTAACGTCAGCAATGGTCATACACAATGAAGGTCTTGCCTGTTGAATACGTGGAAAAATTATACTACCTAGGCAGAATGATGACCACAGACGGTGGAGCAGAGAAGGCGTCAGCAACAGACTAAACAAAGTCTGAGCTACGTTTGGACGATTGTAGCCTGTATGCAAAAACTACTCAAATTTCCAAAAGATTAAAAATCTGAATATTCAACGCATTTATAAAGTCAACCCTTACATGTGGAAGTGAAACTTAGTGATTTGAATGCAACTTCACCCAAGCATTCATCGACAAATGTCTGCGGATTTTGTACATACATGCAGAATATTCTGGTCAAACTCAATACGAAGTGATGATCGGTGGAACCTTGTAAGCCAAGATCCAATAACGACCCAGATAAAGAGCAGTGGATAGCAAAGGTGCCCCTGGACAATTAGTTATTAGTCATTGGTTAATTTCTTTTTTCTTTAATTGTAAACTGAAAACAGCAAATGTGTTTCATAAAACTTTATAAAATTATTTTCGTTTTTATTTTTTTATATTATTTTTTTTTTTTTTGTCTTCTAAAATAAATTAGTTGTACATGCAGACAGACTAAATGCCAGTGTTGCTGCTTTTTATGCATTTTAAATAATTTTCTGAAAAATATTTCAACTGGCACTTGACGCCTTTTGTTTACTTAAAGAAATTAATGCCATCCGATAGAAAATGATGCTGTTGTTGTTATTGTTGTATGTGCAGCAGCTACTAACGAATGTTGGTACAACGACGACATGCAGCGTAATTTTTGTTTGTTTATTTATTTTATTATAATTTGGTATGTTTGTATGTTAAAAATGATCTGCTGCGTTCATCTTAACGCATTGAGGCTATGCGGGCGGACGGAAGGCGGAACGGACGCAACGGTGGCACCAGTTTCGACATTAGCGACGACATCAACACCGCCACATCGACATGTCTGTGGCTGTTGCAGCTAGTGCTTAAGAAGCAGCAGCAGCTCGCGTGTTTTATATTCTTCAGCACGTGTGGCATATTTCTGAATCTTGTGTCTTATGAAGAAGGGAAATCTCTGTGCTGTAAACAAAAAACTCGCTCATTTACCACGGCTGCTCAGTTGGCATTTTGTTTATGGTATGATAATTTGAAATTTTGTTTGTAACATTTCTAAAAAATTCAATAAAATGTTGACAATAATTGAATGCACGGCAGCAGCAGCAATAACAATCTGACGGAAGTTCAATGTACCTATCATCTATTTTCACGTTGACGGATATTCGAATTGCTACTGGAGTCTTTCAGAAAATTGTCAATGTTGCGCTTAAGTGGAGTTTTCCTTAGTGTTTAGATTAGACACTGACTGCAAATGGAAATACCATACTTGCAATTGAAAATACTCCACTTGACTTTAAGAAACATTTGTGTTGTTCTCTTTATATTTCACATAGTTGAATAGATTATGGAAGTCAATGATCTTCGTTTTCGTTTATTTTTATAGTTTGAGCACTGTCGATTTTTATATTTGTCTTTAACACTTTAATTTCATAATTTTAAAGTGGCTTCAATCACTTTAACCTACCATTTTATTTATTTTGCTGCTGCTGTCTACTTTAATATAAAAGGAAATTCCTCACATACCATACACATTTCACATTTCCAGTTGAGCATCATCAACCACAAATATATGAAAAAACTTTGCAGCCAAACATTTTTTGTTTTCATTGTGAGTTTTTACTTACTTTTTATTTTGAATGCTGCCAAAAATATTTTCGAGAGGACGACATTCAAATCACAATTATTCAGTTTTTTTTTTTTTGTTTATTGGCAATGCCTACAAAACTTTAGCTAGGGATAAAAATCCAAACAAAACTTTCGAGTGGTTTCATGTGGCCGCATTTTTATACACATAATCTTGACTTCACTACAGCAACTATGTACATACTTAGTCTGACTGATTCAGAGGTTTTGGGCTTATTAATTCTAATATTTTTAAGAATATACAAAAAAGAGGATTTTTTAACGCGATTCTACTCTCAAAATTAGTTGCATTTTTATATTCATATTGTAAAAACTTGAATATTTTATTTGTAATAATAACATATTACAAATAGCATAAAAATTCCGCTAGGTAGAGCATTCTTCTGTTTTTAACTGTTTTATGGTCATATTTTATATTATTTTGGGTTTTTGCCCTATTTACATAGGCCTGATTTTTGGGCTGAATTTTAATCACTTTTATGGACTATTTTGAGATTTAGTTTGAATATGAATTTTAGTTTAAGTTTTGACCTTTATTACGGTTTGTGTTTGGTCTGTCTGTTACCATTAGATGTTTCGTTTGAAATTGGGTTTTCGTTGGTCTGAGTTTCAATATGAAGTGTATTTTTAGTCTGAGATATGATCAACGTTTTGATCAACGTTTTGTCAACCATTTTAGTTTGAGTTGGTTTCTAGATTTAGCTTTCTTTCAGCTTTTAGCTAAGTTTTGGTCTAAATTTTGTTTTGATTTAGATAAGATTTGGTATAAATTTTGATATTGATATGAATTGGGTGTGAGGTTTGGTCTCATTTTGATCTGATTTTTGGTCAAATTTGTAATTAACATTTTGGTCTGATTTTTAATCTGAGTTTTGTTCTGAAATTAAGTTTGAGTTATTATCAACGGTGTGGTGTTAATTCTGGTTTGAGGTGTGATCGAGAGATCAGTTGATTTGGGCTCGACAATTGGTTTGTATTGCTATAAGATTTGATTTCAAATTTTGTTCTAAATAATTTTGGTGTGAGGTTTGGTCTGATTTTGTGGTCCTATTTTTTGTATGAATTGTCGTCTGCTTTTGCTCTAAACTTTGGTCTGATCATCGGGTAGATTAGGTCTGAGTTTGGGTTGTCTTGTGTCCGAAATTATGTATGGATTTTGGTATAGATTTGGTCTTTATATCATGATAACTTCAGATCAAAAGTTTTGATCTGATTTCTGGTCTGACTTTTTATCTTTATTTTGGTCTGATTTTTAATCTGAATTTTGGTCTGAAAGTTGTTTTGAGTTATGGGGTACGATGTGGTCTTCGTTCTGGTTTAAGTTGGTATCGAGAGTTCAGTTGGTTTGGACTTGATATTTAGTTTGCTGTTGGTCTAAGTTCCGATTTGAATTTTCTAAATAATTTTGGTGTGAAGTTTGATCTGATTTTTAGTCTTTAGTTCTCGACACTTGGTTTTTTTTGGTCTAAGATTTGATTTAAAATGTTGTTCTAAATAATTTTGGTGTGAGGTTTCGTCTGATTGGTGGTCCGATTTTTTGTATGAATTTTAGTCTGCTTTTGCTCTAAATTTTGGTCTAGTAGATTTCGTCTGAGTTTAGGTCTACTATTGATGTTAATTTTAGTCTCACATATATTTTGCTTTTGGTATAAATTTAGGTATGAGATTTGATTTTTAAATCATGAGAAGTTTTGGTCTGAGTTTAGGTCTGTTTTTGACTAAGATTTGGTCAGACTTTCATTATGATTTTTGGTCTTAGTTTGGAATGATTTTTGCTATGAATTTTGCTCTACTGAACGAGTCAGCTTTTCTATTATTTTTCGAGTACTTATATTTTATAGCAACATCAGTCCCTTCAAGGCTTATCCACAGAGCACCAATTTTAATTAATGAATTAAAAAAATAAATATATTTGAATTCCGAGAACAGATGCCTACACGAATTTTTTTTTTCGCTATAGGTATCAAAAGTGTTGATTTAACTTCAGCTTCATTTGGTATGGCTGCTGCTATAATAATTTCCGAACAATTTTGAAATTTTAATAATTTGTACAGAAAACTTAACCAACTAAATTCATAATTGATTATTTGCAACAGCAGCAAAATCGATCCAACTCAGCAGCAGGAGCGCATACACAATATCTTCATAGCAGCATAATCGCACAAAAATGCAGCAGTTTATGACATATAATCAACTGCCAAATAATGATGGCAAAAATACATACACACATATGAATATACTAGGTGGTGCAAAAGTAATGTCATAATGTGAATGTGCCATAATTCTTGCAAATGGCGTCAAATACCATCGCGCTTTGACATTTATATTGTAGATAAATAGATAGAGATTAGATGACAATAAGCAATGGCTCGACATACTCATTCAAATCACTAATTTGAAGCCAAAATGTCGCAAAACCAGCACAAATGTTCACCAACTAAGAATGTGGTCATTTGACCAATATCATTTTTTCAACTTAATGCCATAAATTTTACACCTTCAAATCAAACTTCCGTGAAAACAGACCGCATATTTTTGTAATTTCTAACAAAATGACAGCCAATTCACTTCATGCTGTTACTTTTGTACCACCTTGTACAAAATGCTTATAATGCACCGCCGCACCATGACAGTAATAATATGCTTAGGAAGCTGCATGTTTAGAGTAGTAATCCGTCGCTCTGGCACTACCTAGCAATGGAACACTAGCAACAGTTGTTGCTGCTAATAATTTTTGCTTCCATGACGACGACGACGACGACAACGATGATGATGATGATAAAAGTGTTTACATCACTTGCTGCTCACAACGTGGGCCTAACACATCAAGAGATAGTAGTAGTGGTGGTAATAGTCGGTGTAGTAGTAGTAGTTGGAAAAAAAGCCACTTGCACATCGGGTACCCACTATAAATTCCACCAATAAAATAGCATCGATCACACCCCAAAACGTGACCAAAGATCACGAGCTAGAATCAAGTTCTCTTCATACTAAAATATATTTACATGCATAAGTACAGGCAAGTGTAGGTATGAACATATATTGAGATATGTGCAAGTGTATGAAAGAACATGAAGCGGTAAGTGATCGGCAACTGCCAAAATGCACTACCGTCATCGACGTCGTCATCGTTGTTGATGTCGTCTTCGTCGTAGTCGTCATCTGTACTAGAGTGGTAAATATTGGTTGTGATATGTGTGTGTGTGAGTGTGTGTGTGTGTGGAATGGAAGCTGAAAACGAAGCTGAACTCTCACATTGGGTTGGAGAGGACAACAACAACATCAACAGCAGCAGGACAACTTTACAGCATATCAGTACATGATGCACAATGCACATCCATTATAGAATTAAGAATAAGTATGTAGGTATAATATGTATGTAGTTTACTGCTGTAGATGTAGCTGTAGCTGCTGATGTTGGCAATGAACTTTTTCTTCTTTTTTTTTTTGTATTATGCGTGAGATTTTGCTTGTTGCAGAAACTTCACTTCGGCTTGTGTAGCAGCAAAAGATTTTCTCATTTCAGTTGTGTGCTGCATGATGATGCTTCGTTATATTTTCTTGGTTGCCATCTAATTTTGAATTCAATTTAATTTGATTTTTCATTTTATACACTTGAATATTATCTTTGTTTATTACTTACTTATTACGTATGCACATAAATCGCAATAGCTCAAAATCCACCATTGACATTAACATTTTAATAATACGGTTTCATGCTCAAGATATTAATTGCAATGCAACGACCTTTTTGTTTTGTTGTCTGACAGTTGTCATTTAAAGTCTCAAGTGTCAATGCTACAAAACAAAACTGGTTCTTTGTCCCCATACTCATAACTAATCGCCAGCAAAACCAACTCGTTAATGTCATGCAAATCGGATTGTAGATTATTATTAGTAGTAGAGTGTGTGTGTTTTTTTTTATTTTTTAATGTTGAAATAATTGTTTGTTTTGTAATTTAATTGCTGCATGTGCGACACCTGCACACCACTGAAACTTCAAAATGGAATAGCGAAATGTGTGCCAGTTTATTAGCTGGAAAATTTATTGTACATTGAAAGACAAGAGGAGAAAAATGAGGAGTATAACTGTCCTGACTAAATGAATTACTGATGAATTCATCGACGTTCAAGCCACTCTGATGTTGTGATTGTGAGAGGAAATGAGAGGCATGGAGCTATAAAATACTACAAAATTGTATATCCTAAATCACCTTTAGAAGGCACCTCCACTGCAAATTCATCTTAAAAATCGGTGGCAAAATACTGTATACTTGGGAGTTTGGTGGATTAAGCCATCAGCTCTCAGAATTTCGCATGCCAGAGTTCAACTCTGTACTCTTAACTGTCCATAAAAATCGATTATTGAATTAGAAGTGATGTACAAAAGCTAGTATGCGCGTAGGAGTGTTTGCTGTCACATTATGTGTATTATAGAAGTTAAATTTTGGAAGATCATTTAAGGTAAGCCTTTTGATATGAATTTCCACCAGGTTATCGGGTTCAATGAAAGTTTTATTGCTTAGGTAAATCAAATGCCAGGTAAGTATTTTCGAGAATTTACACCTGTTTTGTGTATAATACATTGATGTTATCTCCTCCCTATACGAACAACGCCCTTCATCTTGCAATGCAATATGGCAGAGCTTCTTTAATTATGGAACTCCTTAAGGAGCATAGAACTCGAGGACAATAAGTATATTAGAGTTTCTGATCTCCTTTTATCCTTCCCCATCACCGCCTGGTTTCCTTATCAGTTCAGCCAAATTACAGCATGTCCGGGTTTTCAAAATTCCTCAAGGTGTTTATAACTCATCCTGTATCACTTTTTTATACCCTACAAACACTGTGCACAAGGTAAAGGAACTATTAGCATAAATACTGAAAAAATTTGGTATAAATAAGGTAAATCGTCAAGATATTTCGAAGATACCTGTTGAAAAATGTTTGGATTTTTCGCTTCAGTCTGAGATCAGAACCCACAGTATATTATTTTTGATTTAACGTTGAAAGTCCGAATTTGAGTACGAAGCTTCCAGATGTTTCCTAGCCGACACATGTTTTATAGGCTTTAAGGTATAAGTGCTGGAGTGGAACAATACCTTGAAAAATACAGTAAATTTAAAGTAGATATTAATTTCGTTCCGGTGGGGTTTTTTAGTGGTACTCTGATGCCTAAACCGATAACCATTGTTTGATTCATCATCGCATTTACGGCACCTAGACAATCCCAGTTTATTTTGTTGAGGATAATGTGACACCCAGATCTGCTATTATCCAATATAAGATAGCCATTTGAGATGTGATCGGGTCGGGTAGTCGGTTCAGACTTGTCAAGTTTTGTTGATTACTTCATTCACCCTTAGGTAAGGTAATATATCTCTTGAGATAAATAGCAACGATTTTAGCTGGAAACTTGGAACTACAACCAATTTAGAGAAATTCACAATTTGCAGTGGTTTAGTAAATTGACTACTGCCAGCGTAGATTGACAATCGAAACATAATAAACTGATGCCAAATTATACAAACATTATTATTCGAAAAGTACTATAGGAAAGCTTGTTTAAATCCAGTGTTTTAAACAATACATTCTGAAGTTAGTCAGATAAAGACTACACACCTTAAAACTATTTTAAACTAGCCTTTGAAAACCCCAATTACCCCAAGTTTACCAGGAGAAGTTCAAAGCTAAAACTAAAAAACTAAAATTCTCGAAGATCAATCGATTAAAATCACATTCAAAGAATTGCCTCAATTGCGATGTCATTGATTCTAGGGAATTTCGATTAATCACAACAAAGCACAAAAACAACGACAAAAGATCGCAGGCCACCCAAACTTAAAAGCCGAACGAAACAACAAATGTCGCCATGATTTACGACATTTACGTTTAATTGTTTTAGTACATAAACAAAACGATTATCGACACGCAAATTGCCACCAAAAAAAAAAAACAAAACAAATTCTGAAACTATTAAAACTTCAAAAGATCAAATCCAAATTAAATCTAACTTAGTGCGCGCACAAACACAGATGCATTCAGATTAACCTAAAGGACACATACACACACACACACACACACACAAACGCACCGCAATGACAGCAGCCAACAATAATTGCTATGTTTGTGTGGACATACATATGATTGTATATGTAGTATGTAGTTGGTGCATGCCACATCTGGAACGTTGATGATCGTGAATGCAGCAACAGCAGCAGCACCATTAGCCTCAGCAACAGTAAATGTTTGCAAAAGCAAGAAAATTTATGACATTAATAAAAATATTTGACGAAAAGACAAATTCGTGTGTAAATGTGTCGCAATGCGAGGAGGCACGAGTAAAATGCATTAAAATGGTGCATTAAATTGGTTTGTTGTTGTAGCAAACACGATCGGCAACAAACGCACGCTATGCCGCGTCATTCCTCTATAAATTTTGTTGTTATTGTTGATGTTGATCGTCGTCATATTGAGCGTAAACAATTCGTTGGCGATCGTCAAAACAATATTTCAATTTTAGAAAATTTCCCTCCCTCCACCATCTCGAGCTTCTACAGCTACTACTGTTGCTTGCTTTTGTTGCTGCTGTTGCTGCACCTTATTTATGCATCTCTATAAAAATTGTATGTAAACAAATGACTTGACAACAACAAGCAACAGAACACACATTTGTCAAGCTCCCCCAATTATTCTATTTTTTTCTCCAAAAAGCGCAGAAGAAGCAATACGTCATATTTCATATACAGCTACGCAGAGCTCACGATCAGTTTGTGTCATGTGATGTGTACAGAAAAGGCCATGTGATTTTAGTTGTTGTTATTATTTGTCACCTCGTTACTCGGTGACTGCAGCAGCAACTTTTGTTGGTGCATTTAAGTACATATATGTGTGTTTACCTTGTGTGTATGAGCCCTCCTTCCTTCCCCATCACCGCCACTGCGATCGACAATCAATCCACCTCTTTTCATATGTATTGCGTCAGTAAAAACAGAAATAATCACTATGGCACGATCCATTCCGTTTTTGTAATATCTCCCCGTTTGCTCTGCAGCGCGTTAAAATCTTTAAATTGCTGTCCCCAAGTTGTTGTTGTGTTCTTAAAGTAGCATCAGTTGCTGTTGTGTTTGCTGCTATTGCTGATATTCCCAAAAATAATACATCGAGTGTTGATGTCTTCAATTAAAAACAACCGCAGATGCTGCAAGTACATACTACTTATACATACTCGTACATCGTTCTGGCTATGAAAATGCAGAACGATGTACGAGCACTGCAATTAGTCTGTGACGCTCTCTGGTGGATGCGAATCGGATGGAGGGCAAGGGTTTGAAGGTAGACAAATTTCTTTTTCGATAACTTGACGTGGTAAAGCCTGTACGAGTCATATTTAAATTAATTTTCTGTTTTTTTCAATACATTGAAAATTAGTCGCTTTAAATTAATTTTTTTTTTACGGTGACAGAGCACAGTGATGCAAAGCTCAAAAAATATTTTGATCAATGTTATACTAAGAAAATTTTCCAGCAATACTCAAAACTAATCAAGGTTCAAAAAACCATTTTTAAATCGATTGCAATTCTGGATTTTGGGGAATTTTACAAACCATTTTAAGTAAAGAACTATAATTTTTAATTTTTATCTAACTGAGGTATACTTATAAATTTTATATATTTTAATTTTGTATCTTCGATCAGTAGCTCCCAATCCTTTTTATTTGGAGTACTCTATTATTGTATTAATGGGCTCAGCTCTGGTATCTCTCCCCCTAGATTTTAACTCATCCCTCAAAAATACAAAAATTTTTGCTAAAACAAATTCCATGTTAGCCGAAGGTTCTAACTAAAGATCTCATTTTGATCGTGCCGACAAATTAATATTTTATCAAAAGACACCATGGAAACTTTATCTTAAAGAAGGTGAGACTTCTCATTATGATTCAGCAGATTCTTTAATTCTTGAACTCTATCCGGGGAAATCGTGCACCTTGGATTAAGTTGTCTCTACTTCGGTGTTTTCTATGCGGATGCATTCCTTTCCCGCAGGCGTTGTAAGCACCAAAGGATTGTCGATTGTAAAAAATGATGGCCGTAGTATAGTTGTCCGAGTGAAAATATTAAGTAGGACCGAGCTTGGTACGGGTTTGACACGACCCCGATCCGCCATCGCCCGCGAATATCGGTACCTTATTAGCCCAGTATGTAGGTACGATGTCGGTCCTCGTCAACACTTTTCCCATGGGTTTGCGAGACGACTTTTTGCAACATATTAAAAATTAATTATTTCATTATTACAATAAATGGTCGTGACGTGTTATAACAATGAACGCCATGTTGTATATGGCCTCTGCATCAGCCTAGTATATGATCAAAATGACATCAGCCTAACATACGTTGGCCTATATGCGGTGCCCGACTTGAATCCGATATCTATCCGACTTCACTTTTCGCTCGCGTGCGCTGGACTTTTACGCAGAATGCCTGGAAAATAGGTAAAAAAAAACTTTTCTGTCAGGCATTGGCAAACCTCCAAGAGTAAAAATACTCAAGTAAAAGCTTTACAACTCGCCGTTCGGATTGGGGGAAAAAGGTTTAGGTCCTCTCCATTCGTGTACAAATACAATACTTCTTCTTCTTCTAATGGCACAATAGCCCATGGAGGGTATAGATCGAGCTTTTCCCATCCCTCATGTTGTGCGTGTTATATTTTTTCATGAATGGAAGAGGCTTACAGTTTCATCACGAATCCGAACGGCGAAGTGAAGAAATTTTTACTCTTGTAGGTTTGCCATTGCCTGTCAAGAGCAAATAATTTTTTCTTCTTTTTTGATTTTGCCTGTGCCGAGATTTAAACCCCGGACACTCTGCGTAGCAAGCCAACGCACTACCAACGCACTACCAACTAGGCAACT
The DNA here is from genome assembly GCA_958295655.1 of Palloptera scutellata. Classification (NCBI taxonomy): domain Eukaryota; kingdom Metazoa; phylum Arthropoda; class Insecta; order Diptera; family Pallopteridae; genus Palloptera; species Palloptera scutellata. The sequence goes on along the minus strand of OY282449.1, from coordinate 114,699,614 downwards.
AGTGGTGCCATAAGAAAAGGATAATTTAATTCAATACAGTTGCAATTCATTCCACTGTACGTTTCAATTACATATTAACGCCAACATCGCCTACATGTCGTCAGCAAAGAAAAACATTTTTCTCCCCATGTCAATAAAATCAATTTAATATGAATTTTTCCATTAGTCGTAGTCGTCAATATGATCCTCGTCGCCAATGTTATCTGTGTGTGTGTGTGTGTGTAAACGACGACAACACAAATTGTTGCTGCTTGGAGCAAAAAATTTCAGAAATTAAAATTTTGAAAATTTTAAGACAGGAGAACTTCTGAAATTGAAAGGGGAAATTGCAGTATTCAGTAAAAGCATAACGCTTGACAGCAGCAGCAATTGTTAGATGTGCCTACATACCAAATGAGTGTTGCATAGGAACAGCATAGCTTCAATAGATGAGGATATGAGTTTTTTGTGTTGTATTTTGAAAGTTGGTATATATGTATGTAGTATTTACATCTACATTTTATGACACCGTAGCGTAATGAGTAAATTGAATAAAACGACGCCAGACCATTAGCCAAGTTGACGATGACGATTTTTATGATTGCTCTTTGGAATAGGTGAAGGCGACAAGTGAATTGCTGGTGGAAGTAGTGAGGTAGAAAGAGGTGTAATGACGACCAGTATTGGAAAATCTTTGATATCACAGTGTTGAGAAATTTGAGAATGAAAGAATAGTACAGATTGACTTGAAACTCAAACAAGGTTAATCTAAATGATTTTCAGCAACTTGAGACTTGGCATTGATTGGACTGCGGTTGAATGCCGATTCTGTTCCTGAACGAAACCAATCAGAACCCAACCCTTTTGCGAAACAAATGGTTGGCAACCTAATTTTCATCACTTCTGCGTCAATACTGGTGCGATGTGTATTGGCTTGAGAATTCAGTTAAACGGGCAGGCTCCCTCTGATAATCTCAGATTTGTGCGATTATAACTTTCTGCAATTGACTTAACTTTAAAGTTCTAATAATTTTATTTGTATTAAAGGGGTCTGGTTCTTATTATCAGTTATATAAAATATTTATTCCAAGTTTAAGCTCTGATTTCGCAAGCATATCAGTTTTTTTTTAAGTACTGGCAAACTTTAAATTTTAAATAAATAAATATACCCTAAAAAAATTATATGTATACAATTTTATCAATCTTCAACGAAAGAAATTGCGTTGCTTGTGCAACAATAAAAAAAACTCACACACACACATACACACTAAGTACAATAACAATAAAACTCAAATCGAATTCGTACCTTTAAAAGCGCATGTTCTGTGCATTTCCGTAGCTTCAGCAGCAGCAGCAGCAGCAGAAAAACTTATCGAATATTTATCTTGCAACATAGTAAAAATAACTGCAAAGCAAGTAAATGAACTTAAGCGAGAGCGTGTACCTACTCCAAACCTAAGTAAAGTTACAGCTTGCCCCGAACATTGCGATACATGAAGCGCATGCAACGCGATCGTGCAATGATCGCAAATTGATTTTAACTGCAATGGGAAGATGCGATTTAGCTGCCACTTCTGATGCAGCCCACAACAAACAGACAGACATTGTCGCTCAACTTGTGCTGCTGCACAGTTGAAGGTGGAGAAAAAATGTGGAAGAGGTAAACAACAAAAAGGAAGAAAGAAGCAAACAAGTCACAATAAAGTGCGATAAGAGTACAGCGCGCCTGATTCGCTTGGCTACTTGGCTAAACTGATCGCCCTTGCGGCGGTTAAACTGATCGCGCTGTTGCAAAACAAAGCGATAATGCGAAAATCATGTAATCCATTAGCGTCGCGGCTCATTGCAAATTTGTGACAATGACAATATTAAGATAACAGAGTCGCGTCCAAAAACAAAACAAAACAAAACAAAACAAAACAAAACAAAAACAACCAAACTGATTTCCCAGAAAGATCTTCTCTGTCTCTTTGCGATCATGAAACGATTTTAATGCAGCTCCTGTTGTTGCTGTCTTTCGGGTGCGCGTTGCAACTGCACTGAATTAATTTGTTGTCACCCATGGTAGCATAAATCTTCAGAAACCTACAACAACACAACGCAAACTGGTGTGGTCCAACATATCTCTCTTTTGTTCACTGCTGCACTCTTCTCCCCTATGCAACAAAATGCAAACAATGCTCTGTATAATCGCATGCAATATTGTAACTTGCAACTCACTACGCATCTGCATTTAATTGAAAATTGTGCGCATGCTCACTTACTCACACACACACACACACTCACTCACTAGCTTGCTTTTTTATTCAGTCACTCACGCTCTCGCTCTCCAGAACGCGCAGTGCGCAGCAATCGCAATCAACAACAACAATCGTGCGCTAACAACACTTTGATCTTAAAAGAAGTGACGTTTAGTGGCAATTTTGCGCTGATAACGATCTTGCGCTGATGGGACAATGTTGTCATTGATTGCAGGCTGCAGTTGCTGCAGCATTGCAGTCTCCTCTTGCATTTTGTTGTTGGTGAATGAACAGAATGAATGGCTGTTGTCGTTGCAGTTCTGTATGTTGCTGCTGTAGTTACAGTTTCATTTATTGGGACTGCGCTGTCGTCGTTGTATTGTTGTTGTTCTGTTGCTAATGGTGTTGCAGGCATGCGTGCCAATGTCGTTAAATGGATAACATGATTTTGATTATAATAAAGCAGGAAAATCTTTTTAAAGTAGAATTTAATTAATAAAACTTTATATGGAACGCGATAGAGACGAAGATAGAAGAAAAGATCTGCTCTTATTTATGAAGTAAGTATTTTCAAAGAATTCATTATAATATCATATTCAGCTTTAGCCATATAAAGGATGAGTCATGCACAGGAATGGCTGCAGGGTTAGTTTTTTGTGTGATATATATACGATACTTACTAAAAAGGGAAGGATGTATTTAAAAACACCAAAAATTCTCTCGATTGAGCTCACCAATCTTGAGCTCTGAAAAAAATACTATCCTTCCTATCCTTTCAGTGTGAATATCTAGAATAAGCTCCAGCTGTTTTAATGTGAAAATCTGAAGTCAGTAATGGAGTTACGCTAACCTGTCTCTGTCCCCATGTAGCCAAGCATCCACTGTATCTCTTATCCATCTCATGTAGAGCTGTTTCGATAGATCTACCTTGGTATGACTTTAGGTAAGTATAAGTGATATAACGTTGGATGCCTTGACATTAACGCGCCTGGGAAAGAAGCAAGTCCAAGTCCCGATTAACCCATTTATAAAGGAGAAAGGAGTTTGTTTTAATCGGTAAGGATCGCTGGGACTCGGCTTAATTCGCGGTGACTGTGATTGACGAAGTTCACGTACCATTGCACCGATTCATGAGCGGTGAATGGTGTGGTCTTTGGATAACAGCCTATGTTGCTTCTCCTGCTTTCTCGGTGACTGGTTTTGTTAATCCTTTAATCTATTCCACTCTTGTAGATACCTAGTCGTTGTATAGTTAGTATAAAAATTGTTGGGGATAAATTCTCTAGGCGATTGAAATTTTATAGGTTTTCTCGTTTAGTCAATTCTTTACGAGCTTCTGTCCACCTTTAACTTAAAGTTAATACCTATAGCGTATAAGCCAATATCTGGTGTACGGTGTACTTATCAATTTGCTTCCCACTTTTAAGTACTAGTTTGAAACTCATCCCTGAGTATCAAACATAAGATCTTACAGAAATATTTCTATATAATATATAAATTATATTTTATTTCAGTATCTTTTTCAGCTGACTCATACGAGTATCTCTATCTCAGACATTTTTCCAAAATGGTCATGTTGTTTTTGTATTTTTCACATTTTCACACACAAACAAAAAACGAAAAAGCAATTTCAAATGTCGCCACAACTAAAATTTATTTTGTGTGCATGTATTCCATTTGTTGTTTTCTTTAGAAAAGTTTATAAAATAACAATAACAACATATGGAAAGTGTTTGAAAGTGCCCATTCTTCCTTTTCACTTTAACGATTTGTATATGAAAATTATCGAATAAATAGAAATAGAAAACTTCTAAGCGAATTAATAGCTTCGGATGGGTGGTAATGGTGCGTATGGGTGACTTTGATGGCAGTGCACCAGCACTACACACCTACACCAGCAAACCGAGCACCGTCCTACGAATTATTTCAAAACATTAAATTGATTTAGAGTAGCAACGAAATTAGTTCAGTATCTGTAATATGTTCAATTGTAGAATAGAAAATAAATACAATAGCAGCAACACAGGAAATTTACCAAAACAAAAACTTATGGCATTGATTTGTTTATGGAAAGAAAGTGCAGTTAGCTTTTTTCCGATACCACTAGGAAATCATAAATTTGTTAACATTCTTCAAGTTTCTGTTACTGAATGAAAATAAATTTATTGCTCCTTTATGCAAGCAGGCGCCCGCCTGCAAAGGGAAACCTTTATGTAAATTGTCACATCCGGCGGATAAACAGAGACTTGATATAACTAATATATAAATATTTGTACAGTTGACCCATTAACCTGAATCTGATATTAAGTAATACTTTTTCTTTCTTCTTTAATACGTATCTAGTGGAATATATTTAGCTTTGTTTTTTTTAAGGCCCTTCCTTTCAAGGCATTTTATGCTGCGCCGCCAACTTCTTTAGAAACCCAGAAATCTACCCCTCTCTCATTTCTTTACCATTCTCACTAATAAAATCAATAAAAGATGAAGATATTCACACTCAAATTTTTACCCAAATACACGAAATTTTTATATATTAAATGGTACTATGAAAATAAAATAGTAAGACCGTCAATCGACATAGTGGTGGCTTTGCAGTTACAGTGGAACAAAATGCGTCAAGAAATACAAGGAAATAGAAATAAAGTCTTACATTAAAGACTCTCTCAGATAATCCTGGGATTTGACGATCTCAATAGAGTCAAGAAAATAAGATGTTCAATCTTCAATGCTTCAGCAAATTTTTCACTGTATGGGAATTGGTTCTAAGACTACTGGGGATCGCGTGTATCACTAATTTTTTATACCACCATGTTAGACTCACGATTTAAATAATAAATTTATGAAACTGAATTTGTTCCCTTTTCAAAATTTAATAGTAGATAAAACATTCAACGTGACTGACCCAGGTTCAATTCCCCGATTAGTAAAAAATAAAAAATAAAACCTGTCTCTAACTTGGTAATGGAAAACTACCAATTAAACGTTTTAATTAGCTATTTAGGTCGGGAATAATGTAGGTTGGTAGGTATAGTGGCTACTCTTGTGGAGCGCCGTTTATATACCGCATCCTCATTTTGTCAATGTAGTTTCCTAGTATACTGTTAGACTTGAGAGACCTCGTTTATGTTATCGCAGAAGGGTTTGCGAAATAATTTTAGCCTTGTCTTGGAAAGAGCTGGACAATGACAAAGAAAAAGAAGAAGGAGTCTCTCTCTGTCTTCAATGCCATTGCAGCTCCTATAGTGTGTTATATTATGGTCATATATTGGGCATATTTTCTGGGAAATCTTCAATGGTAAGTTAGAGTATTTCACTTCTTCTAATGGCACAACAGCGGCCTACAGTTTTATGCCGAATCCTAACGGCGAAATGAAAAGCTTTTCATAGGCAATTTTTACTCTTGTAGGTTTGCCATTGCCTACCAAGAGGTGGTACTGTGTTAAAAATTTTTTTTTTCTACCATTTGATTTTGCCTGCGCCGAGTTTTGAACCTCGGACGCACTTAGTAGCCAACGCACTACCAACTACGTCACGGGAACCAGAGTATAGAGCCGAAGCCCGCCTCGCTAATTCATCTTACTTTACTTACTTTTAATGGCACAACAGCCCATGGAGGGCCTATTCCGAGCTTTTCGCATCCACTCATGTTGTGCGTGTTATATTTGTACATGAATGGAATCATCTTCTTTTCATTATCTATGGCCCGGAACCCAGATTGGAATAATTTCGAGCCTATAGCTTAGTGTGGCTTAGCTTTAATAGCTGCTTAACTATCCGTGAATATAGTTACTTTAGCCTTGTCATGAATGAAAATTATGAGTCACCCAAAAGTTGAGTCCAAACCCTCAACGACTAGTGCGCCATAATATTAGGAGTTGGATGGATTCTAACTTTTTAAAAGTCAAAATATGTAGTACTTTGTGTAGTATTGACTTGAAAAACAATGTTCAGAGTTACGATCCCACAGGTCTGTGAAAGCTGATGACGGATTTTCTTCGACCCCTTTGATCTTTTCGTCATACTGTGTATTGCACTAAGTCGCTTGTAAATCGTAATTAGCACATTTACCCAATAATGTTTAGTGTTTTCCATTTAGACGAGAGTATATTTATTTAGTTGACGTACAGAAAAGAAAGATATTTTCATTTGACGCATTTTCATCCGAGATATTGTAGATGCCGACAAAGCGGGCACAGCAGCACGATGACGGATGCATTCCTTTCTTGCTCTTCACGTCATTTCAAGGACTAATTGTCAACTAACAACAGCGACACGAACTTTTGATCTTTTACCCAATATTATTTCGACATACGAGTATGTTTGTATGTATGCCCAATTGTGAATAAGTATGTACGAGTATGTATTTAACAATTTGTGAAAATGTGTTAATTACTCTTGTCAATGTTTTTCATGGAAATTGATCCTTTTTCGTTTGGAAGTTTGCTGTGAGTTTTGCCTGTATTCCCCTCCAACATACGATCACTTTACTTACATCAAAGTATTTACGAATTTAAAAATGCATGTGAGTATTTCTTGTGTCTTGTTGTTTTTATTTGAGTTGGATTTGGTTGAGTTTAAGGTCGTAAAAACTGAAGAAGAAGGAAAATACGGTAGCATGTTTGCACAACATGTAGCCCAATGTGGCCATGGTATTTGATATAAGTAGTACAATATACATACATAGAATACATGTAAAAGTATGTAGGTAGAGACTCCTTCTTCTTTTTATTCTTTCTGCGTTGGAAAAACAAGATAAATTTCACATTTGTATGTAGTGGATTGGAGGAATATAAAAATAGTTGCTGTTGCTGGTGTTGTTCGGCATTTGAAAGGGTTCTTCAGCATTATCTGATGTCGCTGCTTTCTGCATTTATGTGTTTTTATTATTTATCCTCATTTTATGACACTTCTAATGATTGGAATGTTATGTTCGTATGCTGCAATCCTACTGCAGCTATATCAATTTAACTGTCTGTCCGTCTCTATCTCAATCATTTCTTCGTATACATACTTCGTACATATCTGAGTGGTTTGTCTGAGTTATGTATGTGACGCAAGACAGTGACTATTTGATCACTGTTTTGATGTCATAAATGTGTCGTTATTTATGTTTGTTGCGTGTTTCCTTAATTTTTGTAATTCTTGACCATGTTGGCGGCATTATATTTTGTTATATTGATTCACTTGTACATACAGACATACATACATACATAAGTATGTAGATTCATAGCCTGAAGTTCTGATAGAAGGATATGAACGTATGTATTTATACATATGTATGGTAACATCAAAGGCGGCTAATGTAGACAACGAACGACTTAATTTGTAAAGTCCTGGTAATTATTGTATTGTAATTGCCTAAATGTAGAGAAAGGATTTTAATGGATTTCGTGGAATGATGGATACTCTAAATTGTACAGAGTCGATTAGGACAAAGAAATGGATTCAAATATGCGCTATTTGTTTGATGATGATGGTGTGTTGAAAAAAATTGCCACCTTGGTGGGAAGTAACAAACTAATTCAGATTAGTCACGTGGTTTATCCTTTTGAGATAACAACTGCACCAAATACTCAAACTGCATGGAAATGAACCTCAGCATTGAAAGGAATCAGTTGAAATATCAGTACATATATGGAAATATCGTCTTACCAGCTGTAAAAGTAACAGATGAAAGAAATCGCACATCAGTTCGAGCCCACATGCATACATATTTATCAAGTGTTGAACTGCAATAGTAAGTAAATATGTATGTGCACTTATAATGCAAAACAAAGGTGGTGTTTCCGAAATATTCAATACGAAATTAGAGTACACATCCAACGATGATAACCGTGATCTGCAAAGGCATTACCGAACAATTTCGGCTGTTCTGATACCAAATTCGATATAATCGACATATTTTTTAGTACTTTTAGTACTGACCCAGCTGTAAACCATAGGTTGGCCACCTAATTTATAATATTCCTTGGTCAATACTGGTACGGAATGCTTAGATAACAACTGATTTATATTATCGACCCAGAGCCTGATTGCGAAACTTTTTATCCGGTATGACTTATTAATTTTAGTTCAACTTTAGAACTAGCTCGTCTAAGGGCTAGTCAATATATAAAAATGTGTAGTAATTAGTGAAAACATGACGAGAGAAAATTGGATTACATTGATACAATGCTAGGCTGCCGAAACGTTACTAAGGCATTTCCCTAGTGTATGGCGTTATTGACGAAAGAAGCAACACACATCTGTGCTGTGAGTGGCTAAATTAAGGTAATATTCCGATTAATTACAGATTTTTTGGGGGAGTGTATGCATGTAGTTTTGAAAATCAACAAAAAATTAATTATTTTGTATTAAATCGTGAAATGAATCTAGACAAAACAAAAACATATATTTTTCAGAGACTACCAAAACCAAACCAAACTTTTGTAAAAAAAAAGGGAAATTTTCACCGTAATTGCAGAATTTACCAAATTTGACTTTTAATTTATATCTGAAATAATGTCTTAATAGAATTTAATCCCAAACGAAATAAATCTGCAATTTGCGTTTTCAAAATTTTCAAAATCACATCACAGCTTATCTCTTGTATGGTATCTTTTGAAAAATGTGTTAAGTGTCCTGGATCGTATTACCTTAAAAGTAGTAATTTCTACATAAATGCAGCTGCTATTTCCACATCATCCACGAAGCCGATTCATTTAGTCATTCCGCATCAATCTCTAATGCGTGCACCTGTGTATCGTGCCACACTATTCACCTTATTCATACGAGCGTCTGAGTCTTTCAACATTTCAATACTTCAATAGCTCGTGGCATAATTTTTAAACTTTGAGCGTTTGGTGTTTGATTCTATTTCGCATATAGTTTTATTAGGGAACTTTGCTTGAATTCTCGCTTGTTGTTGTTGTTGTTGTTCTTGTTGCTGTTGTATTGTTGCATATAACTTTTGCTTTGCCGCTTTATCAATTGAAGCGTTACGGAAATCAAGTTTGATTTGCGTTTTTCTGATTTCCTTTTCTCCTTTGCTGCATCCGCGTTCAATGATTTACGTTATTTCCAATGCATTGTTTTTTTTTTTAGCTTTATGCTCGTTCGTTCATTCTTTTTCCTCCCACACACGATTTTTTCAAAGGCTTTCTCAGCTTTTTCTGCTTTTTTTTTAACGATTTATTTTTTACGAGTATGTGTAGTTTCGTTGTTGTTGTTCTCGTTGTTGTTGCGATGCCTTTTTACAATTTTTGTGGTAGTTAGTTACTTGGTTGTTGTTGGTGTTTAGGTACTACCTACCTCTCTACCTGGCTGTAGTTGTTGTTGTTGCTGCCGTTTAGTATATAGTGGCATATTTGTGCGCAATTTGTATTAAAGTGTTAAAAAGTTAATGAGGTAAACAAAATTGTAAAATGCTACTGAAAAATTTATTCATGCACGAAATTTCATTGATACATAATCGCTTCTGTAGCGTTGGAGTTATTTGATTCGAAATCATTCTATCAATGCATTCATTCATTTATGCATGGTGGTATATCCAGGGGGACGAGCTGACTTGTGTTAGGTGTTTTCAATGGATGGAAGTCCCACACTCAGACTCTTAATGCTTTTCATTATGTTTTTGAAATGCTATCCAAAAGAATTAAGGGGACTTAATTGATCTGAATATGAATCAAATCAGAGCGACTCCTAGTTCAACTGAATTCGGCAACTGTGACTCCTTCTTAATGCAAAAAGAGTTATCATGAATAAGTGAACATTGCAATTAGAATTTTGTAAAGTATGTACAAAATTTGTTAATATCTTATCTCATATAAAAGCTTATTTTTTAAGAGCTTGGTTTTTGAAAATAAAAAAAAAAGTCAGAAATTTTACAAAAGTGAATAAATTTTTTATTTGGATCGATTAATCAATTCCTGCCATTTACTTTTTAAAGATAATTTCACTTAATTGTTGCCCGCGACTACGCTTTATGTGGTACATTCTGATGGCCCAATTTTGGCAAATTTTTTCACAAATTTCAGCCGGAATCTCACCAATGACAATGACGCGTTCAATTTTGGATTCCAAAGAAGAAATCGTGTTTGGCTTGTCCCTACCTACGAATTAACATACCCCCACAAAAAATAGTCTAACGGGGTCAAATCACACAATCTTGGTTGCCAATTGACTGAACCAAAACGAGAGATTAACTGCTCACCAAATTCGCCTCTCAATTTATGCATGGTCTAGCGTGCAGTGTGGCATGTGGCACCGTCCTGTTGGAACCACATGTCGGCCAAGTCCAATTCTTGCATTTTCGGCAAAAAAAAAAGGCGTGTTATCCCCGAACGGTATCTTTCTCCATTGACCGTACAGCCCAATGATGCCGCCTGCCCATAAACCGCACCAAATTGTGCATTTTTCGGGATGCATTGGTAGCTGCTGAATTGCCTCTGGCTGGTCTTAACTCCAAATACGGCAATTCTGCTTCTACACGTATCCATTGAGCCAAAACGGAGCCTCGTCGCTGAAGACAGTTTTGCTTGTGAAACACATTTTTCACAGAGCACGAATTTTGATAATAAATTTCAATAATTTGCAAACGTTGTTCAGGCGTACATAAGTCTATTCATTATGAAATGGCAAACCAAACTGAGCATTTTTTACTTTGACACATGTCAAAAATCATGCGTGAACTGTCCGAAATATTAACGTCAAAAACTAAAATCACCCTTTATAAGTAGCGAATTTCCTTCACTTGTTCATATTCTCAAGTATGACAATAAGTTCTCATCCATCAACCCATCACCGCAGATCTACCATTGTCATCAACACATTTTTCTTTTCTATGGTTACAAATTAACAACTTATTTATGTACGAAAAAAAATATATATCTCGTTACTCGACAATTTAATGTTTGATTAGCAAAAAAGCATAATTCCTACACCACTTCTCACCTCGCAAAAGAACTCAAGCTCAATGCATTTTTGTACTTCATCATCAGTTTAATTTGTTGTGTAATGGATTTAGAAACATACAAACATACATGTGGGTATGTATATGTGTATGTAAGTGTGTTTGCTAGCCGCGCATGTTAAAATCCACTCATCCCAGCCATTGTCTTAAAGCAAAAGTAGGCGCTAATCACTGTTTAAGTTTTATTTTCATTTCATCTTTCTTCTTATTACTATAATCAGCGTTTAAGTTTAGCACTTGACCGCAAACTACATATAATGTCTTTTTGTTTTCGTTTTTCTTCTATTACCTGGTTTTCTTCCCTTTCTGCTTTTATTTTATTTTCCTTAGCATTTAACGCCTCTGGGCTTTTCAAAACCTTTCCAGCACCAGCAAGCAACAAAATTGCATTATTGTCCCACAACCACCACAGGCAGCGCAGCCTCCACACCATGCCACGCCTTCTTTCTTCCCTCTTACAGTTTTCGTCGTCATCGCTGTGTGCATTCTGCAATAATGCCGCTGCTGCTGGAAAGTGTTTTCATGCTTACGAGTATGTTACGCGCAGCTTTTATTTACGCATCTGCACATGCGCTTTAAAACTTAAACTTCTTCTCTTTCTTCTCGCTTGTGTTTAAGTGTTTTGGTCATTTACTTGTGTAATTTATCTTATGCTTGTTTTACTTTTAACACTTCGGACGTATTTTTTCGTCATTTTCATGTTCTTTTTCTAGTATACTAGCATACCTATAACTCAAGCATTCACATTTTGAAAGAAAAGATAAGAAAAGAAAAACCCCAGAACTCAATAACTCTGTGTACGAATGATCGTTACATTCAAAATTAGCGATAGCATCGATTGTGTTATAAAGGATCTACGATTATATAGTAGGTACTGAGGACGGGTTGCCATAACCCATTTTGAACATCTATCGATTTTTCACAGAGCAACTTCGATAATTGTGATCGCTGTGGTGTAGTTGGTAGTGTGTCGACCTGCTGCGCAGAGTGTCCCAGGTTCAAATTGTGGCTCAGGCAAAATAAAAAAGTAGAAAAGTCAATTTATCTGCACGGCACCACCTCTTGGCAGGCAATGGCAAATCTACAAGAGTAAAAATTCACTTCGAAAATCTTTTCACTTCGACAGTCGGGTTCGGCATAAAGCTGTATTAATGTTCAAATATAATACGTAAAACATGAGTGGTTGCGAAAAGTTCGGCCCAGACCATCCATAAGCTGTCGTGCCAATGAAAGAGGAAGAAGAAGAACTTTGATAATATGTCAAAAATACATTTATCAACTATATCCAAAAAAATCACTATTTAATGTTTTGAGATGAGCTGGCAAAACTAAACATAAGAAAAAATAGTTTTGAACGAACTGCTTAAGTTCTTAAAACAGTCGGCATGGATCAGATTCACCCGCCTTATCGTGCAAAACAAAATAGAAAAAAGCTGAGGTTGCGGTATCAAAACGACGCGCTAGCGCTAATTTGGTTCGTGTTACGAACCACGACTATAACAACAACAACGACATTCGATTCGGGAAAAATTTATTTCACAGGATGTTGCAAAAAAAGTCACCGCATTTCCTCGATGTAGGCAAAAATCATTTTTTAGTGGTGAAATTTTTTAAAACGTTTTAAGAAATCAGAGCTTCTGGTACCAGCTCAAAATTGCTCAAGCGCTTTCAACCATAAAGCGTTAGATAAAGTTATGACTCTAAGCAGTGACTTCGTCTTTGAATACCAGAACATTAAAGAATTTCTCTTGTAATTCAGAACAACGGAATATAATAAAACATATTAATCTTTCAAAATTTGAATTATTTATTATGGGGAAACGGTTTTGTAATAAATTCGATGAACTCTCTTTTGATTAACCACACAGCTCCAAGTATCACCTCAGACATCATACACAAAGCAGCAACCCTGTTAATCATAACGAAAATGCAGAAACTTAACGAAGTGTAAGTTAAAAACACAATTGTTGTTCGGGAATACGACGAAAAATCTTCCCGTGCCGTTCATAATAAAGCTTCTGTGAACGTATGTACAATTTTATAACATTTTAAACTTTCTCAATGTTTTTTAAATTTTCCGTGTTTGTACACTTACACAAGAGTGTTTTAGGGATATCCTTGTGGGTATTTATGATCTTTTCCTAAAGACTGGCGGTTTCAACAAGATTTTAAGAAATTTCCCTGGAACAAAGTTCTCTTCAATCCAACAAAAGTAAATCCAGCGTCGTTTTCTTATAGATGGTGATAATACTTGCATACTTCCGCACCAACTCCAGCGCACTATTACGTGGATTATAGATAAATATCAACCCTATCGAAGGAAGAAAAGGATCACCAAAGTATTGCCCCAGAATAAGTGACAAAATAAGTCAGCTCTAGGTGACCGTAGCAGTTGGCCTGACCGTAGCACGAAATGAACTCCAGCTCATGATTATAGCTCCACATAAAGTTCGGACTGCCAAATAATTTACACATTTTCTGTTTCATTGACTAATATTCATTATATTTTTTCTTTTAGTATTATTTTTTTTGTTTTTGGTCAACAACTTTTCAATGTTAGTGTCATTCTTGGCTAGTTATGTAGTATTGTTTTCACAGACAATGCTAATTAGTGTTTGTTGGTATTGTTTGTGTGTAGCTCTGGTATGGTATCTTGTCATTTGTTGTTTTTATTAACGCAGGTTATTTGTTGCCTAAGTTAACGAGTTAAGGAGGCGTGAATTGCTTTTTGTCTGAGAATATTGGTAATCTGTACGATGCTTACAGACATATGAATGTAAATATGTATGTACTCGTATGAATGTATTTTATGTATATACCTATGTAGTAAATATAAATATTAAAATATGTATCATGCTAAAAAAAAAGTCTACATTTCCAGATACTTTCGTTTTAAAATTTCTAAAAAGTTCGACCATTTCAAAATTCAACTCTAGAATTTATTTTGCCTACAGCTTCAATATACTAAATATATGGCATCAGTCGCTCAGTTAATCATTGAATATGGCATGCAACATGGGGCAAGGTGTATTTGTAAATATTGCAATGCCTTAACTTCAGCGCTTGTTTGTCAGTAAGAAAACACTTTATAAATCATGTTAGGTCTACTGCAACAACAACCGCAACAAAAACAACAAATGTCGGCAATATGCAAAGCTGCAATAAAGTAAAAAGTAAAGTGAAGCTAGGAGCGAGCAACATAAACTTGTTTTAACAAAAAAGGGCGCAACAATTTAAAACTCAATGCAGCGCATCATAATTCACAAACGCACAATTGGAGAGCGCAAGCGCATAAACTCAGCCAACTGAACTAAGGCTGAGCTCAAGTTGAAGTGCAGGAGGACCCACTAAATGCACTAAAGGTTTATTTGCAGCAAAACATTTTTATTTCACACAGTGATTTTTCCTCTATATGGTATTTATGTACTGTACTGCAATATTTCAGAACGAAAAAAGATGAAAAGTCAAACTAAAATACTTAAACCTATATGAGCAATTCCATATATAATATAAAACCTTTTACCGATTCAATGGAAATACAAATAAATATATGATTATATAAAAAATCGGACAAAGAAAACTGATCACTAAAATCAGCATCTACGATCGATTGGAGGTTTTTTGTATGAAAAAGTTTTACAAAACTTTGAAATCACCAATTAGTAGGTATTATTTCGGAAAGCAATATGTTCCAAGCTACATACTCGTATAAATGGAAAAATTTGTTTGTTGTTTTAACCTCATTGCAAGTTACCATAGTTTTAAATGAAAGGGAATCTAAAATTTTAGGAACTGTGATTTGGGTCGAAATTTATTCCAGCTTTCACTGTTGATTTTGTTAAATAAAGGCTGATTGAAAAGGTCTCATTGAGATCTATCGATTGGCATCACAAACGTTTCGATATTTTAATAAATTCAGCCCACAAGAGGTGTTCGAAAAATCTTTTGTGACGATTTGCGGTCCAAAAACGTGATATTTTTTGTTTGCCCATACATCTCCGCCAACCTTAATATACATACCCACAAACCACAACAAAAATAACCTACTCCCGAAAAAGAAAATCAATTTATTAGCTTAATTAAATGTTCCGTACATAGTAAATTAACATTTCCTTACCACAATTGACCATCCCCGAAAAACAGCATCCTTTGCCCGGCGCTCCAATGCAATCTCTTTAAACTCTTTCGTTAGCGTTATGTTTACTTACTGCCTTCCACTTGAAATCACCAGAAAATGCACCTGCGGCTAATGTCACTCAATTCCAAATAATGTCAACTTGTGTACGCTTGCATGTGTGCGTACGATTAACCCTTGCTATTTCGCTTACCTCAAAAGCAACCCCCAACTCTTGCATAAAGTAGCACAATTTCCGCTTGAGTAAATTTGCTCAAATAAATTGCTAATAAATGTTATTAACTAAAGTAAATAAATGCTAAAAATTAATACTTACTCCCCCTCACCTCACCCCACCACCATTACATATTTCCAATTTGCCTAAAACGAAATTTTATTTCCTTTGTATGCGTGAAATAGCAACTTCCTGATACTTTTCTCATTTATTTGCATTTGCATTAACTTCAAAGCTTGTTATTCACCTTAAACCCCTTCCCGGGTTTCGTTTTACCAACACAATTCAATGAAATAAAAATATAAAAACATTTTCCTGCTACTTTAACCATTATTCTCGAGCAAAAATCAAAAATACTTTGCTTGATATTTTTTTGCTGTAGTGATTTTTACCTTTTATAAAATTTTATCCTTTTTTCCAAATGATTTTTTTCTGATTGTATGCTCGACATTAAAAATCAATTGCGAAAAGAAAAACCTTTTAATTTATTAACAAATAAAAGAATGAAGGACTTTCGTCTGCTTCGTCGTGTCTATTACAGAATTTAATCAATCTAATCGTGCACTTTGCATTGAAAGTCAAAATGTTTTTTTAAGCCAATTTCTATTTTGCAATTGTTCTTTTGTTAGTATTGTTTTCTTTTTGTTACTCTTGTTGTTGTAACAAGCACTTTTTTATTGTTTGTAAGAAAGTGAAGTGAATTGAATTGAATTGCACCCTCAGTTTAACCCTTTCAAATAATCATTTGCTGCAATTGAATTGGTTTTATCTGCATTTTTTATATATTATATTTTAAAAGATTTTAGTTTTGTTTCTAAAATAATTTAATTCTATTTCTTTTTTATTTCTTTTTGATATTGCGTCGAAATATATTGAAAGACCAGCTACTCCCGTCGTGGATTAATCCAGCTCTAGTACTAAATTATTATTACGCATCACTTTTCACGTGATAAACTGGGCACCTACTACGACCTTGATTACCTACAGGAATGGAGTATCATACGAAGAGAAATGTGTCCTATAAATAAACGAAGTAATCTTTCAGATTTTGGATAAGCCCCAAAACTAATATTGTTTAGAATAATCCACACAAAGTTTGTAAAATTCCTTAATGATTTATGGTTCAAATACTATTTGAATAGGCTAAATCTGCTGATAGATCAGGAAACGAGTTTAGATCTAGAACAATAATAATACTTAATAACTAATTATATAAAAGTTACATAGTTCTGGAAATAGAATACGTAAAAGCAGCCTAAAGGGAGATTTCTAGAATTGGGACAATAGGTCATGTTTTAGTAAAAATCTTACAAAAAAGTAACGGGAATTGGTCAATAATACACAAAATATTTTTTATTCATTAAAATTTATTGTATCGCCGTCAAAACAATTCACTTATCCTAACGAATAATCCAATCATCAAAACATTTTCCAAACGTATTTTCGACTTCAGGAATCAACTTCAGTTCTCGACGCGAATTGTCTGGTATGTTTTTGTCGATTGAAAACAGTAGCCTCGAAGTGGTAATTTTCGTTTTCGAAAGAGAAAAAAGTCTGTAGTTCGATGATATTTGTGGAGTTTTTGGCCAGAAATTCGTTCACACAATAGTCTTGTGAGATGATGCGTTGTCGTGGTGCAAAATGAGTTATCTTTCCATAAACTTGGCCTTTTAGGCGAATTTGCTCTCCCAAACGCCGAATAACGCCCGGATAATATTCTTTTTTTACCGTCTGACCTTCTGGCAAGAATTCCGAATGTAAAACAGCACGATAATCAAAGAAAACGTTACATTGCCTTTTGATCGACTTTGACGTGGTTTTTCGATCGCTTTTGAATGCACTGTACCAATCATATTGTACGTATTTTGATAAATTCGATTCACTGTAAGCCTTCTGTTACATTTTCAGCGAATCGGCACACGAAATTCCATTTGCAATACAAAATTTGAGACAAATTCTTTGCTCGATATCGATATTTGTATTCAGTCGTAAAACACACTTGAAATTAACTGACAAAATCGAGCACTGTAAACCAACTAACGTCAGAATAGAGGACAGTAGTGCCAACTTAGCGGCAAAGAGAATTTTTACGATCCTTTCCCGGTACTTTTTTTTAACTTCCGCAAATGTTACATATACAAGTACCTTTCTGGTTTGAAATACGGATATTAATTTGGAAATAAGAATAATTTAATTCTGCAAGAATAGTAATTTTGAAATCAGAAAGAGCAATTTGAAATCAACTAAGCTTAATTTATTTAATAATCAGAAAATATCATCTTGAATTAAAAATAGATTGTCTGTGGGAGGGAATCGTTTAAACTTATTACACACTCCTTACTTCGCCTTAATGGAGGCAGATTTAGTATCATCCTCGGCCGGAGAACTTAATATTTTGGCCCTTATTCGTCAATGTTTGATTTCATAGAATCAATGTGGGGCAAAGTAAAGATATGCATTAAATAACTTTTTCTAGAATGTAATTACTTTACTTTACTTTTAATGGCACAACAGCCCATGGAGGACCTAGGCCGAGCTTTTCGCATCCACTCATGTTGTGCGTGTTATATTTATACATGAATTGGAGGGACCTACAGTTTAATACCGAGTCCGAACGGCGAAGTGAAAAACTTTTCATAGCAATTTTTACTCTTGTAGGTTTGCCATTGCCTGCCAAGAGGTGGTGCCGTGTAGAAAAATTATTTTTTTCTACTTTTTGATTTTGCCTGTATCGAGATTCGAACCCCGGACACTCTGCGCAGCAGTCCAGTGCACTACCACTACGCCACAGCGACCACTGTGTAATTAGAATGTAATTAGGTTGACCTAAAACACCTATATAGGTCTAGTGCAAAATATTTCCCCTACTTTAAGACAGTGTACCTACCTACCTAATTCTTAAGATTTGTGGTTGTCTAAAGGTTGCTAATAATTGAGCCATTAAAGTAATTTTAACTTTAATAAAATTTAAAATTATCATAATAAAAAGCATACGAGTATAATTCATGGCTTTCAATTTATGAAATTGATATTTAAAATGAACTGAAAGGCAAACAAGATGGTAATAAAAGCTACAACAACAATTACACCATTAATATCAACAAAAATTGCGGCGGTATGTATTATGGTATATGACAACAAACACCATACCTACAACAACGGCAACCATTCATACGTACATACATATGCACATATGTACACTCAAACATACACACATACATATTTTCATATACACATACATATATTTACATAAGAATGAGTATGTGAATATGCAAAAAAGTACCTGCTGCATTATATAAATATTTACATAATATGTTATACCCGTACGTCAGATTGTACTAAGTGGAGTATGTTTTATGAAACGCATAACGCCGCCGCCTGTTGTTGTCAACAACATGATCAGCACCATCCCCAACAAACATTATCAACATCAACACCAACAGCATCAACAACATCGACGATGACGACTTTAGCATCGACAGCAACATCATCAAAATCAACAATACTCGTAACAGGAGCAGCAACATACAAACATTGCCAAGTATGTATTATTGACAACGGTACGACGGCATTCGCTGTGTGTTTACTTTCACATATGCGCCGCAGACAATTTGCATATTTATTTCGCCATTAATTAAATTACATTGTGCAAATTGCAAAATGCATAAAGGATGCCAAAAGTATATGAAGATATGCACTAGCAACAGCAAGTGTGCTATTTATCATGCATGAGTGTTTATATATACTACATACATATGTATGTACTCGTATGTGCAGTACAGCATGCAATACACGGCTGGAATTTGAATTCGTTATAATTATTAAAGGATTAATACTTGCATCCATGCATGAATGTACTCGTATCTGTATGTATGAGCAACGAGAAGGAGCAATGCCAATCAGCAGAAACAACAAATATTGGTATGAGCTGGTATGTTGCTGTAAGCAATGCAAGTGGCTTGACTTTATGACGTTTGCCACAAATGCGTGTTGCACATGAATAGAAGATATACATACAATATTCATATGCAAACACACACTTATATATTCACGATGTACAATTATGTGGCAAGTATTGGAATCTTAAATCGTCAACATTACTGCGCTGAGCGCATCCATTCGATAACTTAATAAGGTAAGTAAATAGGCGGTGGTATCCTGTGCTTGTGTGTGTGAGTTTGTCGCAAAGGATATATTGTGCCTGTTAAAAGGATAGCATTTAAAGGATGGATGAATATGTTCTTTTTCTACAGTAGGCAGATTCTCTTCAACGCTAAGATTTAATACATTGTTATCGGTCTACATAAATGACCCCAATATATGAGGTTACTGGGATAATTTAACTATTTTTTTTATCCAGACATTGATGGTTATCTCTAATCATATAAAAAATAAAAATATTTATTTTTCTCGATTTTAAAAGAGTTAATAAATTATAAAATTTAATGTAATAACATTTTTTTAAATAATTTATTAGAAATGAAATATTATTCGTTTTTAGCCATTGCGAACAAAATAGTATTAGAAAAAGTTTCATTTCGACCAAAAGCAACTCTGCAGCGAGCTCAATTTAACCACCAGACCGATTACGGGATGAAAATTAGATAAGTTCGATCCAATCCAGCGAACACCACGAAATTGTTGTTGTATGGATCACGAAGATAAAGCTTTTACTCACTCTCATAGCGAACACGATATACTCGGTGAAGTGAACACCGAGTAATCAGGGTGGCAATGAGCTATTTTACAACAAAGGTAAAATAGTGGGAAAACATGCAATACTTTAATTTGCAGAAAAGTCTAATAATATTTTTAGAGCTTAAAAGTGGATATTATTTTCTTTATAAAACTATGAAAAGTATTTATGCATCATATTAGCGGTATTCACGATGTGATGTTTTGCATCATTGCAAATTATTAACTTGACTCTCCATCTGGATAAAATCATTTAAAGTTTGTCGCCGAACAGCGAACACCAGTATAACCACGGCCTAAACGAGATAAAGAAAAGTGCAGCCAAGTCATAGTGTTTGATTTTGACAGTTAGTAGTGTATTTATTTATACTAAATGGCACCATTTACTCGTTTTGTGAGCATGGAAGAAGGCAAATAAGAAACAGAGTGACTGTATAAAGGTAAACAAAAGTTTCTATGAGATTTTTTCTAATTTAAACATTTTATTTTAACGAATATATTTATTTTGAAAGCTTGTATTTTGTATACATGAAAACAAAGACATGTCTCAGAAAGAAAGAATTTTGGGTAGTTTAATGGTAGAATATTTTATATATTAAGTTATAAATTTATTAAAATTTGAACGTAGTGCTGCCAGGTTTTATTTAAACCACAGTATTGGTGCTGCCATAGAATCTGCTGCAAGTAAAATCAAATTAAAAGAAATAATTCAAAAATATCCAATTCTGCTGCCAAATTTAAATTTATAAACAAAATTGACTAATTTTTTAACTGCTTTATCATATAATCGCAAATCTTGCAGATGTGTCTTATTATCTTCTAACGTTCAAATAAAATTGCTACTACTGCTGACTTATTGCAGCCAGCTCGTATACAAAGGCAATACATATTGTGTCGATGGTTTACGGCAAATAACAAGAGGTATTTTGTCTTTATTTCCGGTTATTTTTCAGAAGAATTCGGATAACAATTTTATTTCAACTAGTCGGTATATTCAGGACCCATTAGAAAATACATTTTCGTTTGTCGCGCCAAAGGTTCATGAATTTAATGCTATAATTGTCAAATTATTATCTTTGAAGCTCTTGCAAGTTAATACTTAATCTAAATGCATTAATGATGCAGATATACAATAAGGCCGTGGTTATGTTGGTGTTCGCTGTTCGGCGAACACATAACCTTTTTCCCCCGTGCTAATCTGGTGGTTACATTAACCTCGTTGCAAAGTGGCTTTTGGTCGAAATACAGTTTTAGATTATACAATTTTTTTGTACGCAATGCCAACAGTAAATGATATGCCAACAAACTTTAAACTATAAAGGTAAGACCATTTGCATCACATCGTGAATACCTTTTCTGCAGTGAAAGTGAAAACAATTGTTTGCATGTTTTCGTACTATTTTATATAAATTTCTGTTCTTCTTGGTAAAATAGCTTCTGGAATAGCAACCCTGAATACTCGGCGTACTCGACGTTCATTTCGCCGAGCTTTATTTTCGTGTTCGGTACAAGAACAATTTCATTATGTTCACCGCAGTGCTGCCAAATTAGTAGGTTTTCGACCAGATTTGATGGATTTTAAAAAATTAATAGAGAACATTTTTTTTATTTGGTGGCAGTGCTTTTTTTCAGCATGGTTTTTTGATTTGAAGACATTTTTTCATTTAGCGGCAATGCTTTCTTTCGACTTGGCAACACTGTACTTTAGTTATACCATATTCTTCTCTTAGGTCGTGGTTATGTTCAGATTTTGCTCGGCGAACACCATGCAATTGTCGTTGCACGGAATACCAACAGAGAGCTTTTACTCACCCTCAAAAATAGTATTAAAACATGCAATTCATTATTTCAATTTGCAGAAAAGGCTGCGGATATTTTTATTGTGGAAATAATAAAAGTGGAAATTATTTTCTTTATAAAACTATGAAAAGTATTTTTACATTACATTAGCGGTATTCACAATGTGATGCAAATGGCCTAAAAACTTCTTTTCTCATTAAAAATATTTTGATGGAGATGATGACTCTACAGAAGGTGTTGCATGCATTGGAGATGCAAACGATAAAAAAAAAAAAGATAATCCATATGTAGCACACCTGGGATCAGAGAATCATCAAACTGGACTATACAAGGCTGAAAGTTTGCATCAATCAGCACATAAACAATTACAAAACTAATTCGTTAAAATTTCCCTCGGCCAAGCATGTAATGACTGCGATAGACTGTGGTTTTTACAAGATTACTAAACTTAACTAAACTTCTGTAGGGTGTTCCAGTGACGCACATAATTTTTTTATTTTTATTTATATACTTCTGTGTAGTCGCAAATATAACACGCACAACATGAATGGATGCGAAAAGCTCGGCCTAGGCCCTCCATGGGCTGTTGTGCCATTAAAAGTGAGTAAGTAGTCGCATTTATGTTTAGTTTCGGAGCATATACCAATATTTATACATATACTTATAATATATATGTGCATTGCAAATACGTGCCAAAGTATGGTATTCTTCGATAGCATATGCCGACACTTTTTTTTTTGGTGTAGTGCAAGAAATGTTCTTGTCACGCTCTTTTAATTTTACGCTTAAATGACGTTCTCAAAGCTTTAATTGGGATCTTCGGAAAATCCTACTTTAATTTTAGTTGCGACTTACTTACTTACTTAGCTGGCGCTACAACCGATGATCGGTCTTGGCCGCCTCCACAAAGCTTCGCCAGTCACTTCTGCTATGCGCGCGCTGGCGCCAGTTGATAAGGCCAAGTGCAGTCAGGTTGCCCTGCACCTGGTCTTTCCAACGGAGATTAGGACGTCCGCTTCTGCGTGATCCTCCACCGTGGTTCGAATAAAACACCATTCTAGCCATTTCTTCCATTCGCTCAACATGAACCAGCCAGCGAAGCCGCTGGAGTTTTATACGCTTGACTATGTCAGTGTCGGCGTACAGCTCATACAGCTCATCGTTCCATCTTATTCGATACACGTCGTCCACGCATACTGGACCGTAGATCTTACGGAGTATCTTCCTCTCGAACGCTCCTAACAGTCTCTCATCATTGATGGTCAATGTCCACGTCTCTGCGCCATACATTAGGACGGGAAGGATGAGGGACTTATAGAGCGTTATTTTCGTCGGTCGAGAGAGGGCTCTACTTCTCAATTGCCTACTGAGCCCGTAGTAACACCTGTTGGCAAGAGTTAGTCTCCGCTTGATCTCAAGGCTGACATTATTGTTGGTGTTTATGCTGGATCCTAGATAAACGAAATCCTTGACGACTTCAAAAGTGTAGTTGTCAACAGTGACATTTTGTCCAAGACGCCGTGACTCTTTGTTTGTTGACACAAGGTATTTCGTTTTGTCCTCGTTTTAGTTGCGACATGTATCACATTAACTCATCTTTATATGGTATGTGCTATGTATTATATTGTTTTTGGCTATAGTTATACGTGTTATTCATACAGCTTTTGTTGTTGTTTCCCAAACAATTACCGCTGCTAATTATACATAACTAGAAGAGAGTGGCGAATAAAACGCAGCTAATAATTTTCATTGATTTTTACAGCAACTGTGAAACTGAAGATCAAGAGAAGAATTAATTAATATCTTCAACATTTGGAAGAAGTAAATACCGTTATGGGGTTTCTGGATAATTTATTAAGACTATTCATTATCGGTATTCTCCTTCGCTTCAATAAATGCTTAAATTATTTGAAATGCAGCATACTTATGTATTACATGATTCAATGATGTATTAAAGAGATATATTTAACCCTTAAATCTCACAATTTTTGATTTTTTTTTCGATTTTATGCGTTGTTATAATGCATTATGCGCTGGAAAAGATTTTCTAACTTTCATGATTTCTTAGCTGCTGGTTATTGTTCGCTGTTCTACGAACACATCATATTTTACTCTCATGCTGGTGTTCGTTACAGAGTTGCTCTTTGTCGAAATTCAGTTTTTTTGTAATACTATATTGGTCGCAACGGCAACACTAAATGGTATACCAAAAAACTTTAAACGATTTTATTAATATGGAGCGTGAAATTAACAATATAATTGAAAAATTATGAAAATAAAATGATTTTTCTTCAATGGTTTTATGAATAACATATTTAATATTCACTTTTAAAAACTAAAAAAAATTTGCAACTTCGCTTTTCTGCATATGAAAATAGTGATGTACAGGTTTGCATGTTTTCCTTCAATTTTACATACATTTTTGTTCCTTTTTGTAGAATAACTCAGTGCTAACCCTGAATACTCGGCGTGCTCGGTGTACATTTCACCCAGCATATCGTTTTCGGTGTAGAGTGAGTAAAAAGTCTTATTTCCTGTTCGGGCAACACCAATTCCATCGTGTTCGCCGAGTAAACTTTGAACATAACCACAGCCTAAGTTATCTTTTTCTTCAAAATGGGTGCAGCAAGAACATGACATAATAAAATTACTCTGTACTTATATTTTAAGATACAAATTCGAGGGATGAAAAATGTTATCTATTCCACATTAAAATTATCGTTAATATTATGATATGAAAATGTTATAATATACATAATCCTGAAAATAAATTGGAAGTGTCCAAAAGCATCAAAAATCCAATAAAGTACACCAAAAAGTCACAGAACAACAACAGCAACAACATAGACGCAAGCAACCACAGAGCGCGCGATGTCAGCGAAATCTAATGAATTAAATTTTAAATTAAAGAAAAAAAAATACATACATACATAGTATATAAGTTAAAAACAACAATGATGAAAACAAAAAAAATCTAAATCTATAAGCTGTCGAAATTTTCACACGCTCACCCAACGTCTAGCGTAAGCCCATACATAAAATGTTGGCTGGGCGATTCATTAGGAGAGCTTGCGGGATGATGCACGAGGCGAGTATTGTCGCCTTTTCAGTTGTGACGCGCTTGATTTATTTTCGATTAAAAATTGTTGTTTTTTTTTTGTATTTTAATTAATTGCTACTGATGTTTCTTGGCTTTTTTCCCTGCCCCTTCTTTATTAATGATTACCAATTACTTTGTCATAAAGTTTTTTGTTTTTTTTTTCAAAACTGGTTTTTTCTTAGTATATGTGCGTGTAATTTTCTTTAAGCTCAAGTGTTGATCGTATCGACAAAATTTAATTCTAGTTAAGTTTATTTTGTGTTGTAGTTAATTCAAAGAATTGTCAGTTAGAAGTATTTTGTTATTGCTCTTTACAAGTTGAAGTGGCAAATAAAAGACTTACTCTTTAAGTCGTGAGTGAGTGCACGTGTGTAATTAAAATTGACTTGAATTCATGGGCGTCGTAAAGAGTTTTAAAGCTATGAGTGGATCGAGAATTCGTAAAACAAACAGTTTTTTATGCGACCCCTCAGGAAATTATTATATACGCCTCCCTTGCCTCCTCCAAGCAGTTGTTATTCTAATACTCGTTCTGTCACACATTAAAAGCTTTCATTTTTATTTTAGCTTCTTTTCTGTCTTGTTGTTATTGTTAGTTTTTAATTAAGTATTTTTAAGTTTTCTTTGTTTGGTTTTTCGGTTGTTTTTGTCGATATCTTAACGTTTACGTCTCATGTCCATTCTTATTTTAATATTTCTTTCTCAAACAAATTTCATAAAATCCTTTTAGCTCATGCTCACATCTTTTCTCTACTTTGTATTTGAGTATTATTTGTCTTTTCTTTGTTTATTTTTATTTCTTTGTTTTTTTTTTTAACGATTTTTCTTAAAATGTTTTCATACTTTTTTTTTTTTTTTTGTTCTGTATAAAGTATTGAGGGAACTTATATTTTCTTGTTTATATTGTTGTTGTGATTTGTACATACACGCTTAAAATTAAAACGATTTTGATTTCATCGAAAAACAATTAAAACAAAAACAAAACAGCTTAAATCTTAAAAAGAATCAAAGGTGTGATATCTCGTAAAAATACAAAGTGTTGTAAACACATTTGATAAATTGTTGTATGACTACAAATCGATTTGGTTGATCGGTGATAGAGAATTAAAGATGAGTAGTTTTGAAAAGTAAAGATTTTACTTTGTTTATTTGCGACAAAATTAATTTTTTATGAATGCATTGGCATGAATCGATTGTAAAGTTAAGAAGTATAAGAAAAAATATGACAGTTTGCTGAATGTTATTTTGAATGCTGGGGACAACATAGGGGATTTTTAAAGAAAAGCGTACTGCCATGATTACTTAGTTAACACTACAACCGATGATCGGTCGTGGCCAGTCAAGTCTCCCTGTACCTGGTCTTTCCAACGGAGACTAGGTTTCTTCATCTGTGTGTTCCTCCACCATGACTCGATTAAACACCCTTGTAGCTGGAACGCCTTATTCCATTCGCTCAACATGACCCAGCCAGCGAAGCAGCTCTTATGCGCTTGAATATGTCAGTGTCGGCGTACAGCTCTTGGTTCCATCTTATTCGGTACACATCGTCCACGCATAGGAAGGGAAGGATGAGGGTTCTGACGGCCAAGAGAGGGCTCTGCTTCATAATTGCCTACTGAGCCCGTAGCAGCAGCTGTTGGCAAGAGTTAATCTCCGCTTGATCTCAAGACTGACATTATTGTTAGTGTTGATGCTGGATCCTAGATAAACGAAATCCTTGACGACTTTAAATGTATAATTGCTAAAAGAGACATTTTGTCTAAGACGCCGTGCCGTGACTATTTGTTTGTTGACACTAGGTACATATTTTGTTTTGTCCTCGTTCACCACTAGATTTATTCGACGAGACTCTCATTTCTGATTGGAGAATGCTGCACTGACTGCTCTGATGTCAATGTCATCCATATTTTGCATAGAAACTCGTGCATGCGATTTGTGAGCTCTTCGCCTCCAACCGTATATAACTCAGCAGGCAGGCCATCTGCACCTGCAGCCTTATTGCTTTTCAGCCAAACGATGGCTAGAACTTACTTACTTACTTTACTTTTGATGGCACAACAGCCCATGGAGGGCCTAGGCCGAGCTTTTCGCATCCACTCATGTTGTGCGTGTTATATTTGTACATGAAGGGAAGGGACCTACAATTTAAAGCCGAATTCGAACGGCGAAGTGAAAAGCTTTTCATAGCAATTTTTACTCTTGTAGGTTTGCCATTGCCTAACAAGAGGTGGTGCAGTATAGAAAAATTATTTTTTCTACTCTTTGATTTTGCTTGTGCCGAGATTCGAACCCCGGACACTGTGCGTAGCAGTCCAACGCACTACCACTACGCTAGAACTTAACATTTTTTAAATGTGTGAACGGAAAAATGTCTACTTGATTTTGAAGACCCAAAAATATTAATAAAACGCAATTAGAAAAAATTTTTGCTTATCTGGTTTTGACCATACGCGCGGTCAATCTGTTAGTGCGTGTTAATTTGTATGCTTTTGCATAATTATTGCATTTCTTTTCTGCTTATAATAAAATAATTAAATATAACTCTAAACCAGTGGTGGCCACCAAGTGTTCGCGTGAGTATTTCACATTTCATCAGTACCATACTCATTTCCATAGAGAAAGAGTTCAGCTGATCAATCGAGCCTATGTCAGTGGCCACCACTGCTCTAAATCCATCCCAATGTCAGCCTTGAGACAAACTGGATACGCATGTGTGAAACGTTGATTTTAACCAACTGCAAAGTAAATGGCAGCCCATTAGCTCAGGATAGTTTGCGGTAGGTTAAACACCTGCTCGGATGGTAAACAGAACAGATTAACGAAACTAATACTAGGCACAGAATGACTTGCAGAGGAGTACTTAGAAGGAAAAAGAGAATAAGAGAATGTTCTGGCCAAGAGATTTTTATCGAACAGAATTTTTTAGATGTTGATGCCACACCGATAAATAAAGATCCACATTGAGAGTTCAAAAAAAAAAAAAAATATTTTTATATGCTTAAATTTTAGGAATTAAGGAAGAAATTTTCTTTTTTGCTATATCAATAATTTTTCAAAAATAATGTTCTGAGAATAAAGACAATCAATTGCCTTCAGGCAAAGAAGAATTTATATGTTCATTCCATGATTATTTATGATTCGGCATAAGCAATATACTATAATATTGAAATCAATTTATAAATACCTCAATATACTTACATACATATGTACATACTGCATACATATATAATTATTATGTTTGATCTGCAATTTGTAAACAAATTATTCTTCATTGGGTACTCGG
The DNA here is from genome assembly GCA_958295655.1 of Palloptera scutellata. Lineage (NCBI taxonomy): Eukaryota > Metazoa > Arthropoda > Insecta > Diptera > Pallopteridae > Palloptera > Palloptera scutellata. The sequence goes on along the minus strand of OY282449.1, from coordinate 114,671,218 downwards.
AAAACACGAAGCGCTAAAAAAATAATGCAACAGTTTATCTACTACATACACATACTTATGTAAATATGTATGTACGAGTATGAACATAGTATGTATGTAGTAGTACTCGAATTTTATTTGCATTCTATTATATATAACTAATTCCCAGGACATGCAAATTTATGTATTCACCATTAAGTTTCCTAAAAAATGGCCAATCAAATTTTAATGACCACCATACGCCCACAAACAACAAATAAGACAAATAATAACAACTTTAAAGAAAAGTAAAAAAAAAAACACTGAAGAAAAACAGACAACAACTAGCAGCAACAAAATAAAACACTTTCTGCAATTCAATTAAATTTTTGTTGATTTTAAAAAATGATTTCTTCATTAAACTGATTTTTTCTGCAGCTCGATGGCGGCGGCGGTGGCCGCATACGTTGATTTGTTTGTACATTTTTGCACAAGCACATAAAATTATATACTTTGTAGCTGCTACAAAATCGAAAATGATTGAAAATCAAAAACCTAAAACTCTTCAAGTTCTGTTTTTGTTATTGCTGCTGTTGCCGCTGCTGCTTTATGTTTGCCTTAATGCCATAGTGAAAATTGTTGTTAATTATCAAAACAAATCTTTTAAGTTTCAGTGTAAAATTATATGAAATTTAGAACAACACAAAAAGTATTTGATGAACACGAATAAATTTCAATTCAATCGTCATTATAATTTTTAATCAGAAAAAAATAACAATATTTTGTAATCATATTTGACCCCACTGTGCGTATACGTAATAAGTTGAGGCTGTTTTGCTGCACAGAATAAATATTCGCCTACTGCTCTGCAACAGCACTAACAAAAAGTTATTGTTAATGGTATAATTGTTATTGTTTTTGAATAGCACAAAACACACATTCACAATCATAATCTGTGTAATATTACTTTGTCGCTCAGTGCGCTGACATTGGTGCAATATAAGTTGTGTTTCTTTTGTTGTTGCGTATACCGGCTTAAACAAATTTTTGTACTGGAGATTAATCTTATAAATTATTATATCGCGGCGATATCTGTACCTGCGCAGAATTATCACCGGTATAAAACAAGTGCAGCCAAGCAATAGTTTTTAATTTTGATAGAGGAATATTTGTTAGTAGTAAATGGCACAATTTACTCGTATTTGATTGTGAGTGAAGAAGGCAAATAAGAAGAAGAGTGACAGTAAAAAGGTAAACAAAAGAGCTTGTATAAAAGTTTTTCTAATTCAAACCGTTTATATTCACGAAAATATTTATTTGGAAAGCTAGTATTTTGAATACGGGAAAATTATATTCAGAAAGAAAAAATTGTACTTACTTACTTGGTCGGCACTACAACAGATCTCCTTGTACCTGGTCTTTTCAACGAAGATTAGAACGTCATCTACTGCGTGTTAATCCACCGTGGCTCGATTAAACACTCTTCTAGTCAAAGCGCCTACTTCCATTCGCTCACCATGACCCAGCCAGCGAAGCCGCTTAATTTGTATACGCTTGACTAAGTATGTCAGTCTCGGTGTACTACTCACGGTTCAATGTTATTTTATACACGTCGTCCATATATTGGATCATAGACCTTACGGAGTATCTTCCACTCGAACGTTCCTAACAACTTTTTTTTTCTTTTTTTTTTATTATTGAGATCATTGTGTTGAATGGAAGGAAGATTGATAGGTGGGAGAAAGAAGGAGGGAGAATCAGAGACGGAATTCAATCACACAGGACACAGATAAACTTCTCATCATTGGTGATCAAGGGAAAGGTTTCCTTTCGAATTTTGGTCTGATTAATGGGTCAAAATTGTATATATTTATTTTATTCTATAAATTGAGAATTTAATTATTTTATATACGCGTCAAAGGAAACGCAACTAATGTTTGCTCTACATACTCGTATATTTTTACTTTAATTCCTTTTGATTTCCAACATTTAATTTTGTTTAGTATTTTATAATAACAATTGTTATAGCTTTTTATGTACATGTTCTTGTTTACACTAATTACTGATATTTATTTACAATATGAAAGTGATACTTATTTTAGATTTTACATGCTTTTATAACATCACATATATATTTTTCACTTTTACTTAATACTAATTAGGCTTTCGTAAATATGTAAGCAAATTTTTCTGTAAAACGATTGTGAAATCACGACCGTATTACAACGAAATTGAGAGCAGTAAGGCAAACAACGAAAAGTAAATTTGGTGTTAATCGAAGAATGAGACTTTGGGCACTTAATCTTGCAATATTAAAAAACAATCTCACAGATCAACATACCATTAAAAATCCATTTTAAAAATTATAATATATATTATTCTGAAATGCAATTGTTATCCGAACCTGGCGCATAGTGTGAAAAATTTCACCAAGTAGCCTTGGACAGATCTAGTTTTTTGATGTTTATTTGTTCTCAATAAATAAAAGAGGTCGCTGTGGTGTAGTGGTAGTGCGTTGGGCTGCTACGCAGATTGTCCGGGGTTCGAATCTCGGCACAGGCAAAATAAAAAAGTAGAAAAAATAATTTTTCTATACAGCACCACCTCTTGGCAGGCAATGGCAAACCTACAAGAGTAAAAATTGCCTATGAAAAGCTTTTCACTTCGCCCATGGAGGGCCTAGGCCGAGCTTTTCGCATCCACTCATGTTGTGATTGTTATATTTGTACATGAATGGAAGGGACCTACAGTTAAATGCCGAATCCGAACGCCGAAGTGAACAGCTTTTCATAGAAAATTTTTACTTTTGTAGGTTTGCCATCGCCTGCCAAGAGGTGGTGCCGTGTAGAAAAAATATTTTTTCTACTTTTTGATTTTGCCTGTGCCGAGATTCGAACCCCGGACACTCTGCCTAGCAGTCCAACGCACTATCACTTCGCCACAGCGACCACCACATTTGATTACATCACCACATTTTCCTCGACGATGAATGGTTGATTGTTTGAAACAGTACACTGCTCTGACTAATTTCTCATGTACACAAAATTGTAATGAAGATTTTAAAATTTTTAGCTTTTTTATATGGTACATATACTAATTTTCCGTCCCTCCCTATATCTAATTTTTTCAGGATTTCCAATAAGTGAGACCCCTCTTGGCGTCGAAGGTTGATCGGGCTACATCCCGTATTTTAATCAGTGTTGTCCCATGAACTAAAGTATTGGAGTTGGAAACCCTACCCATAACGGACTTAACATAATTACTCTGAAATACTTCCATGGAGCATACTCGGATCCCGATTACTTTTTGTGTGTAGCATAGTGTAATTTGAAAAATTTTTGACGGAAAGGAAGGAGCAAGTTTCCTCCGACAATGTTGTAAAATACGCAGTTTCAACAATAGACGCAAAATTTTTAAATCATCATAAATGAAATATGCAAATAGATGTAAGAAATAAATACATAAAATACAATACATAATAAACATGACACATCACATCATAATACCAAAAACTGACAATGCCATCAAGGAAATGACAAAGGCGAAACAAAATGATCAAATATTTTTGACAATTCCTCTGAACAACTACAAAATTTTGCACATTTTAAGCAGTAGGAGCATCAGCAGCGATGGCAACGACAGAAGCAGGCAGGCTGGGCCACAACAGTGACAACAAAAAGCCGCAAACAGTTCGCTTAGAATTTTATAATCCAATTTTTCACGCAACCACAATGAAGCTTCGAACAACATACGTACAACAACAATACACAAATGCATACATACATACATAAAAATGTATTTAGTTATGTCAAACCACAAAATTCAATATGAATACGACACCGAAAATGTCAAGTGGCGGCGTGCTGTGGGGAAATGCGCGCACAAATGACAGCAGCAAACACAGAGAAAAAAAGGATAAAGGATAAAAAGTCCTTTGTGTGGCATATCATGGCAAAGCGAAGCGTTCTAACGGTGTATTATGCATTATGAAATTATCCTTTTTGCCTCTTTATGTCATATGAGACATTCGGATCTCGTGGGATCTATTTATTTTATAATATGTATTTTTATTATGACTATATTACATGCAGGGTGTAAATACTTCAAAGTGTTGTATGCCGGAGTGAGTGTTTTCCTGTTTTTACTGAATTTAGGAAAATGTATAGAAAGTGACTCGTAATGTTTCTTTTTCCTCTTCATGTAGACAATTGAAATGCACTTGAGTGTGTGGCGTAGATGTGACATGTGAAGTGCTTGGCGTGTACATGTGCATAGTGTGTAGGAAGTTAGCTTCATTTGACTTAAAAAAAAAAGTAAATAAAAAATTAAATAAAATATTTGACACATTAAATTAAGGAATTTAAAGAGTAGCATTTGTGGTTGATAAGCTTCAGGAATACATTTTTGAGTATATTTTAACAGATGATGACTTGTCTTTAATATCAAAAATATCGTCTATGGGTACATATACACTTTTCGAGTATTAAAACAGTTTAAATTCAAAATGTGCATATCGTCTTTGGGGGCTATCAGTATCACGAATGTGCAACGTTAGAGCTTAATGTGACTGGCATGTTAGCGTTTGCAGAGGTTATCCAAAGGAACGGTATTTAAGGGAAAATTATTGACGCGCGGTTGGATGAAAACGCTTGAAGTGAAGAGGGAGCGAAACGAAAATTTAGTCACGATTTCCTCCCTCTTTAAAGAAGTGTTTGTTTGTAGTAGTGTAGAGAGAAAATGCAGGTATAAAAGACCTAACCACGTTTCACTTCCTTTGTGTGTAGCGGCTACACATTTTAGTTTTAATTTTTTTTTTACGAAGAAACAAAACTGATATCCCAGAAGTCCCATTCCACAATTGGATAGGCTGAGTTCCTATTTGACAATGCTTTACAGTGGTACCAAATATCAAGTTCCAAAATGCAACCCTAATGTCATTATGCAATGTATCGTGTTCTAATTTGCTATAGACATGTTATCGATACACATCACAAAGGTATAAAACGCATCACTAACTTTATTGGTGCTTTCTGGATTTACGGAAATGGCTGGCGGTTACAGATAAGTAAGATGTAATTTTTAATTTTTTAGTTTCTTATTAATACAAATATTTATCTGCTTTTATTTATTTCCCAAAAATAATAAGTGGACACGAAACGAAACGAACTACTCTCAAAAGTGCGTTTAGAGCCGAGCCGGAATTATGCGCCAAAGAAGGAAGCGATCGGTGCTGCGAAAAGTTAAGGAATCCGAGCCGAACACCCCATTTTCTTGCAACGACAGTCGCTTGTATGGTTATGAGTTTTTATGGTATGATATTTTTCTAAATGCTAATAATGGCTAAAACACGAACAATTTTTTTGACATTTATACAATATTAAAAATTGTCTAAGAAAAGCTTTTCGCTTCCCCCCACTCACGTATAAATATGATATGGATGCGACCTAGGCCATCCATGGGCTGTTGTGCCATTGAATGAAGAAGAAGAAGAAGAGAAGAGAGGAGGGTTAAACAAGTTTTAATAACTTTCTTAGCCTGCCCAAAAACCTGAAGCACTGCAACAAATGGCTAATTTTACTCACGACTTTAATGCCAAAAAATTGTGCTATCTCTTGTTAAATGTTTACTTACGAAAATTTAAAAGTCCATCATATTTCTACATAAATGAATTAATTAAAATATCACTGTATATTTTCAACATTTCACTGAAAGAATTTAGGGCTCTTGTGAATTGCCTGTCAAAGAGCGGAAAATTGAAATCAAAACACACACAGCTACAGCCACAGCACGCATGTGGAACATCAAATGACAGCTAGAGCTATTACACTCACTTTCGAAATTGGATCAATTGCGTTGATTACAGTACCGATCACGTCGGTCGCAATCACATCACATGGCAACGCGCAACTCTTTTGTATATAAATAGTCTGTATGTAAATGCTAGATGGCAAACAATGCGAGAGAGCGACTAAACAATTCAGCGTCGTCGATCCAAATTTTGTAGACTAATTTTAGAAAATTTAGAAAATACAATTTTCAAATCGAATTGCAACATGAATATCCATATTTTTCTTCCGGAATGTAATGGCGGCGAGAGCAGCAACATCACAATGGGTAACAGAAGCCACAGAAGCAACAACAACCATAACTTAAAATCAAATTTATTAATAAAAATTTGAATATTTAAATATCAAAATGTGCGCACATGTGGTTGGCCACCGAAACCCGAACACTCACATAGTACATACATACATACATACAAGGAGCCAAGGAGGAATAGCAGAAAACTGAGGTGTAGTGGGGTGTATGGAGGGGGCAGAGCAGGCGCAAATGTGTATGAATGAGTGATTTTGGCCATGTGGAATCCGTTCAATAATTTCACTTGACATCGACATCGCGTTTTGATGGAAATTCAAATCCGAATCGAAATCGAAATGGTTAATTCTTACTGAACAAACACAGAATATTTCTTTCTTGCTTTGTGAAGGGTGAAGATTATATATTTATTTTCATTAAATATTAGAAATAATAATTTAATTATTTATGAATACTTTACGGGATACTTGTGTGAAATGTTTGTGTTATTTATTGGCCGTGGATGTACAAGGCAAGTAGTATTTGCAATTGGAACTGCTGCAACGATTTTTGAGTCAATGCATTTGCTACTTTCAAAGATGTTCTTACCATATGTATATGTATGTATGTATGAGGAGCAATGATTGTCAATATTTAAAATTATTAAGACATATAAAATAAGAATACCACTATTTGTTTAACTTTAATATACCAGAATGAGATTATCATTGTGTAGGAGTCTTCTTCTTTTTAAGATTTATAGCATTAAAAATAAGTAGGTAGCCAAAAATTAGATTCGTAAATGGGGGATGCCACTTGGCAATGACTGCACCGTCAATGAATCGAAGTAGCTGATTAAATTTTCAAAATTTAAGACTTGATTTCATAGTTAATCATTTTTTTTTTACTTTTCACCCTATAAAATTCAGAGAAGGAAGGTGTCAAAGGTAATTTGCTGGTTCATTTTCATGATGCATTTGCATATCGCTTAGCCAGTGTTCTTCAAACTTTTTCGGCCGCGTAGCCCGTTTAGCTAACATTCGATTTTATAGAACCCTTACTTGAGAATAGAATCGCATTTAAAATATAAAGTTTGTGTTTAAAACTTTAAACATGTTTCAATTAAATTGAAATTACGATATTTACATGAATTGGAAAATTTTCAAATTAGAAAGTATTCCCGTGGAAAAAATTTACGGTACCGCGATGCTCCATGGAACGCAATTTGAATGCCAATGAGCTAGGCAATCCAAAAACTGTTGAATCGGAATTTGAAAATATCTCAATATCCACAAACTATGATTCTGGAAGCTCGATAGATTTTAGCTCCTTCAGCATCTTCAGTTCCTTGTAAGATTCTATTGTCCAGAACGGGTGCTAAAATAACTTATAGAAAAGCGTTTTGTTCTTTGGAAAAATAATCATTCGATAAGAGGACTTTACACGGTCAATAATAATGACGTTATTTACAAATATTGACATTTTTAATGATCATATAAGGCAATATCCCTTCATTACTTGGAATTAGTGATGGGAAATATTGAGGTAACTCAGAAATTAATGATCGTTTAAGTCTGGCCGTGTAAGGACCTCTATATTAGAAATCGATACTTTTCCTCCAAAATTATCAAATTATTACCAAATACAAATTTTGATATCTTGCGGTGTTGCTAAAAGAAAAAGGATGACAAAATTTTGCGAAAATACCAAATATTTTTTCCCTTTCGCACAAAAATTGGCAAATACAATGAATTTCTTTAAAATTTGTGAACAGTTGGCAGACTAGGCTTTGAATCTCTTTCGAAAATAAGGGGCCCGAAGCGGGTTACCGTATTCACTCTGGATCCGTCTTTTCTCTTCACGGCCCTGGCTCTGGTAGACTCAATTGTCGCTGTAAGTAGTAACTGAGCACGTGTTAATCAGATGGGACAAAAAATTATAGTTCTATTCCATTCAATCAAATAATTCAAAGGTAAGCACGCTCGAACTCCACAGAGTTATTCAACGCGTGCCTACATCAATATCATTAAGCAATCCAGGATATAGATGTATATGCAGCTCTGTTTTATTAACAGAAAACAAATCAACACGTAAAATTTAGAACAAAAGTATATGCACATGGCATGCAGTATAAATCAACCAAGGACATCCCTTCTCGGTTCCCACCCCCCCAAAAGCTTCAATTACAGAAACACATGGCAATTTACTTTTTGTTTAATATCAATCAAATAATAACCAATTAATATCTTTATATTTTCAATCCTTTCACTAAATTGAAATACATAATACCATACATACATAAACTTAAAAATGAAGAACACTAATCACTTACGATATGTTATAAAATATTTTTCAATATTAGTATTCAATTTACACTAAACTAATCGTTATCAATTAAGCCATTATAAACGTGTACTTAGTCTATTTTGATTACAGAATACAAAATTAATTTTAAAAATACAATACATACAATTAACTCCGATAGGAATATGGATTTCAAGTAAATGAAATGCGATAAACTTATAAGTAACATTACATACAATACAGATATAAAACTACATGGGCGAAAAGAGAGGACAACGCTATTGCACACGTAGACTCTAGAAAGCGAGGAGTGCGTTCAATAAAAATAATATATATACTATATGCATTATTTTTTATAAAATTTTTGTTTGTTCAATGAATACTTTTGCAGGTAAAACGATGACGAAATTCTTTCTAATGTGATTTAATTATAGATGTACGACGAGTATATTGATTGGTATTTACAGCTTGCCATTATTCACAAATCTTGAAAGGATACAAATACAAAACAGAACAAGAAGGTAACGACGTTACAACCTAATGAGCTAAGAGTTAAGTGAAACTATCTATGAGCAGGGCCTACACTGAAATCGCACTTGTTGACATTTCGTTGTACTGCGTGGACTGAGATTGTGTTTGCGATTCTGACTTGGGATTGGTCTGCGTGAACATGGAGCGATAGACCTCGGAGAGTAAGTTCCACATGGATGCTGGAGGCACGGGAACAACCGGTGTCGTTGTACTACCCGTCGTTGGTAGTAGTTCGGCACCAAGTTGTCCTGATGCGCTTTGAACATCGGCGGACTGTGTGTGTTGGGTGGCCGCTGCAGCAGCCGCAGCGGCAGCAGCAAACATTTGCGACTGCAACAGTCGAAAGTGTTGCTCTTCAGGCGTCAATGGGGAAGCCGGGGCACTTGTGCTGGAGGCATTCTGATACATTTGCAACGGTGGCTTCAGATCGGGCCGGCAGTGGATTGGTATAGGTGCTTTTGCTGTGCACTCTTCATCAGCTTCCGTTTTAACAGTGATCAAGGGAGAAACTACTGGTGCTTCTGCTGTGTGGCTTGTTGTGGTATGTTTACGTTTACCAAGCAAACAGTCAACGGAAAAGTTTGCTGAAGGTTTTTTCGTGCTCATCATTGCAGCGCCACTATCATTGCCGTTATGTGAAGATATCGACATTGAGACTGGACTAAGGCGTTCTTCGCCCGTCACTGCTATGCGCCGCTTATGCAAACTGAAGTCAAGCGGTTCATTGGAATTTTCCATATGCATTGGTAGTTCGACAGGTGTTTCCTCTTCAATCGACACAAAGATAAATTCATCGTCCTCCTGCTCGTCCTTCACCGCTGTTTCTGTCCTATGCATGCCTTCTCGAGCATTGTCATCATCATCATCAACTTCACGACAGTAATCTTCCAAACAATCGCTGTGACTGGTATTCGAGGAGCCATTTACATCCAGTACGTAGCTCTCATCCTCGTCCTCATTCGACGATGATGTTGAGCTACTCGTAGAACGAGCTTCTGCCGCACTTCGGAAATACTCAAGGCTGCCGTTGCTGCTGGGAAACAGATGCTGGAAGTTGGAGGGATTTTCTGGCGACTGCATTCTAAAATCACCGAACATTGCCGCCGGATGTGGGGGCGCATAAGCCCCAGCGTGTGAGCTGGGTGGCATTAATCTTGAAAATGCTGAAGGTAGCAGAGCGGCAGGTGACAATGGAAACACTGGGAATTGTTGTGCAGTGCGTCCATCATGCTCTGAGATTTTGCGACGCATATGTGGCGAATGCAATTTTGGGTTGGGATTAGCGCTGTGTCGATTGCGTGAACGCCGCGAGCTGAACAACATACTGCAACCCTTCACCGTGCATTTGTGCACTTCACGCAGATGCACCGCTGAGTAGTGAATCTTTAATGCACCCTTATCGCAGAATGTCTTGAAGCAATAAGAGCATTGGACGCGCTTTTTACCCGTGGCTGGATTGATGAATTGCCCGGCCATATTAACGGGTGGGGAACCCCAACGCTTGGGCTTTGTTATTGTTGCTGAGTGATGGGGAGCCATGTGAGGTGATGCTGCGGGCGATGTGGGGGATGATGATGAGTTGGCGGCTGCGGCGGCAGCGCCTGTATTTGTTGATGGGTGAGTAGCTCCTGCCAGCAGGTAGGCGGATGGCATAAAGGACATAAAGTGATCCATTTTGTGATTGTGATTTTATATTTAAATTGTAAATATGCTGAAATATGAAGGAAAATGGGAAAAATTTAGTAAATGGAATAATTATTTATTTATTATTCTACTTAGTATATAGTATATAGCTTAGAGCTAAAAATTAAGTCTATGGTAAAATCATAGCAAGCTGTAGAGTCTAATTATTTCTTGGCATTACTTTCATTGAAATAAGTGATTTTAGGCGAGCAGAGATAGAATTTTCCAAACGTCATTCATCTTTAGCTTTTTTTTTTTAATTATTTAAAGTTACTCTGTCGGCTTTTCTTAAGAAAAGGTGTAGACATTTATTTGGCCCGATTCCCTGGGGAAACATCTATAGCTTGTTTGCCCAAATCGGCTTTTGCTCTCAAATAATAATATCCAAAAACAAAACACAATCGTATTATTGCTTCTACTACATCATAATTATCGTTTTTGTTTGCTTCTTCTCCTTCATCTTCTACTTACATATATTTCTTTATTTCAGTGACAATCAATATGTCAAAAACAACAAAATTGAAAGAAACCAAAAAACAATTCAACGAAATAACCATAATTATGTAGTATGGTCACCATTTTTCTCTCTGTACCTTTGCCCACTTTTGAGCTGATCGTGTTCGAGTTGATGTTGTCAACATCAACACAGTCATCAAGAGTTTTTGGTTTTTTTTTTTAAGGAATGAACAAAAGCTGCATTCATAAATATCAGTAAAAGAAAACCACAAAAGGACACTTGAGCAAGTTTTGAGATACCCGCTAAAAAATGACAACAACAAAAAAGGCGTTTCTTTCATATTAATACTTATATATTTTTTTTTTTTTTTGCCTTTGCTTTACGACGATCAGCATCAAGATCACTTGAATTTATGACTTGTTGCGTTGTGTCGTTGTTGCTGTGTCGTTAAAGCTGTTATTAAGTCCAAGTATATGAGTTATACCTACATATTTACTTGGACTTGAAGAGTAATTTTTATGATTTTCTTGCAGAAATCTTCAAGATAATCCCTTCGACGTTGTATTCAAACTTGTGGACATTTATTGTTCAATTTTGTCCTTGATCATGCAAGAAGTGTATGTTTTGATTTTTTTTGTTTTTTGTTTTTTTTGTTTTTAACCTTTTGTATTTTTGTTGTTGTATTACTTCAAAGATTGCGTGCTTTTGAATGTGACATTCTGCTGTGAGCCGAATATGGCATTCCTACATACATACATAAGATCGTACAAAAGATCGTTTCTTCTACCCTTGGCTAAAACACTAAAAATGAATTATATGCAATTTTCTTCTGCCCTTTTTGCACATTTTTTCCATTCATTCTTGCTCTCCTGTGTCTTGTCTTTATGACAGTTGCCGTTGTCTTGCGATCGCTGTTGCTGTTGTTTCAGATCTTTAAAGTGATCGTGCAAATAATTATTCAACATAAGTACTAGTATATATTTATATTGCAACTACCATTTTGAGTTATAAACAATATTGCACCTCATTTATGTTGTGTGCAGCATAAGCTTTTGACAGATTTCGTTTATTCGAAGCAAGTATCATTTTATTATTGTTTTTATATTTGAGTGTCAGTTGTAAGAGATTGTGTGTCTCTTATTTTTTTTTTTTTTACATATAACCGATGTATACATGTGGCTTTTATATATTATCCATTCGACTATGTGAAAAGAAACTTTTTGTACTCAAAAGCAGTACGCTTCAACTCTTATCCGTACTCGTAGACATCAAGGAAATGATGTAATCATCAAATTTGTATTTTAATTTCCATCTAGCAAAAATCTTTTATGAAATGTCATTTTTCTAATTGCATGCATATGACATGCTAACAAGTGCATTCATTCATTCATTCATTCGCTCATTTTTCTACGAGATTCTACTTTTATGTCTGCGGCACTTGAGAAAGTCAATCATGATTATAAATATATTTTTACTGCTTTAAAAATGTACTCGTATTTCATACTTGAAGCTACGGAAATTGTCTTTTAATTTTTAGTGATTCTAAAGGCGTGTTCGATTTGCTACTCTCTTCTAGTTATTCATGTACTTATAATTAAATATCAAATTTTTAACAACACTGCAACACTGCATGATAAAAGAAAAGAATGCATTGTTCTGTTTCCTTATCACTGCCTCTACTCTTTTACAGAGATAGATGATTATACCGTTACAAAATGATTCAGAGGAACTGCTGATTTTTGGGCGCCTTATTTCATTAAGGACTTAATTTGGAGAGATGTAATATTCATATTCAGATTGATCTGCTGAGAACTCTCTTAGTACTTAAGATGTCTGCAGTACGGGGTGCTATGTGATTGCGTGAATGCTGCAGCACTGGCAGAGTCCAAAAATAAGTTTATGTAGAAGTTCCTACGACGAGGAAGGAGAAAGAGGAATCGATGTTTCATCTTCTACATAGTATATATCAATGTCCAAGACGGCAGAAGAGAAGACTTCTGTTTATGGCCTCAAGATTCTTCACAGATCTAATAAACAACGAAAGAAGATATAACGGATTTAATGGCATTCATATGGGGAACCAAATGGTTAAATAAAGCATGCCCCAGGGCTGCAACTGATGGAACCGGTTAGCACTCGCATATGCAGGCAGTCGCAGTGGACCTACAAGTATCCGAGTGGAATTGTGGAGACGCTCCACGCACGACTTCCTCCTCTCATCCTTTCCAGAGCAAGAGCAAGCGCCGTCATAGGTTTCACGGCAACACTCCTACTCCTAGCAACTTTTTCATTTATTTTGCCCATCGATAAATACAAATAACTACGAGTGAGTATCAGTGAATGTATGCAGTATTTATTCAAGGTTGCAACGCAGTATTTTTTTTTATATTTTCCTTTTTTTTTTTGGTGGCAGCTAAAACTCAAAGCACACATAAACTAATTTTTTATTGCTTTTTATTCAAGTGAACTGCTTGCTACTTGTTTATACAATATACCTACACAAAAATAGTAAATAACTAACTATTTGCTTGGCAATTTTTCAGCCATTAATGTAATTAAATAACGATGATGATGACGATGACGACGACATAAATGAGCAATGAAAACAAAAACAGCAAATGATTTTTAATCGATCGTAAATAATTACGACTTACATGCACACCAAAAGAAAAGAAGTGAACTTGTTTTACGGCATTTTTGTCTTTTTTACATCGAATGCAATACAAAACAGCGGCCGTTTCACAAGGTGTCGTATTCGGTGTCGTATCCTCTCAATTGTCGTAAATTCTCTAATTTTTCATACAAAATTTAACAACATTATGATCATACGACATGATGCTACCTACACCTTGTGAATCACCTAAATATCAATCTGACAAGACAAAGATGCCAACAACATTTATGTAAGTACATTACTCGTAAGTAGAGAGAAACAGCAGTTGCAGTAAACCTTGGCTGCTTTTGTTATCTGTGCTTCAAACTTTGTCACCTTTTAAAACAGCGAACCCGTAAATATTTTCAATACACGTCGCTACGCTTCCTCCTCCCTCGCTAGCCCACACTTCTCCACCAACACACTTTTCAGGTTTTAAATATGTAATCAAACCGAACAAAGTAAAGTGTGTATATACTCGTATATGTGTATATGACTGAAGGAAGAAAAGGGGGAAAAGTCAAACACGGTAGTAACTATTTGTCCATTACTTAAGCCAAGAAGATGTAAAAAGATTTAAAACCAAACAAAGCCCAAAAATAAAACTAAATCTCTCTAAAAGAAGACGACATTTTTTGTTGATGTTGATTTATTATCAAAAATGATCGCTCTGCGTTCGTTCCTCCATGTACCCGATCATGCCTTGTCCTGGTTCTGAGCTGTGATCATTAACATTTAAATTGGATTTTTTTTTATTATTTTTCTTGGTGGATTTTATACACCTCTTTGTTGTCTTCTTTTTTTGTTGTTGTTGTGATGTTTTTGTATGTAATTGTTACAAAAAACTTAATGAGATTTTATTTTTGTGTTTCTGTTCGGGATTTGTTACTTTGACAAACGTTTGTTCGTTTATTTTTTTTTTTTTTGTCAAACTTTTTATGGATTAAAGTCACCCAAAAACCAAAAACATAAAATTCAAATCAATCTCTGCGATCGTCTTCGTCCATTACTAATCATGTACGGGTCTGTGTTAAATAAACTATACAAAACAAGCGACAAAAAATTTAACAACCCAAAATTCAACAGCATATCTTTTTGTGCTACCGAGTTTATGTGTTAAAAGTTGATATCTACGATTTTGTGATTCTTTTTTTTTTTGGATTTCGGTTGATTTTTTGTAGGGGGGCTAAATAGAGAAGAGACTATATAAATTGCATTACAGTTATTTACATTGAAATTACGACATCAGGGGGCAAAAAAAGGCGTTACCAATTTTTTTTAAATTTAATCAACACGTGCTAGAGACTGCTAAACTTAGGAATTTGATCCAAATTGAAATAATAATAATTATAAGTATTTAATTTGTGAACTTTTTTCTTTTTATGGCATCTACTTAACAGAAAGTTGATGGAAAGTAATAAAAATACGAGGTATGATCAAAAAATAACCGTAATTTTTTATATTTATTTATTTTTTTATTTTTTTTCAAAAAGTATTTATTTATTCATAAACAACTATCTTGTCACCTTCAAAGTAATCCCCCTCAGATATAATACACTTATGCCAGCGTTTTTTCCAATCCTCGAAACACTTCTGAAACGCGCTTTTTGGTATCGCCAACAGCTCCTGTTTCGATTTTTCTTTTATCTCCTCAATCGTAGCAAAACGCTTTCCTTTCATCGGTGTCTTCAGTTTTGCAGTTTTGCAGTTTTGGGAAGAGGAAAAAGTCTGCGGGGGCCAAGTCCGGTGAATACGGTTGAGGCATGATAACAGTTTTGTTTTTGGCCAGAAACTTACGCACAAGCGACGTTATTTTTGCTCAAAATTTAGCAATTTTGGAACAATCTTCGCTGCCGCACGTTTCATGCCTAAAACATCCATAAAAATTTCTTGGCATGAGCCGAACGATATGCCAACATCATCAGCAACCTCTCTGATAGTGATTCGACGATTATCCAAAATCATTTTCTTCACTGCGTCAATGTTTTCATCGGTTGTTGACGTGCTCGGGCGACAAGGACGAGCATCGTCATTCACATCTTCTCGGTCTTCCTTAAACCGGTTATACCACAATTGAACTTGTGTTCTGCTCATAGTAGACTCGCCAAAGGCCACAGTCAACATTTCAAATGTCCTTGCGCATTTAATTTAATTTTTTACACAAAACTGAATACAGTTTCTTTGATCCATTTTTTAGAATAGTAAAAAATCGAAGAGCACACCAAAACACGATTAACCTTTTTATCTGTCAAAAACAAACTGACAATCCAAAATGGTTGGTATTGCCAACATATATAACAGACATGTGTACCAAGTGGCCGCTGTGGCGTAGTGGTAGTGCGTTGGACTGCTACGCAGAGTGTCCGGGGTTCGAATCTCGGCACAGGCAAAATCAAAAAAAGTAGAAAAAATAATTTTTCTACACGGCACCACCTCTTGTCAGGCAATGGCAAACCTACAAGAGTAAAAATTGCTATGAAAAGCTTTTCCTTCGCCGTTCGGATTCGGCTTTAAACTGTAGGTCCCTTCCATTCATGTACAAATATAACACGCACAACATGAGTGGATGCGAAAAGCTCGGCCTAGGCCCTCCATGGGCTGTTGTGCCATCAAAAGTAAGTAAAGTAAGTGTACCAATATAACAGAAAAAAATGCGAAAATCGAACATACGTAACTCACTCACGCAAATAACGGTTATTTTTTGATCACACCTCGTATGTCCAGTAGCCTGTTAAATTTTAAAAACTTTATGGTAAAAATAGAGAAGAATAAAGTTTTATGTCACTGCTAGTGGAGGTATTAAATCGTGGTTTCTTAATGCAAACGGGAACCCTGAGATTGCTTGCCTTGTTAGCTTAAATTCTGGTCTTTTTTATAAGCGAAAATAAAAAATATAACTTGCTAGATAAGATTCAGAATAAAGAAGTAATATCAAGTAGAGAAGTAAATGCGTATAGATAATTATTTCTTGGGATAACAAAAGGATTACAATTCCCTGCTAAATCTGCAGAGAGTACACGACCGCAGTAACTATGGTATTTCTTTGAGTGGTACTTTTCAAAGAGGTACTACGATACATTCAATGCCATAAGTACGTACTAATTACTCTAAGAGATGCTGCGATACAAAAGACTTCGAAACAGCCTGGGATATCACTGGGAATGTCCTAATCCTCAAAAATCATCCTTATTCTCTCTCCTCTATAATTACTTACTTATAGAGGACTTACTACAACCGATGGTCGGTCTTGGCCCAGTCTATAGAGCTTTGCCAGTCGCCTCTGCTATTATGCGCGCGCTGGCGCCACTTGATAAGGCCAAGTGCAGTCAGGTTGCCTTGCACCTGGTCTTTCCAACGGTGATTAGGATGTCCCTTCTGCGTGTTTCTCCACCGTGGCTCGAATAAAACACCCTTCTAGCCTGACCGCTTTCTTCCATTCGCTCAACATGACCCAGCCAGCGAAGCCACTGGATTTTTATACGCTTGACTATGTAAGTGTCGGCGTACAGCTCATACAGCTCATCGTTCCATCTTATTCGATACACGTCGTCCACGCATACTGGACCGTAGATCTTACGGAGTATCTTCCTCTCGAACGCTCCCAACAGCCTCTCATCTGCGCCATACATTAGGACGGGAAGGATGAGGGACTTATAGAGCTTTATTTTCATCGGTCGAGAGAGGGCTCCGCTTCTCAATTGCCTACTGAGCCCGTATTAACACCTGTTGGCAAGAGTTAGTCTCCGCTTGATCTCAAGAATCCTATATAATTAGGAAGCGAATTATTCTGAAGGTAATCAAGCAAGGTTTAACAGACAGGGGTTCAGAACGACAAATAGCAATATAGAAAGGTTTTGTAAGTGTTAACTATATCGATCATAATCGGCTATAAACAGGATTCATATTTATCTCTCAGATGTCGATTTGCACTCCCACTACTAACGCTATGTTTGGTGACTGTTCCTGCCAGATGAGTGATATGAGTAAACTTCCTCCAAGATAACCTGAAATACGTGGGGGAGCTTGGGCTAGTGTTATATTAGATTCAGTGTTTAATTTGAAGGATATTGCGAACTTTTTAACTAAATGTTTGAAAACAAAAATCCATAATTTTACCAATTGAATTGATGTCAATTCTGGAAAAAAGAAATTCTGGAAAATAATAAAATTTAAGATCTGGCAAAAAGTTATTTGCAGGAACTTTATACCCAAATTCTGCACATAATTGCAATACCCCTCTGAAGTAAGTATAGCCGCTGAAATTTTGATTTGTCACTGACACGGTAGGCTTTATTTTTCAACCTATAAATACGAGCAAACAACACAAATATCTACAAACGATCGTAATAAATTCTTTAAACAATTCAACAACAACAACAGCAATAAAATTATGCACTACTAAAAATATTACCACAACTACATACTTACATAGATATTTTTTTAAAACGTTCTCTCTTCAACTAAATATTTTAGCTCATTCTACCGATCGATGGATGATGACAATGGCTTCAATGTCAATCTAGAAAAAATGCGCTTACTACATAACAGCCACAATGAATAGAGCTAAAAAAAAAAAACAACGAGAAGCAAACAACGAGCGAAAGCTTGAGAGCGAGTGAATGAACGGCAGGCGATCGAGCTAGCGTTTTTAAAAGATTTTATGAGCCCATTAGAAAGATAAATTACTAAACAACAACAACTAAAAGCTATTTATACATTAACAGTGGTCAACTTTTATTTTCTTCCTGTGATTTTTATAACAAAAACAACCACAATAAAAATCTTTGGACAAAGAAGACGACAATTTTTGTTTTTGTGGTTGTTTAAAGCGTAGGTTAAAAAACAAATACAACAAAATAACAACTTTTAAATTTAAAAAAAAAAAAAGATTTAAGACCAGTAGTAAAAATTGTGTGGTACATAAACAACAACAGCAGCAATAACATTGTCGTCTTGTTGATCTTCTTTGAAGGCTTTGAAGCTTTGAACGCTTTAGTGGACAAAAATCATTTTTAATGACATGAAGTTCAAATAATGTTTAAACACATACATACAGACATAGTATGTTCATTTGTATACCCTCATTCGAGTACAAATGTTTTAAGCAAATACATAGATCATCAGAAAGAGCAGCAGCAGCAGCAGCAGCAGCAGCAGGCGCAGCGCAGCGCAGCATCAATGGCAATAACATCAGCAACATATTTACATGCACACATACTCGAATACTCGCAGTTCAATGGACGACAAACGGAACGCACCAACCACATAATATACAATAGTTTTACATTTTTATGAGGTACCTCAATGAAGTTAGTAGTTGCGGGCCATACACTACACTACCATCACCATCACCATCACCACCAATCACCAATTTATAATTACATTTTAATGGTGCGCCGCTGATCTCGGTCGTATATAGAGTGCTCTTTCTATATATGTATTCGTTGAGGCTGCTGCACTTTAGTAGTTACATTTTTTCGATTTGTTTGTTTGTTGTTTTGTTCAATATTTAATTAGAGTTATAAAGAAAGAAGCAGCAGGTACTCGTTTCTACCTACTTGGTACAACAGCCCATGGAGGGCCTAGGCCGAGCTTTTCACATCCACACATGTTGTGCGTGTTATATTTGTACATGAATGGAAGGGACCTACAGTTTAATGCCGAATCCGAACGGCGAAGTGAAAAACTTTTCATAGCAATTTAACTCTTGTAGGTAACTCTTGCCGCGTAGAAAAATTATTTTTTCTACTTTTTGATTTTTGATTTTGCCTGTGCCGAGATTTGAACCCCGGACACTTTGCGTAGCAATCCAACGCATTACCACTACGCCACAGCGACCAGCACTCGTTTCTACATGCACACACTAAATTGCTAATGTTTTTTTTATCTCATTTTTTAATATTATAATTGTTTTTAGTTCGAGGTGAACTTAAATTGGGCTACAGTTTCTTCTACTGCTGGCGATCAACAAAAATGTTACAGCACTAATTATAAATTGACATAAGTCTCGATTGTATGTAATTGGTGTAATTGGACTTGGAATAGTTAAACTTTTATGTGAGAACAAATAATATGAAAAAAAATTTTGTAAAGATTTTCTTGCGTTAGGAAAGTAGATGGATGAGCTTCAACAATACCCGATAAAGATCCGAATCCTGTTGGATTCGGATTTTTATATATGTAAATGTGTTTTGAGTAGGAATGTCCTGGTCAAGTGATTAGATCAATTCTACACTCTTTATTTTCTATAATCTTTCCAGTTCCAAACAGAGTCTGTTCCACTCATTGTTCATTCACTCTATTTAAACTTCTCCTTCTTTAATAAGATTATAAAAATTATTACAAATTTAAATTTTCAGCCTGACCTTTTCATAAATACAATGTCTATAAAATTTTTCTGTTTATTTCTGAAAGAAATGTCATATCTCGTAAACACACAAAGAGCTGTACGTAAACGCATACTTTACGTTATGGTCACTAAATATTCTTTGAATGCAAGGTTTTGACCTCGTCGTCGTCGTCGTCGCCATTGTCGTCGGCGACAGCATCGTATTTTATGATTTAATTAAAAATTTTCTCATAATAAAATTAAAACAAAAATAATTCTTGAGTAAAACTCAAACAATGAATGAACGCGTGATTTAGTTTTTTCCCCCCATTTATGTATTTATTTTGCTCGAAATTGTTATTTTAATGTTGTTTTAGTTTATTTTAATAATTTAAATTTTTCTTTTTTATTTCGCCTATTTAATATTATTAATAACAAGGTCTTTAAGCTTTTTGTTGTTGCTGCCGCTGCTGCTTGTCAAGCATTGTTAATTATATTTTTGTTAAAAAATAATTTTAAATGCTTTTTAAAATACAAGAAAAAAAAATTCTTAAATCGTTTTTTTTTTTAATTTTTTTGTTTGTCAAATATTTGACATTACCAAAGTGGCAACTCTATTTATGAATTATGTAGTGTGTTTTGGGTGCTGTTTCTTAATTTTTACTTTCACTTACCTAAGTTGTTGTTGAAACTTGAGTTGTCTAATTTTTTCGTTTAATAATTTGTTAAAAGATTTAATGAAGGCACTTTTAGTAAATTTTTAAGTTTAAGTGAGTGTGTGCGTGTGTGAGTTTGTGTCATAAAAGCAGTTATTATTTCACATGATTTGTTTTACAATTTAACATTTTTTTATTTTAGATTAAATTTTTAGTGAAATTTAATTAATTTAAAACTTTAGAGATGTACCCTCACTGGTTATTTATTTACATATTATTGTAAATTCTATCAGCATTCTTAAAATAAAAATTAATATAAGTTAGAATTGCACAGATGAGGGTTAGACTTAAATCAGATTAAATAGAAATAACTGTTTTTATTGGGTACTAGTGAGTAGCTACTTACTGAGTTCCCCTCTTGTGATATATCTCAGTCATTATTGTCGTTGTTTTTAGAGAATAAACAAACCTAAACGCCTGACATCTTGACTGAAATCTTTTGATTGAATCTTCATCAAGAGTGGTCTAGTAAACCGTACTCTTACCTTGCATAATTGTCAAAAAACATATTCAATTTCCAGACAATTCTAGTATTTTCTTTTTCTGAAGGCCTCATGAGCAGCACAAAGGATCTGGGCATACATTGTATGCATGTACATACATAAACATATTTATTCAGTTAACCTTCCCTGACAGACTTGGATAGTCAAACTATTAAGTCTAAATTGTTAGTAAAATGATGCAGCTCCCTCCAAAGCCTTTGGAACAACAATATTAAGATGAGCTTGAGAACATCCTGGTGTCCTAAAATAATTAATGGTGGATAGGGTTGCAAGGCAAGCCAGAGTAAGCTTGAAACAGATCCCTCTAACATCTCAACTATTACTAACTCAACTATCAGCTTTTTCTTTCTTCTTTATTTTAATAGCACAACAGCCCATGGAGGGCCTAGGCCGAGCTTCTCGCATCCACTCATAAGGTGCGTGTGGTATTTGTGCATGAATGAATGGATGAAAAGCTTTTTATAGGCAATTTTTACTGTTGTAGGTTTGCCATTGCCTCCCAATTGCCTGCCGTGTAGAAAAATAGTTTTTTCTACTTGTTTCTACTACCTGTGCCGAGATTTGAACCTCGTAGAAGGCCTACGCACTACCAACTACGCCACAGCGACCATCAGTTTTCGATAAACGTTTTTTTACAACCTCAAATAGCAAATGAGGTAACCAAACTTATTCCGTAATGCTAAACTTTTCTGGTTCAATAATATCTTTTCTTTATTATTTACTAAAAAACTTATTAGCAAAAATTCAAGCATAAATGTAAAAGGGTAACAGCTTCAACTAATCGCATAACTTAGAGGTAATGTTGACACCCAGTAGCAAAAGTTCACTAAAATCCTGAATCGATCACAAAAGTAATTATTAGGTACTTGAAAATCATGTACAGTTCCCTTTCTGAAGCGTATAGAATATTTATATTTTTAATGTGTATGTAAAATGAAATATTTTTTAACTGCCATGGAAATATCGACGGCAAATTCTCGGGAAATTTTCAAGTAATTTATTCTAATTTACAAAAAATTTCATTAAGAATCACAGCATCCACTAATTGACAATGTTAGCACCACTTCTTTTGCATTGGTTTCACCTTCTGAGAATCGATATAAGAATATATTCAAGAACTTTTTGAAAATACTTAACACCAAAATTGAGCAATTTTCTTATACACGGTGGGGCAAAAGTAATGTCATCATGTGAATATATCATAATTTTTGCAAATGATGTCAAATGTTATGTTTTCAAATTTATGTTATAGACAGATAGAGATTAGTTGACAATTAGATCGGATAACAATGGAGATTTCGAGACACTAATTTCCGTGCAGTGTGATCTCCCGTTTTGGCTATATGAACAGATCGCCAAATTTGAGAACGCCAGGCTTCTTCCTTTGGGGTCTTTTTGAAATCTTGCATTTACCACAACAAACCAGAAACCTTGCAACTCTTGAAAGCTAATATTGAAGAAAAAATCAGATGTTTTGCGAGCAACAATTAAAAACGTCATAAAACGAGCACAAATGTGCATCAATTCAGGAGGTGGAACGGTAAAAAGTATTAAAAAAAAGTTTTTTACATAAAAAACTAAAACTTTGGTTCAAATTGAATTTGAATAATGAATTAACAATGGCAATAAAAGCCTTGAAGTTGGCATACATGAATTGAACACATCCAAAAATTGGCTAGAAACACTTTTTAAAACTCAAGTTCTACGAGATGATTCGATTGAAATAGGTAAATTTTTTTATATCGATATTAAGAATAGGTACTTACAATTAATAAAATCCTTGGAGAAATTTGGACAAAAAATTGCCTCTTTGTTGTTATTGTACAAAATTTAAACAGCAACGAAATGTTTTTTTTTTGTTTTTGTTTTTTTGTTTTATAAACTTTGCACTTTTGTTACTTGTCTGTGAAACCAAATTTACTTTCTTTTAGTTTGTGTGTGCAATTGCAAAATGAAACAAATCACTGCTCTATTTATTTTCTAAGCGTATTACATACTTGTGTTGTACATTAAACTGCACCCGAATTTTTTTAGTTCAATTAAATTTCCTCAGTTTGTTCTTGTTTTTCTGCTGCTCATATACATTCAATAGATATAGCAATACTTTTATGTAGGTAGTTTTTTTTTTACTCTAGTATCTTAACGTGTATGTACGTTTCCGTTTCCACTTTATATTCACTCGACTACTACTCCACTCCTGCGCGTATGTCCAATTCCTACAAAGTCGTGGGTGACACTGAGCTAAACATGTTCGTAGCTGCTGTGAGAATAACATAAAACAGAAGAAAAACCAGTACCACTGCCACACCACCACTGCCAGCACGAACACGAACACCATGACAAATGTTCGTTCTGTGTTCTTTTGTTGGCTGTTATTGTTGCTGCTGTTGCTGCTGCATTGGCGACACTTCGTTGTGCTCTTTGCCAGCGTACACACAGAAACAATAAGAACAACAATGTGTTGTAAAACATGTATATGTAAGTAAAATGTTGTGTGAGTATGTGTTTTTGTCTCTTTAGGATATACCCCACCGAAGAAGAACAAAAGAATCGAGCTATGATAATGATGAGAGCAGAGCGAATGAATTACGGGAAACAGTACAAGAAATAGAGGAAAAAAGCAGAAGCGAACAACAGTCACAAGAAACGGAACACCATAAAACACACACGCACGCACAAGATGACAAGTTCAACGCAACTAACTGCCCACAAATGTCTCACGCGGTTGACAGACATGGCAGCAACAATACAACTGAAAACTAGAAAGAGTTCAGTTGAGTTCGAGCTTTGAGCAACACACCACTCATTCGCTCATACTCTTTCACAACGGCCTTGGCAGCGACGTCAGAGATTGCCGCAGCACCAAGAGTTTGTAAACTCGTATCTCTTGGAATTACATACCGACATAAATGAATTTCTTTTACTATATCTCTCGAAAACTGCAGCCTGCAATAACGTGACGTTGGTTTTTGTTGCACATGTTGTTGTTTTTCTTAACATTTCTGCTGCTAATGTGAATGCTTGAATTTAAGAGAGCTCATGTAGTTAGTAAATTCTTCCGTAATTTTCAGCACTTTTTGCTACGAACGCATTCAAATGCTGTTGCTCTCTTTTATACTATCGGAAGCAAACGGTTGCGCAGCATGTCGATAATACAGTTTTGTAGTAGTAACTTCTCTTTTAGGTCTTATATACTCAATTCCATTTATTTTTTTTGTGTGATAATTTTACAAAGTGGCTTATTAATGATTTAGAATATGATTTTGAATTGTGTGTTATTTTTAGATTAGTTATTAATATTAACAAAAAACATAGATATAATTTTTATATGCATGTAAAAAAATTTCAATGAAATTTAGCAAGGGAGGAAAGTGAGATTTCTAGTATACTCGCGACTGATTCCGGTTCAGTGAAGATTGTTGGGAAAATTCTAAAGTTTTTAGTAAGCAAATATTAAGGATTGTTACATTTTAGTTAGTACAAAGTTCTACATTGTTCTTATTAAGTATTAGACAATTAACTATTAATCGATATCAATATTAAAATATCTTATACTGGCATTCATTTTTGCACAACTTAAGTGTAGTAAATAATCCTGAAAAATTATTTTTAAATTCCCTAGAATTGCCTGATACTTTTCTCTAGAAAACCCAAAGTTCACAGAACTCAAACATTGTTTCTTCATTTTCTCACGCTCTCTCCGAACATTGACCACTTAACTCCCACAATTTCCTCTGTATGCTAGTGCTTTTCTCATACAGGACACACATGTTTCTATGTATTCACTCTCCCGCTCTCTTGCTCCATTATTTACACGCAATGTAAACATATTTAATTCCAGCTCATGCTACCACTGCTGCTGTCGTTTCCATTTATTGCTCCTATTTATTTATACGACTTTTTTATATTTTTTGCTTTCAGTTTTTCTTTTTTAAATACATAAACTGTGGGACGACACAATTTTCCTGTACACCCGTAGCAGCTCGTTCATTGCTCTTTTGCTCTCTTACTCGCATTTAGTATACGTATAAGTCGCTCTCGCTCAGATAATGTCGCCTATTTTCCATGCTGGACCATATACGCCACTACTATTTTGGTTGACATGCGACGACGACTTTGGTGACCGTTCCGTTTCGTCGCAGCGTCAACAGCAGCTCGTTTTTTATGCTCCACAAATGTACGTACGCATACATTCCCACATCGATTTGTATGCTCTCTTACTGCTGGAGCTAATCCACACGTACTCTCACAGCAGTACGATTCTGTTATTGGAATTATGTTGTTGTTGTTGTTGTTGCTGCTACTTCTGCTGGTGAGTGTCGCCCATTTGTGTCTTTGCGTGTGACAGAGTTGAATCGAGTTGACTTTGAATATCGCAGTCGTACGAATGAAACGGCAATGGCGAATTTTCAATTGAGTTTTTTGCTCTGTATACGGTTAATGTTATTGTTGCGCTGTTACTGTTGTTGTTTTATTATCTCAGCTACTGTAGTCGTTGCCTTTATTGTTGTTGTTGTATTTATCGTTGTCGTTTACTTGGCTCTGGCTCGTTTCTAGTCGTTTGTTTCTGTTGTATTTTGTGTCCCTTTGCATTAGCTTATTTTGAATGTGTGTGTGTGTGAATATATGTGACGATGCTCTCATAGTTTTTGTTGTTCTCGCTGCTGTTATTTGAAACTTTTTTTTGGGTTCGTTTCGTTCAAAATTTTGTCATTTGTGTGTCTCCTTCGTAGTGTATCTCTTTTACTTGTATAGTTTTATATTATTAACTTTTGTCGCCTTCTCATTTTCTCTCACACTCTCGCATACACAAACTCACTCACACACTTATTCATTCACTCGCACTCAGTCACTCTCACACTTTCGTTTTGTTGTGCGCTGCTTGGGTTTTACTTTGATTTCATGCGACAATTTAATATGGGGGTGATTTTAGCCAATGATATTGCAGCAGCAGTAGCAACAGCAGCAACAACAAAAACAACAGCTAATCTGGTGACAAAGGCATTAGTCGCATTTAGGAACTTCTACGAAAATTGTCATCTCACAACTGACGCAGCTAAAGTGAACCTATATACATATATATTAAATGTATGTATTTATGTATATATGAATGTATGTGTATGGTGTATATAATACGAGAGGGAGGAGTGCATAAAAGAGTATTCTATAATATGTACATCCATATGCATTATATTGTTTCATTCAATATTTTCGAACCATTTAGATTTTCGGATGCCATTTTCTTAAATTCAAACATTTCATCTCATATCCAACAAAATTATGTCCCCGAATCAAAAAAGGGTCCAAAGGTTGAGAGTTAGATGAGTGAGATTCTATCGCTACATTAAAAAGAAAACTTTGCACACAATGGTGAATAAATTCGAAGAACGATTCATTCGTGTTCTTAATAGATTAATTTACAGACATATGTATGTATGTCTACCGTCAGGAAACCGGAACTATTCTGAGAATCAAATATTAAATTGTCACTCAAGAACGAATCATGCTATGCTTGTGACGCAAGCCAAATTATATACAATTAAGAATATCTAACACCCAAATCATATTACTAGAAGTGGGAAATATATTTTTTCCCATGGCCATACTATTCTTTAAATCCTCTTGGAACATAAAAGTAGGCACAATTTGAATTATTATTTAGATTATTTTGATATTAGGTAAGGTCTTGAAAGTAGTGCTTCAACAGACGATTTCATACATTTAATATATCTTATCTCCAATTTAATATTTATCGTATCTAAATCTTTTTCCTAATTCCAAATTAGAGTAAGTTTTTAGTAATACCCACTAAAATTTTAAATTACTATGCAAAACTACTAGTAAAGTACTACGCTTCAACAACAAACTAGTAGCCTACTTTCCAAAGTAGTAGCTCATGCCGAACCTAATATTTGAAATATGGTGCTCAGAAACAACAAGCGAAAAAAAACAAAATTGAAGAGGAATAAAAGAAGAACAAAGAAAATGATTCATTTTGGAAATTTGCCGACGGCAATTTAAGTCTGAAGCGCCAAAAATTTAACAGCAAAAAACACTTTCGCACCGTCAGACACGAAGACAAACAAACACATGTGAAGAAGATATGTATATCATTAAAAAAATAAAATAACAATAAAAAGCAGACATGCAGATACACACACACAGACACACAACTATAACGTGATATACGAGTACACATGTACGCTGTCCAATTGAAATATTAGTTATGTATTGGCGTTGCTTCTAAAACTACCAACTTTTGCAACTTTGCTGTTACTATTGCTGCCGCTTTTAACTCGGTTGCTGCTGCTAATATTACTGCCTGCTGCCTATGTTAATTATAATTATAATGGTGATGATGATGATGATGACGACGATTCACCATTCATTCATTCAGTGCCAACACACACACACTTCCTCACTGCTTGAATTTCCTTGCTGCTGTTTCTGTTTCTGTTGCAGTTAGTTGCTGCTGCTACTAAAATATTGTATCAAAAATAGCGCACCAAAGTCTAACGAAAATATGTAATCGGCTGAGTAGATGCTCATACTTACACACTTACATATGTACAAACATATATGGATAGATAGATGTATACCAGTAGATAATTATATCGATACGAGTGCATTCGGGTACGAGTATAGCTTCAATGGAATGCAGCGTTGATATGCATACGGCATAACTTTAAGATAATACTTGAAATTCCGTAAATTTCGTAAATTCGATAGATGCAATACAGATACTCTCAAACACACACACTGATACAACTTGTTCTTTTATCATACTTGTGTATGTGTATTTGTTTAACCCATTAATGCACACGCAGAAATTTTCGTTTCTATGAATCAAAATGACTTGATTAAAGTTGAAATATTTATAAAATATTAGTTCTCAATGTTCATTCAAACTTAGAGTGCACACAATCTTCCAAGCCGGCATACTTAGCTCAAGGCGTTGCACAGTGATTCGATCCCATACAACGACTGGGCAATAGTCGAAAGAGTTCTCAGATTATTATTATGACATACAAAAAATAAAAATATTGGCTTTCGACCACTTTTCAAAAAGATTTATTTTAAGAAGTTTGAAAAATTTGGAGGGTCTTTTAATGCAGAAGAACTAACTAAAAGAAAAAACAAGCACATGATTACACCCGTTCTATGATTTTCTTTCCATTCAAATTTGACAATTTCTAATTTTCTTATTTTCAAAAGTATATAAATTAATTTATGCTTTTTTCTTCTTCTTCTTCTTTTAATGGCACAACAGCCCATGAAGAGCCTAAGCGGAGCTTTTCGCATCTACTCATGTTGTGAGTGTTATATTTTTATATGAATGGTCCCAGTTTATGCCGAATTCGAAAGGAAGAGAAGAAGAACATAAAAGAGAAGAAGACGGCGGTTTTAATAATTTTAAAAGTTTTTAAATGCAATTTGAAAGACAGAACATGCAAAAAAAATACTAAACATCTTTAAGTAATATTGTAGTGCTCAAAAAGCGAAGATCACATAGAGTAGAAAGTCCATTGTACTCCGTTCTGAAGAGGAACACTCTGTAACTTAGCTAGCCTTCAACTTCGTTAATAGCCTTAAATCTGCCAGTAGCCTTTGCGAACCTGCCAAGCTTCGATAGATCAAGGTTTACTAAGTCTTCCGTGCTCAAGAAATGTTTGCCTATGGGAACCTATATAGTAAAAAAAGCAGGTTATTCGTAGATGAAAACAGTTATTACTTGTGAAAAGATTTTATAAATGTATTTTTGACAAATTATCAAAATTTCTGTTCGAAAAAACGTACAGATGTCCTAAATGGATTAATAATGCTTAAAGAATAAGCTTTATAATTACAAAAATGGTCTCTTCGCTGACCATTTTTGTCGTTGTTATATTATAATAAAAAATTATAAATATATAAATAAAAATTTATTAAACATCAAACATAATATTAAAATTTTATGGATTAAAAAAAAATATTTCTGTTTTGTTTTTTCTTCCAACTAAGAAAACTCTTTTTGTTTATTTATTTCTCAAGTTGTCTGCTTGGCACCACTCGCCGCCTAAGCTTGTTGCTAAATGTTTGTTGTACATTTAATGAAACCACTTAAAGGCCTTAATAAGAAGCACTCATATAGACACACCCTCACACAAACGTACACATGCAACGGCAGTTGCTTCATATTTGTGCGTTTTACATTTTAAGAATCTTCAGCAACAGCCTCACCAGCAAGCAGCCTTGTGCAGATGAGATTTATAATGCATTATAGCTAAGTATTTTGTTCGTATAATTAGTTGCCATGCTAATGACTCTTTCGCCGATTAGTGGAATGATTCTGTTATGCTTAACTCTGTCAGAAATAATAAAAGCCTACTTTCGATATTGTTCCAAAATGCTAAACTACTTAAAACAAGTCGCTTCCTTAATCGCTTACGATTGTCGCTAAACGCAACCCTTCTCCTGCACTTAAATGCAATGTAGGAAGGAATTGTTTAATAACTATACTAAGTAGATGCTATAAGTTTTTAGGGGCAATCAAATTTTTATTCCATTATAGAAATTTGGTAGCAAATTTCATTTTTAATTTTTCCACCTCTCACAGTAGAGAACTTAAAAAGATATCTCAAATAATTTCTGAGTAATGAGATTATAGAAGTTATTAAAGTTATCGCCTTCGAAGGTCAGGGAGCGAAATAAAACTATATTTTTTTGTGGACTCAGAATATCAGTATTTCCCCCCTCCCTACACTTTTGAAATTAAATATGTTGTCCAAAAACGAAACAAATAAATGCATTTCTTTCTGTTCACAATAAAAACGCGTTGATGTTTCTTTTATTTTAAATTCTTCACGTTTATTATATTTAACTTTTATTAATGAACTTTTAATGCCATCTTTTCTTTTTTGTTGCATTGAAATCAATTGTGAAATAATCAAAGTGAAACAATTTTTATTGACATCGAATCAGAAAAAATAGTATGCAAGGTAGAAAAATCCGCAGGCCTTTATTTTTGGGCATTTAAGCGTCAAAAAATGATTAATAGTTTTGTAAAAGTATGAAAAAAATCAAAAATCAGAAACACTAAATAGTGAAATAGTATATGCTTGAGAAAAAAAAAAAAAAACGGAAAACGAAGTAATTTTGATAAAAAGCATGGAAAAATATAAAAAATGAGACTGTTTTTAAAATGAAGGCAGAAATCAACGTAAAAAATAGTCCAAAAAAAAAAACAAAGATAATATTTGATTAATGATAAAATGGAAATAAAAGTGGAGTAGAAGTATAGGAGCAGTTATTGGTACTTGGCTGAGCTTTAAAGTGATAAAAAATATGATAATTGTGTATGACAGAAAAAACATTTTAAAGAAAGGGAAACGATATTAGTAAATTACTTAATTGCTAGGAAAAAAAATAGAGTTAAATGCCGAACATTTTATAATGGAAATATGTATGCTATTAAAAATTATAAAAAAAAGTGTGAAAAAATGGAAGAAATCAGACTGAATTTATAGGAATTGTGATATAGCAGCTACTAAAAAGGGAAATCAACACTATTTTTATACCCTAAACATTACGTGACACTACCTTTTTTTGAAGTGTTTCAGGGTTTAAAAAAAAAACAGTATAAACTCTGTGCAACTCAGCTGTAACTGTTTTGTGTACAAATGAAAGAAAAACTTTCTTCGCAAGTGTTTAATGATTTTTTTTAGAGCATTAATATCATTAAAAAAAATAATTCGAGTAACCCCATTTTTTTTGTTATAAAAAAACAAAAATTTTAATTATTAGCTGAAGATTACATAAATTAAATTGACACACACACACTCGTACACACAGAGAGCTTTCCAAAGATATATTAAACTTGACAATCGGACATCAAATAAGCAAGTTATGGCAAAAAGACTGATTTAGCGGCTTTTTCATTCATTTTTCTCCTGTATCACTCTCGGGGTTAACTTTTAAAATAGGTGGTGTCGCACCGCACTCAATTTTTTCCAACCCATAGCAGTTGACCGGGCCTAATGTACATATATAAATGATCAGCGTGCATAGCCGAGTCAATTTAGTCTGCCTCTGTGTACACGATGACTCGAGTAAAACATAAGCAATCGCAACCAAACTTGGTACAGTCATTTGTCATTGCCAGGAAGAGGTTAAGTTCTGCAATGAGTAAAATCACACAAGTGGTCGTGACATTTTTAAAGAGTGATATTGAAGGAGAAAACACGATACACATCATTGAAATACATCTTAGAACAACTGTACTGTATATTGTCAAGATTAGTCAAAGGCCACGCCTATTTCCCATACAATAGTAAAGCAAACAGAACAAGATTTGGTGTACATAGTTAGAATAACCAAATGTTTTACAAAATATTATATTATGTAGTGGAAAACATAAATTATCGCAAAGTCATAAAAATGCCAAATGGTGTGATATTTCACATTGTATGTATATAAAGTGTACGAATTTTGTCTTTGAGATTTTGTTTTTTATTTTTGCTTGCACATCGTCAAAACTTTGGTCACGGCGTAGTATGTATATGGCTTTCAACTTCGCCATCATCATTATACCGCATCCGCTGAGCGGTAGAAATAATAATATAAACAGTTTGTTACTAATAATTCACTTGAAGGAAGTGAAGTAAACAAGTCGGACGTGTTTGTCACTGCTTTCATATTTTCTAAAGTTTTTTTAAACTCGATTTATCGGAACGTTTTAAATCTATTCCAGCTAAGTTTAATAATTTGATCATTTTTCTCAAATATTTAATTATTTATTATTTCTTCATAATTTTCAGAACATGGTAAATATTTTTCCAAATGTTTCAACCAATTCTTTCAGTACATTTTTCTGGTAGAGGCGGCCAAGAGCGATCATCGGTTGTAGTGCCAGCTAAGTAAAGTAAGTATATCCAATCGAACTAATATGATTAACTTTTTACGTGTTTCTTGTTTAACGTCTGAACGGCAGTTTTCGTCTTTGGAACGCACTTCCTAATAGTTTAAGATCTTGTAATAACGATGTAGCAATTCAAATATAAACTAGCTTTATTCCTTTCTTCGCTGTAATAGAAAATAGTGAAATATATCATGTTATTAAAATTTTTATGAATATATGTTTAATGATTGTTTATTTTTTATTCTTGTGCTTCACATTAGCTTACTTGTTTATTTTATGTTTTGAAAATGTTTACTAAAAGTTTGGAAAATGTTTCCAGATGATTGTCACTATAAGTTTAAATTTTTATGTCATGCAATATATATTATAAGTCATATATTTAAGTAATCCTTTTTTACGCTACATGCTGCCGGTGCTGCTAATAAGGTTTTAAACTTTGTTGTGCCGGTTTTCGAAAGATATAAATAAATAAATAAAGAAAGAGTCGGAGCTGTCACGTTGATTGTGTGATGGCATTGCTCATGCAAAATGCGCAGGCTTGTCTGATCGAACAGTTTAAAACATAAACGATAGAAACTGCCTCCGTTGTAGATCAATTGATGTTTTAGGCAAACTAAAACTGCTTTTTCTGAGCTAGGAAAAGGTTTGTCTGATCTGAATAACAAATTTAAGCAATATGAAAATCTATTTAACAGTTTCAAATGTTTAAAGAGCTTTACTGTTTCACGTCTGTTGTTGTTTCTGATGTGGAATGAATCGTCAAATTTTATAGCCATGGCTCCATCTGTTATTGGGCGAGGAGATCAACAGGAATTGTTCCGGTAATCACCAAGACTGTGAGGAAAGCTGTACCGACATCAGCTGTTTCCCCCTACACTTCACTTTAAGTGTGTTAGCCCCCTTTTCGAATACCTAAAGGTTGATCGCCATTAGTAGATTCCGTTTGATGGCTATTGAGCCGCCGATGATTGCGAAGCTGCCTACTGAGCGAAACTGTTGGTTTAACCGCAGCAAGTTTGCAGTTTTGTGTCAGTCTAGTATTAGACCTAGATAATTTACAATGTACATCTCTACTTTTACCGGTATTTGTTCTCTTAGCAAAGAAATTAACTCTGCCTGCTTTCATATCATCACCTGGTTAAGTTTACGCTGCCGAGAATGGATTCCTGCACCGTGATTTGTTTTTTTTTTTTTTGATATCTGTTGCCATCTCATAAAAGGGCTCACGATCGTTTCGATAACTTCTCATCATCCGTATTATACATGCTGGTACTCGAAAGTGGCTGTCCACAGAGCAGCCACTGTTGAACGTTTTTGAAATCCAAGGTCGCCAATAAAATTACCGGTCTTGAGTACTGGCTCCCGTTTTGTGTAATTTTGACCGCTTCTACTACGTCTTTAATTGTAAACGTATGTAGCTGGTCTAAATTCGTACTATAGCGTTGACAATCTGTCGGAGCCTTGTATAGCAGCAGTAAGTCGTGCCTGTACTCAGCCTCACCATCGACCACTTTTGAACCCGAAAGTATTCCTGCGAAGGAACACTGAATTACTTTGGGGCTTGTGCGAATAATTAGTTAAGTTAGCTAAGATATTATTCAAATTTACTATTGTATTAATTGGCAACAAGTTTTAGATCAGGAATCGTTTAATAATTAATATTGTATTAAGTAAAATTGTATTTATTTATTATTTTGTGTCCGTGCAATTATTTCTTCTTTCTCCAGACATAGTACATACATTTGTTTCATCAGGTTGAGTTCTCGAATTTTTTTTCTTCAAAGACTTTTATAGTTTTGTTGGTTGATTTTCTTTTTATAGATTTAGTGACACTTGTAAGTGAATTGTTTTATGGGAACACTATTTTTAGCGTCTTAAACCTCTACCTAATCACTTCTCATGTATATGTCATTTTTTTAGAACAACTCACACGCACATTTAAAATGCTCGGAATATTGCCAATAAACATTTTTTTTTAAGTTATAACAACAATCAACTTATTTGTGAATGAAATGTGCAATTTACAGTACAACCTTGAAAGAATGCTCTTCAGCGTGTGTAATTTACAATTTACAGTACAACCTTTGACGCCATGCTCTTTAGTGTATGCAATTTACAACAGTAGTCATGCTGCAAATAAGTTGTAAATCATTTATAAGAAAGAATTACAATAGAGAAAAAAGTAGCTTATGGCAATATACGGATTAAACTTGTCTGAGAGCGTAAAAATTACAAAGAAATGACATACATTTGATGCTTCGAAACAACAACACCTAAATGGTTTAACAATCGTTGACGAATTTTATTTACATAAGAAAACTAATAGTAATCTCCTAAATCCCAAAAAAAAAAAAAGCGAAAAAAAGACATTTAGCGGATCGTTAGTCATCAAATAAAGATCACATTATATTTATACTTTGAAAAACTTAGCAGGTAGACTTTGAGGAGAAATATGGTACGCAGAAAAATAATACCTGGTTATTGAAGCTTAAATGGTTTCACTATCGTTGACGGACTTGGTTTACATAGAAAAGGATATAAAAATAAAGATAAATCCAGAAAATAAAATACGAAAAAATTATATGAATTTATCTCGTTCGTTAGTACTCAAACGAAAATGCTTCGAAATAGCTCTAAAAAAACCATAATTACAAAACTTAAATGGTTTAACAATCTGTGACGAAGTTTATTTACATTGGAAAACTATTAAGAATTTGCTACATCTAGAAAAAATACGGAAAAGTACATTTAACTCGATCCTTTAGTACTCAAGTAAAGGTCATATTGTACAAATGTTTCGAAATAACCGGCAGACTTTGACAACGAACACTGAGACAAAAATTACAGTCTAAAATAAAGGTCGGTCATACTTATATGTAGTCCGTTCTCTTTTTATTTCGTTTAAGACCGATAAATCTTAAACGAATAACCACGGTCTTAAATCTAAGTAAACTAAACTAAATTTGGCTTAAGCGCAATATTTATGATTTAAGAACAAAAAAATCTTATTAAAATGGGTTTTTTTTTTTCAAATTAAACCGGAGCAATCTTAAAACATCATAAACTCTTAAATTAATAAAGAAACCATCTCAAAATAAGTCTTTTTAGTCTCAAAATTGAGAATGGGCGGATCTTGATTCTAGAGAGCACATATTTTTAAAGATAGAATAAAACAATCTTACTTTACTTACTTTTAATGGCACAACAGCCCTTGGAGGGCCTAGGCCGAGCTTTACGCATCCACTCATGTTGTGCGTGTTATATTTGTACATGAATGAAAGGGACGTACAGTTTAATGCCGAACCCGAACGACGAAGTGAAAAGCTTTTCATAGGCAATTTTGCTCTTGTAGGTTTGCCATTTCCTGCCAAGAGGTGGTGTCGTGTAGAAAACTTATTTTTTCTACTTTTTGATTTTGCCTGTGCCGAGATTCGAACCCCGAACCCCCAACGCATTACCACTATGCCACAGCGACCACAAAACAATCTTAAAATAAAATCTTTATTATCAGTATTAAATAAGAATTTCGTTCTTGTTTTAAGAATTTTTTCTTTCTTAGGCTGTGGTTATTTTCAAATTTTCCTCGGCGAACACCATGCAATTGTTGTTGCCCGAACACGAAAAAAGAGTTTTTACTCACTCTCACAGTGAACACGATATGCTGGGTCAAATGTACACCGAGCACGCCGAGTATTCAGGGTGTCGAAGAGTTATTCTACAAAAAAAGAACAAAAATGTATGTAAAATAGAGGGAAAACATGCAAACCTATACATCACTATTTTCATATGCAGAAAAGCGAAGTTGCGAATGTTTTTAGTTTTTAAAAGAGAATATTAAATATATTATTCATAAACCTATTGAAGAAAAATCATATTATTTTCATATTATTGCATTCTCCATATTGATAAAATTGTTTAAAGCTTTTTGTTATACCATTTAGTGTTGCCGTTGCGAACAATATAGTATTACAAGAAAAAACTGCATTTCGACCAAAAGCAACTCTGTAACGAACTACAATGGAACCACTACACCGAACACGAGAGAAAAATATGATGTGTTCGTCGAACAGCGATCACCAGTATAACCAGCACCTTAAAGAAAGAATATAGATGTCTCTGTTAATCGTAGTGCTTTTCAAAAACCCCCTTTTTTATGGATGTTGTCAAATTAAACAAATACTAGCCTGAAAAACAGCGTTGCCAGATTTAATTTTTATCTTTAATTATTGTATTTTGTTTTCATTCCTTTTTTTTATGAATATAAACATCAGTTAAACTATGATATATTTAATAATAAAAAAGTAATAATAATAAGTTAACAATATTTTCGAAACAAATAACACTTTGCAAGGAAATTAAATGATATGAGTGAATAAAAAATAATACGTAATAAAAACAAATAACGCTAAGGACATTTTTTTTATTTATTTTTTTTGTTTAGTTTCAAATTATACTATTTACCTTTTTTTTATCTGCTTCTCAATTTCTTAACATATTTATATACATATTTTTTATATAAATTTATTGTGTTTATACCGACTTTTCAAAATGTTAAATTAAAACTTTCTCTTACTTTACTTACTTTTAATGGCACATTGCCATTTACTTGACATTTTTTATTTCTAGATTGTTCGAACTATTTGCAGCAATGTAGATGCACTGTCAGGTAAATTTTTAATACCTCATTCTTTTAATGTTTTTAAAAGATCAGTTAATTGATTATGAGCTATAATATTGCTAGGGTTTCTTCTTCTTCTTTTGTCCTAGGACTCCTAGGGGGAGCATAGGGCCATAATGAATCGTCTCCATCGAATGCGATCTTTAGCAATGACATTTATTTCTTTCCAAGACTCTCCTGAATCATGTATTTCCTTCTCTAACATCCTTTTCCACGTGACTTTTGGTCTACCACGCTGTCGGCTGCCTTGTGTATTCCATTCGAAAGCTTGGCGGCAAATTTCGTTGGGCGTACTTCGTAAAGTGTGTTCGTTCCATTTCCATCTGCCATCTCGTTAGCTTCCATGTCGTTAGCTAACGTATCAAGTATCAACTTTAAGTATACGCCTCAAGCATTTGTTGACGAACAGTTGTAGTTTACTCATTAGTTGGTCGGTGGCTAGCCACGTCTCACACCGATACAGCAAAACTGGTTTCACGTTTGATTTAAAAATGTGATTTTTTGTTTTGGTGGAGATAAACGACGAGCTCCAGATCTTACTCAGTTGGGCGCCCTCTCGCTTTTCAGATTTCGCCCCATCAACCATAGAAATTACACTTCCCAGATACGTAAAACTGTTGACGTTTTCGATGTCATCGTTTCCAGTCTTAAAACTTACATCCTACCTGAAGGATCCAGCTTCATACTCTTAATTTTAGAAGTATTAATTTCTAAGCCGACTTTTTGCGACTCTGAAATAAGATCATCAACTTTAGATTTTATATCTGAATGCCTGGAAGATAACGAGCAAATGCCGTCAGCGTAATCGAGGTCTTCTAAGTGTTCATTAAAATTCCATCGAATTCCTTTGTCGACTTTATCCAAGGCCTTATTTAAGATATCGTCAAGAACGACGAGAAAGAGAATAGGGGAGAGTAAGCAGCCTTGTCGGACGCCAGATTTAGGAACAAATGTCGGCGACAACATTCCGTTGTGTAACACACTGCATTTAAAACGCTCGTAGGGCGCACGAATAATATTGACGGCCTTAGCAGAGATACCTCTCCGCTGTAGTGAAATCCATATGCTCTCACGAGACACTGTCAAATGCTGTGCTGTAGTCTACGAAAATCATTTGAAGTGCAACGCGCCATTCACTCGATTGTTCGACAGTAATCCTTACGTTTTAATTTGGTTCACACACGTCCGGACGACGGTTAGTTAGTACTTTTGATGGCACCGACAACAGTGTAATACCTCTATAATTTCGGCACTCGGTGAGGTCACCTTTTTTTTGGTAACTAGACTAGTATGCCCTGTAGCCAGTCTTCTGGTACCTGTTCTTCATTCCAAATTTGTGATATTAGAGAATGTAAAATGGTGGCTGATGTCGATAGGCATGCGTTTAGCAGTTCAGCTGTAATTTGATCGATGCCAGAAAGCTTACGCGTGATATCGTACATTGCTACGTAGAACCTAATAATTTAGTTTATCTGCTGGCATATTACAGCCGTAGCTTTCGTCATGTAAATCAGAGGCATGAATAGGGGATGCTGATACAACATTACAGTCATAGCTTCCGTCTGATAAATTAGAAGAATGAGTAGGAGATGCATTTTCCAAATCACCATCATAATTTTCAAGTGAACTAAGACCTGTATTTTCTTCATACCTCGCACGTTTTCGGATTTCCTCTGTAGAAAAACTAAAAAAGTATCTAAATATCTTCTTGCAGCACGCTTCTCTTGTTGCTCTGCATTTTTTTCTATTAATTTTTGCTTTTCACATTTACTCACTTTTTTATAAAATAAAATTCTATTTCTAAAAATTTGTTCACAAATAAAGTACAAAGCGTTGTTTTTATTTTTTGAAATTTAATTTTTTCTTTACGATAAAGAAAAAAATAAATATACTTACGTGAATATAAGTAACATCCTCACTCTTATACTTATATATATGGTATAGAGTGTGTTTTCCATCTGTTGGTGTACGGACAAATTTCTTTCATAGTGTTGCCGGTTAGCGATTTTTAGCTGGCCTTGAAATCCTAGTTGGCATTTGTGCGAGTGTGTGTGATTTGAGACCAAACACCCAATAATTAAATAAAAATTCTAAATCGTAATTTCGAACGGCACCTTACCATATGTACGAGTATATCATAACTATTTTTCCAAAATCTTTTAAAAATGTATAACAATTTTAAAAGCAAAAATCGATCCACTCTAATACGAGTATACACAGATGAATACGGGATAAATGAAAAAAGAAAAATGTGGCACTAGTGTTGGGCAGAATCGATACTTAAAGTAGTAAGTAATTGTTTCTCAAAAGAATTGGTAGTACAAACAAGTACTTAGTATCGAATCATTATTGTACCCTACTGAGTATAAAATCGTTTCCTATACTCAGTAAGGAATTGATACGTTTAAAATTTCTTTTCAATTCATAAACAGTCAATGTTTGTAGGAAAATCATCTCGGGTGGCACCGAAGTTGAAGGAACACAAAGATATTTTGCAGCAAGTTAGTATAAAAGTGGAAAAAAATCTCACTAGAAGTTTTTGGATTAATGTTTGTATGACACCTAGAAATCGGCGCGTCAGAATGTGTTCATATAATTAACAAACGCTTAAATGGCTTTAAAACGTTCGCAGTGGACGCAAATTTCCCGCTCTATGTGTACGGCTGCCGAAGAGGTGCGGCCAAGAGTGTCACCGACGGCGTTTAAGTGAAGTAGCTCCGCCCGACTATGAGAAGGTCTTAACAGCCATCGCTCTGCTGAAATACAATAAGGCTGCACGTGCAGATGGCCTGCCTGCTGAGTTGTTTAAGCTGAATGCAAAGAGCTCACAAAATGCATGCACGAGCTTCTATGCAGAATATGGTCGGATGAAAACATGCCAAGTAATTGGAACCTCAGCGTACAAAGCCCAATCGACAAAAAAGGAAATTCCACGCTTTGCGCCAACTACCTTGGGATAAGCCATCTTAATATCGCATATATGGTTCTATTGAGCGTACAAACTGATTGTACCTTATCAGTATGCCTTCAGCCCACTATCGACCAGTTATTCACACTACATACACTAAGCCGCCTTCGACAGCACGATTAGGTATCATTTGTACGCCGCAATGTCTGATTTTGGTTCCCTGCAAAGCTCATTCGTGTTTGCAAAATGACACTGACCGATACCACCAGCTCAGTGAAAATTGGGACAGACCTCTCTGCGTCATATACCAAAAGAGGTTTCAGACAAGGTTGCTCCTCATCGTGCGACTTCTTTAACCTTATGCTGGAGAAAATTATTCGAACTGCGAACATCGACATCTCTGGCACTATCTTCTACAAGAGTGTCCTGCTGCTAGCTAACGCTGATGATATTGACATCATTGGTACCAACGCGCGAGCAGTCAGTGCAGCATTTTCCAATCTGAAAAGAGAGTCTCGTCGAGTGGGTGTATTGATGAACGAGGATAAAACGAAATACAAAGACAAAGAGTCACGGCGTCTTGCACAAAATGTCACTGTCGTCAAGAATTCCATTTACCTAGGATCCAGCATTAACACCAACAATAATGTCAGTCTTGAGAACAAGAGGAGATTAAATCTTGCCAGCAGCTGTTACTACGGGCTCAGTAGTCAATTGAGAAGCAGTA
This sequence comes from Palloptera scutellata, assembly GCA_958295655.1. Lineage (NCBI taxonomy): Eukaryota > Metazoa > Arthropoda > Insecta > Diptera > Pallopteridae > Palloptera > Palloptera scutellata. Next base: position 114,630,800 of record OY282449.1, on the reverse strand, counting down.
GTAAATTAAGACGCGGGTCTAAAAAAATCTTTTTACATTATGATTTTTCGTCTTGGTGGAATTGGAGCAGCAACTTGTTTCCCAAAAAAATGCGTTTAAAAAATCAGCTACTTTGGTAAAACTGAAATAGTGCTGCCATATGGAATTTTATGAAATTTGTAATATGTATTTCCAGAACAGAAATAAAAACGGCTAGAAATAAATCATTGCATGAAAATTGCAATTGAATTGAAACCAAATAGAATAAAATACATGATTCTTAAAAATAACGATAGGAACTCAAAAGTACCCGATACTTCTAATCACTAATTTTCACTTTTAACAACCGACGAGATTAAAATATGAATATACCATATATACATAGTTTATGTTCAGAAACTACAGAAATATTTGTGTTTACACAACACGTTGGCAGACAATTGAATACAAGGTCTGAAATAAAGAATCATAGTAGATATAAAATTATACGATATCACTGCATTGCCATAAACCGAAATATGAGTTTGCATTGGTGAAGACCACACAGTGAGAGTTCAGTATTGGCCCCAGTAGACAATATTGATTATTATCATTAGGTCCAAAGTACGAAAACAAAACACAATAGTGGATTTACTCATAATTTCTTGATAAGGAAGACAATGAGAAGATATGAAGCGAAAAATGGACATAAATATATGAAAGGATCTCACAGTTCAATAATCGTAACATTGCAAATTCAATTTGCACACACACACACACACTCATTGTCATAATCCTAATAGAATCCTGATAGAATTAACATACGACGAGCGCTGGGTGTCGTCTGTGTCACTCACATTGTGTCTTCTACGGTGTCCTGTTGCCCGTGAGTCGTTGTATTGTGTGTAGGACGCATCTCACCACACCTATCTTGCGACGCCTACTTTTTACATATATAGTTGACTAAGAAAAAGCGCCATGCTGTCTTTGTATTATTTTTCTAGTTAGTTTTGTTGTCACAAATGCATTAAATGTCATGTTGTTCTTATGGTATTATAGTCTCCCTTTGTCCGTTTGCTCCTTCATGTGGCTCCCATACACATAAAATAGATAATGACATTTTTTCGTGATTGTCCTTTTTCATATTTTATTGTTATATAATTAGTTGCATGTTGCACGTATGCCATTGTATCGGTTTTATCTACAGCACAAGTGCAATTTGTATGGTTTCATATCATTTTTGTGGTTATGCTTCATTGCCAATGGCTTTATAGGCTTGTCAACGCCTTTTGTGGTCACAAATCATTGGTGTGCATGTGGCAGATGCACATGTCTTTTGGAATCTTTTCCAAAAATCTTCATGAGGATTATCATTTCTTTAAAATCAAATTTATTAATTGAAGGAATTCAATTCGCTGTCTTTTTCATACTTATTACATAAATTACAATAACTTTTTATCTACGATTGTGAAAAGGTTTGTTTGTAAAAAGTCAGAAGGAATATGGAGGGCGGCGATACCAGGCATAGTTGTAATTGTGGGAAAATTTATTTGGAAAAAAAGTTAACACTTATTTTAAAAATCGGAAACCAGTTGCTCTAGTAGGCAACGCCAACTGAATTTATGTAAATCTTATCGATTATATCATGATAAACTTGTAGCAAATGTGCCAAGCATGATGAGGCATTATGAGGATATTTCTAAGCTTTTTTTATGTTTTAGCTACGTTATGTAACTTTTATATCAATTGCCAAATATAAACAACATAACCTTTCTCAGCATACGTGGTGAAATGATTTGCGAGAAGTTTTGCTTTTCTTCTTTAATCCGAAAAAAAAGTACTGCGATTGCTGATTGAAACTTGCGATTTCCGGTATCGTCACTTTAAAAGTGGAGACTTTGCTGACACGGAAGACAAGGAACGTCCTGGCCAACTGAAAAAGTTCGAAGATGAAGAATTGTAGATGTTACTCGACAAAGATTCGTGCCAAACCTAAAAACAACTTGCAATAACATTGGGAGTTACTTAACCAGCAATTTCCAAGGGCATAAAATCGTTAAGGTTCATTTAAAAAGTAAGAAAATTAAGTGCTAAACGAATTGAAGCCGAGAGACGTCGAAAAGCGATTTTGCATGTCTGAAATGTTGCTTTAGCGCTATAGAAATAAGTCGTTTTCTCATCGAATCATTACTGGCGACAAAAAAAGGATTCATTACGACAACCGGAAGCCAAGTAGTCGTATGTTAAGCTCGGCCAACCACGAACATCAACGCCGAAGCAGAATATTCATGGCGCCAAGGTAATGCTCTGTATTTGGTGTGATCCGTAAGGTGTCATCTATTTATTATCAGCTGCTAAAGACTGGTGGAACTACTTATTACGGAAGAGCTGTATCGATAACAATTGATTCGTTCGAAGAGAGCAATGGCCGAAAAACAACCAGAAAATACAACCAGGAACGAGACCGTAATTTTCCAACATGACAACGCGCCGCTTCACGTTGCTAGACAGGTTAAAAATTATTTGTAAAAATAATAGATATTGGTAAACTAGCCACTACTGTTCCACGATCTGCGCCAACTACCGTGGGATAAGCCTTCTTAATATTGCATATAAGGTTCTATCGAGCGTACTGTGTGAAAGACTGAAGCACATCGTCAACAAACTGATTGGATCTTATCAGTGTGGCTTCAGGCCTGGTAAATCTACCATCGACCAGTTATTCACACTACGCCAAATCCTGGAAAAGACCCGAGAAAAAAAGATCGACACCCATCATCTATTTGGCGATTATAAAGCCGCTCAGGGATCACTTGTACGCCGCAATGTCTGATTTTGGTATCCCTGCAAAGCTCATTCGTCTTTGCAAAATGACACTGACTAATACCACCAGCCCAGTGAAAATTGGGACAGACCTCTACGCACCATTTGATACCAAAAGAGGTTTCAGACAAGGTGACTACCTATCGTGCGACTTCTTTAACCTTACGCTGGAGAAAATAATTCGAGCTGCGAACATCGACATCTCTGGCACTATCTTCTACAAGAGTGTCATGCTGCTAGCATACGCTGATGATATTTACATTATTGGCAAAAACGCTCGAGCAGTCAGTGCAGCATTCTCCAACCTGGAAAGGGAGTTTCGTCGAGTGGGTCTGGTGGTGAACGAGGACAAAACGAAATACAAAGACAAAGAGTCACGGCGTCTTGCACAAAATGTCATTGTTGACAACTATACTTTTGAAGTCGTCAAGGATTTCGTATATCTAGGATCCAGCATAAGCAGCAACAATAATGTCAGTCTTGAGATCAAGCGGAGACTAACTCTTGCCAACAGGTGTTACATCATTGACCATCAATGATGAGAGGCTGTTAGGAGCGTTCGAGAGGAAGATACTCCGTAAGATCTACGGTCCAGTATGCGTGGACGACGTGTATCGAATAAGATGGAACGATGAGCTGTATGTGCTGTACGCCGACACTGACATAGTCAAGCGTATAAAACTCCAGAGGCTTCGCTGGCTGGGTAATGTTGAGCGAATGGAAGAAAGCACTCCGGCTAGAAGGTGTTTTATTCGAACCACGGTGGAGGAATACGCAGAAGCGGACGTCCTAATCTCCGTTGGAAAGACCAGGTGCAGGGCAACCTGACTGCACTTGGCCTTATCAACTGGCGCCAGCGCGCGCATAGCAGAGGCGACTGGCGAAGCTTTGTAGAGGCGGCCAAGACCGATCATCGGTTGTAGTTCCAGTTAAGTAAGTAAGTAAGGAACTACTGTATGACAATTCATAGTTTACGGCTTTGAATTGAGAAAAAAAAGTTCGAATTTTAACTGAAATACTCACAGGTTTTTATGGCATTGGTAGACTCGAAGATTGTGTTTTGTAGTACATAATCACAGTAGAAGCTGCGAAAATAAAGAACAAATTTATACCATCCAACGTCTTCAGATCTAGCGATTTCTCTGTTTGGCAAAACTAACTAGCGAAGATTGCACCAAAAGGCTAAACAAGGTCCACCAGGACTACAGGAGGATTCAAAATAGGATACAAGAGAACACAATTGCTCAAGTAAAGAGTCATCATAATAGCTAAATTTTTGGCTCAAGAATTCTTAGCTATATTTTAAAGCTATCCTATCATATTTGCCTACAATTATTATTTATTGCTGATTTAAATAAAATTATATTCTTCATATTTATTATACATACAAGTGAAACTATTTTTTCTTAATTTACATACTAAATCTGCTAAATTACCATAAAAATGGTCGTTCACAACGTAGAAGCTTACATACAGAATTTCTTAAAAAAAAAAAGAAAAAAGACTACTGATGGCAGCTAAACTCGTACATAGTACATACTTATACAAAAAAGGTGAGTATGTGTGCATTTATACATACTCATATATATGTATATATGCATATATAAGAATATGTATGTATATCGGAGTAGACGCCATTAAAATCAGAGTTAAAGGGGTTGCTGTTGTCCGCATACATAAGCGGCGTCGTCATTATTTTTTTTTTTCGTTTCCATTTTTGATAGTTGAAAGTTAAATAGAGTAGAGTTGCCACTAGAGAAAATATAACCTACCCCAAACCATGCATTAAAACTGATTTTAATGTAAAAGTGAGTAAGAGTATGTGAGTGTGTGTGTATGTATTTATGTGAGTGTGTGTGCGAGCTATACTTGACAACATGAATGACGTTAATTTACAAAATAGACTTTTGGGAATATTTTAATGAATACTGTGTGTGGTTGCATTCAAAATGTAATGTGATCTTCGGGGTGGTGGTGGTATGCTTTTGATGCTGGTGTGTGCGAGTATGTACATATAGGGTGTCCCAATAAGAGTGACGATTTAATTTAAAAATAAAACGCATTTTATGTGAGAGAGTGGTGACATTTTTATTGCATTCTAGAGTAGACTTGTTCCGATTAAGTATGCAATAAAATATCCGGAAAATGGCCACAGCTGCTCTGATCACAGATCTTTGCTCTTCGAATGGAATTTTCCGATGACATTCTGGGGGAATAAAAATTCATCTATCTAACCGATGACGCTTTGGATCTAGGCCTTGAGATCAGGAATTGTTTGTGGTTTATTCGCATAGACCTGGGATTTCACAAAACCAGCATGAATCGATCGATCTTGGTGACCAATTGACACCGGAATTTCGGGAGATGATTCGGTCTGGAAACTGTTACTCCAATAAATCGATTGTTAGATGCGATGTGTGGCAGGTGGCGCCGTCCTGCTGAAACCACATGTCGTCCAGTTGAGGTCACAAGAACTCCATTATCATGTTCATGTAACCTTAACCTTTTAACCTGTAACCTTTTTGTAAGGGATTTCCACAATGATAACACGTTGTTCACTTGTGTAACGCTCAATTTTTAACATTCTGAACGGAAATCGTAGACGACAGCTGTTAAATTTTAGAGCTTGCCTGATAAAAAAAAAATTCCACAAAATTTAAATCGTGCACTCTTATTGGGACACCCTATGATGTTTTATAAGTGGTATGCTAATTGTGATTGTAAAATACTGAGTGCGAGAGTACTTTTCATGAAATAGTGAAATTTTCTTCCTGAAAATTCATTCATTTTGTTACCCAAAATTTACATTAATTAAAAAAAGGAAGCCTAATAAATTTTAATTATAAATATTATATAGACATTTTTTTTTAGTAAAAATTTCTAACAAAATATGAACTAAATGAGTACAAAAATAAAAAATTCCCAAGTAACCCAAGCAAAAAATCAAACTTTTACATCGCCTAAGCCTCAGCAGCGTTGTGCGACAAATGGCATATCCTTAGGTAGAAATTAATAAACTTTTTTTCTCATACCACTATTAAACAAACACACACACACAAACACAAACATATACCGGCATAAACTCCGACACAAAAGTTCGAAATGTTTTCTATTGTTTAACAATTAAATTGCTGGGAATAATGGCAAAAAGTTGAGCAGCATCATTAGAGAGCAAAAGCGAAAACTGAACAACAACAACAGAGCAACAACAAAACAAGCAACGTCAGCAACCTCTCAGACTCATTATGAAAAATCGAAAATGAATAAATACATACATACTTACTATGTGCTTATAATATACGTAAAACCTACCTAGATATAAAAGATGCTGTTTGAATTTTGGTGCACCAAAAAAAAAAAAAGAAACAAGAACTTCAGCTAAAAATAAATGATGACGACGACGGCAATGACGACGCCCCACGGTAATGGGTCGCAGACAAATATAAACATAAAGTTCACTGCCAAATCGTGATAATAACAATAACAACAACAACAACTACACAAGCAGCCGGAGCAAGGAAAACTTTTTTGTTTTCCAAAACGATTGTTGTAATATTCTACAGCAGCAATAATAACAACAACAAGAACAACAAATAACTACCAACAGTAGGGTGAAAGAAAAAGGGTTAATTTCATATTGTATCGTAAGGCTATTTAAATGCTGCCACCCGTTTCGACTCAACTCCAACTCTAATTAATTCCCAAATGGGATGCTGAGAAAAATTCATCAGCATTGAATGCGTTGTACTCTACAGCAGCAACCAGCCAGCCAGCCAGCAGCAGCAGTTGGTAGCAGCTACCTTATTGTCTCTCGAACAAACATACAAACATACATACATACTTTTATACATTGTGACAACAATTTTAATGCGTAGCATATTATGTTCATCTTTTCATTAGCAAATATTTCAGCTCATCTTCGGAGGAGGATATTGTATTTTTCAATTTGTGGCAGGAACATTTTTGTTGCCCCCAAAACCTTTATCTTCCACCGATAATAACTTGGTTAAAATCTACTGAAATATGAGCAGCATAACTACAGTGTAGTGCAAAATATAAGTGTTTTGCCTATTTATTTTCTTAATTTAAAATCTATTGATATGATCACTTTTCATCAATATCATATTGCTTCTAAAATTCTGAGACCAAATATGAAACCTTATAGAAAATCCACTGGGAACTTAAGTTCCTAATGATAATGGTTAAATTATAACAACTAGACAAAAAGTGGAAAGTGGAATCACTGAAGACTTTCTCTTGTTCATCAGATTTGCTACCATTAGACTTTTGTGGTCATAGAGTAATTGCTAGTGCGCTGGAAGGCTCGGCTCACGCAAAATATTAAAATGTAGAAAATAAAATACACGCCACCACCTCTTGATTGGAAATGGCAAACCACTAGGAGTAAACAGTGCCTAAACAAGCGTGAACATTCCCCTTTTTGGAATCGGCATAAAACTGTAAGGGGCCTAGGGCGTAGGACACAAGTTAAAGTTCGTGATAGTCACGGGTGCGACCATGTTCAATCCTTTCGCTTTTACGTTTCAAGTCGACACACAGCCTCCTCGTGGCGTCCCCTGGATAGCGATGTGACACCCGTCAGTGAGCTAACTAATGTGTGCGGCGTGTCCTTGAATGAATGTGTCCTTCGTGTCCTTGAATGAATGGTTGTGCGTCAGGCTTGGAACGCACCAAGTTAAAATATTCCCCAATGCATTCTCAGAGGCGGCCAAGATCGATCATCGATCATAGGTTTACATTGAACAAATTCCATTCTACAAGCTTCATTCTAAAAACGATAAGGTCGTCCTAGGCCCATTATGCCATTAAAAAAGAGAATAGATGGGTATTTAAACCAAGGTTTTTACAGCTACTGTAAAAATCTTGAACTTCGTGTTTTGAAAAGAAATTTCATGTCAAACGAAAGCTTACGACACCAATCTCAGGTTTTGAGGTCATTTTTGGTTTCAGACGCATTCAGATCAAAGTTTTTATGATTATTTAATTAATTTCCGTTGCAACAAGATGCTTAAAAGGTATACGAGGTATGACCAAAAACCGTTATTTTCAATTTTTTCAAAAAGTATTTATTTATTCATCAACAACTATCTTGTCCCCTTCAAAGTAATCCCCTTCAGATATAATACACTTATGCCAGCGTTTTTTCCAATCCTCGAAACACTTCTGAAACGTGCTTTTTGGTATCGCCAACAGCTCCTGTTTCGATTTTTCTTTTATCTCCTCAATCGTAGCAAAACGCTTTCCTTTCATCGGTGTCTTCAGTTTTGGGAAGAGGAAAAAGTCAGCGGGGGCCAAGTCCGGTGAATACGGTGGTTGAGGCATGATAACGGTTTTGTTTTTGGCCAAAAACTTACGCACAAGCGACGTTGTTTTTGCTCAAAATTTAGCAATTTTGGAACAATCTTCGCTGCCGCACGTTTCATGCCTAAAACATCCGTAAAAATTGCTTGGCATGAGCCGAACGATATGCCAACATCATCAGCAACCTCTCTGATAGTGATTCGACGATTATCCAAAATCATTTTCTTCACTGCGTCAATGTTTTCATCGGTTGTTGAAGTGCTCGGGCGACCAGGACGAGCATCGTCATTGACATCTTCTCGGCCTTCCTTAAACCGGTTATACCACAATTGAACTTGTGTTCTGCTCATAGTAGACTCGCCAAAGGCCACAGTCAACATTTCAAATGTACTTGCGCATTTAATTTCATTTTTTACGCAAAAGTGAATACAGTTTCTTTGATCCATTTTTTCGAATAGTAAAAAATCGAAGACACACCAAAACACGACTAACCTTTTTATCTGTCAAAAACACACTGACAATCCAAAATGGTTGGTATTGTCAACATATATAACAGACATGTGTACCAACATAACAGAAAAAAAAATGCGAAAATCGAACATACGTACGAAATTTGAAAATGACGGTAATTTTTTGATCACACCTCGTATTCACATAATAATAATTGTTGTCAAGTAAGTTACACAGGTCTACGCTGGTTTGCTCAAGAAGCAGTGTAGTCATTCAGTACGGCACTTTTCAACGCTGAGTCCAAGTCAAGGCATGTTTTGCAATTTTGAGGTAGAATATTCAAAAGTCTTATTCGTGGTAGAATCAACCTGCTAATGAAATTCAGCCTCTTCGTCGGTAACTTCACGGTAAAGAGCTGCCTTAGTTTCTGGGTCTGGCACAATTCAAAATGTATTAACTTGCAATGCCAGAAATTGCTTCCTTTCAGTGGGGTAGATAGGGGGCGCGATAAAGGATATATATCCCTCCCCCCTTATGAAGATTGTTTCATATTGTTCAAAGTCGATGAAGTTGACAATTTGAAGCCATTGTATGGAATCACAGAAATATCCCACCACCAATTCCAAAATCGTGTCTACGCCACTGCTTTTGTCTTATACTACTTTTACTGCATAACAATTACACAAATATGTATATAGTATACTTAAATTGTTAAGTACTGAAAATTTTAAGAAAATTAGTGCATACTTAAAAATGTATTTTGTACGAATTACAATTTTTACCATCTACTGTAGATTGTACTATGTACATATGTATATAATATTTAACCTTCTAAGTGTGTATATGTAAGTATGTACAATATGTAAGTATTCGCAAGTATATACATAAGTATGTATGTAAACCCTTTTGGCGATGTTAATTTCTGCCTGTCTGTCTGCCTGTCTGGTTTGTATCGTTTGCTTCAGTTTCTTCTGCAACACCACAATCAGTGAAAATTTCTATTGCAAATATTTTCATAGCACGAAAAGTGCACGAGATTTTGCTTCTTGTTTTTTCTCGTGCTGCTGCTGTTGCTGTTGCTGATTTCGCATGAAAGTGAAAGGGTTGAATAAAGAAAAAGTCTTGTGCGGCTGCTGTTGTTGCTCCGCTTAAATTATAATGAAAATCAATAAAAGCATATTTCACTCATTATGGATAGCAATTGTTGTAGTTGCGACTACTGCCGCTGATTCAGCTGCTGCTGGTGCTGCTACTGCTTCTGCTATTGCTGCTGTTGCTACGTTTGTGCCAGCTACGAGTATAGATATTGTACATATTGTTAAATTGCCAAATTTGTTGAAAGATGTTGCCAAATGTTATGAATTATCATATCATGGAAGTCTGATGTGGTTTAATTTGGTTTCAATTTGGCCATACATAAAATGTGTATGTATGTTTGGTAGTTAGGCAAGAAAAGTACAACGCGAAGGGTTAAAATTGCGTACTCAATTGTAGTATTTATTCACTAAGGAAATTATGCCTTTGGCATTGCATGTGTGTACGTTTGAACATAGTTTGTTACTTGAATTACAAGTAAGTTACTAATTGGTAAAAGCATTTGTGTAAATAACATTTCTGGCGAAAGTGAAATGTTTCAATTATTGCTTGTAATAATAAATACATAATTCTGTTCGTACTTATTTGTGGTATGAATGAGTTAAAGCTCGTGAGCCCATTTCTAATTTTGTTTACAATCACAAATTTCTCAATGCAAATTTTGCCAGCATATCAAATTAAACTTTTTCGTTTTCGTAAATCTAGTTTAAAACTTTGGGATAGTGTTTATAAAATCTTTACCCATGCATTGCGTGGCATGCTTCTTGTTCTTCTTCTTATTCTTTAATGGCACAACAGTCCATGGAGGGCCAAGGCCGAGCTTTTAACATCCACTCATGTTGTGCGTGTTATATTTGTACATGAATAGAAGCGACCTACAGTTTTTTGCCGAAGCCAGACGGCGAAGAAAAAAGTTTTTCTTACGAAAACTTTTCTATTGGACGTTTGCCGAAAGGCGATGCCGTATAAAAAATATTTTTTTTTCTTCTTTTTAATTTATCTGTGCTGAAATATGAACCCAGTACATTCTGCACCACGGCGACCATTGCATGGAGGTGCTCTAACAGAAAATCAACAACCCGATTTCATGTAGGTTAAGCTGGGCCAGTTTCAGCGCAAAAATAAATTTCCCTTAGGGGTCTTGAAAAATCACTAAATCAGTCTTATTGCCATTATTTTTTTTTTCATTCGTACACAAAAAAGTTTTAGTATAAGCTCTGTATAACTCGGTTCTAACTTTTTTGTGTACGAATGAAAAAAAATCCTTACAAGGGTTTAATGATATTTTGTTAAAAAAAAGCATATTCGAGTAACCCCTCTTTTTTTGTTAAAGAAAATAAATTAAGTTACTAGCCGAAGATGACTTAATAGGCCAAAATTACCTGAAAAAGAAAGGTCGTACATACAGAGAGCTTTATAGCGACATATTAAATTGGACAATCGGGCATCAAATATCCAAGTTATGTCAAAAATACTGATTTAGTGGTTTTTCAAGACCCACTCACTCTCGGAGCGAAATTTTAAAGTAGATCGTGTCGCGCTCATAGGAGGTGAACCGGCCTAATGTAAGAAGGTATTTTGATTTCATTTCTTACTGTTTCAATATTATAGAAAACCCAGAAAGCACTACAAAATTTCGTTTTTGCATTCATCCATCATGGGCCGAATTGAGATTGTTTGTGATAGAGCCCTATTTGTCTCCTTTGCTTCTATAGTCTTTATTAGCAAGAGTTAACCGGGATTTACTCAGACCTCCAACAAATTCCAGATTTCATTTCAGTTCCAATTATGCCCTAGTGGGTCAAAGGGCCGTCACAAAGCATCGCCACTAGTCAATTACTTTTCTCTAATGCCTTTCATGATTTTTTACAGTGTTCAATATATTTTGGACTGCTACGCTTCCAGGATTTCTTGAGGATTTCAGTGCAAATCTCTCCTGGGTATTTTCCCAACGTGTGGATAATATCAGTTGCAAATTTTTACAGTGTTCGGTACATGGCAAAGACGCCGTTCGCTTTACTCACTTTTTCAACGAACGATTCTTTCTTGGCAATGTCGTTACCAGAGAGTAAGCTCCTAGCGCGAATGTGCTGCTGTTGTTAACGTTGCTCTTTGGTGTTTTGTTTGTTTTGGTGCTGATGTTAAGATCCACTTTGGCTGACTTGGATTATAGATCGTACAGTTTAGACGCATTTATTCGGCGTAATCAATACCTTTTAATTGCTTCCATTCCTCGTGATTAATCAACATAAAAAGAATAAAGAACATTATAGTAAGTAACTTTGCATCAGCATTTGTACTCAAGAAGTGCTTAAGATGTTATGCTTGTTAAAATAACGGTTATAAGTCATTTCACAATTACCAAGGCTGGAGACTCTAATGTTTATAATATATTTGCCGATTTGTATGCTTACCTGTTATATCTTTATATGACGCAGATTATCCTCATTATCTATTTCAAGGATTAGTCATTCATCTTCGTTCCAGTTTTCTCCTCTTTTTTCTTTTCAACTAGCACGTTACATTGTATGCACCCTGAGGTCCGAAATACTTAAAAATTACATATATCTATTGAAGACTAAGTCAATTGATCCAGCAATTTAGAAAATACTCTATATATCACCATCAGATTTATAATAGGGGGAAACTTTACCAGAATTTTTTCTATTTTTCTATTTGATCATGCTCAGAATCTCATATTGATCTCAGCTGTGTTTGTCATTTAAAGGATTCGTGGTAATCGATACTCAAGTCGTGAATAAAATATAACAAAATAACAAAAGCGAATCTAAAGAAGCTAGAACTGGAGCCACGGTAAACTGATATTTGTACTTCCTGTGAACATTAAAATTTGATAGGATTAAATCATTGTACGAAAAAAAAACTACCAGAATACTTCCACTAATAGATACAACAATTCAAACATGACCTGCCACAGAGTATACTTGTGCATATAATTCATGCGACAGCCTAACAGCGGCGCCAACTGCAGCAGCAATATGAGATGCTCGAAATCCCTCACAAAATCGACAACTCGAATAAAAAAATAAAATATTAATAGATGCGCATGTGAAAGTTAAAAAAATGATGAGCTTTTAACACGAGAGCACACATTACAAAGGACACTAAATTGGTTTGTCCTGCATTAAACAGTTACAGGATAGGATAATAATAAATAAAAGTAACAGCATACACGCACACATACGAACACGCAACATACAAGCACATACATAGACATTTTATAAAGCGACTTTTTTTGCTTTTTTGTTTCAATTTCAGAAAAAACAGTGTTGGAAAAAAATCATAATTCCAAATGGTGGAAAAAATACGACAACAAAGTGATTATGTTGTTTTTACAGCTATTGCTGCTGCTGCTGTTTTTGTTGTCGTTGTTGTTGCTATTGTGATTGGTGTAATATCTGTTGTATCACATGCAGATTACAACAATACAACACAAACAACACAAACAACATTGAAAATCATTTTTCTGTATCAAAAACAAAAAAATAAAATCGCGAATAAAAAATCGAGGGAGAATTACGAAAAAATAAATACCAGCAAGGATACATTTCAATTTTCAATTTTAATAAAAACACAAAACTCCATGCCACCCGTCGCCTCCCCGCTACAAATAAAAAATCACTCAATTCGCAATAAAGTTGTCAGCATAAAAGATAAAAAAAAAAAATTATGTTGAACAAAAAAAGAACAACAAAAAGCGAAAGTAAAAGCGCGAATGGAATAAGGCCGCAACGACATTTTTATTGTGCTCCCCCCGAGAATTATGCAATGCAAAAAAGAACAAACAAAAAAAGAACACGAGCAATGTGTAAAAAAATCAAGTGGGGTCGTCATCAGCGTCACTAACGCCAACCGCCAGCCATTGACTGACTGACTGAGTGAGTGAGTGAGTGAGCCCTGTCTGTCATTGATGATATTCTGATATGCTAAATGCAACCGGCACCCCTCCTACAACACTCAGCTCTTACACACACATACATACATAACTGGCAAGTGTATGAGAGCCAGTAACACGCGGATTGTGTCTATTTATGTTATCACAGCAAGGACATCATCATTCACAGTCAATTGTTGTGCTTCCCGGTACTGGTTTCCTTCTCGTCGGGGGAGCAACGCGTACATTTCTTTCTTTCAATTGTTGTGTTTTTTTTTATTTATTATGTTACAAAAGCCGTAAAAATTGCGGATTACAATCGCGGATTTCAATTACAATTGTTTATTTTGTTGTTCCGAGCAAATTCTTTTCTACTTTTCTGGATTGTTTTTTACATTCCCATGCCCCCAAATCTTGCTCCATTACTTCTTTTTTTTGTGTGCTTTTTGTTTACGTTTCACTTCAAGTATCTTTATTTGAATCTTCCGCTTTCTTTTTGTTTTCTGGTTTCTACTATAGTCTTTTGCGTGTCCTTGTTGATTTCTTTATGGAGCTACTTGAATTTATTTTTCATTTCCTTGCTAATTTGTGAACTTTTTCGCATTTTTCCTCCCCATCATGCATCTTGAGGGCAATTTTTTGTTATTTAGAATTTCACTTCTTAAGTGTATTAAATTGTTCTTTTACGGTTTTTTATTTGTCTTTTCATTTAATACGATAACATCTTAATTTAACTTATTAAAATACTTGAAGAAATTCTCGTATCACAAAAATTAAGGCACAAGATTTATTTTAAATGCAAATTTATTTCGCCAGTACTTGGGAATATTAACAAGTGTTTTGATACTAATATATGGGTTTCTTTTCAAAAGAAATTCGGTGTCTTAAAGGTCCTTAAAGAACCTTGTGAGAACCTTGCAGTTAAAAAGTGCACGGACATTTTGCTTATTAAAGGTGTTTTTTTTAGAAGTGTGGTTTTCAATCTGGCAATACTTATTTCGGAGTTGGTCTTTTTGACAGCTGTCAACCTATTTACGCTCGGTTTGGTTTGCCATTTTATAATGAATAGACTTACTCCTGAACAAAGTTTGCAAATCGTGCAGATTTATTACCAAAATAATGGTTCGGTTCGCGCGATTTTCACAAGAAAATTTTGTTTAGCAATGAAGCTCACTTTTGGATGAATGGGTTGGGTACGTTAATAAGCAATTATGATCACTCGCAGTGATCATAATCCACAAGCCATTGTTGAGACGCCGTTACATCCTCAAAAAGTCACTGTTTGGTGTGCTCTATGAGCAGAGGGAGTCATTGGTCCATATTTCTTCAAAGATGAAGTCGGTCATGTTACAGTCAATGGAGAACGCTATAGAGCCATGATTAATGACTTTTTCGTGCCTGAATTAGAGGATGTTGATGTGGACGACCTTTGGTTCCAACAAGATGGCGCTACATGCCATACAGCCAACAAAACAATCAATTTATTGAAGGAAACTTTTGGTGAGCGCACTATCTCGCGTCGTGGGCCTGTGGCGTGGCCTCCAAGATCGTGAGATTTAACACCGCTGGACTATTTTTTGTTTTTTGTGGGGCTATGTGAAGTCGCTTGTCTACGCAGATAAGCCCGAGACGATTGACGCCTTGGAAGAGAATATTCGGCGCATTATTACTGACATACGGCCCCAATTGCTGCAAAAAGTGGTCGAAAATTGGGCCTCTCGGCTTTAAATTATTCGAACCAGCCGCGGCGGCCACTTGTCCGAAATCGTTTTTAAGACATAATGGTAAATCCTTATTTTTATAATAAAACTAAATTCTCGGCCGTAACATTTAATTATATGCGTTTTATTTCTTCTTGAAAATCACACTTCTAAAGAAAACACCCTTGTGCATACATACGAAAAGTGTTTCTGCCATTAAAAGAAAATAAGAACCTAAGAAGTCAAATCAGATTCTAGGCAATAAGGGTTTGCGAATAAATTCGAGAACTTACCATATAGTGAGCGAACAGGAAGTAGAGTCTGTAATCTTTTTGTTTCGACTTCCTAGTGAATTGCTTCCCCTAGAATGGGAACTAATGAGTGCATGGGCCTTTAATTAACGATCGGGTTTTGAAGTCAGGATATAAAAAGCAATTCCACTCGACAGAGCCCGAATATCCCTTTTATGTTAACGATCCCCGCAAACCTTTGATCAACAGAGATTAAAAAATATGCACAATGAATATCCATACCTCTTTCAGCTGGAAGATGTTCCAGGATGAACGGTATAAAGTTCCTTCAAAAAGGTAACTTGTGAAATCTACTACATCTGTCATGATCGCAGACATGAAAACTTGGGGTTGGTATAAAGCTGTTAATACAAATGTACCTATCCATATACCATGTTGTGTCAAAATCCAAGCTACTGATGAGTCTGATTTCTGTTGGCGTCCGTAAGTAAAAATACTTAAGTACTCTACAGCTCTAGTGCTAATATCGACTCGGCTCACTACTTGGTTGTGTTAAAAGTACACACGTAGACGAGAAAAGTCTTTTAATGCGCAATTTCTTTGCGAGGCAAAAACGACAGTGTGAGATGTTTGGTTACAGCAGTGAGGATTACAATTTCTTTGAATTGTTGATCCCGCCATTGGGAAAGTTGTTCCAAAAACACAAAGTTAATGTATCTCTTCTATTACTTCGTTGAAAAACACTAACGCTATTTCCTAACTGAATCCGATGCGAGCGATACAAAATATTGTGTGTCGCATACGAAAACAACATCATGTCTCACGAGTGTCTCCATTGGATACGATGCTACTTGACCGACTCGAAATCAAATGCGATTTCTTAACATTCTTTATTTGAAAATATTTTATCTTCCTATTTTTATCACTTTCGCTTTTGCAATTCTGCAATCAGCGTTTCCATTTCCATTTAAAATGTCGAACAGGACTGAATTGAAAAACCAATTTCATCTGATGCGTACTATACGAAGTTATCGAATCGTGCTGTATTCGGACAGTCTCATTTGAATACAGCAGTACCTGGTCCTTCCAACGGAGTTTAGGACGTCCTCTTCTGCGCGTTTCTCCACCGTGGCTCATATAAAACGCGCAAAATAACCCTTCTAGCTGGAGCGCTTTCTTCCATTCATTCAATGTGACCCAGCCAGCGAAGCCGCTGGATTTTTATACGACTGACTATGTCAGTGTCGGCGTACAGCTCATCGTTCCATTTTTTTCGATACACGTCGTCCACGCATACTGGACCGTGGATCTTACGGAGTATCTTCCTTTCGAACGCTCCTAACAGCCTCTCATCATTGATGGTCAATATCCACGTCTCTGCGCCATACATTAAAATGGAAAGGATCAGGGACTTATAGAGAGTTATCTTAGTCGGTCGAGAGAGGGTTCGGCTTCTCAGTTGCCTACTGCGGCCGTAGTAACACCAATTGGCTTGACCTCAAGGCTGATATTATTGTTGGTGTTAATGCTGGATCGCAAAGGTAAACGAAATCCTTGACGACCTATTAACGGCTATAGACCTAAAAATTTCATAATTGATCAATTACATACATTACCGAAAAATTCTTAGAAGATAGATTGACTCCCACCACAAATTCGTCGATTATATGGTAAAGCCGCCTTCGATAGCATGATTAGGGATCACTTGCAGGCAGCTGTGTTGAGTTTTGATATTATTCCGAAGTCAGATGTCTTAGGTTTTCCAATAGATAAGTTAATCATGGACAGTACTTTTAATACAAATATTAAGAATTAAAATATTTGCTTATATTAAATCAATTGTAAGTAAGGAACAAAGATTTACCGTGACATGGCCTCCATTATCACGATAAGCCCACAGTCATTCACTGGAGTGGGCAATTACCACTGAATATGCAGTACTTTTACCTTTGACCACAAACAACACCAATAAACACGGCCATTCCCGGATTAGGGGTTATTTTTCGACAACCCAGTAAAAGTAGGTTCACGGGCTGTGGCTCCTCACCACGTAGTAAAGGTTCTGGTAAACGAGAAGCTATGGCTTTTACTGCAGCGAACTGCTTGACCACTCACATATAATTTGAAACTCTAGCTTAATCTATTTCTTTTATCGAAAGCTGCTATTTTCGATTTCTTGTGCTGAAATATTAAATTACCTAAATTATCCAGACATCAAGAACTAGAATTTTAATTTACAATATTTATTACACACAAATATTCCCATATTATTTTGGGATGGCTACAATTATTGGATTACGTAAAATGATTAGTTTTACAAATCTGCTGGTTTCCTTATCTTAAGCTAAATGTAATATTTTTCAGCAGCTACCATCAAAATATCAAAAATCAGAGATTCATATTTATTTCACATCACTAAATGTGAAACATTGAGATTTGATGTACTTAGATATGAGTATCAAATAGTTTTGCAAAAATTATAAGTGTACATATGTATGTAAGTGTGTACTGGTATTTTATAACAGCGCAAAAGAACAAAGAGTGAGGAGCCACAAAAAATATGGGAATTATTAAAGATGAGAAAACAATGAGTGAGGTCCTGAATTCTTGATGATGCTGCTGTTGTTGATGCACCCACATTATCTTTTTCACAATTCACAATTGAGACAGCAGCGAATGATGAACCTCGGTCGATCTGAGGAGCATCAAGGGTGAGGTGCGGAACGAACTACAAAACAAACGGACAGACTGAAGTGGTGGATTTGCTGCAATTGTAAAGCCCAGTAGTCAAAAACTTGCCTAATATTAAAATCTACAGAAAGGGATTAAACACGGGAAGCATGAGAATGAAAGGTTTTTGGAAACGTTTGTGTTATTTTTCCTTTTTTTATACATATAGAGAGTAAAGTAAAGTATATAGCGTCACACAGGAAGGCGCACATCATTCACATTTCAGATCTTGGTGAGCAACAACAATAATAACAACAACATATAATTGTTCAAATAATAAAAAGGATAGAAATAGAAGTAATTGAGAGAGAAAAAAAATATATAGTTACAAACAGATAAATAGAGGGGCACACAGAGCAAGATATGAATTTATGTATGTATTAATTAGTAAATGAAATTCAAAAGTGATGCAATGGGTGCGCAATGAAAAGTATGTATATGTATATGTATACAGAAAGGATATAAAAATGTATTAAAGAATCTTGTTCGACTTCATCTTCTTCGTCAAAACACCGAAAATGAATAGCATCAAAAATGGTTGATGCTTCACTTCAATGGAAGGAAGGAATGAAGAGGAAGCAAGCAAGGGCAAGGACACCTTTTCACTAGTAAAATAATTTGCTCATAAATTGGTTAGCATGTTGCATATTCATGCACCTTTCATTCTATTTACCTCATACGCGCCCTCATCATTAATTTTCTTTTTGCTTCCGCGAAATGTGTTATAAAAAGGAGCAGCAACTGCTGTCGTCGCCGCTTCAATTTTTGTCTAACAACAATGAGCTCTCTCATCTTTTCAACGATTTTAACTATTCTCCTTTTGTGTATGAATGATTGAGAAATAATGATTTTCGTTTTTCAATTCGTATTTGCACTCAATAATTTCGATTTTGTTGCATTACTTTGCAAATATGTAAACAAAAATTAAGTATTCTTATTCTGAAATAGAATGGCTTGACATTTTACTTTCTCATTATACAGTAGGTATCTATGATATAAGAATAGAAAATTTAAAGCGTCATATGACCTATGAAAAATGCTTTTCTATTCTTTAATGTATTTGATTGAATTTTAATTATGTTGCTGACTTCTTTTGATTGATCAAAGAGAGGACGTCGATCATTTCAACTACATACAAGGTATGTAGGACATATAGGTATTTGAGGATATATTGAGTTTAAAACTTGAATTTGTATACTCTTTACTGAAATTTTTACAGCAAACACCTTACCTATACACTTTAGGCTTTACAATTCTTTGGTAAAATCGCCTCTAGCGGCAATATCAGCTTCAATTCTCTACCAGAAACATTTGCATGCCCTAATCAAACGATCCTCATTCATGCCCATCATTACTCTGATAATAGCTGCTCTTAAGGGATCAAGCGTGTTGTGGGGTCTGTTTATTGGTATCGCGTACAACAACGCCTCAAACGTAGTACTCCAGAGGATTCAGATCGGATATCCAATCTTGCGTCGTCTTGGTTTTGTGAGAAGGAGCAGAGAATGCAGAGAATTCTGTTAGCAAACGTATGGCCTCTCACCATGCTCGATATCTATCAGCGTTTCACAGCTATTTTCAAAACCTCAATGTAGGTAACATAATTCACGCGAAGTCCTTGAGGAAAGAAGTGGGTGGCATGACGACTCCTTCATTGCTCACCACTCCCTAACCATGACAGTTGCCGGAAACTTTGTGTGCATAACATGGAGAATATCTGCAGGATTCAAACATAGCCACATATCATTTTGAGCTTTGTGAACAAACGAGCGGGAAACATTAAAAAATTGTGAGATTTCAAGGTCACTGTGAATCGCATGTCTAGCGCCGAGAATAGCGTGTCTTTTCACTTCCTGTGCTAACTTTTTGCCCGATCATAAATGCTGAAAAGATTGAGAAGTGATTGGCACATAAGAGAATGTCCTCACCCTGACTTGAATATTGGAAATTAGAAGCCGCCTTCGAATTACTCTCAAAGGCCTTTAACTCAAATTATATAATATTTTTATCAAACTTATTCGAATCGATTCTGGGTGACTTGTGACAGGCAAGCATTTCAGCATACACTGCACCAACTTTATTATTTATTATTACTTCTTAGATGTGAGGTACGATAAATTTTAAAATTAAAGAACAGAAAATACCCCAAAAACGTCTTTTTCGATTTACAATATCTCGAAAACGGGCTAAAAAATAGAAAAATAAAAATAGCAGCGAGCTCAGAATGAGTGAGTCCGGAACCTGCACGCACAGCAGAGCATTGACTTCAAATATGGATAACCCATCGAAAAGTAGCAATATTGAGAAGCTATAAAATGGCAGCTTAGCTACAATATTATTTTAGTTATGGAAGCATTTTTTTGGCTATAGAAAAATTTCACAAATCACCTTAAGAATAGCTTTTTTCAATTTGTGGTCTCATATTTCTCGAAAACTGTGAGTGGTAAAAATAATTATGTATTCAGACACTCGTTCAGTGTAGAAAAATTTAAAAGAACAACCTTACGACTAAGAAATAGAAGTCATGTTGTACAGTGTTTTTTAAAGCCAGTAGTAAATTCCTGATATAACAGAATCTTGAAAGGTCTCGGAGACAATTGAATTAGTCTTAGTGAACACTTAAAATACTTTTTTTTTACGGCAGGGAAATTAATCAATTTCGAAATACTTATTATAATATTTCGTAAAACCTCCAGTTATTATTATAAGACTTAGACTTTCTTATATCGCACACGAAGTAAATTAATTTTTACTAAACAAAAAATTTTACTAACTAAAATTGCAATGACCAACAACTAACATGTCATTAATTTTTCAAGCAACAACAACAAATTGTAGTATAAAGCCTTGACTTGAAAATTAAAACTTAAACTAATGAAGCAACAGCCCAAATAAAAACCTTGATCCACATACATCGTAGATACGGAACGAAATTATTTTCCCATACGGAAAGCATGCAAAATCAATAATTGACCATTGTCCATCAAACAATAATTGAAAGGAATGAATGAAATGAAAAAATATTGAAATATTGAAATTTAAATTTCAATTAACGACACGCCAAAAACAAAAATCACAAAAAAATAATGCGAAATAGTCACAGAATATTTATGTATGTGAAGCGATCGGAAAAACAATAGAAGTGGACATAGGCAAAAGTGGCAGCAGCAGCAATCGCTGCGACAGAGCACCAACATCAACAGCAGGGAATCACCAACATTATAAGTACATACAAAGTAAGTATAGGTGTATCAAACCCAAACCCATTACCAAACAACGATTTTGTTGTTGTTGTTGCTGCAGCTGATGAAAATGATTTGACGTGAGCTGACATGCTCGTACGCAGATTTCCGCTTTACCAGATTTGATATTGTAAGCTGAAAAACAAATAAAAAAATAAAAAAAATAGAAAAGCATCAGCGCAGGCTTTGATCAAGTTTTTGACCTAAACAAAAAATGTTACAGCCAAGCAGGCAACCCGACCGACAGACAGCCAGCCAGCCAGCCAGCTAGCTACCGAGGTAGCCTAGCCCGCGCCAAAAGCTAAAGCAAATGTAGCTTAATTAAATGTCATTAAGTAGTAAAAAAAAAACTTTAAAGAAGAAAGTATACGTCGTATGTAGTAGGTACGAGTAGGTATATTGTTGCTGATGGAGTTTATGACGACAGGTATTATGTATGTATGTATGTATGTATGTATGTATGTATGTATGTATGTAGTATAAACGAGTATGTGTGATTGTATGCAGTGATATCACAAGCGAATGAAAGAAAATCATTCATGAAGTTTTAATTGTCCTGCGTCAAGTTACAATGCAACGCGACATGCAATGACATGCGACGGCCGATGACGACAACGACGACTACGACGACGAATTGGCGTCATTGACCACCACCACCGAGCACGAGAGCCAACACAGAAGCCAATGATCGCTCCATGCCACTGCTCCGCCATCTAACTTCCTCCCCTTTGAGAGATGGCGCTCTTTGTCGCATGCGCGCATGGCACATAGCACACGATCGATCCATCCATCCGCGTCTCCACTTGATAATCATGATCATGATAATGGTGCTGCTGACGATAATGTTGATAATGACGATGGTGCTACACGAATCGAATGACAATTTCATTGGAATGCAAACGGACAACACCGGACAAATGACAGCGGCAGCAGCAGCAGCCGGCAACAGTTTGCCGGTGCTTCAATGGCAATGCCATTGGTGGCTAGCATGCAGGCAACAAACGCCATCATCAGCAATAAACGGCAGCAGCAGCAATATCAAAGGCATCAGCATAAGCATTAGCGTCATCAAAACCATTTCGATTGTAATGACTTTTCGGGCCATTTCGTGACTGAATTGTAACAATTTTTTGTAGTTTTCTTTCTTTTTTTTTTCTTCTTTCTCTAAGCTTTAAAGATACATAGCGGTTTTTAAATGACTTGATCTTACTGTTGTTGTTTGTAGTTTTTGATTCTGTTGATAATGATGATGACATTGAGCTAAGATTTTCTTATTTATAAAAACAAAAAAAAAACAGTTGAACCATTTTAATTGTCATTAGCCGTTAGGCTAAAGATTTTAATCCAACCAGTACCTGTACTTTTTTTTTGCTCGCCTTGTGTCGCATTTTGTTGGCACTGATGCTGGTTGTTGGTATAGCAGATAGCTGAAAGTTGTTGACGACAGGAAAACCATCATGTTAAGCCTTGCAGAGGCAAATAATTTTATTGCCTGTTGCATGCCTCTTTTCTTTTCTTTTTTGGTTCTAATATTAAACGCTGTTGTTGGCAAGTTGCATGTTGGCACTGATATTTATAACTGATATCAAATTTCCTTAGTTTTTTCCTTTCTTCGGAGTATGACAACAATGTTGCCACGCCATCTGTTGTGCACATCTGCAAAACATTAAATTATTTCTTTTAACTCATTTTGCATTAAAATAATTCAACATAGTGTATCTTTTCAAAGTGTCATCTTTGATGTACTTCTTCATTGTCAGCACCACATTAGCTCATGCTGAATGGAACTGATCAGGATCGTTGTTAGGACAGTGGGAAAAGTAAGCAACATAAGAGAGCGGCAATGATATTTTCAATTCCAAAGAATTTTGTTCAATTCACTTCAAACTCTATACGCGTTTTTCAGATCCAGGTAACAAAATTATCAATAGCAATGCAGTTTTTTATACTGAATCCGAATCTGGCACGTCAGGACTTCGGAAAACTAGTTGGACAATGCAATGACTGACGACTGGTTTGGCAGAAGGCCAAATTTTATTGGGTTTTTTAATTGTTTAAGAAAACTTTTTATATAGGCCCGAACGATTGAATATCGAGTCAATACAGCCATTTCAGAATATTCGCACGTTTCGCTGGGATTTAAATTTTGTCATGGGGATTCTTGTAAAAGGAGGAACTTTTCATTCTGTAAATACATATGTAGTAGATTTTTTTTTTTTGTTACAATCGACACCCAGGGTGTACCCCTATGAATGAAGGGGTACACCCTGTTGATTGAAAGCAAGACTGATAGGTGGGAGGAAGAAGACGGGAGAATGAGAGGAGGAATGTAATCACAGATAAAGGATACACAGCCATTTGTGGCAAGAATTATGCCTTTACCACAATGAAAATGAGTTTATCAGTGTCGATATGGCCACATGTAGGGCCAACGAAAGCAAAGCACTACCCAAGAAGAGTACACAATTTAATTTAAAAACATACCGCATATTTTTCGAGTGAGTGGTGATATTTTTATTGCATTGTAAAGTAAACATGTTACGATTAAGTATAGAATAAAATATCCGGCCGTGGGAGCCACACGGCTCTGATTATAGACGCTTGCTCTTTGAATGAAATTTTCGATGACATTTTGAGAAAGATGTGGCTCTATCTAACCGATGATGCTTTGGGTCTAAGCCTTGTGCTCAGAAAATTTTTGTTTTTCATTTGCATTTACCTCGGATTTCATAAAATCCCAAAGAATGAAATCGTTAATTCACATTATCATTGCTCCAATGAATCGATTATTTCTTGAACTGTACGGCGCCGTCCTGCTGAAACCATAGTGCATCCAGATGCATACGGTCCACCTGACGGCACAAGAACTCCATTACCATGTTCCTGTAACATTAACCTGTAACCTTTTTGTAATGGGTTTTTACAAAGATAATTCGTTGTTCCTTTCTGTAGCGCTCCATTTTTAATAATCGGAATGACAATCGTAGACGACAGCTGTTAAATTTCAGAGCTGCCACTTGCACTGAAGAAAATGACACAAAATATAAATAGTGCACCATTATTTTATACCTTTGAAAGGTCTGATTTCCTGAACCATATACAGATGTTTATTTAAAAAAAGCATCATTCCTTTTTCAGATTTTTCTATTAATTTTTTTGCATGATTGCTTCGCCTCTTAAACGTTTCAGGAGATCTACACATGCAGCATTGAGTAATCGTTCCAGATGCAACCCTGCAGCTTACAACAATTGACTTGTTATCATTTTTAGTTACATACTAGTAGCTACATATGCACATGCAAGTAAAAAGTGAATCAGGTAAAATATTGCTGCTTGTAATTTGCAGCTATTAACTTAAATTTTTGCAATCGAATTAAATAAAATTGTAACTGCTGTCGTTGTCTGTCATTCTCTGTGTTGCCATCAGCTTCTTACTTTATTTTCTAATGCTTCATTTTCGTTTTGCTTTGCCACCGTGGACTAGAATGATGCCACTGTACTCATATGATGTACGATATTTGGCGTACGTTGTAGTGACACGATCGGTTAAATGCGTTGAAAATTATTATTAGCACGCAATGTGGTAATTTCAACCAACTTTTTCATTTAAGCCAAATAAAAAACAGATTATGTGTTACAGCCATCCACTGGTAGTGTTTGGAAATTGAATGTGTGGCCAAAAGCTTTTATTGTGTACTGTCGCTATTGCAATCAATCGAATATTATGATTTTTTCTTCGAGTGAATTCTTACTCTTTAATAAAGGAATAAACTTGTGCTGTGGTGTCGCAGAATGTTAATTTTGTGAGAAATACTTTAAAAATATACAATTGATGTTGTTTCCTGTTATTTTCCTCATGTTTCCAAGTTAGAAAATAAGTTATTGTATTACTTTTTAATTAAACAGAAAAAGAAACAAACTCTTTCCTTTCTACATATTCCACCGAGGAGAGCATTCATTTGATTATCCGTCTAAATCTGTCATTGTCAACGAGGTATGTTGGACCCGTTCAAATGTCAAACAGTTGACGTTTAACGACTGGAAACTACAATAAAATGTGTAGCTGCAACACTCTCCGCTGTTGTACAGCAGCTAACCTCCATCGAACAACTGTTGCCGCATTCAATCAAATTCCAGTTGACATGCTTCATTATGGCATTTATATGCTACGCTTGTTGTTTGTATATTTGTAGGATTGTAGCAAAACTTATTTACGAATTATTAGTGAACGTTTTGTTATTTTTATGGTAACGCTGGATATCAAGAGGGCCAGACAGATGCTCAAATTGTATGTATGTATGCATGTAGTACATATTTTTGACATATGTCAAATTTGTTCTCACACTTAGCGTAGAGAAACAACAAAGTGTTAGATTGGCTAAGGATATTGTATTGTATAATGAGAGGAGATACGTGAAATAAAATTCCCTTCAATTAATTCATGTCACAAACACTCAAAAACCTTAAACTGTGATATTTCTTCAGCATCTGACACAAGATCGGACACACAAAAAATGCTACGTAGTATGTATACCATATTCTTTGGAGAAGATTTGAATTGCGATCTTCTAGTAAATGCAAAATCCAACTCTATCAAGTATGCAAAACATGCGCGCAAAAATTGCTTTCAATAGATTTTTGGCAACGATAGAGTTAAAGGCAATCAGAAGCAATCTGTAAACGCACACACACAAACATATACACACGCACAAAAGTATATGTAGGACTGGACGCGCTTGTTAGTGATTGTCGTCGTAGTCGTAGCCTCTGGAATAATGGATGGAATGAAAGAGGAAGTCTAAGCCGTATGCGAGCTAAACACTCTTGCTTTTCACCAATATCATTTGAGCAGCCAAAGACTGCGACTGTTGTTGTTGTTGGTGCGCTGCACTATATTGCACTATTTTTGCTCGTTGATGGCGAATTTGCAACATTTGCATTTCTTTGCACTCATCGCTGCTAGCTGCTAATAGCAGCTAGTGGTAAGCAGCAGCGTCTTTACCACCGGCATAGCGTCGCATTCATTTGGAGCGTTTTTCCGCTTATCAGTGGCAATAATCTCGACAGCAAACAGTGACTACATACGATGGACTATTGCTGCAGCAAGGTTATTGCACATTTGAGCACACATATATGAGAGTTGTTGTGGCTGTGTCCAAACACCAACAACATTTAGCCAGCAAGCAAAGCCATGGAAGCCGAGCGCATCGTTGAATATCTTTTGTAGTATCTCTTCCTGCATTCGACAGCAGTTGTGGCTAGCTGTGTCTGTTGTTGTTGTCGTTATTGCTAGTGGTACGCATACATTGCAAGCAGGCAGGCAGTCATGCAGGCAGGCAGCAGCAGCGATAACAGGCGTAAAATCGTTGTAACAGCAGCAGCCGTAGCAAGCAACATTAGCATTGCCGCATTGCATTGTCTTGCTGCCGCATGCCGCTGGTAATCTTCATTTTCATGTTTTTCTCCATTTCTCCGTTTCAGTTTTTCGCTTACAAGTTGCTGCATACGAGTAGTGTTGTGCAGTGCAGCTTGTGCACCGTTGAGCAACAACCGCATGCAGCAACTGTGCTGATAATGGGAAAATCTTGTAATGCCATTTCGGAGTTGCTGTGAGTGTTTACTGTTGGAATTGACTTGGTGGCAAGCTAAAGTTGATATTTTACTGCAGATGCATATCGGCGGCGTCTTCAGTTTAATTGGCTTTAAGCGATTTTGCATAATTTTTTGTCACCAATTTTAAGAGTGAGACTTGAGCATAAAATTATCATTCACTTTCACTGATAAATCATTGAGGTAAGAGAGAATATACTTATGTACATAAATGCATACAGAATATGCATGCATACAATGAAGACCATTATTTTGAAGAACTGAAGAATGAGTCGTAGAACCAAGGTAGTAGGTTAAACTACTCTCCTGGTTTTCGCTTAAAATCTCTAATCTAAGGGCCTGAATTTAATGGCGTTAATTCCCACCGTTGTACCCCGTATATAACTTTCTTATAAAGATCCATATATACTTATTTACTATTTATTATGTAAACGTAAAATTTTAATAAAAAAAGTGCCTATGCACGAGCATATGAGCTGAATATTATAGATCATGCTAATGAATCAGCATAATCTCATATAAAAGATCGATTTATCCAATCAAATAAAAATTTCACGGTGTCACAAGGGAATACAAAAAAGAAAACTCTTATTACGAGGGGAAAGGGAAAATAAAATTGCATTATAAGTTAATTATGTTGCAATGAAGTTTACAATTTAACGCAGATCACTTTTATAATTTTACAAATAAACGAAAAAATTAAAAAAAAGAAAAAAGACCAACATACAATAAATTCATTTTTATTATTAATTACAATTTTGAATGTTGCTGCAACGAAAAAACAAAGGGTCGTAAGGGAAAAACATGTTAACGCCACTTGCTACGTCATTCTCCCCTCCCCACTCCCCCCACCCCTTCCCCCCAAAAAAAACAGAACAACGAAAACTAAAGAAATTTATCATTTTTCGATATGACAGCAAATGTTGCAGCGGTCGCGCTCGTTGAAGTCGCTGCAACGTGCAACTAAAGCGCCTCACAATCACGGTGAAAACACACGCACCATAGGTGGTCAATCGAATCAATCGAATAATCTCGTACTAGTTCATAATGACGAAATTTCTAGAGAAATTTCTTCCCTTTTAAGTTTAACCGCTAAAGTAAATGCCGCCATCAGAATCAAAAACCCATAATTAACGATATCCTTTACACAGGCAAGCAGTCAGCTAAAGTCAGCCTGGCCAACAGGCGAGCGGCGGTGCACGAACGTGTTGTCATTTAAATTGTTATACGTATGTACAAACTGAACTCGCCAGAGATAACGAAGCTATCAAAGGACACATCGAACAAGTGGCGCTGTGTACCTGTTTTGCAAAAATTATTTCACACTGTTTGATTAATGAAAAGTATTGGACGAATAGTTTGCGTAGGCGCCACAAAATCAGCAGGATCGGTCTCATTTACAATGGCTGGCCAGGTGAAAGATGAATTGCTACAATAAAAATTAAGTATCTCACTACTGCTGACATGGTGGTGGAAAATTGCTGATGAACCTGCTGCTGCCATTTGTAGTAGTTGACAGTTGACAATCCTTCGTTATGATCTTGCCATTATTGAGAATTCTAAGTACTTCAACATACTCTACTCGCACTAAACAGAAGCAACAGTTGACAAGTATCGATCACTGCAGATCACGTGACATACCATAAAAGGAAAAGGAAAGTATAAAGGCAAGTATGAAATTATAATTAATTGCAAACATCCTTTCACTCGAACCTTGGATGACCTTTTTTTTTTTTTTAAAAAAAAAAAAAGATTTCTTTAGAATTTTTTTTGGCCATTTCATTGTTTTTTGTTATTTTCACTATCGTTTTTTCAGTTGACGTTTAATTCCCAAGCATCTGTATTTTGTTATTTCTGCTGCTGCTGCTGCTGCTGTTTGTTGCAAAATTAAATTTCTTTTATGCTGTTACCTTTTATTTGTAAGCATGTAGCGCATGGCGCTAAGCCTTAACAATGTTTGATCCTAGCTGCTTATCCTGCTCTTATTTCTTTTTCTTGTAAGTATGTCAGTCTGTCCATTTGATCTATTTTTATAATTATTCATTCGGAACGCCGGGTATTTTTGTGTCTAGTGCCTACATAATCGTAATTTTCTTAGTGTTTTGTTCTTCTTTTGATTCACTTACTTTCCGACTGCTTTCTGTTTGATCCTTGCTTAAGCTATTGTCCTTCACATTTTTACATATGTTACTTTTTGTCAATTTTCTAAGTAGCTCAGGAATGATCGAATACAAATAGTACTTGAAAATGAAGTGAAGAGCACTAATTTAATGCGATCATAAATGGGATAAGTAAAAAATTATTTATAACTACAATAGTCTTAAAAAATATTATGACTTACTTTGCTTTGTGTGCATATTTCGGCTACGTTTACATTCTCCATGTTTCTTTCTTAAACTAAGTATGTATATCTATTTTAAAGTTAGATTCCAAACATTCAAACATCCAAAAGAAAGAGAATAATTCAGGGAGTAGAGACAATAGACACATATTCGTAAGTATGAATTTTCAAGTATTTTGTTTTGGTCATGAACTAAAGTTCCCAAACTTTTGCCAAAGACTGACCAAATTTTGATCAAGTTTGACTCAATTTTGATTAATTCTTCTTCTTCTTTCTTTTAATGGCACAATAGCCCATGAAGCGTCTAGGCCGAGATTTTCGCATCCACTCATGTTGTGCGTGTTATATTTGTTCATGTATGGAAGGGACCAACAAACCGAATTGAAACAGCGAAGTGAAAAGCTTTTCATAGGCAATTTCTACTCTTGTAGATTTGCCATTGCCTCACAAGAGGTGGTGCCTTGCCTGCCAAGAGCTGGTGCCGTGCAGAAGTAGTGTTTTTCTTACTTTCTGATTTTGCCTGTGCCGAGATTTAAACCCCGCGGAAACTCTGTGTAGCAGGCTAACCCACTACCAACTACCGCCAAAGTAACCACATTTGATAATGTATTGACAAATTTTTGACCACATTTTCACCAAATTTTGACTAAAATTTTACCAAATTTTTATCAAATTAAGACCAAATAGTGACAAATATTGTTGTACAAATATTGATCAAATTATGACTAATTATTTACCAATTTTTCTTCAAATTTTGTTAATATCTTAACCAAATTGTTAGCAAATTTTGAGCAAATGTTGACCACATATTGACATATTGAGTTTAAACCAAATTTTGACCTTTATTGATCAAATTTTGATGAACTGTTGATTAACTTTTTACCAACTACTGATCAATATTTGATCAAATTTTTACCCAAGTTTAACAAATATTCACAAAATATTGATCAAATTTTGAACAAATTTCGATCACAAAATACATTCTCGACCAAATTGCAACCAAATTTTGGAACAATTTTTTCCAGATTTTAACGAAATTTGTATACAGTATTTACCAAAATTTTACTCAATTTGGCCAATTGTTTATCAAATTTTAACCTAAGTTTCACCAAATTATGATCAAATTACAATGACCGAGTATTCACCAACTATTGATCAAGTTTTTACAAAATTTCGACCAAACTTGGAACAATTTTTGGCCAAATGTTAGCCAGATTTTGAACAAGCTTTCATAAAATTCTCACGATATTTTGTCCAAATTTTAACAAATTCTGATCAAGTTTTTATCAAAACCTTTCGAAAATGCTACATGGGACATACTTATAGAAGATATGCCCACATTTTTGGAGCTTTTAACAAAATCTCCAATTTAGTAACTCAAACTCTTTAGAAATTCATCATCGATAATGGCGGACACGTAAACTCACTTAAGCTTTATTTGTTAATATCTAACAAAATGGAATGGCTGACTGACTGAATGATGAGCACTCGAAATGTCACGCTGCTGTGATTTCAATTTTGGCAAAAGTATTACGCTCATACCGAACAATAAAAAGGAAAGGAAATCTTATTCAAATCAATGCCTACTACTACAAGAACAACAGCACCGCAGCCAAACGTCATTATTAATTTTTCGTCAACCCTTAATAATTCGCTTTAATATGTCAGGACATTCAGGATATGCTTTTAATACTTGAGCTGAGCTGAGCTGCCATTTTACAAAACGAGAAGAAAGAAACTGCATTGAAATTGAAATTTTCTGCGGCTTTTTAACGAAACGCAGGAAAAAAATGGATGAAAAGAAACGTGCGTCAAGTTGTTGTGTTTATTTGTTTGCATATTAAAAGGAAATATTTTTTTAATATTTATATACCAACACTGAGATGAGTATATCATGGCAATGGCAAAAAAAAACCCCTTATGTATATGTCAAAAGGATAATCACAACAATCACAAATACCGCATTAAAATCGTAAGTATGTACATATGTAATGTACAGGGGGCTTCAATGCGTACATTATTTATACATACGTAAGTATGTATGTATATATGTACCTCGATGATTATTCAGCCAATGCCGCCTGCCAATGAAGGGGTGTGGATTTATTAATAATGTCCTTTTTCGGTTTACCGTTGTTGTTGTTGTTGTTGCTGCTGCTGCTGCTTCTGCTGTTGTAATTGTTGTATGATGCATACTGCTCATTATAATTTTTGCATAATGAATGTTGTCATTGAAATTCCCAGCAACAAAGACATCATCATCAACTTCAACCCCGCAATATCACTGAAATCTGCTAAATGAAAGGGTGTATTTATATTTTGCATCTCTTTCACACATTCAGAAATACTATCCTGTGTATAACAGCAAATAATATTGTGTATATATAGAAATGCTTGCCTGGCTTCAGATTTCAAAAAATGAATAAATGAAAAAAATAAAACAGCAAGGATTATGAATTATGAAAGAGAAAAATGCCGCTCGACGTACTTAACATCAAAATTAATATGCCAACGATGACGACGACTACGAGGACGACGACGACGCATCATATCGCAATTCATGATGGGTTACCATGAAATGTAGCTAAAGCAGTCAAGTTAAACGTAATGTTATCCGTCCATCCATCCATTCATTCATACCCCACGAGAGCGTATACCTCTTCCTGCCTTCTCATATCCTTCGTCGCATATTCATAATTAGA
This sequence comes from Palloptera scutellata, assembly GCA_958295655.1. Classification (NCBI taxonomy): domain Eukaryota; kingdom Metazoa; phylum Arthropoda; class Insecta; order Diptera; family Pallopteridae; genus Palloptera; species Palloptera scutellata. The sequence goes on along the minus strand of OY282449.1, from coordinate 114,598,681 downwards.
AATGTTATGCCATTGAGATACAGCGCAGGGTTACTTTAACCCCTTTATTTTTCATTTGCATACATACGAGTACTTACACACGTATGAATACAGCCTGGTTCATATGGCGTAGTTGATTTTGTTGTTGTTGTTTTTTTTTTGTGATTCCTTTTTGTTTCTGTTGGCTGAGCTGCTTTCGCTTTAATCGTACTGTTGTTGTTGTTGTTTTTTTATTGTACCTATTATTATTTTTATTAAAGCAGACAGAAGTATGTCATTAGCTCATGTATTTACATGATATATTTATGATTTACTCATTACACTCACAAGCAAGCAAATGCATAAGTATGGGTAAATGTGTGTTTGAGTGTGTGTGTGTGTGTGTGTGCGCGGGGATTAAGCGAATACTTCCATTAATAAACTTGCGAAATAATTTCAATCAATTTGGAAACAAATTTCTTAAAATAAAATACGAAAAGTAACATGACTTTTTTCCAGTTTCTTAAACGCGCTCAAAATTTAGCCAAAATAATTATTTTATTCTTCTTTTAATGGCTCAACAGCCCATCGAGGGCTTAGGCCGAGCTTTTTCGCAGCCAATCATGTTGTGCGTGTTACGTTTGTACATGAATGGAAAGGACCTACATTTTTATGCCGAAAGCGAACGAGGAAGTGATAAGCTTTTCATAACCAATTTTTATACTTGTAGGTTTGCCATTGCCTGTCAAGAGGTGGTGCCGTGTAGAAAAATAGTCTTTCATACTTTTTAATTTTGCTTGTGGCGAGATTTGAACCTCGTAGAAGGCCTACGCACTACCAACTACACCACAACGACCACAGCAAAAGATACTGTCAGCAATAAATTGTTGTCAGTCTTTCACACAGTACGCTCGATAGAACATTATTTGCGATATTAAGAAGGCATATCCCAAGGTAGTTGGCGCAGGACGTAGAATTACATTTCTTATGGATTGGGCAGAGTACGCTGAGGTCCCAATTACTTGATATCCTGTCATCGGACCATATTCTGCATAGAAGCTCGTGCATGCGATTGTTTAGCTCTCGCATTCAGTTTAAACAAGTCAGCACGCAGGCCATCTGCACCTGCAGCCTTATTGTTTTTCAGCCGAGCGATGGCTGTTTAGACCTCCTTATAGTCGGGCGGCAGTACTTCAAAGCCGTCAGTGCTTAAGGTTTCTGTCATTGCCATTAAGCAGCTGCGAGAAGTGCTTCTTCCATTACCTCATAGTACTCTGGCCATCTGCTACCAAATTTCCGTCTTCAAACCATCAGTCAGGTGTCTTCTTCTTTCGGAGAATTTTCGGACCTCGTTCCTGTCCTGTAACATCTCGATATCATTAGACTCACGTCTTTCTACTTCTCTTTTCTTGCACCTGAAGAGACGTTTCTCCTCCCTTCTCAACTCTATATCACTCCTTAGCAGCTCGCGTTGCCACTGACTGCATGCTTTATTAGCATCGCGACACACTCCGTAGACGGTGATAGCCTATCACCTTTTCGGCAGACGTACTCATAGAGCGGGAAATGTTAGTCCACTGCGCTCATATATCATCATGTTGAGGGGTATTTCAACTTCAACTGTCAGTTGGGTTTGCAACTTTCCCTTTGTACATATACACATGCCATTTTCTACACATACACGGGTGCAGACTTTGGCTGCAATCAAGTAGTAGTCTGAGTCGAAATTTGCACCACGTATTGTGCGTACGTCTAGTATATTGGAGGTGCACCTTCCGTCGATCACAACGTGATCAATCTGGTTTCGTGTGTTTTGATCAGGAGATCGCCAAGTGGCCTTATGAATATCTAGATCTCGTGCTATTAACTGTCATGTTCCGTGTTGCGGCGAAGTCGATCAGTATTATACCGTTGCCGGTGGTTTGGTCGTCGTGGATCAATGAGACTCGCCCAACCCGATTTTAATATCGCGGCGTGGGTAATAAGTTTTGTCGAGGAGCTCGTAAAATCATCTTTGGTCGGTTCGTCCTTCTCATCCGTCGGGGCATGGACACAAATTAGGCTGATGTAGAAAGATTTTGCCTTGACGGGTGTCACGGGTGTCAAATCGCTATCCAGGGGGTGCCGCGAGGAGTACCGAATTAAGATGTCGAAGCGCAAGGATCGAACATGGGCTCACTTATAATCTGATAAACCTCTTTTCGTTCCCACCCTCTCCATGAATATCTCAGATATTGCATTTGAAGCTGGAAGACTTTTTGAAAGAAGATCTGGACCCCATATGTCATACATTGTATGTATGACACTAATTACTTTTCTAACGTTCCACCATATTTGTAATTAATTAAATTCTATAAATTTTCCAGCTTTATAATATCATTGGCGTCAGTGATCCTGCAACATTATAGAGACTGTCTCCTACTTGAAACTATTGTCCTTCAAAACTATCAAACACAAACGACTATTGTCAAAAGATAATGACAGTCATTAAAGAAAATTCAATGGACCATAAGGAAGTCAACTGAAATAACAGACAATAAAGGATATACGAAGTTCATCAAAAAATCAAGTATGTATGAATAATATTTGTATCTGACAGATAGACAAAAGCAGAAAAATAGGAATGAAATAATGAAAAAAGGAGGTACCTTAAGAAATCATCCGGAATAAAATGATGAGTGTCGCAATAGAAAATTACAGGGTTTGAAATACAACAATGAAAAGAAAATCTTCTCGCCCACTTTTCTTGAATTGGTACACGTTTGTCTTACATGTATGTATGTATGTATAATCTGAGATGCTGAGATGAGTTGTAGTTGCACCCGGCCCCCTTCATCAGTGGCAGCAGCGTAGGGAACAGGAAAAAGCAATCACACTATTTACAATTCAAAAATAAATTCCATAATATTTGAAAATAAAGAAGAATTTCACTCTTTTAAGCTTGGCTCTCTTTTTGTCTTATGAAAATTGTGTCATTTGTTGATTCGATGTGGAGACACTGATCCACAACGTAAGCACCAGAGCAGGGTTTCTCTATTACGTGCTCCCTCCTGAAATAGGCCTCACCTCACTACACTTTGCAGTCTGTGCAGTCATTGTCACGGTATGATATCCTTTTAGATTTGCCGCCTTTTACTTACACTCGCACAGTGATCAGGTCGATGAAATAGAGAAGATTAATGTGTTGGACAAAGAATTGACAAACATTTTGCTATTATTACAATAATCGTTGTTGCTTACCTTTTTCCTTTTCTTTTTTTTTCTTTTGTATTCTCTCAAATTAGATTTTTAAGTCAACAGGTACATATCTAGAGGCACATCTACCTCACTTCAGGTCAATTCTCTTTGGTATTTGCTGTTGCTGCTGCTACTTTCAATGCTGACTTCTTGATCCTTTTATATTTTCAGAATTTCATGATTGTCATTTCAATTTCCTTTCATTTTTATTGTCTTCACAATTTCGTCAAGTGTTGCACTCTTGTCACATTCAGTCACTTGTTTTTTTTTTTTTGTAGTCGAGTGTTTTCAGAATTGCTTGGCTGCATTCTATATGGTACAACTGATCTTTACAAAGGACCTTTTTTTGGATTTTTATGTTTGTGTGTGACAGACAACAAGTGCGAGTTGTTTTTTCTTCTCTTCCAATTCCATTAATTCTCTCGCTCCTTCATCAAATTGTTTTCGCATTTAAGTGTCCCTGAGTGTCCCTTTCATGTGTCATCCTATCATTTCAATTGTTGTCATGCTGTTTGCCTGTTTGTGTTGGGTGCCTGCCCCTGCCTCGGTGCCTATCCACCATTGTCATCTAACACTTGCTGTGTTTGTTGTTATAGAAGATAATGTCCTTTTTTTGAATCGAGAAAACTTTTTCCATTTTTCTTTTCTTATCGCAATGTTTGGTTTACTTTTGTGGTCTCATAAATTTTATTTAAAGATTTATACCATAAGTATTTTGTATTCTGAATATGTGTTATTTTTTGCTTATGAATTTGTTTTGATTGCTTGTTTGTGATGTTGCCTAGTTGGTGGCACAACGAGTTGAAGAAGTGCAAAATTTATGTTGTTCTTTGACATTTTATTTCTTTATTAAAATTTTCTCTCAATTATCACTTATTTTTATAGCGTTTGAAGATGGGACGTTCAGTTTTTATTATTATTACAATGATTATTACAATGATTATACAATTTATTTACCATGATTTGATTTTTTTTTAAGGGATATTAGTAAGAAATCATTTGGATGATCGCTGATAATCAAAAAGAAAGAAGAATATGATACTCATATTTGTTTCAACTTCAGAATTTAACATACTTCAGAGTCTCTTTCAGGAATATCTTCGGAGCACATTGATTTAAGGCACCTGAAATGATCAAATTATCTTAGCCAAAAAAAGTCTCCATGCAATATGTATTTGACGATTTTTTAACTAGCGTAATATCAAAAAAATCTGTAAAAAAAATAAATAAAATTAATCAAATTCTGAAAAGAAATAGTTTCAAATAAGAGCATTGCTTGAAAATTTATTTCAAAACTTTTATATCATATTTATATGAATACGTTGTTCAAGGTTCGGACTAAAATGCAATTACATCAATACTTTGTCCAATCGCCACCCGAGTCGTTAATTTCCTGGCATCTCCGAGGCATGAAGTCGACCAGATTTTCCGACTACTCATGCAGCAGAAAACTCCAAATTCGTCGAATTTTCGAGATAGCAACTTTAAATTAGAGACTATTTTCCGCGAAGCTTGTGTCAGGCGACTGCAAGATCGAATGCAGTGTAACGATGCCAGACTACGCAAATCGACTTTCTATGTGTTTTCCTCCCCATAAATGTTTTTTCATCATATCGCGATGTTTCATAACATGAGCACGCAGCTGGATCCCTTCTGTCTAAGTTTTGAAGCTGCTTGAGCGAGCGTCCAAAAACCTGTTAGATTTCTACATTGAGCCAAATATAATATATATTTACTTTACTTTTAATGGCACAACAGCCCATGGAGGGCCTAGGCCGAGCTTTTCGCATCCACTCATGTTGTGCGTGTTATATTTGTACATGAATGAAAGGGACCTACAGTTTAATGCCGAATCCGAACGGCGAATTGAAAAGCTGTTCATAGCAATTTTTACTCTTGTAGGTTTGCCATTGCCTGCCAAGAGATGGTGCCGTGTAGAAAAATTAATATTTCTATTTTTTGATTTTGCCTGTGCCGAGATTCGAACCCCGGACATTCTGCGTAGCAGTCCAACGCACTACCACTACGCCATAGCGACCACTTATATATATATATATATATATTAGTGTATACTATATATACATATCTATACGTAAAAGTGAACCTTTAACATCTAACTCGTTCCATCAAATCTATTTTCAGTTACCAAATGTAAAATCTCTCCCTATTTTAGAAGATTTATGAAAAATATGCAGGTGGATAAATTCCAGTTTCAAATGCATCGCATCTAGCTCCTAAACTTTGACTGACTCGAAAAATTTGAATACAAATTCGTTGTCAACTCCCCAAAAATATTTCAGAGTGTACCTTTTTCGAGTTGTGGGGACACTTGCCGATAGTCGTTTTATACCGCTGAAGCCACTTGCCAATTATTGCTTTCATCTTCAACATGTATTTGAATTTTTCTATCATGCCAGGATTTCGAGAAATCTTAACCCTAAAGTGCAAACAACACCGACCTTGTCCAGCCTTAATTCACAATTCTTTAATTTTTTGCTTACCCTCGCAGAGAAAATAAAAAAATAGCATACTACAATTAAATTTGTTTAGATGTCACAGTGACACAGGAAGGCGACAGACGACAGACGACAGACATTGCTGCAACAGCCCGCGATAGCGCAAAGACACCGCGAAGATCTTAATCGCGCACTGGAAGGAAGAAAGAATTGAATAAAAGTGGTGGTTCTGGTTGTGGTGACCAGGTTCCACTTGAGGGAAGATGAAACGTATAGCGGCGACAGCTTTGCATTAGCATATTGTAGTTGTGGTGGTTGTTGTTGCTAGTGTTGGCATTGTTGACGCGCATATTTAGTAGAATTTTATTTTTAGAGAGATAAAAGTTACAAGCGAGAAATGTCGTCGTGAAAATTATTAAAATTAATGAAATTAGCGGTAGCAACAACAACAACCACAACAACTACAGCAACAGTAACAATAACTCATTTAAAATGCTGTGGGAACAGAATAAAAAAAAACACACACACACACAAAATTCAAATGCTTGATTTTAATAGCATGGGACAAAAATGTTATGGGACAAAAGTTATGCAAATTTATTTTAGTTTCTTTTTTTGCTCTTGTTTTAATTTCTTCTAAAAGCAAACAGATGAGTTCATTTTATGTAAACATTGCGTGTATTTTTGAGTTAAAATTAATTATGAATAACATTTTTAATACACCATAAATATGTCGAAGTATGTATTTTTTATAAGTAAAACTATGACACCACATTTGAAATAGAATAAAAAAAGGAAATAATTTAATTCAGTTTCAAGTGCGTTTTAAATTCGTTAATTCTCATTAGTCGCAGCGTAAAGTTGGGGGTGATGAAATAGAAATGTTGAAGATTCTTGGAGATAATTAATAAGTAATATAGAAATCAGTAATTTAGTAAACGACTAGGACTATGGTAACTAATAAATGGTGGTGCGTAGTGCACCTAGATGCACCAGATGTCCTGGTTGCAAAATTTAAAAGCAGGAACACTTTTGCTAATTCGTTCGAAGCATGTAACTATTTTTTGTGGACAGCCAGACTCTAGAGCAATAGAGTCCAACACAGGTAATCCAAAGATTTCAAAAACGTTGGCGGCACGACATCTAACTGTCTCTTTATGCTATCATAATAGCGAAGGGAACGATGGCCAGGGACAAATTGGGCTAACTGGACAGACTACGAACATTAAAGGCTCTTAAGGTCAAGGTTAGACACGAGAAGAACAAGAGGTGTTTTAGAGCAGAACAGTTCGGCAGAACGGGTGCTCACAAGAGCCATCACGGAGCATTCTGAGTTTACGCCAATGTTCCAGCACTGCCAAATTCCTACAACAAGTTTATGCAGAAGTTTTTAACTTGTTGTCTAACAGAGACAACGAAAGTAGAGATATCGGTGACCAAATGGTGTAATCAGGACCGGTTAGACAGTGGTCTAACCTGCGGAGTAATTGGTAGTATGTTGGCCTGCTACATATAGTATCCAGGGTTCAAATCTCGGTACAGGCAAAATCAAAAAGTATAAAAAACAATGGCAAGTAAGAGTAAAAATTGATTATAAAAAGCTTTTTCACTTCGTCGTTCGGATTCGTTATAAAACTGTAGGTCCCTTTAATTCATGTTCAAATATAACACACACAACTTTAGTGGATGCGAGAAGCTTGGACTAGGACCTTGGGCCGTTATGCCATTAAAAGTAAGAATAAGAAGGTTGGACAACGGGCCTCCTACTTGGTACCTACTGGCCTTCGAGTGAAAGTATTGAGCTCATCCATACACGCCTTCTTAACCTAACCTAACTGCATAGTAAATCTGAAATCTTGAGCTAAATTTCTCAATGATCAAACTACGATTAGTGGTTTGAGAACTGAGATCTGAAAACTGAGAATCTCTGTGACGATTTTAGACTTCAAGGAGTTTCCGCAAAATCAAAAGCAGATTGAACTATCCACCTACATACTGCTTGCCAATACTGGAAACTCACGCACTATATTCACCGATGTTTCAGTATAAGTATATACACATTTCAAATGAAGTCAGTTATACATATGTAAGAATAACGTTTGCCAAAGCCATAAAGTAAGTAATTTTTCAGCTACAAGTGGCAATTCCATGTGCAATTATTTATAATTATATTACTTATATGTGCTTGGTGGTTCTGTGATTTTATATTTCTACATTAAAATCAACGTTACAATTCGTTGAACATGAGCATACGCATATTGGCAACCAGTTGCTTACAATCTCACTCCAGTATATACATATATAGGTATGTATACAATATAATAATATATACATACATGTACTCGTATATATTATATAAAGATAGGCGTGATCACATCACCACAGCACCACGCACGATCATATTAAAAAGAGGGTGAATGTAAAGTAAAATAAATGATTAATTCAGAATTATGGTACACCGTGCAACAAATTAGAGGTCATCATTTATGATCGATCCATGTGCTGTATCTATATTTTATGACTTTCAAAACCAGTACTTAGTAGGTACTCTTATGTGGTAAGGTTTGTCAAAGTTAACGAAATAAAAGTCATGGGCCTTTTGAATTTTTCAGTTTTATTGTGATTTTAATAATTTTATCTGCTCACTTTTTATTGTATAGCTCGTAACTGGTTACGAATTTCATGTAATCTTAGACAAAATTGTATCTTGGGATAATACAAACACCTTTCCCAAAGATAGTACAGTAATCCATGGCTAATTGAATCACGCTTAATTGCGTTTTCCGTTTAATTGCGCTAGAAACATTATGTTTTTAGTTAAAAATGTAACCACGTTACTCGGTTAATTGCATTCCCCAATTAATTAAATCATTAATTGCATAGTAAACCCCGGTTATTTGAACCACACTTAATTGCGTCGGCCCCTTTAATTTCGAGCATATGAGCACTTTCTAAATATATAGATAGACAGCATATGGATCATAAATTGAGTGTTGCACTGTGTTATTGTTCAAAAGTGAAAATTTAAGATCTGCACAACTATTTTTCCATTGTAAATCCATTTCCTCACCTAAACAGCACGGATTTCTAAAAGGCAGATCAACAACAACTAACTTAACCGAATTTGTATCCAGCACCCTGTGTGCATTGAAGGATGACAAAGAAGTCGATGTAATTGCTACCGACTTCAGTAAGGTCATAACCTTTTGAATTTTTCAGTTTTATTGTGATTTTAATAATTTTATCTTTTATTGTATAGCTCTGGTTAAAAAGCTCTGGTTGATAAAATTTCGCACGCTATTATTTTTTTTTAACTCAACCCCTTAGGCTTTCAATCGGGGCTTATAAGATGGATAACATCTTACCTAGAAAATCGGATAAATTATCATATTTAGCTCTTTCACATCTGAACCCTTTGTTGCCACATCCGGAGTCCCTCAAAGTCCTCACAATTAACGATGTAGATTGTATCATCAAAAACTTTCAGCTCTCTGTCTATGCTGATGAGATGAAAATTTGGCATAAAACAAAATGATTGAAAATATACTGCCATTACCAATTCGAACAGCTACGATGAGTCTGTATGAACATAGACTTGATATACGGAAATATTCCATATTGCAAACATTTTTAACTTTTTTCAAAATAAAAAATGGACTAATTAAACATAATATAACGATACATGCAACAGAAAATACCACATATAGTATTAGGAATTTTTCTAACATTAGAACTTTTTTCTTTCGAACGGAAAGAAGCGCACGATCAATACGCAACTATGGTGTACAAATATTTAATAAGCCAGCAGAAAATATATGAAATTTAAACAATATTGTGATTTTCAAAAGAAATGTTGCAACGCTACTGTTAAGAAACTTTAAATTTAATAAATAATAAATAAGTTATATTTTTATAATAAGTAATAATCTCATATTGAGATTGTATGTCCTTACGTATTTAATGGCAAGTTAGTATTTATATAATTTAATTAGTTATCTTCTCACACAAAATCTAATTTTTTTGAGAAAGAATTGCATTTTTAAAATAAAATTCGTTATCAATAAAAAAAAAAAAAATAAACAAATTTCGTTATGAGACTTGGGTGTTATCTGTGATTAGGAACTAAATTTTCGTTCCCATATTGATGACGTTGTTAATAGGTCCAAAGAATTCTCAAACCCATATGTCACAAAATTTCTCTATTTTACATTTGTCAGGTCAATTCTTGAATATGCTAACCAAGTCTGGTCTCCTTATTATAACTCCCATTCCCTTAGAATTGAAGCAGTGCAACGCAGATTTTTTCGGTTTGCCTTGCGTGGCCTACCATGGTCTGATCCCTTTCACTTGCCCCCATATAAGTATCGTCTAAAATTAATTAACGTACAGTCCCTTGAAATAAGCCGAAAAACCGCCGATACAGTATTTGCTCACCAATTATCAGCTGAAAACATTGACTGTCCCGCGTTGCTCCAAACTCTTTTTACTAACACCAACCCACGTAACCTTAGATCTGTGCCCGATTTTCGTCTTAATACTCACCGAACAGATTATGGTGGCAAGGAACCAAATAATCAACGACAATCCAAATGTTTTTGACTTTCACCATAGCAAACTTAGTTAAAGGAATGCTCTGTATAAAGCATATTCCCCTCCCTCCTCTTGCTAAGCCATGTAATTAACTCTTTTTAAGTATAATTTAAGCTGAATAAATAACAATATGTTGTTCCCATTTAAAAATCTTACTACTTACTTACTTAGCTGGCGCTACAAGCGATGATCGGTCTTGGCCGCCCATTTAAAAATTCCTCCCCCTAAATTAAGTATAGATTTAAGTAATTTGCTCGCTAAATATAAGCTAAATAAATAAATAAAAATAGAATAAAAAAAGAAATACACCATAAAATGTTACTATTTACGCTTTTACTTTTGAACCAAATATTAATATTAAAAAATAATTTAACCCATAGTCGGTCTTAACTAACTTAGGAGAAACATATGCGACAATAGTGGCATTTTCATCTTCAAAGATTCTCTGCCAACTTTTCCCATATCACTAAATCATCATCATCATCAGTTTGATGCGCACACTCTGTTCGTTCCTCGTCGAACAGGTACGCGTAAATCGATGATACACCATAAAAATGAAAAATGTTCATATGTTCAAGGCGTGCGTAATCGTGGAGCAGTGTGTAACCCCCTTGTAAACATATACGGGGGATGTAAACATGCAATCAAAAACAAAAGTCTCGGTCATATATCAAACAATTTATACACACATCCACCGTGCATTCAATAGCGAAATGATCCAGTCAGTGTCGATTCAGGCTTTTTTGCAGCCCTAGGCAATATTGTACTTCTCAGCGGAGCCCTGTAATATTTTATAACAATCCGTTAATGGTATCCAAAATGTTTCCCTTTCACTGTCAAAACCAAAAATGCCCCTGTAGAAATTTATTCAGCGAAATAAACTAACACAATTAATTTGATTTCATTTCATTTTGATGAATTCGTTCCGCTGAAGAAAGAATACGTGTGATCGTGTTTAAATTGAAAACAAAGGTTTGGGAAATGCTCAACAGAAACGCGATTAAGCTTGTAAGCAAAAAGAAGGACAATAAATGATTACATTTTTTCGATTTTCTAAGAAGAATAGCGTGACACCATCTTCAATCAGTCATATCCTTCACCAGGATACTTGAATGTCAAATAAAGCAAAATAGAAAAAAAAAATAAATAAAGAAGGATCATTTAAATAACATGCCGCCGCAAATGTGTGTTTGCATCATGCCGCTAATGTTGCATCATAAAAACGATGACGTTTATGTTGATAACGAGTAAAAGTATCGATCGATCAGTTATGCATATTGAACCGAGCATAACAGAAGGTGCGATCGTTAGTACTAAAATGTATATGCAGAGTTTGATAACTGCTCTAAATAAATGACGTTAAATTTTAGTTCCAAGCGTGTGTTTGATATTTTTTTCTCTAAATTTCTAAGAAATCTTTCGGCATATTGCCTGCAATTCACACTTTTTTTTTTTTTGTGTGAGTCACACAAATTTCTCAATGACGACAAATAACTTCCTTTTATCTTTTACTTTTCAATGATATTTCATTGATCCCTTGCAAATATCTCGTACAAATAGAAAGAATAACGCAAAACTGTAACATTTTGTTACAGTTTTTTTTACATATACGCGCTATATTTCGAACTATAAAGGAAATTTATGTAAGTACCTACTATTTCAAACGAAAAAATCTCGAAAACATAGCAAATGCTTTTATCATCTTTCTATTCTGGGTTTCGGTACTTGTTTGATATTTCCAAATATCTTAGTTGTTTTCGTAACTCAGCATGTTGTTTGTTTAGCCAACCTTGTGCCTATATTTTTGTTCACACACAATTATTTAATGTGCTATTTAAGAAAGTCGCAAAAAAATAAGATCATACGAATGGCCTTGTTATGCACCGAACATGTCTCGTGTTAACAGGAATCGAAGAATGATAATGGTGTGTCTGTCGATTCTGAGTCAGGCCGGGCATTATTGAGAACGCTATGCAAACACTAGTAGTTCGTGTCTTTACAGTTTTACAATAATTAAAATGTGCACATAACTTTTAAATCAGCGTTTTAAAAGAAGCAGCAAGCTGTTTAATGACATATGCATTTGCTAGTGGTATCGATAATATTCTCGTTCAGTCAATACGAAATACTCGAGAATCTATTTTGTTTTCAGAGAAGAAACAAATTTTTACAAACACTTTTATTAAAAATCTCCAGAAAAAAAGGGAGCCCGAGAAATTATGGAGGGATTGGTGTAAAAAAAATTCAAAATTCGCTTTTCATAATGAACAAAAAAAAAATTATAAGATTTTAACAAATTCCCGACAAGCTCAGGCAATCGCCTAAGCGATGATCAATGATGAGAGATATCAGTCAGTCAGATGACCCTACATCTAATCTTTTCAATGGAGAAAAAGTTTTCCTTCTTCGCAACTTCCACTATTGCATATTAGATTAGATCTTTCCACCTGAAACTATTTGTCACATATTTACGGTTATTGAATTATATCTAGATTAAAGATTTATAGAGCGTTTTTTAATCGCAGGTCTAGCGAAATCATTGATATTAGGCTCCTGTTGCGACGCAGGCTGTTCGAAATTACAAATGCCTGATATACGTGTGTAGTATGAGTGGTCGCTGTGGCGTAGTGGTAGTGCGTTGGACTGCTACGCAGAGTGTCCGGGGTTCGAATCTCGGCACAAGCAAAATCAAAAAAAAAAAAAAAAAAAAAAGTACAAAATTTAATTTTTCTACACGGCACCACCTCTTGGCAGGCAATGGCAAACCAACAAGAGTAAAAATTGCTATGAAAAGCTTTTCACTTCGCCGTTCGGATTCGGCATTAAACTGTAGGTCCCTTCCATTCATGTACAAATATAACACGCACAACATGAGTGGATGCGAAAAGCTCGGCCTAGGCCCTCCATGGGCTGTTGTGCCATTAAAAGTAAAGTAAGTATGAATATGTGGAAAAATATGTTACCAGAATACATATTAATTTAAAAACAAATATTCAAGGTACATAAAATTTTCTCTTGCACAGTAAATTAATTTTCGAAAAATACATATAAAACATTTTAATTGCAAGTAACTAAAACAGATTTTGGGAACGTTTCGCCTGCAGATATACATATGTATGTAAATGTTGGTATGTATGTGTATGTGTATGTGTATGTGTGTGTGTGAGTGTATGCACAATACATATTTGTTTAACAAATTTTGTACAATTAAATAATGGTACGTTCGTTACCTTTTACCTGTTACCTTCTGAAAACTGAAAGCTTCCACTTGCTTTTCGTTCATATTAATTTACGCAACAATGTTTGCATTTGTCATTGTTTGCATTTCTGACAGCAGCGTCCACCATGTTAACCAAGCCCTCCTCATACCCGCCTCCAGACTCTACTGAAAAAGGATCTCACAAAAATATTCAGCAGTCATTGCCTTCATTTGTACTCGTAATTGTTAATTTGATTTTGGCGAATGATTTTCATTGTTGCTGTTGCTGCTGCTGTAAATTAAAATCTTCCATTCTGTACTCTTCATTGTTCCTCTTGTTCTTGTAGTTGCTGCTGCTGTTGCTGATAACTTTTGCTTTAAGCTTTCTACTCTGCTGTTTCTCTTTCTGTGTGTGTGTGTGTGTATGCATGTGTCTGTTTGCTTTACTGTCAGTTTGTCTAGTTAAATTTTTGTTTGTTACTTTATGCAAATTATTTTCGATTGATTGCATTTTGTATGTTGTAACATTTTCATTTTCATTTCACTTGAGTATTTGATTACTTTGAAGTTTCATTTTCTTTCATGTCCTCTCGAATACTTTGAATGCATGTAGCAGCACTATTGTGAATACGTCATTGAACTTACCCTCCCTGCTAATTGGATTCTGTTTATTGTGAATAAACATTTGAAAGACATTGTACCTGTAAAAACTTTGTGCTAATCATTTCAATAAGAATTCATGAATATCCTAGTGAATAATTTACATTTTCTACAATATAATAACTTTCCAAAGAAAATTCTATTTTGAAAAATAATCAGAAATATGATTAGCCCTTCACAGATTTTCGTAAAACTTCGCGAAGACTCAAAGCAAACTCTCTAATTTTTTGTATAGCTTTTTTCTATTGCAGCTTTGGGTTAATTTATTTGGAAATTATTTCTTTCTACGCAATTATTCTGGATGACGACACATGCTTTCTGCATTGCTCAGATAATCGCTGAATCATGTTTTATTATAACTGGCGACATTTGGTGCAAGTTTTCGATGCTTATGTAATTTTTCTTTGTCTTTTGCTTTTTCAGGACAAACATGAAAAAAATGCCATTTTCCTTTACTTAGTCGATATGATTTTTTGCAATTAGAAATTTAACGACACAACGACAGTCATCAATCATTTCGACACATCCATAGCATGTTTTTGGTGTGCATTATATTTGACTGTAGACTCAATGTGAAGTCTTTCCCTTGTCGTGGTGGTGTATTCCACAGCTATCCACATTTACTTCCGCTTCCGGTTAATCCCAAAAACTAATGTTTATCCATTTTTGCTTTTGTTACTGTGATTCTATGTTTTTCTTCTGTTTTTATTTTTCAATATTTTAGTGTCGCTTCGTCAATTTTCGCCTTCAAGCCCATTTCTTGCATGTTAATGAACAATCAATATCGGAAACCATTTTCTTGATTAAAAATGTATGCAGTATTTCTGCTGGCGCATCAGAGGAAGGAAGTTGAGTGGAGAGGGAGATGAGGGATGACATGTGCTGGTCAATATTTAATATGAAGTCGCGAGCATGGGAATTGATTGTATTAGTAAATTTTGTCACCGGAAGCAAAAGTTCAGCAAAAAATAAAAAAAGGACAAAAAAGGAACTGAAGTTTAAAAGTTCTAGTATCATGGTCTGTTTTTCGAGATCTTCCTATCGATAAATGGTCTAAAGTGTATATGTATTTTTCTTTGATTACTCAATAACATTCGTATGGCATACATATGTACATACTCTCTGACAAATATATTTACATTTCTACATAAATATTTTGCTTATCATTTATGAAATATTTTTTTGTTGTTTTTATGACATATTGTTTTGTTGTGAATTGACTAATAGAATTTCCAACAAATTAATTCCTATGCGTCTACTGACGACATTAACGACAACGACATAGACTTGGACTTGAACATGCGACAACATCCATTAGTGTGTAACATGTGACATCACATGTGATTGACAGGCAATGACAAGTGATTCTTTTCAGCTCTAGTTCTTTTTCTTATTTCACTTTAACGTACATACGAAATAAAAATGCTGCAAAGACTAATTGTGTCGTCAAAATATATTTTGACATACACCCCACCTTAACTTAACTGAAGGCAAATGTGTCGTGTATCGTGTTCATACTCGTAAATACACAGTAAGTACCTTTTACTGAGGCATGGGGTGGGTGTGAATTTTGTGTTGTTTTTTGTCAACGAGCGTGATGTGGCATGTCGCACATAATTAAATAATTTTGCATTTCGTCAATTTATTTTTAAATAGAGAAATAAACAGTATTTACTTAAAAACATTTGACAATTATGACAATTGATTTTATTTTTAATTCGTTTGTTTTTGTAAGACATATTTAAACACACATTCATGAAAATTCTCCCTCCATTTAGTTTTGTTTTAAAACATATTTTCTATTTGACATATTTTGACTCGTAATTTTGACAGTTGAAAAAATTGAGTTTAAATGGAAAATATTGGCAGCCGATATTTGTCATTAAAATAATTTTTTTATGCGTACGAATATGCTCCTTCTTGGTAAGTATCTTAGCTTTTAGGAACATATCTCCTTCCTCTATGGAGATTTTAAAGAAACAGAAAAACTTACGCTTTTGTCTTATAACTATATATCAAAATCTAAAAGTAGGTTAAGTTGTGATTAGCTTTGAATGGTTACTTATGTATAATCTTAAATAACGAAATCTAGATCAAATGATGTCCTTTCTCGTTGGACTAACTCATTAACATAAATACGTAAAATACGATATAAAAAGAAAGAAATGAAATAGGCAGAAAAGAGATTTTAAATTTTTTGTTAGACCTTTTTAAAAGCCTGGCATGTTGGGAAAATTCTATCGTTTTACTTTTGATCCCTTTTCTGTTATATATCAACCGATTTTTAACGTGGCTCCTGATTGAAAACATTTTATCTAGAAAACAAAAAATCACGAAATCCGCGCACTACACTATACTACTTTCCCTAGTTCTTAGTAAAATGTTTGCCAAATACATATTCGAAGATTTCCACTTGTTAATCTAAATATGTAATTAATACCAATACATTTCTACTTTTAATATTGTATAAATATTCCAAAATTATTTTTACATTTCTCCACCCATTTCACTCAACTCTTCAGCAACACACACGTGTACTTCCCAGTACGGTTTCAAGAGTCAAAATAATATCAATAGCTGATCTTGATCAATGCAATGCTACTTCAACTGATTGTTGATATTAAATATTTATAACAACTTCCGTCCCTTTCGAGAACGTACCACTTATCACGTAGAATGATGTATTTCGTATGTAGGTAAATATCATTGTTTGCAGGCCTGACAAGAGTGGTGGTGGAATAGGAGGATTTCTCCAGGGAGGACTGTGCTTGACGGCCTCCAGAATTAAAACTTGGAAATTTTTGGAAAATACTAACTTCGGTGTTTTATTTTTCTATATCTTTTTATACAAAAGTTTGGCCAGCTTTAGTCTATGGAAAATATATGGGGACCTGTGAGGTTATAATTTCTACGTCAAGTTTGCTTTTTTATCTAGATGAATTTTCCATTACAAATGCAAAATAATTAAATTTACTATTTTTGTTGATTTTTTTAAACTAAAGCTTCCAAGTAAGCATGACTGCTGATCTGGCCTTTAAGCAAAGTGACACCTAATAATTTGCCAGTTGGAATTTTGAACACTATTTACTATTGGAAATGGTTTATAATTGATTTTTTGACGAATTTTCACAATTGTTGTACGAAATGTTCTACCTAAAAATTCATTTTCTTTCAAATGTTTTCACAGCTCGAAGCTTAATGTTCACAGCTTCCGCAATTTGGATGTTCTCTTTCCCCTGTGCTCGTATTTTCTTTACACAGACCTGTTTATTTGAATAACATGAAGACGAAATAACTACGTTCACAGAAGAAACGATTCACTTTCATTCAAATGTATTTAAATTTATTTCACCTACTTTAATAGTATTTTTTTTTTTATAATATTCATGCAAAAGAGACTTTCAAAGGATAAAATAATAATAAAGGATTTATTGACGGAAACAAATATTTTTTTTCAATGTGGTTTTAATTATTCGAAATTACAATCCTTCCGGTTAATTGTGGAACATTATTTCATTAAAATTACTTACTTAGTCCAACGAAGTCAAATCGCAACTGCGTGGTGACCAATACACATCACCAAAATGGCTAATAACGCGTTTTTCAAACGTTCCACACAAAAGATCTATTGTTGTACGGCTTGTGTGACATGGCGCGTCACCCTGTTGAGACTACATGTTGCCTAAGTCGCTTGTACTAAGCTAAATAAATAAATAAATACATCCATATCTTCTGCACACATTGCACTGTAACGCATCTTCCTTCCTCATTTTCAAAGAAAAATGACGTCGGTACAGAAACCACACCAAACAGTTACTAGTTGAGGGTGCATTGGCTTCTAACAATCGCGCATGGATTTTCTGAGCCCCAGATGCCACATTTTTGCTTATACAGAAAAGATGAGATTTGTCGGTAACAATACTCATCTTATTCCAAACGTTCCAGAACCCAATTAGTGAAGCGAAATCGTTGCGGATGGTCAAGTGGCTTCAGCTGTTGTGCGTGAAATGTTCAATTCCTGAGAAAGATGGCGAGTTGATGTGGTTAATTCTTCTGGTACATTGTGAGCAACAACTTAGGAGCTGTAAGAGCACGAACAAGTATTATTTTATATAATAACGATGAAAGATGCAGTTTCACGAACACGTTTACAAATTGATCTACAAATTACGTGGAAGGCGCTTCACTTCTATTGAATTTTGAACGGTTGAAGATTCACCATTTTGTAATTAAATTTTTAGTATTTCCCAACATGGTTCAAGCATACTTATATCGACCCATTTCGTTAACCGCAAATATAAAACTAATTTTCCGACATAATACGAATGACATATCGTATGACAGAGTTGCCACACTCAAAATAACCAGTAGTTCAAATTTCAAATGTTAGAAGAATCACCCCATATACTGAAGTCATAGCTTTCCATCAAATTTCTTACTGGGCTCGATATAATCAGGTGTATGCACGTGTATACATATATATATATGTGTGTGTGTGTGTGTGTGTGTGTGTGTGTATCTATACGTATATTTAGGTAGGTACCCACTAAAAAGTGTTTACAACGCCACCTGTTTTTTGTCAATTGGCGCCCCCAATGCTCGATAAATGTAAAATTATATGAGCCATCATTTCTGCTGTAGTTGGTTTCTTTTTTTTTTTTGTTTTATTTAAATTTGGAATACATATATGTAAAATTTCTCAACAAAAAAACTCAAAAATAAAAAAGTAAAATGTGCTGCAGACTGCTTCATTTAAGTAGAAGAAATAAAAAGAAGAAGCAGAAGAAAAGGAAAGAAAGCATTGGAATTCGATGTATCTGGTGGATACATAGATACATTGTAATTACGAAACTTAATTATAGAATAAAAATGCTTTTTAATTTAAATAAATCTACAATAAATATACACGCTCGTACACACATAATATTTTTATTCAAGCATTTTTGCATTCGCCATTACTGCAATATGGCGACGTCGAGCGATACTTAAGACAGGTGGTGGTCGTCTGACGGCGCATAAGTTTGGTTGGTTGGGCAGGCGGGCTGGACAGTGGGCACATTCTTTTCACTTTGCTTTTGCCAGAACTTACTACCGTACATAAATACCGTAATGTTTAACTGGACTTGGTGGCAAGCAAACTTCAAGACCATTGACCATAAAGCATGCATTATTGTAGTACTGCTTGCTGTTGTTGTTGTTGTTGTTGTTGTTGTTGTTGTAGTTGTTGCGGTAATCGCACTTGCTTCAGCACACAATTATAATTATGCAAATGGCGTTCCCTGTCTCTTTCCCCTTTCTCGCTCTCTCACACCTTTCTTTCTTTGTTGTTACTCTGCTACTGCCACCTTATTTTTTTTACACACATAATATCTTTATAAATGTATTTGGTATAGAAAGAACCATAAAGAACCATAAAGTACTTTATGCACAATTTTCAAGTGGGCGCGCGTGGGCGGTACTTATTAAAATTTACATAAAAGTAAGATGTGTTTTTGTTTTCCTGTTTTTCTTTTTGTTTCACTGTGTTGTTGCCGTATTGAAACTTCAGTTTTTAAAAACTTTTCTTTTTTCTCTTTTGACCAATGCTCTAAATTTTACGCATTATTGAACACATCTCTCTCGTTTGTACAGTGGAAAAAAAGATGAAGGACCCTTTCCACTTCGGCCAACCAATCGTCGACGTATTCTCTGTGAGTGATCGACACTCGGCAGGGCAGCATGGACTTTTAAAATAATAAAATTTATATTTCCATAATGTCGGAACAAACGAAAAAAGGAAGAAGAAGACGAAAACAACAATCTATGCTCTTTGGTACAGCACAGAGAAAGCACAAAAATCGTTTTTTACAGAAGTTAACAGGCAAACTTTTTAATTAGCATCAAAAAGAGGAAAAAGAAAAAAGTTTTTGCAAAAAACACAAAAACAGAAACAAAACAAAAACATGGAACGAATGAGTGGCCACCATGAAAACAGTAAACGGCAAAAAGGTAACAAGAGTTTGGTCGAAATTCATTTGCTTTAGCTTGTAAAAACTCAGATCCAAAGCAAATACAACAATAAAAATTACGCGTTTTCAAAATAATACGAGCGGGTAACCAAAGGTTTTCAAAACTACATACATAACCGGCTAAAATTTTCAATAATCACGCTGAAGTTCCGTCTGCGTTCTCATTTCAACGCATTAAGTGATGCCTTGCATTCATCACCAATCATCGGAAAAATTAGCAAATTGATGTTTTTTTTTTTTTTGTAGTTCCTCCTAAAGCTGTCATAAGTTTCGGATTCCTCGACTTTTCGAAAATTGTTTTCATGCTAATTTATGTTTCGTTAATTGTTGCTAAACTTTTTTTGAGTATTGTTTTTATTTATGTCTGCTCGCTGCTTGGTTCTATTGATGTTCATTATTATTTCGTGTATATTACCAAATTAACTACATACATACATACATACGAGTATAGTGGGTAGTTAGTTTGTTTCGCTAATGAGCTTTCTCTGGTTTTTAATTTCAATTTGTGTTTTTCATTCAATAACAACGCATTTTCATACATTCTTATGCATAGCTTTTGAATAACTGACGGTGCTCGTAGGCTGTTACATATATTAAACTTGGTTGGGGAAAATCGAATCTAGCTAGGACAGAGAATACTTTGATTTAAATAACATAAGCAGCCAATTCAGCAGCAATTCGGCGCTGTTTCCAAATTAAACGGCAAACTTGTTTTATAGCGTAACGATTTAGAATTTCTTTAATCTAAAAGTTAAAAGACTTAGGACAACCATTTCCCCCATGTATTTTCATGAGCAGTTTCACAATTTGTATAATCACTCGCTCTTTCCATCGTTTTTGGTAAGTCACGATCTGGAAAAGTTAGCAAATAACAGAGAGCAGTGCCACTAACTAGCATCCCCAAGCAACAGTAATCAATGGGAGTACATAATATTCGATTCAGACGCTCAGAACTTTATGGGTAAAATACCAAGCAACTTCTAATTGGCAATTCTTGCCTTAAGACTTCGTGCACAATTCAATAGCAAGCGTAAGTGTAAAGGTTTTGAAACTTAGCAGTGACTTTCACTTTAAATAGAAGGTTTTCTTTGAATACATATTATAGATGGTATAACTAGTAATGACTCTGAACTCTCAAAATTAATCAAGGAATGTTGGAGCTACTTAATGAATAAAGCAAGGAAGCCAAAGTGGCCATATTCTGAATCGCTTGACATCGAGAAATAAAGAATAAAGACATAGCCGGCTATTTGATATAGCGGCCAAGGGATTATTCCGAACTTTTCCGAATAATAGAAACTAGCACTAAAAAATACTTATGATCCCCTCTTGCGCTCAGATGTCGAAGCTGAAACAATCAAGCTAGTAATTGGTAATTGGGGCTTTTTACCCAAAATAAATAGCTCTATGTATGTCTCAAGCAAAGTAAAAACAAATTGAGAATATGTAACAACGGTAATCTCAGGGCATTGAAATGTAAAGAAACACATTGAAAATTTCGAAATACCTAGAACAGAAGAACATCTGCCGCTTCTGTTTGAAAGAAAATGAAACATTGGAGTACGTCCTTTTGTACTGAGAGCACTTAGTCACAGAAGGAGGGGATTTATGAGGTAAGATTAATGGAACATCATATTCTAAGGACCGTCAGGGCATATACTACTGTGGGCAAAAAGTAGTAAGACTTTTTAATTTAAATTTCGCGCGGAAACCCATTCATCAAAATATTATTTTTTTAAGGTTGGTATGACTGTCGGTGACATCTGTGCCAAATGTCACATCAAAATAATCATTAGTGTTTGGTATACGCTTGTCTTTCTGAAGTACAAAAAGTGCATTAGGCGATTTTCACAATGAGTGAAATTATTCAACAAAGAAGTTCTATTAAATTTTGTGTGCGGAATCAAATTTCTGGTGCCAAAACGTTCAGAATGTTGCAAAAGGCCTTCGGTGATAATTGTATGTTGCGAGCAAGTGTTTTTGATTGGTACAAATTGTTCAAAGATGGTCGAGAACGCGTTGACGACGAACCACGTCCAGGACGGCCATCAACATCAACTGATGATCAACACGTCAATAAAATCAAGGAATTGGTGCTCGAGAATCGACGATTATCAGTTAGAGACCTTACTGGCATCGTTGAAATATCGGAAGGATCAGTGAAAACCATTTTAAAACATCATTTGGGCCTAAGAAGAGTGAATGCACGATTGGTTCCAAAATCACTGCATTGGTTTTACGAGACCATTTTGCCAAAAATTCGACTGATATCGTTCCGCAACCACCCTATTCGCCTGACTTTGCACCGGGTGACTTTTGGCTATTTTCTAAACTCAAAAAACCGCTTCGTGGACACCGTTACCGTTTTGAGTCAATTGAAGACATTAAACATGAATCGCTAAGCGCATTGAAGGCTATTCCGGAAATTGACTTTAACAACTGTTTCGAGAATTGGAAAAAACGTTGGCACAATTGTATTGGGGCCAGGGGGGATTATTTTGAAGGGGACGAAATAGATTTGGAAGAATGAATAAAAAAATTTGAAATTATGAACAAAGTCTTACTACTTTTTGCCCACAGTAGTAATTGAAAGTAAAACTGCACAAAATCGTATGTATACAAGTTAACAATTAAATCTTTCCATTAACGAAATCTTCATTTAATTCATGAAATTCAGTGTTTGTTTTTTTGACTGGGATGCAGAAAAAGTAACAGCCCTTGCTTTGCATTAACGTTAACCAACCATTCAAATCATATCTTTACCAGGGTACGAACGAGTATGGTGGCATAAACTATTGCATATTTTTAGGATGCTATTTTATTTAATCCAACGACAATTTCAATAAATTTCCTACTTCTCTCTATAACTGAGTGTGAATGGAATATTAAACTTTTCTTCAGTTTCA
The DNA here is from genome assembly GCA_958295655.1 of Palloptera scutellata. Taxonomy (NCBI): domain Eukaryota; kingdom Metazoa; phylum Arthropoda; class Insecta; order Diptera; family Pallopteridae; genus Palloptera; species Palloptera scutellata. The sequence goes on along the minus strand of OY282449.1, from coordinate 114,575,667 downwards.
TTTTTTTTTTTATAAATAAAAAATTACTTTTATTTTTATTTACAATTTTCAACTTATAAAAATGAAAACCACCTGCTTTGAAATAGCTTCAAAAGTAAAAGAAGCAAAATTTTACTTACGACAAACATAAAATTTAATATATCGTAAATATTCTACAAAATAGTCAAGAATGCATGCAACAAATACTACCTCTAATTTTGTTTACGTTTCTGTTAATTTTTTTTGTTTTTTGGTTTTTTTTTTTAACGAATTCGTTCTATGTTATGGCTAAGACATGCTTCCCCTCTTAAATTCAGAAAGAGAAAGGGAGATTGCGACGTTGTAATAGAACGGCGACAAAAACATTAAAAAAGGATGCTCTGCAATAACATTAAATAAAATAGCAACAACAACCCGAAAGGATATTCAGCAACAGGAAGATAATAATTGCAAAGATGGCAAAAGTTTTTTTTTATATAAAGTACGACGAGGAGTTGTTCACTGTTTGTTTACATATTCTATAAGTTTATGCATAAACTCTAAACGTAGCAACAACAATTAACCATCATGCAAACACAACAAGGACAGTCAATGTAATAAAAATGCAAAAGGATAAAGTTACAAAAAATATACTACGAGTATATAATGAAAATACCCTTTGGTAAGAAGAGTTGGATGGACTTTTCAACGATGCAGTGGCGAACATAAAGAAATTTTAATTAAGCCATTGTAAGTAAAAATTGGTACTTTCTCTTATTTTTTCTCAACATATTTTTCACTTTCTAAATTATGCATAAATATAGCGAGTGAAGCTCTGTGAAGCCACTACTAGGAAATGATGGTTGAGCATAAAATGATGTCGCACATAAAGTTTAATGTTATTACAATGTTCGGACAATATCTACACCGTGAAAATGCGTGAGATGGTGATTTTAAATAATTATAAAGCGTAAAATTTCAAAAAAAAAAAAAAAAACAACTTACACTGCATTAGTATACAAAAGAAGTAATACACCGGCAAGAGATTTTAATTAAACCTATGCAACTGTTTTGTGAATGCATTCACCATAACTGGCTCAATTTGTTTTCAGCTACTGGTTTATGCTTTCCCAAATAAGTTTGCTTGATACAAGCCTAATATATACAGCTAGTTTCTATTGGCACGTTCTACTAGTTTATGCTGAACGTGTTCTTTCACAGAAAACATTGGCGTACTTAGACCTTACGAAATGCATCTAGAATCCCTGTGTAGAATATTGCTGGATAAAAGCAAAACTGTTAATGGAGGCTTTCACACATATCAACGATTTACGACAACTACAGTTTCGCGTACTCAAAAGAAAGTTGTTGGGTATCAAGAGAAATTAGCTTAGCTGTAAGCTAAAGCTTTTTATTTAAATAATAAAAATTGAGGAGTTGACTTAGGTAAAGTTGGGGTTGCTGAAGGAAAGACTTTCGAATTGGGCTAAACTGTTGAAAGCCCATTTGATTAACACAGGACCCCATTGGCAATTGGTCGATTTTGCAGTATTTACAGGGTTCAACCTGTGAGTGCGAGAGTCATAGCGGATTTCACTGGCACCGACAGTTTAAACATGTTGCTGGACTTTTACCGATCGAGGTATTGTGAAGGAGCAATTAAACTTTATTATAAAAGGTGATTTTTTTGCTACTTGGTTTTTGACGTTTATCTGACAGTTCACGCGTGATCCTTGCCATGTGTCAAAGTAAAAAATGCTCAGTTTGGTTTGCAAATTATTGAAATTTATTATCAATATTCGTGCTCTGTGAAAAAGCAGCTACCAATGCATCCTGAAAAATGTACTGTTTGGTGCGGCTTATGGGCAGGCGGAATCATTGGGCCGTACTTCTTCAACGACGATGAAGGCCGCAACGGTTCGGTCAATGCAGAAAACTACCGATCGATGATAACAGACTTTTTTTTTGCCGAAAATGCAAGAATTGGACTAGGCCGACATGTGGTTACAACAGGACGGTGCCACATGCCACACTGCACGCAAAACCATGCATCAATTGAGAGGCGACTTTGGTGAGCAGTTAATCGCAGTCAATTGACCACCAAGATTGTGTGATTTGACCCCTTTAGACTATTTTTTGAGGGGCTATGTTAAGTCTCTTGTCTATCGGGTTAAGCCAAGATGGTGAAATATCGGCCGAAATGTGTGGAAAAGTGTGCCAAAATTAGAACTTCAGGCTAGACCAATTGAAGCGTAGCCGCGGGCAACATTTAAGTAATTTCTGTGTTTCTTTTTTTTAATATTCAAAATCCTAGCTCTTTAAAATAATGCTTTATAAAAAATTTTTAGGAGGAAGTGGTGTTGGAGTTAGAAAGCTAAGAAGAATCTAAAAATATGATTGTGAATCGCACAGACACGTTTTATGGACCATATTAAAAGGAATATGGCTCTTCCTATTATTTAGTTGTCACATAACAAATGCTACTATTAAATGTAATTGATCAAGACTGATTGCCGGTAATCGCTAAAGTAAATCAAATTGTATAGCAGGCAGATTTTTCTTCTTCTCTTTCAGTGTTAAAATTTCTACCTTGAACACGTTTTGAAAATAAAGTCCCTCTCCTCAGTCAATATTTCAATAAGAATCGCTTGCCTCGAGCTCACTTTTATATTCAATGACTGAACAGAAAATCTGAAAATTTTCAAAAACATTCAAAAATTGCATCTTAGTACTCTATGTACTTACATACTACATAAAATTTTAAATCATTCTCCGAAAATTTATGTAACTACAAATTTTCTTCCAACAAATTTACCGATAATGCGAAAATTCCATTAAATCGGGGGGTGTAATTAAATGTCGCTTACTTTGGCCACATTAAAAAGTACATAAATCAGCATCGTAAAGCATATTTTCGCCCAGAGCGTCGTTTACCGAACATTGAAGGAAATATTTGAAAAGTTTATGCTTTACGCTTTTTGTATGTGTGTTTCAGCGAGGGTACAAAGTAAGGGTGAGTTTTTTTGGGTTTCTGTTTTGCCTCCGCTGCAGTAAGTAGAAAGTAAAATAAAAGTCTAAAGAAAAGGAAAAACTTTAAAGAAACCTAATTGATTGAAAAATTTATGCTTAAGGGTGTTGGCGTTTGTTCGTTTGTTTGTTCTTTATCATTTTCCGTGGGCATTTGACCTTTTTCTTGTTGCGCTTTTAATGTCATAAAAACGACGTCAGCGCCATTGTCGTTCTCGACTAGAACAGCGACATTGCCGCATTTTTAGTGCTCTCGACCACTTCTTTCTCTTATGAATTTAAAGAATTCTTCTCCCCTGAAATAGAACATAAATCGTAAGTTTACTTGTCGTTTTAGCTAATGGCTACATTCTTTTTCTTGTACCTTTTTTGTTTTTTATAAAATCTGTTAAAAACATAAAAAGCCCATAACTTCTTGTTTTTTTTATGTGCTTTTGTGGTTTTGCATATTTAATTTACAAGTTTCTCATTATTTGGTTTTTTTCTTAAAAAAAAAAATGTCTTAAATCATTTTCATCTAATTGAAAGTGTAAATGACAGATTTTCTTAGTCAGCATCTCATTTTATTCTTATGTATAAGCACATGCAATATTCTTGTCTCTTTCCAATTACTCGCTGCTTTGATTAATGCTTACTTTGCGATTTTAACTTGGAATTGAGTTAATTTAGCATGAAATTTGTATGTTCTGTTATTTTTGTTCAATGTTCTGAGACAATTTTAATGCAGCCAACGATTATAAAGTGCCAATTCATATTTTTAAATTAAGGTTGAAATTTACTCTAACTTAAAATGAATTTCACCTGATCCTATGCCGATGTGCTCTCGTGTTTTTAATTGAAGCACAGTGGTATAATGTGTTACATTTTGTTTATTTTTATATATTTAAAAACTGCAACTATCCCGCTATCACAGTTGCAAAGGCAATACTGAGAAGTATGACCTTTCATTCCCAAAGGAGAGGTTAAGAGAAATGAAGACACTTACCAAAGACACTTCTTTGAAATGAGTAATTCTGTTGCTGAAAAATTATTAAATTTGGTGAATTATTACAAACTTGTTTGAAAATGATAATATTTTCTACGTTTCTAGGTGAGTAAATTAATTTTTTTTTTTTTTTTTACGCATAAAATATCCAAAAATATCCACTGTAATCTCATTTCATTTTACCACCACTAACAACAGCAAAACAACAATTGCAACTAATTAAATTTGAATTTTAAACACTTTACTTTTACTTATAAACTCACAGCATACTTTTAGGCTCTGCGTATAACTCGTAATGCGAAACAACGTAAATTGCTACGTAATTGTTTTGAATGATTGAAGGGGGAAGAGAGATGCTGCATAAAACGAAAGTCAGGAACGGGTACGACAATTAAAGTACAATACAACAACAACAACAATTATAAAGTGAACGAAAAAAAATGTTGCCTCCAAACAACAAAACGGCAGCTACAATGTTTAATTAGACGCACACAAACCAATTAATCAATTTTGAGAACATGAACATTCTGCTGGCACCCCACGTCTTCAAGGAGTGGGGGTAATGCGCGTAAAGTGTCAATGTCAAAGGCAATTTTTTACGCTTGAAATAAAACAACACAACACACAAAAACAATAAGCAAATAAATAAAATCTTGTTAACACGCCATTCATCACTCTCCTGGTTTTTGGCTGCCTTCTGTCTGCGCTTTCGGCTTCTCGAACGTGTTGGCATTTTGCTGACGAATTGAATGATTTTGCTTTTATTTCCATTTCCGGCATATATCCTTGCTATGATGCTATATGTTTTTCATTTTTATTTTTTTTGTCCATAATTTTGTTTTGTTTTATACGAGTAGGTACTTTATTTTGTTGTAATGCGACCCAAATTGGAATGGAGACAAATTGATGTCATTAATTAAAAGTGCAAAATTACAAAAACTTAAGTGGAAGAGTGTTTGCTTGCTTGCTCTATGTATACAAAGTGAAATGATGAAACTGGTTGGTTGGTTGGACAAGCTTATGAAAAGTGTGAGCCGAGGCGGCAGCTAGTGGGGTTGAATTTTTGTATCAAATTTGTTCAAGTTTCAATTACAAGCCTCGGGTTTTTGTTGCTTTCATTTAAGCTAAAACTGTTTATAGCTTTTTGCTTACCCCTTTTTCGGTTTGTTTGTCTAGTTGTTATAAAATTGGTTTTGTTTTCTTTTCTGCTGTAATTTGATATTTTATTGCTTGTACTTCAATTGCTGCTGCTGCATTGATAATGATACTTGCGACTTAATTTTGTGGTTATGTGGTATTTTCAATTTATATATTTTCCCTAAAAGAGGCTAAGGTCAAAAGTTAAAGTTCTGTTTGCTTAAAGTCACTTATTCTGAACTTTGTAAGGGGATGGCAACAGCAAAAATTGACCACTGAAAATTAATGCACTACTTGGGGCCCACTTCGGTCTAACTGAATAAAGTCCAAATAAGGATTAAGACTTTTCTGTGCCGAAACAAACTATGGATTTTGTCTATTATTGCCCGTTTGAACCCTTTAATGAAGATAGGCAAAACCCTTGCCTCCAGGTTTTTCTGGATTTTGCAGTTAGGATATAGAGCATTTCTGTTCCAAGGTAAATTATAGAGGAGATTTGGGGCTACACAAGTTTAGTGAGCGTCATACTATATTTGTATCTTGTTTCAGCTGGCCGCCAAGTAAAATGAAAGTTGGTCTAAAAATGGTTCTTACACCAGACCAAGACCTAAAAGTCTTGTTGTCAAAGAGTTAAGCAGATATTGTAGCATTCAAGGAGAATATGGACTCAATGGGAGAAACCCAAACGAAAGAATTGCTCTCCTTAAATAAGAACGAACTACGGGTCAAAGATCGAAAAAAAACACACCTACTTCCATATCTATTCAAAATTAATAGAGCAGCAGCTGGCTTAAGTAGAGAGACCTTCTGTTATGCGTAGAACATGAATTTCTTCAGATTGGTAAGAACAAATAGTCCAAGAGTATCAGGTGTATCAGGGCCAGCCTGCCGAGTTGTTCAAGACTGGCGGCAAAGAGAACACAAAACGAATGCATGAGCTTCTACGCAGAATATGGTCGGATGAAAGCACGCCAAGTGATTGGAACCTCAGCGTACTCTGCCCAATCCACAAGAAATGTGATTCCACGATCTGCGCCAACTATCGCCAGATAAGCCTTCTTATTATCGCATATAAGGTTCTACCGAGCGTACTGTTCGAAAGACTGAAGTTCATCGTAAACAAATTGATTAGACCTTTGCAAAATGACACTAACAGACACCATCAGCATACTGAAAATTGGTACACGCCATTTGATACCAAAAGAGATTTCAGACAAGTTGATTCCCTATCCTGCGACTACTTTAACCATATGCTGGAGAAGATAATTCGGGCTGCGAACATAGACATCACTGGCACTATTTTCTACAAGAGTGTCATGCTGTTAGCTTCGCTGATGATATTGGCATCATTGGCACCAATGTGCGAGCAATCGGTACAGCATTCTTCGAACTGGAAAGTGAGTCTCGTCAAGTGGATCTAGTGGTGAACAAACTCTTAACTCTTGCCAACGGGCTCAGTAGGCAATTGAGAAGTAAAGCCCTCTCTCGACCGACGAAAATAACGCTCTATAAGTCCCCCATCCTTCCCGTCCTAATGTATGGTGCTAAGACATGGATATTGACCACCAATGAGGAGAGGCTGTTAAGAGCGTAAAAACCAGAGTCTTCGCTGGCTGGGTCATATTTAGGGAATGGAAGAAGGCGACCCAGCTAGAAGTGTGTATTATTCGAGCCACGGTTAAGGAACATGCAGAATAAAACGTCCTACTCTCCGTTATAAAAACCAGGTACAGGTAGACCTGACTGCACTTGGCTTTACCAACCGTGCATAGCAGAGGCAACTGGCGAAGTTTTATTGGGGGCGGCCAAGACCATCTAAGTAAATAAGTAAGTAGACTATAAGAATATTATAAATTTTTCAGAAAAAAAAAGAAAATCAATCAATTTCTAATAAATTCCACTTTATTTTCAGTCCTTTAAACAAATTAAAAGGGACAATTTTCACCTTTTTTACCTCGTATTCAATATTCTTCTTCTTCTTTTAATGACACAACAGCCCACGGAGGGTCTAGGCCCAGTTTAACGCATTCAATATTAGATTAGTATAAATCTGCAAACTTATTGTACAAATCCATTTAAATCTTAACCATTTTTTAATTTACTAAATTACTTTGGATTTTATACAAAAACAAAAAAAAAATAGGACAGAAACTTGTTTTATCTGAACAAAAATCTTTTCAAAACATTTTTATTTGATCTTCAAATTAAAGAAAAATCTTTTGACAAAACAGTGAAAGCTTCAAAGTGGAACACACAACTACAAAAAGCCTCAAACCACACACACACACACCCCTTCCCAAAGCACCCTCATTTATCCCAGGACCAGGCAATAAGCACAATTGTCAACTGAACATCCGCTTGTAAGTAGTAGCATTTGTGTGGGGCAGCGCAGCGAAAGGGCAAACGCAAACATTTCCAATTACAATATTGCATTGCATAAGCGTTTGACTGTTAACTTTTTGACATATTTCAAATTTCAATAAAACTTTTGACATTTCAGCAAAACTTACCTATTCCACAACTCAGCCACCCTATCAGCTTTTAGCACCAGAAACAAATTACACAAGACTTTATCTAAAATCTAACAAAAACAAATTTATTTATACCTACTTATGATACTTCCTTATTATTATTATTATTTTTTTTTTGTAGTTGGCTGTGCGAGCATAAAAAAACATACGTTTGCAGAAAAGCAGAAAAATGCCACAAAACGTTTCAAAGTAATTTTTCAGAATTTTCTACTTCCCCACCCTTGAGTTTTGTTCTATCTTTGCTGCTGTGGTGACCCTGTGCGAAGGCAACTAAAACTCGGTTGCGGAATGCGTTGATAAATTTTTATCTCTCTGTATGACAACTTCATAATGCCTGCCCCCGAACGACAAGATGCCCTGGTGGATGGTGATACAACAGCTAACGGTGAAAGGCTACAATCGACATTGACGATGACGATGACGATGACGATGACGACGACGACGACGACGACGACGTCATGTCGTTTGTTTTTCGCATAGAAATTTTTATTGAAATTTCGGTACCTTGCTGATTTTTTCACAGTTGATTGCGTAGCATTTTCAGAGCGGATTTGCGGAATTATTTCGGAGCACGTGTTTTCAGGGAAATATTTTGTACTAAATTAGAAAAAAGAAACAGCAAAAGTTTTGCAATTTTTGTCGATCACAGCGGGTGGGTCTCGGAAATTATTATTAAGCTATTAAAAAGGAAATTTAGATACTTTCGCGGAAATTTATGCGTGTCTCATAAATTCAAGTTAACATTTTTTAATAATACTCCGTATTTTTTGTTATGTTGCAAAATAAATAGCATGTGCTGGATTGCCGATTGAAATGCCTGGCTTGTAGACTCGGCACATTCGAAAACATTTAAATAGAAGAACAAAAAGATGAACCCAGAATCCACTCAAAACTCGTAAATCTGGCAAATTATAATAATATTTAAAAGGAACAGCAAATCCAGTGCAATGGACATTTACATAGATAATAAAAAAGAAATAATTAGTGAGTCTTTTAGAACCACGGGGTGGAAGATATTCTGTTTTCATTGCTTTCCTCGCAACCGGCGAACTGTCTGTATTCTGGAATCCGCTTAAATGTACGAGGTATGATAAAAAAATAACCGTTATTTTCATTTTTTCAAAAAGTATTTATTTATTCATCAACAACTATCTTGTCCCCTTCAAAGTAATCCCCCTCAGATATAATACACTTATGCCAGCGTTTTTTCCAATCCTCGAAACACTTCTGAAACGCGCTTTTTGGTATCGCCAACAGCTCCTGTTTCGATTTTTCTTTTATCTCCTCAATCGTAGCAAAACTATTTCCTTTCATCGGTGTCTTCAGTTTTGGGAAGAGGAAAAAGTCAGGGGCCAAGTCCGGTGAATACGGTGGTTGAGGCATGATAACGGTTTTGTTTTTGGCCAAAAACTTACGCACAAGCGACGTTGTTTTTGCTCAAAATTTAGCAATTTTGGAACAATCTTCGCTGCCGCACGTTTCATGCCTAAAACATCCATAAAAATTGCTTGGCATGAGCCGAACGATATGCCAACATCATCAGCAACCTCTCTGATAGTGATTCGACGATTATCCAAAATCATTTTCTTCACTGCGTCAATGTTTTCATCGGTTGTTGACGTGCTCGGGCGATCAGGACGAGCATCGTCATTGACATCTTCTCGGCCTTCCTTATACCGGTTATACCACAATTGAACTTGTGTTCTGCTCATAGTAGACTCGCCAAAGGCCACAGTCAACATTTCAAATGTCCTTGCGCATTTAATTTAATTTTTTACACAAAACTGAATACAGTTTCTTTGATACATTTTTTCGAATAGTGAAAAATCGAAGAGCACACCAAAACACGACTAACCTTTTTATCTGTCAAAAACAAACTGACAATCCAAAATCGTTGGTATTGCCAACATGTATAACAGACATGTGTACCAATATAACAGAAAAAAAAAATGAGAAAATCGAACATACGTAACTCACGAAATTTGAAAATAACGGTTTTTTGATCACACCTCGTATGTTTTAACTGATGATGGCTTGTCAATTTCACCTGCCTAGGTGTAGCATGTTCAAAATCCCTGTTCAGAAACAAATTGTCAATTCTATAAAGACTGAACTGGTTAGAATTGAATGGAAATACTTTAGAAACTATATGTCATAGAATGTGATGGAAAAACTGATATATATATTGTCCTTTATGGATTGTCTTATGTTAACCAGCGGCCCAACAATTCACGCCAGACTTATGTAACATTTCACCCCACTGGGTGAACTCCTATGAATGCAATATTAGACAAATTCCATAGTTTGTTTCGGCACAGAAAACTCCTAATCCTTATTTGGACTGAATTCAGTTAGATCGAAGAGGGCATTATAGTTTAGGGCAATATCCAATACCAATACAGTATTTTTAACTGTATACATAGATTTAAATAAAGTCATAAATCTCATATTCTCAAAATTTTTTACGAATAAAAGAAAAGAGTGTACATTAATCCTCAAATACAATTTTAAAACAATTTAATCCCTCAATTATCAACTTACTTAACCCTGTAGTACCCAAGCCTCTAGACAGACGTCACCAAAAGAGGATGTAATAACCACAACAACAGTAGTATGTAGGAATACTTTATCATATCGTATAGTGAACTCCCCAAACTTTCATAATATTCAGCTATGAATTGTGCTGTGTATTACACCCGGTGAAAGCAATCAAATTCGAAATTCGAAAAAATGGAAATTAATTATATATGGTATATTAAGTTTGAGAATTTTGGTTAAAAATCAAAATAAATAAATAAAATACCTTCCGTGAGTTTACAAAACAGTTTATGACTAGCTAAGAATAACAAAATTTTATAAAAAATGTTTAATCATTAAAAAAAAAGTTAAAAGCTAACAGGTTCAAACAACAACAATTGCTTTGAGGGATCCCGGCTTCATAAATCCACGCCAATTAACTTTTTTAAGTTTTTGAAAACAGCTCTGTGCTTTTATATATACAATGTATATATAGTATAATATTTTTTTTTTTGGCCAATTTAACATTTGGGAACTTGAGGGTCAAGCCAGATTTGTATGCAATCCTTTATCATTGCTTAAAACAAACACTTTAATAAAAACCAAATGGGCGATCCAAAATTACGATGCCTTTCTAAATTTACCTTCCATTAAGCTGATGTTTGGAAAGTCTTATGTAGGAGGCCTATCAAACGGCAATCAAAATATTTAATCTATATAGGTCGATTGTAGGCAAGCCCATGGCCAAGCTACGTAGCTTATGCTATGTTGAGCCTGCATAGGCTTATGTTTGAAAATCCTGTATAATGAATGACTATATTAAGCCCGTATAGGTCGATGTTGGACAATCATGTAAAGGGTGTTTTTTTTAGAAGTGTTGTTTTCGATCTGGCAATACTTTTTTCGGAATTAGTCTTTTTGACAGCTGTCACTTGATTTATGCTCAATTTGGTTTGCCATTTCATAATGAATAGACTTACTCCTGAACAACGTTTGCAAATCGTGCAAATTTATTACCAAAACGAGATGGCCATCGATCCCGATTTTCACAAGAACATTTTGCGATGAAGCTCACTTTTGGTTGAATGTTATAATCCACAAGCAATTGTCGAGAAGTCGTTACATCCTCAAAAGTCACTGTTTGATGTGCTCTTTGGGCAGAGGGAATCATTGGTCCATATTTCTTCAAAGATGAAGACGGTCATAATGTTACAGTTAATGGGGAACGCTATAGAGCCATGATTAATGACTAATAACTTTTTCGTGCCTGAATTGGAGGATGTTGATGTGGACGACCTTTGGTTCCAATGAGACGGCGCTACAAGCCATTCAACCAACGAAATAATAATTTATTGAAGGAAACTTTTGGTGAGCGCATTATTTCGCGTCGTGGGCCTGTGGCGTGGCCTCCAAGATCGTGCGATTTAACACCGCTGGACTATTTTTTGTTTTTTTGTGGGGTTATGTGAAGTCGCTTGTCTACGCAGATAAGCCCGAGAAGATTGACCTTGCAAGAGAATATTATGTTCGGCGCGTTATTACTGACATACGTCCCCAATTGCCGCAAAAAGTGGTCGAAAATTAGGCCTCTCGACTGGAATTTATTCGAACCAGCCGCGGCGGCCACTTATTCGAAATCGATTTTAAAACATAATGTCAAATCCTTATCTTTATAATAAAGCTAAATTCTTGGCCATAACATTAAATTATATGCGTTTTATTTCTTCTTGAAAACCACACTTGTAAAAAAACACCCGTTATATTGATATCCTGTTATAAGCTATATGGTAATTACGGGAATCTATTAGAAAACGACACTTTTGTTCCATGTACAATTTTATTGAAATTGAAATTGAAATTTATAGATTCATTAAAACAGCCCGAAACAACAATGTATATGGTAAGTAGTGGTAATTTTACACGCCCCATTTAAAATTGTTTGACATTTTTCCGCACAGTTCACAGTTTCATACGAAATTTATCGTTCTCAAAGAAAATCGCATTATTTACATTAAAATATCAAAGGAACAAAAATTATGACAATTGTTACTGTAGGTAAGTAAGTAGCCCTGGTGGATGTTGTTGCTCATTTGAAGGCATTTCCCACGGGAAGATGATAAAACACTCTTCCTGCGCTGGATTCCCCCACCAAAATTACTAGTTAGTGTTATACTGCAATCATAAATGCTTGAAAAGAAGAAGAAACATTTTTAATAAATTTATGCAGCATCAATTCAACCAACCACTGCCAAATATGGTATGTAAAGGTGTCTGGGTTCGGTGCAGAAAATCAGCACAGGAAAGGGAAGCGAAGAATAAGGAACACCCTAAGTGTGACATAAATTATGACAAAAAAATGAAAAACAAAAGATTGTAAACGGATTGGAAGAGCGGAAGGAAGGAAAGTTACATACATATTATGTAGATGGTGGGCAAATGAACGAAATTGAAAACTATAAAACGAAAAAAATGTGAGAGTGTAACAAAGCGCATAATAAGCAAATTATGGAATGAAATTGAGAAGGTGAGGCGTAAGGCGGGGACAAAGGGCAATTTTCTTTCAGCACACAACGGCGTCCGAGCGAGAGTGAAAATATTTATAACATTCTAAAATTGGAAAAAATTCAATAAATTGTCCTTATTACAGCAATGAAGCGGTACAAATGAATTTTTTTACAACTCAAACCAATTTGGGTGTGAAATGAAGCGCGCGGCGCAGTGTAAAGATAACGGCAACAACTACACTAACAATGCCTGCAAGAAAAAAGTCATGCATAAATATCCTATGTGAAAGAAAAAGATTGGAATTGAAAAAAAAGTAAAATGAAAAATAACAAACAAAAAAAATTGCACAAAACGGAACCGGACATTACTTTGAGGTTACAATGGCAACGAAAACGAATGTGACCTCAGTCAGTATGTGTGTGTGTGTATGTCGGATTCTGTGTGTATGGGCAAGTCAAAAGGTCAAACACGTTCACATGCGGGCAGGCGTCGGGCAGGCTGCGGGTATGCAGAGAGCATTATGGTTGCTCTCCATCTGTACCAACAGGAGCCGCAACCATAGCGCTGCACGCATACCAGCCACATCTGGCATCATTTGCGATGTGTGGCAGCAATAAACGAGCTGCGTCCTATTTTTGGTATTGTTTTTGTTTGTTGCTGCTGTTATTTTAAACTTGGGAGCCTCAGAATGATAAATAAAATGGTCAGCATAAATGGAAATAAAAAATTCGTATAAAATAAGCATAAAATAAAATTTATATAGAATGAACTTAAAAATGCTTTCCATCTTGCTATTTTATTCTTCTTTTTTCTCATCTCCATGCAGGTCCACAACGAAGAGAGGCGAGACTCGAGTGTTCGTTTGCTATTGAAGTTTTTGACTTTGTGTAGAATTGTAAATATGCCTTGGGAGTGGTTTTGTTGTTGTTGTTGTCAATTTTTTTTTTCTGGTTAAGCTGCTCTGATATGCCTTAGCTTATGCATGTAGTATGTGAGGGAATGCGTTTCGCATACTAAGTAATTTACAATGTAACTAGTGTTTTTGGCGTTCAAATACTCGTAGCGCTCAGTGTAATCATACAGGCACACACACACACATACATATATTGAATATATATCGACATTGCTAGTTGTTACTTTTTTTTGTTTTATTTTTGTTGAAATATATTCCTTATTTCATAGTATGCAAGTAGTTATAGCCGAGGGCAGTGCTGAGGGGGGGATGGGTGTTTGAATATGTCATGCAGTGACCACCACGCCGAGCAATGAATGTACTCTTCCCATGGGTGTCGTAACTTTTGAGATATGAATGTGAAATTGTTTTTCTGCTTTTATTCTTTTTCGTTTTATAATGAATTCGTTTTCTATTATTTTCACTATCCCAATTTAGGCTATTTTATATCATTTGGCTGAGTGGTTTCAATAAAGGAACTGAACTTAGGAATCACTTTAAAAATTCTAAGTGATCGTAAATTACTTTGAAGTTTTGGATAATTGAGTAGAAATTCACGTTAGATATTTACCAATCTTGACTTGCACATGAAATCAGAATATAAAATAAACCACCGACCTTCGAGTCTGAAATATCAAAGTAAATAATTTATGTTCGTCTTATTTAAAACTGAAGACTAGTTTTTTAAAGTTAAAGTGAAGGCCTGTAAATTTTGGCACACTGCAGTACTATTTAGCGGCACAGGCATTTTCCTTTCGAAGCTTCTAATGCAAAGTTATTAGAAGTCTATATATTTGTTATGGGCACATCATATACATCGGTATATAAGCCTGGAAATCTGGGAATCTGCTCCGGAAGCCCCACTGACGGCGTTGAAGTACGACTGAGGTCTTAACAGCCATTGGTCGGCTGAAAAACAATAAGGCTGCAGGTGCAGATGGCCTGCCTTCTAAATTGGTTAAGACTATAGTCGGATGAATAAATGCCAAGTGATTCGAACCTCAGCATACTCTGCCAAATCCACAAGAAAGGTGATTCCACGATTTGCGCCAACTACCGTGAGATAAACCCTCTTAATATCGAATATAAGGTTATATCGATCGTACTGTTCAAAAAACTGAAGCTTCATTGTGACTTCAGCCCTGGTAAATCCATCCACCAGATATTCACACTACGCCAAATACTCGAAAAGACCCAAGAAAGGCAGAATCACCTTGTTTCAGACAAGGTGATTCCCTATCGTGCGACTTTTTTAACCTTATGCTGGAGAAAAATTTTCGAGCTACCAACATCGACATCTCTAGCACTATTTTCTACAAGAGTGTCATGCTGTTAGCTAACGCTAATGATATTGACATCATTGGCACCAGCGAGCGAGCAGTCAGTGCAGCATTCTACAAATTGGAAAGGGAGTCTCGTCGAATGGGTCTAGTGGTGAACGAACTCTAAACTCTTGCCAACGGACTCAGTAGTCAATTGCGAAGCAGAACCCTCTCTCGTCCGATGAAAATAACGCTATATAAGTTCTTCATCATTCCCGTCCTAATGTATGGCGCAGAGACGTGGACATTGACCATCAATGATGAGAGGCTATTAGGAGCGTTTGTGAGGAAGATACTCCGTAAGATCTATGGTCCAATATGCGTGAACGACGTGTATCGAATAAGATGGAACCATGAACTCTATGAGCTGTACGCCGACACCGACATAGTCAAGAGCATAAAAATCCAGCGGCTTCGCTGGCTGTGTCGGGTATTTTATTCGACCCACGGTAGGCGAACATGCAGAATAGGACGTTCTTATCTCCATGGGAAAGACCAGGTACAGGGAGACCTGACTGCACTTGTCGACAACGTGCGCATAGTAGAGGCGACTGGTGAAGTTATATCCAGGCGGCCAAGACCGGACATCGGTTGTAGTGCCAGCTAAGTAAGTAAGTAAACAAATTCATTTTGTTCTGATGATACCTTAAACTTTCATGTTCAGTCCCATCCAGTAATACATAAGGCAATATTTTGTAATTACCACTTAACAATAATGAAGATTTAATAGTTCCTCAGTTTGTTTGAATTTCCAAAATTATCCCATGTGAAAAACTAATTATTTCATATACGAGTACTACTCACCCATAATCTTTCAATTTGTTTGTATGAAAGAATTTCTTCTTTGTACCACTTGCCCAACAAGGACAAAACTAAGATATGTTCCAATATTATTGCGGTATAATCTTCTTGCCCTGCAAAATACATACGTATCCATACACAAGTGGTAATAATAACTATAAAAATAACCCTTGGATATAAATTTCGAAAACCACCAAAGAATACAAAAATGGAAAAAAATTATATGAGATGAAGCACAAATAAAATGTTACCAAATTGCCAAAATCCTTTTGGGGTTTAACGGCGAACGATTACACTTTATCATTTACCACGCCATTTATGGGCACTTTAAGGACATTTTGATTGTCAAATATATTTACACACACATACTCGTAATCATATATGGTATGTAAGTTCGTTCATATGTTCATATGTATGGATATGTGTAAACTCTGACATACATAGTATTTTGTAATTTTTTTATGCTTGATATAACCAAATACTGCTGGTGGCAATGTGGTGAAGGGAGTCTTGGAAAAAGGGAGAAACCAAAATTATTCAAAAATTTATTTATGGTATGTAAATGAGCATAATTTTACCATCAACTGTCAATGATTCTATATCTATATAGGGCTTCCAAGTTGTTCGTTATATGTATGTACGAGTATGTGAGAGAGTGTGTGATGTGATGAAATTGAAAATATGCAAGTGAAAAAAGAAAGTTCATTGTGGTGACGAAAATGAAACTTGGTTATATAAGCTACATTTTTTTATTATTACAGGTGTACAAGTATGAAACCGATAATATTTTTAAGAAAATAATTGTTTGTTCTGCAAGTTGTTCTTGCATTTGACCATCATCTTCATCGAGTAAAGCTTGCAATGCGGTATCTTCAAACTTTTTCGGTGGTCTTCCACGTTCTTCGTTTCTCACATCAAAATCGCCACTTTTAAACTTATTGAACTACTCGTTGCACTATGTTTTGCCTAGAGCGTGCTGGCCGTAAGCTTCCACAATCATTCGATGAGATTCCAAAGCAAATTTCTTCAATTGGAAACAGAAAATCATAATTAAAATTCTACATTTTTACCAGGGGGGGAAAAAATGTTGTATGAAACTTGATTGTTTATGAACTGAATATTTTTGACAGAACTAAATGCGAAGAAGCGTATAGTTTTACCTAGCGACACAGAGATGTCATTACTTCTTTCATACTTGTACACCGGTACTTTACGTTTTTACTATACTTTTTACCTGATGATTACTTCTATTTGGGGTTTGAGAAGTAAAGATTTGTTTCTCTTTAGAATATTAGAATCGAAATTATAAGTAACACAGTACAACAATTTTCGGGTCATCGCTTCAAGTGCAAATGGCTCCAACGCGAAATGAAAGTAGTACAAAAGGCTAATAAAACCATTTGAAATTTATGACCTCTTGAAAATGTATAGTGTATTCTAATACAATTTTTCGACTTTTTGCGATATGTACATAGGTCAAAAAAATGGATAGATGTAAGAATGAAACAAGTGGAATTAAATAATTTAAGCAGGAACATATTAAAACATCCTAATTTATTAGCCTTTTAATGGTTCAAAATTTTTGATACTTTTGAATTTTTTTTCCAATGTTTTCAACTATATCGTTCTAAGCCCTTTCTATTTATTCATTTCCGTTCTCATTATTAACTAATATCAAAATTTTAATAGTATCGGAATAACATCGCAAAATTTGAGTGAGGATTTTTTAATTTTTTTATTTATATATTCAACACACAGGGTGTACCCCTATGAATGCAGAGTATTGTGTTCAATGGAAGGAAGAAGTGGGAGGAAGAAAGAGGAAGAATGAATGAGGGAATGAAATCACATAGGACACCGATAAAGAGACAGACATCCATTGTGGCAAGTGTTATGCCTTTACCACAATGAACAGTTTATCAGTGTCGACTATGATCGCATGTAGCGCCAAAGGCCGAGCTTTTCACATACATTCATGTTGTGCGTGTTAATTTGTGCATGAATGGATGGAACCTACAGTACAGAATGGTAGAAAATGTCCTAAAAAGTTTTTAACCACTAAAACTATATTAAATTAGGATATTTTGATTTGTTCAAGCTTAAATTATTTAATTGTACTTGTTATATTCGTAAATTGATCCATTTAAAAACAAACAAATTGGCCTAGTTGCCAACTTGACGAGGTCATAAATAGAAAATCCGACCTAATAAAGCCGAACCCGTAGAGGAGTTTTGTAGTATTTTAGCATACTTTAATATTGGATTGGAACCAATCGGGCAGAAATTCCAAAGCTGCACAGCAAAGTGTAATTCGTGTACAAAGTTTTATTATTATTTAAAAACCTTTCTTTCATAGAAAACTATTAATCTTCAGCTTGTTGAATTCAATTTTTTTTTATAAAAAAAAAAATCATCTAAAAAAAAACATAAACAAGTGTACAAATTATCTAATAAAAACAGCAATATAAAGTGTTAATGCTTTTATCTATTTTTCGTGATAATTTTTCATCACTCGATTTATTCAAGTAAAAGAAGCAATATGCCTCCTGCTCCTCCTGCTCAATGCCCATTGACCGATTGATGTCATGCTGCTGCAAATGTCAGAGAACATGACATTATCTGTAAATGAAATGACCATCAACGTGTCAAGAGTGTTTCATATGAGGCTGTTAGGGGTGAAAACAAAGAACAAAATCTTTACTGCATGATGGACTATTGATAGAGCTCGTTTTTTTAACGCAATATAAGTGAGACGAGGAAGCTGACATTAACGTGAACTTTGACATTAACTTGTATTCCCTCTCTCATTCTCCCTCCTTCTTCCTCCCACCTATCAACCTTTCTTCCAATCACCACAATGCTCTGCATTCATAGGGGTACATTGTGTGTGTTGACTGTATCAAAAAAAAAAAGAAAAAGTATTTTATTTTATTTAATGGATTTTCCAATTAAACGTGCTTAAGCTTAATTGCTAGACACTTTGAAAGTTTCAGTAGTACTTACATTTTTAGAAGTTAAGCATTTTCATTTATTCTTAAGCTTTTTCTCTTAAAGTTCCAATTGAATTAACTTACTTTTCCTTCGATACTGAAGGAATTGATGAACAAAATCTATACGCCTTAAAAGTCGCACATCAAAGAAGCCAAAATAAAAAACAAATAATCAATTGCGGTTACGTAAGTATGTAGCCAAAAATCGGCTTGATATTTATTTCGATTTAGTAAATTGAAAAAAAAAAGAAGTAACGTTAAGTGTATCGAAGTATCTAAAGTTATGATACTTGTACTTTTTGATACGCATTATTGCCTCTTTATTTTCTTCTTATTGGTTGAGTTTAGCGTATGAAATTTGGCAATAAAAATGTACGATTCGCAACTACACTAAACTACATACGCACACAAATATAAGACATATGTCTTTTTATACCGCAAAGGGGATACTCAATACACACATACACAATTTTAGCTTCCTTCAAGGCTAAGTAACCTTAAAAAAACGCGTGTATAAGCGTATGTCCTGTATGTATGTATTTCTGTTAATCCTTGTCGATTGCTTCTGAGGAAGTAACTTGCCTAAGCGTTTCACGTATGAACTGCCAAAAGCGTTTTTCTCATTGAATTCCACTTCGCCCATATATGTATGTATGTATTTGTTTGCCTTTGACCCTATTATTTGCGAAATTACCTTTTCTCTATACAAATATAGCACACACATACTTGGTATGCGCTTGTTTGTGTACGTGTATGTTTGCTGATATATGTAAGTATGTACTACTTATACTCGCATGTAGGTGAATTTATATGCGTTCATTATTGTGGGTTAATCTACTTCTTAAGAAGTTTTGTTGTTGTTGATGTTTCATTCTTTGCTATCGTTGAAGTTCTCTTTGGAGTTAAACGCGTGTGTACAAAGCGATTATCATTTCTGTAAGTGATTTCCACATCACCTTAAGGTATTTACTTTCTAGTTCAAATTGTTATCGAATGCGATTGGGGAGGGAATGGGAAGTGGGCATTACACCTTTCTTCTTCTTTAACAATTGCATTTGTCTTTAAGTTATCTCGATTTTGATTAGGCTTTAAGATATTGTCACCTTCTTCGCTGTTTCCCGATTTTCAGCTAAATTCAGGCTATTGACGACAATAATTATTGAACGTTTAATTGCAAAACTCTGAGTAAAACATGACTCTAGTTGAAATACTAGATAGTTGAATAATAGACCGTAGAAAATGAGAAAAAGTAAGAAGTTGGTTAGGAGCCTTAGGCTCCTCAATTGATTAAATAACATTAAGAAGATGAGGAAGCCGATATGACTTTCATATGTTGTATTGGTGGTTTATGCAAACGGAACTGTATATAATATTAATATGGTATATCTTTAGTGGTCGCTGTGGTGTAGTGGTAGTGCGTTGGACTGCTACGCAGAGTGGCCGGGGTTCGAATCTCGGCACAGGCAAAATCAAAAATTAGAAAAAATAATTTTTCTACACGGCACCACCTCTTGGCAGGCAATAGCAAACCTACAAGAGTAAAAATTGCTATGAAAAGCTTTTCACTTCGCCGTTCGGATTCGGCATTAAACTGTAGGTCCCTTCCATTCATGTACAAATATAACACGCACAACATGAGTGGATGCGAAAAGTTCGGCCTAGGCCCTCCATGGGCTGTTGTGCCAATAAAAGTAAAGTAAGTAAGTATATCTTTAGCTAAATAAAATCATTTCAATTTTAGCTATGGTTTTTATATGAGTTTGTGTAGATTAGAAGTGTTGGCGAACAACTCACATGGCCGCTAGGTGTTACCATAAACTCTCTATAATCAATTAGACCTTCGAGCTAAAAACTTCACTGATTCCAATTTGAAAATACCCGTAGTATTTGCAAATTATTTTAGAAGAGTCAGGCTTATACTGGTTAAGTAATTTAGGGAAAGAAAGAACACATTCCCTAATGTTTTCAATCTAGTCCTAGCTAGTGTTGAGCAATGACAGAGAATGTATTCCAAAGTCTCCTTAGTCACAGAGTCATTACAGTTCCTGCATAGGTCGATTTCCACGAAACCAAGCTTTTTGCAATGATATTTAATTCAAAAAGCTATGTTCAGTAACTATGCCAATCAATAAACTGAATTCTTTATGAGGAAGTGAAAGTAGAAATTCAGTTTTAGTACGAGAATGTTGTGACCAGATGTACATGATGAGTTTAGTTTACTCCATTTTCTATATTGGCTTGATAGAGAAATCTGTTTGTCGAAGGCACTGCATAATGGCACCCTGCCTTGCCAGCTGTTACGCCACTTCATTTCCAATTATACCACAATGTCCTGGGATCCAGCAGAGCTTTAGCTTATTTTTAGTACCATAGTTTTAGACTTTATATTACGGCTTTCCAGCGCTTTCAGAGTAGGTTGACTGTCTGAATAAATAAGTATTCGCAGATAATTTGCGCTGGCCCCGAGGCTTTCAGATGCCATATTTATTTCTGATTAAATAACCCTACTACAACCTTGAAACTATATATAAGCCACACCTGTCACAAAAAGATCTACAGATAATAGGTTGAGTATAATATTGAGGAACTTGGCGGAACTGTATCGTAATGCTATTGACACCCACGCATATTTCGTATCTGGTGGCCAAAACTTATAAGTAAGTAATCGAGAACTGTACAATAGATGTGAAATTAACCTCGTAGCAATTATGATCAAGCTCCGAAAATGGAAGTGGATTGGGCCCACCCTACGCATAAACCCTTCAGAGATCTGCCGTCAATCCCTTGACTTGAATCCCCAGGGAAGCAGAAGATCGGGTCGTCCCAAAGCCAGCTAGAGACATACACTCCTCAAAGAAACCGAAGCTGCAAAGAAAAGGTGGAGCGAAGTCAAACAACTTGCACACAACCGTTCGAGATAGAGATGATATGTTTAGGTCCTTTGCTCTAAAAGGAGGATGAACGCTCCAATTAGGAGCTAAAGGAATGATATGAATCATTGTGTCATTGAGTATGTACATATATTAATGTAGGTATTGAATTTCAATAGTTTTCAAAATTCCCTGTATGTTTTTAAATATATAATTCGACGTTACTATTTCATGTTTAGAGGCGTTAGGTTGAGTGGCTATTCAAGGACACACTTAAGACAGAACGGTTCATTGTGATACAAATTTGGTAGACTTACAATTTAGATGTATCGTTAATAAAAACTGCTGAAAATAAATAATTTCAATAACAAAATCAAAAAATGAAAACAAAAAACTTATTGAACATTTATTCAACTTCTATCATTAACGAACCAAAACAACTAATGAATTTAACATGTTTTCATATGTGAGCACCAGAATACAAGAAATCTAGAAAACTTTTTTGCTTAACACATCATAAAACTTCTACTGCATACAACGCTCCAGAGACCCACCACTGGTGGCACAGTGGATAGAGAAAGTTTAGTAACCTTTTGTTGGTGTTGCTGTTGTTGTTTTTATTTGATCAATTGACACAATGTTATCTATCAAAATCTGCACTTGTTAGCATGTTTATTATTCAAAATGAAATTACTTACCACATTAGAATACGAGTAGCTATTTGGACATAAACAAAAATGTGCATATGTATAAAGCACATATACAAACACATATATATAAATAGTTAAGTACATAAAGATATACCATAAATATAGATACCCCGGAATACTGCTACTCTGCTCGTATGACAATCATGAAGTCAAGTGCTAGTGGTCATAAATATAACGAACGACACATGTCCCAAATGGAGGGGACACTAAACATTTATTCAAAGTACGTAACATAATGCATGCATACATACTTACATACACAAATACATACATACCTACATACATACATAGTTACATACTCGTATCTCGTAAATAATAAGTTTGTTATTTTTATCAATATCAACAAAAATCATACACAGAGATAAGAGCCAATAAGTTGATGGTGGTTGCTACTGCTGGTGCTGGTGCTTCGGCCTGCGCAGCGACACAGCTGCTCAGCTACATACATAGTTTTGCATTGTTTATTCATGTCCCTGGCGAATATACAAGTTGCTGAGCAACACCGATGCAGGAGTAGAAATCATAAATCTTTATTGAACTTGTCATTATTGATTTGGATTTCTGTTGTTATCGATGGACAAATGCAGTGCGAAGAGGAGGGTAGCTGGATGTTGGTAAGAGAAGGGAGTGAGTTAATATAAAATAGTCGTATATAATTTTTCGATGTGTCATAATGCGTTGAAAATAAAAGTAAGTAATTCCTGGACAGTATTTGCTATTCTGATAGCGTGGAGTATGTTTTGGTCTCCCCAAGATACAAAGGCAAAAATTTACACTGTTCTTATCAGCCCACTTTCACCCCTTATCATTACGCAATACTATAGCGCTCTAGACTAAATAAAATGAGAAATTACTCTTGTCTACTTGTTGTATTTTTCTACTTTGTCCAGATTGTTGTGGTGTTCATAAATCACTGATGGAAATACATCTACATACATACATAAATACACTTGGAATGCAAGTGCTATGGCCACACACTCACACACACACAAACACACATGCATACGAGTACATACGTACATATGTATGTGGTAGTTGTCATAAATATTAAACGAACTTATCTTCCTGCTCGTCTCGTGTGTGTTTTTGCCTTTCAAAAATTTATCATTCATTTGGGCCAAGTTTGTTAATTATTTATGTCCTCGTCGTCGTTTTTGCAGTAGTAAAACTTAATTTTTGTGTATATCAAATGCATAATCCGTTCGTAAGCTTGTTATGTTCTTAACAAACTTCCATGATATATTGCGGCAATGATTTTTTGTTTTTTTTTTTGTGGTATCTAACTAGGCTTTTTTCGTGCTTGTGCCAAATTATGCATCGTATTTTACCCCCCGTTCTTTTTGGTATTGTATTATTAGGGCGTGCTATCAGAACCACTAATGTTCTGTTTTTTCTTTATGTTTTGCCAATTTTCTGTTAAACATGTCATGAAACCTTGAATTGTGGCTTGTGTGGAATTCAATAAAATCGGAAGTGCTAGTTTTGTAATTTTAATTTAAGTTCATACTGTCTCTTAACACAAATAAAAGTAACACATGATAAAATTAAACACTAAAATCGGTTTTAACCCTCTATTTTCCAAGCAGGCCTCTAGACAACTTTCATCATAATGAGTGTAATAACCACCATAACAGTTGCCTGGAGGTATACTTTATCATATAAATATATTGAACTGCCCAAACTTTCATTAAAATGCTTCGGCTATGAGTTACGATGTGAATTATATAGACGCTTTAAGGAATCAACTTAAGAAATTTACGAAAATCTGATTAATTATTTTGATTGAATTTTAGAATTTTGGTTAGAAACATGAAAACAAATAAAATACTTCAAGAAGTATAAAAATCAGTTTGTGAATAGCTAAAAGTATCAACTTTTAATATAAAATGTTGAATCATTAAACAAACAATCATTAAACAAACAGGCTCATACAACAACAACTCCCGACTTCGTACAAGCATTTCTTTTAAGTTTTTAAGAACACGACCTTGCTTTTTGCACCAATATGTAACTCCTACAATGTTTTAAGGTCAACCAAAAATTTAGGAACAAGAGGGTTAAACAAAACAACGAACTTTAACGTAATTCTGGTAGTCATAAGTACGATTGTGGCATACATACTCGTATAATTATAAAAATGTGTGTAATAATTTCATGTTGTAGCATTTGCAAAGATCAGAAAAATCAATTATATGATTTGAATTTAAAATTTTGGTTAAAAATAAAAAAAAAATATCTAATTAAAAAAAAAGTGGTATAAAAAACAGTATGTGAATAGTTAAGAACTTTAAATATAAAATGTTCAATCATTAAAACAAATAAATTGCTAACAGCCTGATACAACAACAACTCCTCTGACCTTCCTACCTCATAACACCAGATTTTTTTAAAGTTCTTAAGAACAGGATCGACCGTGCTTTTTACACCGATATTTATCTCCTACAATTTTTTTTAGGTCAATCAAAATTTTGAGAACAAGAGGGTTAATTAAAATAAAATAGAATTTTGACAGATATAATTATATATATAAAAATAATATATAATTACTCATATAAAAAGATAATGAACATTTTATATAAAATTAAATATTCTCCTAGTTGAGTAAAAATTGTATTGCTGTTTCGTTTTTCAGTGTAGAATTTGTGGCAGTTCCCTTGTGATTCGTGACATGCGTCAATTTCAAACATGCTCAGTTAGGATTGCCATTTCATCATGGCAAGACTTACATGCTTACACCCGAACACCTCTTACAAATTATTGAATTTGCTCTGTGAGTAATTTTATTCGCGCACTTCGACTATTTTATGGTGTTTGAGCAACTAAGATCATTTCTGGTTGAACATACCCATGTTAATAATCAAAATTGAGTCGCATTTGGTTTGATGTGCAACCAAAGGCAATACAAGAGCTACCAAAACATTATAGACCGGCGGAATCATCGGCCCGTATTTCTTTAAAGATGAAAATTGCCGCAACGTTAGCGTCAATGGCGCCCGCTATCGTTCGTTGATTTTGAGATTTTCTTTTTTTTTTTCTTTTTTTTTTTGCCCATAATACACTAGCTTAATTTGGTCGACATGTGGTTTCAACAAGACGGCGCTGCATGACAAACAAGCACGTGAAACAATGAACCTATTGAGGAATGTGTTCGGTGAGCAATTTATCTCACATTTCGGATCAGTGAGTTGACCACCTAGATCGAGCGATTTAACATTTTTTGTGGAGTTACGTGAAGTCACTCGTCTACGCCGATAAACCAGCGTCAATTAACATGTGCTCTAACGCTATTTAGAATAAACCCTGCAATACTAACCTTATTTTACCATACATTAATGTACTCACTTACATTTTATTTGAAAATATACCATTCTGTCTTATAGTATTAGTCTATTAGTATAGCTTATTTAACAAAAAGAACAAAAACAAAATAACCTTTTTTAAATACAAAAATAAAAATATTAATTTTATATGTATTTTTATTATAAATATTTTCTTGATCTTCCGTTTCACAATCTATCGTTCGTTTTTGTACGTTAAGTGGGTAAATTTTACTCAGGTAAGTGTTCAATTGTAAAACAATATCATCAGATATGATACGCCTCTATCAGGTGGTTCTCAATTTTTGAACATCACTATGAGGTATAATGTACAATTATGTAAAATTGTAGTTCATCAATATTTAACTATATTGTAGTCCGAATTTTACTTTCCATTGGCGAGGCCTTGCATTTTTACAATC
Organism: Palloptera scutellata; assembly: GCA_958295655.1. Classification (NCBI taxonomy): domain Eukaryota; kingdom Metazoa; phylum Arthropoda; class Insecta; order Diptera; family Pallopteridae; genus Palloptera; species Palloptera scutellata. The sequence continues at coordinate 114,549,623 of OY282449.1, read as the reverse complement.
ACTGTGAATTTGTATTAAATGGGTTTATCCAATAAATGAAACACTTTATTTTGTTCCTAACTGGAATGCATGAATTTTTCTTTTATAAGTTGCGGTCAAAACGTGAACGTGATATACGGGGTAAAACGTGACAAGCAACGTTTTTTCGAAATAGGGTTTCTCTTTTGTTTATTTCTCAAAATACATTCCGACATTTTGCCGTTGAAAGATTTTAAATACGTAAAATTTCGAAATTGTAGCTTAACAGGTTTTGACATTTTATCACTCAAAAACCACCTCCCGCTTATTCTGCTAACATGCCGATTCTACTTAACTTACGTATCTGTAGACCTCAATCGGTGGTTTGCCCAATCCATTCCCTTTTAATTTTTTCTTCTGTTTTCTGCGTTTATCCACTTACCGTATCTATGCTACAACTTCGGTCAATTCTATCTTTCCATATCTGACCAAAATAAGTAGGTTTGCCAAAAAAAAGTCTTGTAGCATGTCACTCACATTCCTCAAAGTTTTCTCTGTGCATTTTCATTAGTTCGTCTCGATTTGAAATGAAGCAATATTAATTCCCTCACTCTCTATAGATATTTTTTGATAGGATTACCACACAAACTTGATTGACATCGATTACGCTGGTGATATCCTATCTTAAGTTTTTTTTTTCATATCACTGTGGTGTGTGATCCTGCGATTACAATGTGCGACACATAATAAAAGCATATTTAATTGTTCGGCAAAAAGAGCAATAATAACAAACATTTATGGACACAAAAATATCTCATTAGATGTAGCTGACACGCTACAACTAAAGTGCGCTTAGTCAGAAAATATCAAGCTAGAGCGGAAATTGAAAGAAAATTTCCTGTGAACATGCAACAAAAAGGCAAAGCAAGAAAATAAGCTCTCAAAATTCGCATATTTAAGTACGAAAACAGAACATTCATCGGGCAAATAACAAGCAGAGAAAAAAGCAATTAAGCAATAGAAAGGAAAAAGGAGCTTAATCACAAGTAGAAGCATGTGACATGAAATGCTTATCAGTTGGCAGCAGCAAACACCTTCTTGTTAATACATGCCACTCACTAGCTTTCACTACCACTAGTTGCCACTGCTGCATGCTGACACACACACACACACACATACACAATTCATTGATAATGATGTGTTTGTCGATTAGGCGACGAGAATGTCCTTTCAATGAAGTGTTTTTTATCAATGTGTTGCATGCGTGACTCTCTTGTATATTAATGGAGGTTTTTTTTTGGGAGTAGGAGTGCGCATTCTAACTAAAGATGTCACTGCACGCACACATGTGTAATGAGCGCTATAGCTTAAATGGACCGTCAACAGCATGTGTGCATGTGTGAGTGAATGAACCAATATCCTACGAAACTTTCAAGTATCTTCCGTATACGGGTAGCATGTGATATCACAACGAAAAGACCTTTAATTTTTCGCCTTCTTCCTCTTAGTTTTTGTGAATTATTGGACCATTTCGAATGGGGATTAATTAAGCGAGCAGTTCCATGTGTGTGTGTGTGTGTGTGAAGGATGCTCGTGTGAAACAACTTGTGCATTTTAATGTTTATTTTTATTTTTGCTGCCAAATACAACATTTTTGTTGGTTTTAATTGCACAATGCGAGAATTGCAGTGAATTGCTTTCACCGCTTTGAGTGTTAATTTTGGCATTTGAATGGGAAACACGTTCACACTTGAATACCTATGTTCCTACTTGGGTATGTGTGGGTATTTTTTTTTGGTGAAGTCGTATTGTACATATGGTAGTTTAGAAGCTCCGGTTATCCGGGGCCTTACCGAATTCAGCTGCTATTTATGTTTTTTTTTAGCGCAAGAAGTAATTAACCCGGAGGTGATCTACATATATTTATGGTAACTGTCTGCAACTTACTAAGTCCTACAGACTTTCTGATAGTGGTATTTGAGATTACTTCTCGATAAAGCTGTATATGTATTAAATCACTATCTAAAAATTTTATCATTTTTATCATTATCTCTTTAATATTAATTTATTTAATATTACCCCTTCATTCCTCTGTCGATTTACAATACTTTAAGAGGCAAATATATCACAACAAATTAGAATTGATTTCGACGACTATGAATCGATTTTTTTGAGATAGGATCTGCCTGATAGGGAGTTCAAAATATTTCTGGGCAGCTCAAAAAGTTCGTTGATGATAAGAAAGCATCCGACCATTAAAATATACGAATGGCCTACCTAACTTTTTTTTATACAAGTTTAAAATCACGGCATGCATTGCGTCCCATTCATTGTCTGGTTTGTTCTTACAAATATGGGTAATTAACAGCGCCAGATAAAACTGTAGGTCCCTTCCATTTATTTACAAATATAACACGCACAACATGAGTGGATGCGAAAAGCTCGGCCTTTGGCGCTACATGCGGTCAAAGTCGACATTGATAAAAACTGAAGTTCGTTGTGGTAATGGCACAACACTTGCCAGAATGACTGTCTATCTGTTTATCGGTGTCCAGTGATTGCATTCTCTCTCTGTCATTCTCCCTCCTTCTTCCTCCCACCTGCAAATTTTCCTTCCAATCAACACAATGCTCTGCATTCATAGGGGTACACCTTGTGTGTTGAATGTAACAAAGAAAAAAGAAAAGACTTTCAAGAGTAGATATACCTAGATAGAATTAAAAAATATAATCTGGGCTCGTAGGTAGATTAAATAATACTTCCCAGGCCGAGGATCTTAACGCAAAGAGTAATAACTGATTTTGCACCGTTTATAATTAGTCAATATAGTACAAGTATGTATGTATATATTATATGGGAGGACAGCAGACAGTTTCCATAATAGGTCGGACTTATGACGTACATATCAAGCGATTTTTTGATGTAAGGGTAGTTGAATCCCTTAGACCATTTTCGCATGCATTATTATGCAAATTAAATCGAAATTTTGTAACCCTCAAGTTAACAAATGAAACCAACTGTGTTAAAATGCTCAGAAATAGTACACTCCATATATGTAAAGGGTTTTTTTTTTTCTAAAAGTGTGGTTTTCAATCTGGCAATACTTTGTTCGGAGTTGGTCTTTTTGACAGCTGTTACTTGATTTATGCTCAGTTTGGTTTGCCATTTCATAATAAATAGACTTACGCCTGAACAATGTTTGCAAATTATTGAAATTTATTATCAAAATTCGTGCTCTGTGAAAAATGTGTGTTATCGCCAAATTGTCTTCAGCGACGATGTTCATTTTTGGCTCCAAGGATTCGTGAATAAGCAGAATTGCCGTGTTTGGTTTGAACACCAGCCAGACCCATTCAGCAGCTAATAATGCATCCCGAAAAATGCTCTGTTTGGTGCGGTTTATGAGAAGGCGGCTTCGTTGGGCCGTACTTCTTCAAAGACGACGAAGGCCGCAACGTTACGTTCAATGGAGAAAGGTACCGTTCGATAAAAACAGACTTTTTTGCCGAAAATGCAAGAATTGGAATCGTCCGATATGTGGTTCCAACAGGACGGTGCCACATGCCATATGCCACACTCGCTCGCGAAACCATGCATCAATAGAGAGTTGAATTTGGTGAGCAGTTAAATTCACCTTTCGGTGTAGTCTTCCAATTGTCTTCCAAGATCGTGTGATTTGACCCCGTTAGAATATTTTTTGTGGAGCTATGTTAAGTCTCTTGTCTATAGGGACAATCCAAATACGATTGCAGCTTTGGAAGCCAACATTGAATGCGTCATTTGTGGAATTCCGGCCGAAATGTGTGAAAAATGTGTCAAATTTGACCTTCAGAATGGACCACTTGAAGCGTAGCCGCGGGCAACATTTCAGTGAAATTATCTTTAAAAAGTAAATAGCAGGAATTGATTGTGGTCGCTGTGGCGTAGTGATAATGCGTTGGACTGCTACGCAGAGTGTCCGGGGTTCGAATCTCGGCACAGGCAAAATAAAAATAAAAAGTAAAAAAAAATAATTTTTTTAAATGGCACCACCTATTGGCAGGCAATGGCAAACCTACAAGAGTAAAAATTGCTATGACAAGCTTTTCACTTCGCCTTTCGGATTCGGCATTAAACTGTAGGTCCGTTCCATTCCATTCATGTACAAAGATAGCACGCACAACAGGAGTGGATGCGAAAAGCTCGGCCTAAGCCCTCCATGTGCTGTTGTGCCATTAAAAGTAAAGTAAAGTAAGCAGGAATTGATTTATCGATCCAAATAAAAATTTCATTCACTTTTTAAAAATTCTGTGTTTTTGTTTTTCATTTTCAAAAACTGAACTCTTATGAAAATCACCCTTTATGTATAGTATATTCCAAAACTTCACCTTTGTCTACGTTCAAGATCATAAAATTTATATTGCACCATTGTTCTATGTTACACAGATCAGCTGTCAGTAACTTCTGCTTATCAAGAGAGTTATGCGATATGAACAGCATGAACAGCGAATGTTAAATCGTTTATGGATAGGAAAAACTTCTAGGGACCAATATGGCTGGCTGCCCGAAACTGTGTTTTTGAATCAAACTCTTTAACAATTGGTGATTAACTTTTTCTAAAGCATTCCTATAGTCAGTATACATGACATCCATCTGTAAGTTAGATACGAACTTACATATGAAGTAAATTCTGGAAGATTTCTTGTGTATGATTTTCCCCCTAGGAAGCCATGTTAATAATCAGTGTATGGATAACTCGAATGTATTATCTAAATAACTTTGGATTAGTATTGAGTTTAGCAAAGCTATAGCAGTTCACTACATAATTTTGCTGAAGATACCAGTAGATTGGACTCTCAAAACAAAAAAGTTACAGCTCATTTACCAAACTCGAATTTAAGGCGTTGCCTAACGTTATTGCCACCACATGTATGAAAAGTTTTTGGCCATATTTCAAATAACATAACGCAGCTAAATATGTACATGTAAAAGCTTTTAAATCTATTTTGAACTTACAAGTTGCCAAATTGAAAAAAATAATCAGTCAAATAAATTAAAACTAGGTATTGTATATACTTAAAGAGTATTTAGTGTTTCAGTAGGACTTTTCATCGTTTAAGGAGGACGGAGGACATTTTCTTGCAAGGGAGAAAGTCTAATCCTGACCTCGAACTCCCTATTTATAAAAATTATGACGTAACAGTATATATGTGACCTCTGAGAAATTTATCAGGATAAATTCATAGTCCGATCTGATTGCGAAACAATTGTTTCAAGTGTACGCTTCAATGTAGATTTGGACCAAATTACCTCGCAAGCCTTATGCAAGATCCTTTTTAAGACATGCTGAGGGATTTGTTAATAAGCATTTTAAGCTTATGCGACATTCATTCAGTAGCTTGACACGTATAGCCGCCGTAGAAGAGCATCCATTTAGCGTTAACTAGAATTGATGATGCGAATTTGAGCAATCTGAAAAAACATCAACAAAAATTCTGCCAACTGGAGCAAAATCAGTTGAAAAGTTAATTATATTTGAACATTTTTTAGCACCATTAATGAAGAAATGCAATAATTATTGTTGTTGTTGTTAATTCTTGTATCAAAATGTATCTAATCGTAATAAAAAAGGACACTTGCACTTAAACAATCCCATCCGTATGTGGTATTGTATCACCCTCGGCACGCTCTTACCATCAATGCCTAATTACATCCGGTGATTTAAAGTATGTAGTTATATAAATATGTACGAGTATGTATGTGTATACAAATCTAACAAACATCTTCCGAACAAAAGCCATAAATGTCAAGCGAGACTATTTTATGTCTTCAAAAGAACGCCTACGCAATTGTGTCATTGCCATAATGAGTGCGTCGTTCTTCGCCCCCATCTCTACACGACGAGCTGCTAGCTACTCAACAATAACTTCAATTTGAACGGAAGCAGAAAGGAAATAAATCTTGAAAGGTTCGTTTGAGACTCGTTATTTGTGCATTGTTTTACTATTTACGGCAACACCTCAACACATTTTTACTGTCGTTGTACACGTTCACGTGAACTGCCCTGTCCCGTCATGTGCTGGTAACTTACACACACAAATGGATACTCAATGTTGCTCCTCCATTGATTCTCATTAATGCAAGACATGAAAATGGGAATTGCGTGTTTTATTCGCATGGCGGTATGTGTAAATTACCACATCTCCTTGTCCGTCCCGTTTGTCCTCCGGTTGTATCACGCCAAGTAAAGTGAACTACAAAAATGTCCTCTTAAGAAGCTTTGTGTGAATTCTACTTGCAGAGAATTTGTCAAATTGTGTGAAGGAAAAAATGAAAAAAAAAAAACAAAACAGCACAAAACATTAATTAGAAGTTGAAGAAAATAATGAGTACTGTTGTTGTTTTTGTTATATGTGCGAAAGTACTCCGCCACAGACAAAAGTATTTTCTGAGTTATTGTTATGTTGAAGGATATATGGGGATGCTATGCAGAAAGTTAAGAGCGCTGTAGCTAGAGTTACCAGAGTTACTACAGTTTCATTTATAAATGCATGACATAAGCATGGTACGATTAAAATGAACAGAACAGAAGATAGAGATCGAAGGCTTGTGTAATAATTTACTCGTATTTAGTATTGCGGTTAGTGGATCCACTGATTAGCAATATTATAATTTAGCAAGTTACTCGCCGTCGCCCTAATTTATCATGTCTTAAAAACAACAATTCACCAGAATAAAATGTCCACACTTAAATTTTTAAAAATAAATGTCCTCACTTTAATTATAAAAAAAAATGTACAATCAATTTCAAAAGAAAATATATGCAAAACAATATCTTTAATCTGGGTTAGCACGAATTCTTTCTTTCCATTTAGCAATCACATTCTGTCGTACGTTCGTTCCATTTCGCCACCCTAATGTCTGTGAATCGCGAAACGACTGCGGGAACGCACCTTTGCTATCTTTCGGCCATTGCCTCACAATCGCTGGTGCATCATCATCGTCACTGGAGTCCATGTCGTCGTCTTCGTCGCAGTATCTCTGCTTCTGATATCACTGCTGATTCGATTCTTTTGCTTTTGCTGATTTTTTAATCTTTCGTGATGTTTTCGTCGAATTGTGTGATTGTGTCACTTTTGATTTCTCCTTATCCTCAGCTTCGCCATTGACCTCATTATTTTCAGCGCTCACAACACTCTCGCCGCTATCGATTTCTTCGGCATCTTTATCTGAAGATTCTTCGAGTGCATCCAATGCATCGTTAAAAATGTAAAAATGAGCTTTCGCAAAAATGCATACCGGACACCGGACTTGCTTTTGTGGTGTGCCGAACAACGTTTGGCGACACGCTGCTGCACGATCACGGCCATTGTAACGGGCTCATTAAATTCCGACTGAATTTCCAGTATTTCCTTGCCTAGGATTCAAAGTTTTTTTTTAGTAAACGTTTTTAGTTGAATTCATGAAAGATTATTAATTAGCTCCTAAGAAAATATTTCTCTCAAGTAGAAAATGTTTTTGTATTGTATTGACGTGAAAATTTATATACGTTTTTTCATTTCATTTATTTAAAATTGCATTTGTTTTTCTTAAGGAAGGTACATATACAAATATTTTCATATGTATGTGCTCGTATGTATATTACACATATGTATATTGTATGTACGTATAAAGTACGCATATATGTATGTACATAAACACATGGCAACTCTAGCTGATGACAAAGTGTACCTATATGCGAATGGATGCATGCATGCCCAAACATTTCTAATGGGACAAAGTTTACACACTTTAACAATGATTAGCTGCGCGCCACATTACAAAAGACGACCCCAAAAACAACAACAATAAAAACTATAAAGCAACAGCAGTACATTATAGTAAATCCTTGAGGTGTGCTTCCTTTGCTCTCCATACATTGCTCAGCGCTAGCTTCCCACATACACTCACACACACACACACACACACACACACATAAACATGCTCGGAGTATTGAGAAGTGTCCTTTTTTCCGGGCAAGAGAACGAGAGAGCGCATATTTTCACATGCCGCGACCGGTGTAAGATTTACACATAAAAAGCTTTTGCATCATTAATCTCGTAGCACGCCATAAAACAAAAGCAATTAAACGTGCCGTATTTTTATGCAGAACCTCATTTACGAGTACCTTACCAATGTGATCTATTATGGCAATACTGGTGGTGGGTGGAAGAGGAAAGTGGAACGCTAAGGATGGAGTGGGAATTACTTTTGTTATAATTTCTGGGATATTTTTTCTTTTCATTTCTTTGAATTGTTTTTCAAGCATACCTATAGATAATGAAATGTCGAATGCCAATGGTCAATTTTAATTGATCCCTTTTGCGTGCTTACAGCATAAAGTATGTAAATGTTTTATTGTTTTCGTTTGCCTTCCATGCCTACCAAGAGTAGTTCCCGCTGATATAATCGGCTGAGGATGTTTCCGATGGGAGACGTTCAGATCAGCCTTTTAATGATGATATGCCAGAGTGGCCTCACTATAGCTCCCTCTCTCGTTAGCTTTTATTTAAGTAGATTGTTCAAACTTGTCACGGCGTACACGCGATCGACACAGATCATACCGTACGAAAGTGTTGGCGATCGGCATTGCCTAAGAAACCGTTAGTTAGCACTAATTCCGGTAACCAAAAAGAAAATAAGAGATGTTTCATAAGTTACTAAGTAAAAAGCTTAAGTGATAGGAGAATCGGCCCTATGTCTCCCATAGGATTTATAAACTGAAAATGGGGCGTTTAGTAATACCAGACACAGTTTGTGCCTAGTAATGCAGTTGTGTAGTTGATAATGTGATGGATGGCTACGCATAGTGCTCGGGTTTAAGTCTCGGCACAGGCAAAAATCAAAAAGTAGTTTTTCAACACCTGCCATTTTGGCAGGCAATGGCAAATCTCCAAGAGTAAAAATTGCCTAAGCAAAACTTTTCTCTTCGCCGTTCGGATTCGGCCTAAAACTGTAGGACCCTTCCATTCATGTACAAATATAACACATAGTACAGCTCGGCCGAGGGCCTCCATGGGCAGTTGTGTCATTAAAGAAGCAGAAGTAAGTAATAGAAAAGATGAAAAGGGTTAATACCAATCAAGTTTGTACATCATTTCTTTTTTACATAAAGTAGCAGCCATTTAATATTATTTAAACACGAATTGAAATTATATTTTTCATATCTACATCTCCCCTTGCTTTCATCATAGTATTTACCCCCTTTGTATGTACGATGGGATTTGCTCAATTTCATAAAATTACATAATTTTCATTAATTTAATATTAGCCTATAGGGTAAAAAGTGTCCCCAATGAGTAAAGTAATTTTCAACACGATTTCCGTTGAAAACATTAAATAAGTTAACAGCAACAACAGCGCGTTGTATAATTAGGCACACACACACAGAAAAAATAAAATAATTATTAAATACGACACAACTCTTTCGCCTTTTTCGCTTGACATATTAATTTGCCAGCATTTTTGAACTTATGCCCCCGAGGGAAATCTTACAACAACAAGAAAAAGAAGAGAGCGTAACAAAAACACGAAAAATGTAAAGACTTGCTCAAATATTCAATGAGCTTTATGGGCTGCTTAACTTGTGAAGGTACCACATCCTAGCAGACCATCGCATCCCATTCCACGGAAAGGCTCTTGTTAATTATTCTTTCTTTTTTGCGCTGCTCCTCAGCATTTTCGTGTATCCTTCTAGAGAATCCTTGCCTGTAAAAATGTTGAAACGTAATTAAAATTTGAACTTTTGTTGTTGTTGTCGTTGCGTTCTTTTTATTTTTTTTATTTTTACTCTCAATTAACCTGTGTGCATCTTTTGTTTATACAAGGTGGGGCAAAAGTAATGATATTTTTCTTTTTTTATTGTTACTTTCAACACACAGGGTGTACCGCTATGAATGTAGAGCATTGTGTTGAATGGAAGGAAGATTGATAGGTGAGAGGAATAATGAAAGAGGGAATGCAATCACACAGGACACCGATAAAGACACAGACCATAGACCATTGTGGCAAGTGTTTTGTCTTAACCACAATGAACTCCAGTTGATCAGTGTCGACTATGACCGCATGTTGCGCCAAAGGCCAAGCTTTTCGCATCCACTCATGTTCTGCGTGTTATATTTGTACATGAATGGAAGCGACCTACGGCATAGTGACGTGAAAAGCTTTTCATACGTTATTTTATGAACTTTTGTAGGTTTGCCATTGCCTGCCAAGAGGTGGTGCCGTGCATAAATTTTGATGTTTTTTTTTTGTATTTGCCTGTACTGAGATTTGAACCCCTGACACTCTGCGTAACAGTCCAACGCACTACCGCTACGCTACCGCGACCACCATTATATGAATTGGCTGCCATGAAATGATAGAAATGAACTAAATTGGACTCTGTTTTCATGGAAAGCTTATATGAAAGTGTAAAGTTGATGAAAAAAAGTTGAAAAAATTATATGACTACCTCCTAAGTTGGTGCACATTTGAGCTCGTGTTACTTGTCATCGCTCCATTATTTGTTGTCAACTACTTAATACTTAACAATGTAATTGTCAAAGCACAATGAGATTTGACGCCATTTGCAAAAATTATAACACATTCACATTATGACATTACTTTTGCCCCACCTTGTACTTGGGAAAAACGAGTAAAAAAAAGGAAGAAACATACATAGAAGGTAAAATGTAAATATTATTTCTGCTTCCATTTGAAGAAGGGAAAAATAAAATAAATAAGTTTGTTTTGTTTTGAACATCCACATGCAGAATTTTAGTTATTTTTTCATTATTCGCATTTCATACACACATGCGAAAGAAAACATTGGCTTTTGTTGTACGAGTATGTAGTTGACTGAATGTGGGTAAATGTTTGTTTGCTTTGCAACGAAATTTATTGGGCATACAACAAAAACTCAATATTTTGGATAAATAATTTTGGATGAGAATAAATTCTACAGGTAAAAAATTTAACTGAAAATTTACTAATTTTCAAAAGATTTGGTACGATTTACGAAATAATATTATATATCCTCAAAAGTTTTTATTTTCTTTTAGGGACTCTTACGTTAGTTATGGTTTTTCATATTGAGTTATCGGGTTGTTTTGTTTTTCTTTTCGATGTATTTGGCAAATATTTAGCTACAGATAAAGACACATTTTTAACACTGCATTGCAAGTAAGTTGACCATAAAATGTAGCAACATTACATGACCGAGAATAGATAATGAAATATTTTAATCCAATATAATTTGGGCTGGAGTTGAAGTCAACACTAACTATATCATAATAACTATGATTATTGACTTATTTTCTAGGATTCATGTCCCTTGATTCAAATTCTAATATCTAACACATCGTCTGTAGCTTTGGACATTGACATATTAGGAAAGTGAAGAATCGATTGTACCTCTTCTTCATCGCGACAACTTCTGCACAGTTCCGCCTCACTGGAATATGTCACTATTGGAGCATTGTTGCAATAGCACAATGTCCAGTTAGGACCGCTGTGAGTAGCAGTAGTGCAGATTTCCTAAGCAGTTCGCATCTTGGAGATTTTATATACATACTAGCGGACCCCATGCACGTTTCACTGTGCATAATTAAAAAAGTAATTCAAAGCAGCTTAAATTTTTAAAGTTTATATATATTGTAAAACTTTATGGAAAACCACATTTTTAGTTTTCTTATTATCTTGGCCATAAATGAATAATACTGATGGTTTGCCTACACGTGAACAGGCTACGTATAATAATTGTCCATGAGAAAATACTGGATATTCTAAGTTAATACCACAAATCTCCAAAGATTCACCTTGCGCTTTATTAATGGTAATTGCGAATGCAACTCGCACTGGAAATTATACACGTTTGAATTTGAAAGGCAAATCGGTTGGAATCATCATAACACGTCTTCACCTTTGAATTTTCCAATCAAAATAGTTGCTATAATAACATTGACCATCAATTTTTTCACAGCAAGCCTCGTACCATTGCAAAGTTTCAGTTGATTCAAATTACGAAGCATAATAATAATCGCACCGACTTTCAATTGAAGATTATGCGGCGGTAATCCGGGTAAATCCAAAGAATTTAAAATTTCTGTAGGATAGACTTATACGAAACCAAAATACCTCGGAAATAGCTCGGCCTAGGCCCTCCATGGGCTGTTGTGCCATTAAAAGTAAAGTAACGTAATAGCAAAATTTAATTCATTGACATCTTTATTCTTGGCTGGAAAGAAAAGATATTTTTACATGTCTCCACAAATACGATGATTTCAAGCAAGCATGTATTTCATCGGCCGGGGTTGATCTTGGTATGATTTGGAAAGTTTGTCGGAAATCTCCTGACAACAAAATTAATCCTCCACCAAACAAATTGGAATTTTCCCGAATATCTCTCATTGTCCGTTCCAAGGCTTCAACTGATTTTTTGTGAGCCATGGTGGCCTCATCCCAAACAATAAATGCAACACGTTGCAACACTTTAGCCATTTCAGATGTCTTCGATATATTGCATGTAGGTGTTGCGATGATTTGCATATTCAAAGGCAACTTGAGTGCGGAATGTGCTGTACAGCCACCATCCAACAAAGTTGCTGTGATGCCAGAGGAAGCAAGTGCCAATGCGATTCGATTTTGGGAACGTGTTGTTGCTAAAAGCAATGATATTAAAAATGTTTTTCCTGTATCACCAGGAGCATCCAAAAAATTAATTCCACCACTTCCATCGTTAACAGCACGCATAATTGTTTCATATACTCTTTTTGCTGAACATTTAATTTCGGAACATTTGCTTGAACGTATGAATTCAAGGTATTCGAGTCATTTTGGTTTTTACGTTCTAATTCTTGATTAAATATGTCATGCATGGATCGATTTAGTGCTGTCACTCCTAATTGTGCTAATCCTTTCTTTGCCATCATCATACAGAAATCTTCAATCATAATCAATGCCTCGTTATAAATTGCCGGTGTAAAATCCATTTCAGGATTGGAATTGATTCGACATACTCCGCCTCGTTTATGTCCATTTCAGTGCACCTTCAGGCCATTTCATCTGCTATTTCGTTTTATTCAATATAACTATGTCCGCTTGGAACCCAGCGGAGGGTGAACTTGTGGTATTCAAAGGTTATAAGTTAAGCACTACATTTCTTTCTATTTTGGATTATATGTATTGCTTCCATTACAGTCTGACTGTCAATAAAGTTGGGGATGTTCGAAGTTCGAATCGTTCAGGCTATCTGCTTTCTCAATAGCAAAAATCTTTGCTCGAAAAACAATGCAGCTGTCACGAAAACTGTATGACCACCTTAGTTGCAGGTCTTCTGAGTAGAGACCAGCTCCATTCTCCATCTTTGATTCATCGGTAAGGATCTCAGCATTACCTATTACCGAACCCGACTCTCAGTCTTCCTTGGTTGGATATAGAGTTAAAATTGATAATTACTCATTATACTTGATTTGGAAGAAAACGATTATGCAGGAACTGTCTTGACTCTGATACAAAAGAAATTTGTAACCATTTTTTTTACCGCGGCCCAAAACTAGCTAAGTAAATCCAAATCCGAAGTCATTTATTACGTGGGCACATCTAAATCAGCTTTGTTCCCATTTTGACCTTCCTGTTTTATATATTTTATTTAAAAATTGTAAAGGGTCCATAATACTACCTACCTAGTTAAAATAATTTTCGAAACACGCAAATAAATACGTAAGCTAAATACCTATATTTGAAATTCTTCAACGTCTTTTTTCTCGTCCTAAAATTAAATATCTGATTTCACTACTTCGGGAATGTAATTAAAAAGAGAAAATTTCAATTAAAAAGGCATTTTGTCATTAATTTTTGTTTAGCAGAAAACGACTACACAGGCACTGTAATTACTCTGATGCGGAAGAAACTTGAAACAAATTCTTTGTCACTGCCGCTAATTAGCTAAGACTAGGTGAAACACGTAATAGAGTACATTATTTTTAGTAATTACTCATAATTGGGCTCACTTTGAATGCGTTTTGCATTAACTACGGGTACTTTCGAACTGAAAATAGTTTTGGAGAGATTACTTCAAGTTCTCATTGATATTAAGGAATTGCTTAAACTCTAAAGGTCCTGTCAGTCTATGAAAGACATTCGCCACCATTTTTAGCCTAACCTAAATTAATTTTAATCTCACCAATCCTAGGATAACGTTATGTAATGTACAACTCTTTGTCTAATGGTAAGAGTTCTAGGTGAGAGTCAACTGCTTTCGAAAGCTTGTACTCCTCCAACCTAAAACCATGTTTGAATGTGCGAAGGGGACGGTTGCACGTGCTGGTTTGCTTGCTAGCTAGTTCGGGAGATATGGGGGGGATCTTGTACCCAGCACAATTCCACACATTACGAAATAAGATTCACGTGCTTGGTAAACAAAAAAAAATAAAGGTATAAAAAGAAAAATATAAGAGGTATCTGACAGGTTTGGCAAAAATAGATATGTTGGAGCCAGCTGATCTAAGTAAATGCTGCTAATGCCCATGACGATTCCCACCCTACCTTTGGATTCTAGAGGGCTGATTTCATTAGAATCCCCTAATTTAATATTACTACTCCAGACCAAGATCAGAAAACACTTAATTCATGTTAAAAATAACAATTCATTTATTATAAAAAAAATTCTATTAAAATACTGCAAAAATGACAAAATTGAAACCTTATTTTCCAGCGTTATATATATTCATATTATACCATATCATAATAACATATGTAGGTAACTTAAAGAATAGAAATTAGTTTAGTTAGAAACTATAAATTTTTAAAGATTTAGAGTAATAATTCATACTTTTGTTGTTGTGTATGAATAAAAAAAAACTAATCAAAACTAAGTGTTAAAAAAAAATATATTATCTGCATAATTTTTAATCATGCATACTTTAATCTGATGATACAAAAGAAATCACGAAAAAAAAAATTTTACTTAACGGACACAAGTATATATCGCCTGGGATAATTTTATATTCTTTATATGTAGAGTATCTCTCTCAAATTTTAAAGGTGAATAAAAAAAATTAATAAATAATAAAACTTCAACTCACAGTTATTCCATGAACCCAGTAGTAACGATGAAAGGCCTTTCTCGTTCGCTTAATTTGGGGAGAAAAATTAGTTAGTAAAAAAAATTACAAAAAAAAATATTGATTTCCCAGATATGTACATGTGCTTGTCCATGGCAATGCATGCGCTATCAATATTGCTGCATTTACAAAATTACTTTTTACACTTAGCACTATATTTTAATACACTTCATTTTAATCACTTTTGTTTGTTAGCAAGCTTACTTAATTTAAATTTTTAAGCTTATACAAAAATGTTCCAAATTATTTTCTTTTTTTTTTTTTTTTTTCTCTTTCTTTGATATAATATTTTTCTTTTAGTTATCTTAATTATTTTAATTGATTTTATGTATTATATGCATGCTTATTTTTAAGTTTTTATATTAATTTTAGACTATGTGTTGCATGTTGAATTATATGTTGATTTGGTAAGGGTCGCTTATCCTCCAACTTGCCAAAGAGTGGTCACTTGGAGCCCTATGATTTCTCTTAGACTAATTAGGTATCCTGCAGCTAGGTAATCCATCCAATCCTCGTTTGCACTTATGTTCGCCAATCAATTGTTAAGAAATATGTATGTATGCAGTGTAGTGGTCTAACTCAAATCGACTCGTCTCCGTCAGTTCTGGCAACTTTCTCCTCTTTTTATTCTTTTCAAAAATTCCTCGAGTTACAAACTCTCCAATGAACTTTGGACTCGAAAACGGTAAAATTACACAAAAAGTAGTTTGTATACAAAAATGTTGCTATGGAATTTTGCGCAATGTAGCCCTTTTACTGTGAGTCTCCACTAACAGAATAGTCTAGAACACCGCTAACATTTCAAATTAACCCAGGGTTAAATAGTTTAGTGTTTACAGGTTTTAACAAATTTTTAAAACTTTATGAAAATACAACCATTACAGTTATTTTATATTGGTATATTCTCCTTATGGAACTTGAAAGCTTTAAGAAATATAGTCACACATGCTATTCATATTTTCCCCAAAGCAATTTACATACTATAAACTAAATTAGCCAAAAATTAACTACAATACTACAACATTTCTACCTACATATTTAGATAAACATTTAAGCCTAATGATAATTATGAGCATTATGATTATTGCCAAAACAAAGAAAACTATCGCTGAGGAGGAACCGGCAAAGAGCCAAAAAAAACATCCCAAAGGTATAAAACGTCTTCTTTATTTCATAAAAGTTTAAAATCACATGCTACAACCGGCACATACTACATACGACAAATGCCAGGAGGCCATTAAATCTTGTACAGGAAACACACACACACTCACACATGCACACAAATGCTCTTAAGAATATTTTAAGCACAAAAAAAAAAAGGGAAACGGTAAAGGCAAATCGCATATGAGGCAATAAGTAGCAGCAAAAAAGGTTGCGATATAAAAGTCATGATTCGCATTTTGAGTTCACTGGATGTGCGTTTCTTTAATTCTTTAAGCAAATATATGTATTTGAAGATTTTGCGGCACAACACCGTCGCACGTTTTGCCTTTTTCATGGAGAGTATCCAAATACTCGTTCATGTACAATTCCGAAATTGGCTCAAGCACGCATGAAAAGATTCTTGATATTGAAAAGACGAAATCCAATACCACAAGCCACCAACCAGTATTGCCATTACAATAGAATTGTGAAATTTTTAAGTGAATTTAATCTTATAAGGATGCATATGTATGTGCATATGTACTCGCGTATATGTGTGTTTGTCGTCAAAGGAAATTCCCTTTTATGGGCTTTTATTTGAAGCTACGCAACATTGCGGTGTGGGCTGTGAGAGTAAAGGTGAAAAGTGTTTTTCCACTTGTTTTAACAAACCAAACACGTTCATTTTTTCTGGTTTAGTTTGATTGTGTAAAGTTAGGAATTTTTTTTATTTAGGTAAATATTTCTGTACTACTTAGTATGTGTGTATTTTTCATTTGTTGCGTATTGAATTTTAAAATACTTATCTCAAGATTTACAACATTTAGTGTTTGCACATGTATCGGAAAAGGCAAGGAGGGCAACGGATCTCATAATGATCAGTTAAAGTTCTTATGAATTTATTAGAAAACATTTAAGAATCTGCATCCTGTCTGCGGAAAGGGCACTACAATTGAATAATATAGCTCATTGAAAGCTTATGTATGTACTCTTCAATCTGAAATACATACCATAGTTAGTTACACTTTACCAAAATCAATCGGCACTAGCTAAACTAATTCTAATCATTAGAATACGCACCAACAAATAGGATCCAACAAAGAGTCTAGTTACTGAATAACTCCCAATGAAATCGCATTTGCCATTCATATCTACACTATTGAAATATTCTTTCGGTATTTATCGGTGGCACTCTCCCTCTATATTTTATTTCGATTCAAGAAGTGGACGTGGCATTTCCCTCCCATACAAAATCTATGCTTTATGTAAATGTCATAACTGGAGAACTATAGTAAAGAAGGCAATGAAAAATTGCGTCAGAAGGAAGTATGTATATTAGCAGTAGTTATTGAGCAGACTATTGTATTTTTGAATTACTGGGTGTGGCACCTCCCATACAAAAAGGAAACGACGTAACTGAGGAATTATGGTTTTGTAAGCTGTGACAGTTTGTATGCTAAGGTGGTATAGTGATAGTAGCTAATAAGTAAAATGTGGTTATTTTTGGGTATGTGGTCATGGTACCTAGCATACAAAAACCAAATACTTGAGGTGGTGACGTAACTAGGGTAGCATTATATGGAAGACAATGACAGTTTGCCCACAAAGGAGATTTATAGGTTTTGTCGGTTTTGAAAAAGTGGGCGTGACACATGCAAACTATTTGTTTGACTCAGCAAATTTCAGCAAGAAAGTGATGAAGAAGTATAAACTAACTGATCGGAGGTTGCCACTCTCAAATGGCCATTACTCGTACTTTAAGAAATTGTTTTTAATGTAATTTTCGTATTACCCAAAGTTTGCCATAGCCGCACAGCGAAGGCTGGTCTTCAAAATTTTGCTACAAAGAGGCTCATAAAGAATTTTGGAACTGAAAGAACTTTGTTTTAATTAATTTTTGTTGCGATCAATTATCGGTGGTCGCTGTGGCGTAGTGTTAGTGCGTTGGACTGCTACGCAGAGTGTCCGGGGTTCGAATCTCGGCACAGGCAAAATCAAAAAAATGATAAATTAATTTTTCTACACGGCACCACCTCTTGGCAGGCAATGTCAAACCTACAAGAGTAAAAATTGCTATGAAAAGCTTTTCACTTAGCCGTTCGGATTCGGCATTAAATTGTAGGTCCCTTCCATTCCATTCATGTACAAATATAACACGCACAACATGAGTGGATGCGAAAAGCTCGGCCTAGGCCCTCCATGGGCTGTTGTGCCATTAAAAGTAAGTAAAGTAATTTCTTATAAAAGTTATGAATATATATAATGGCCATGGGTGCAACAGTTGCGCCCCTGCTCCGCCACTGCTACCTGAGTAACTTATAAATGGAAACTGATCACTTTCTGATTAACAAAACCTATCGTGAGTGGTCGCCATTTAATTGAGCATATTACTTTCTGAAACATCAGGTTAACATGTTCTTTGCCTTCAGAATACAACAAATAACAGAAAAACTCATTCTATGTTTTGCTTGTACATTTTGTTTTTACCAATTTATTAAACGGGGTTTGGTCCCGGGTGGAAGAAAAGGAAGTAAAAATATATAGGGAATCGACTGACAACCACAGTCTACAACAAAAAGTCACTTACCATATACCCATAAATTTTATTGGCTTAACTGCGGCGTCTAAACAGTGCATTACAGCAGCAAATTTTAAGATATCCGGAGATTTTCCCACGCCTATGGAGAAAGAGTTGTAGATTTATTGAGCAAGTACCTAGATATGTACATGTATCGTTACTACGCAAAGCCAGAAGGGGCAACTGAAAGGTTTTGTCAAATTCATGTTTATAACGAGTTTAAACAAAAAAGAGCTGTCGATTTCTTTTAATTTCCTAGTAGGAATTTGCATACATACTTATATGCAAAACTCCTTAAAATCGGAGATCCTTTGTTCACAAGTTTCATCGATTCCTTCCTGTTGGAATTACCCTTAGAATTTGAAAACAAAAATGTACACAAGTTAACTCAAACTAATTTACAGATTAGCATATTGCTCTTATGCAATAATCTCAAAAACATGAAAACAATTACAAAAACACATATTCACATGTTGTAACTAGCGACCCCCATGACGACAATTTTCGCAAATTGTCTGCTTGTCACAACTTTGCAACAAACCGCACACCTCAGCAGGCTCTCTTAAAAAAATGTGTAGGTATACACAAAAAGTCATTGAAGGCAATAAAAGTTACCATGACAAAATGTTTAAATGTGTGACATTTGCTTTTATAGCCTCTCCCACCACCACAACTTGACTGGCTTTGTTGCCCTTGAAAGTGTAGACGATTTGTTCTGCAATCATTTAAACGTTTTTACGAGTATGTAATGTTGAATTGTATTTATTTTTTTTTCGTATATGTACATACATACTATATAGTGGAGAAGAAAAAGTGTTGCGCTTAAAAAAGGGGATGCACATACACAAACGCACACATACATACTCGTACTATGCATACATAGACATACAATATCCTCTTAAGAAGTGCTGCTATTTTTTAAGCTCTTCAGGGGTTATTTAAGCTTCTGCGTTTTGTTGATTTTTGTGTGTGGGGGGAAATGTATCTTCAACAATGAAATTCCCTTACATGCGAGTACTGCAGAAGCGGAAGTACTTTACGGTTAACCGTTGATGCGCTTTTTGTTGTTTTATTATTATTATTTCCTTTATTTTTTGTTTGGATGTTAGGTATTGTTGATTCAGTGTTATTGTATTTTCTACTTGTATCGGCTTACATACATACATACATAGGTCAACATGATTTATACAGATACAAAAAAAAAAAATAAAAAAAAAATATTTATAAAGTTTCACATAGAAAGAATAGACAAGTAAAATATGTTTATGTGTATATGTATGTATGTATGTATTTATGTATGTATTTATGTATGTATGTAAATCGTACAACAATTGAATTCAATGATGGAACACCCGCAACATATCTACCACAATCCTTAGCGCCTGCAGTGATTGTTTGAAGATTTTTTTAGTAGTAGTAGAACAATATTGGCATGATTACTTTTTCTTTTTTCTACCTTTTATATTCAGTGTTTTCCTCAAGAAGATGGGAAAGAAGGTGTCACATGCTAGCAAACAAATTTTTCAAAAGAAGTGAATGTATGTATTTAATAATTCAATATTACTGAAGGTTAAAGATTTGAGCGGAATAACTCAGTTTTAAAAAGCTTAGATAAGGAGCATTGATAAACTCTGAAAATCCACCGCTTACATAATTCATGATTGTTGTGTTTGTATTGAAAATTAGTTAATTTTAAATTTAAAGTACATATACTACTGTGGGCAAAAAGTAGTAAGACTTTTTAATTTAAATTTCGCGCGGAAACCCATTCATCAAAATATTATTGTTTTAAGGTTGGTATGACTGTCGGTGACATCTGTGCCAAATGTCACATCTAAATAATCATTAGAGTTTAGTATACGCTTGTCTTTCTGAAGTACAAAAAGTGCATTCGGCGATTTTCACAATGAGTGAAATTATTCAACAAAGAAGTTCCATTAAATTTTTTTTGTTCAGAATGTTGCAAAAGTTCTTCGGTGATAATTGTATGTAGCGAGCAAGTGTTTTTGATTGGTACAAATTGTTCAGAGATGGTCGAGAACGCGTTGACGACGAACCACGTCCAGGACGGCCATCAACATCAACTGATGATCAACACGTCAATAAAATCAAGGAATTGGCGCTCGAGAATCGACGATTAACAGTCAGAGACCTTACTGGCATCGTTGGAATATCGGAAGGATCAGTGAAAACCATTTTAAAACATCATTTGGACCTAAGAAGAGTGAATGCACGATTGGTTCCAAAATCACTGCATTGGTTTTACGAGACCATTTTGCCAAAAATTCGACTGATATCGTTCTCGTTCCGCAACCACCCTATTCGCCTGAATTAGCACCGTGTGACTTTTGGCTATTTTCTAAACTCAAAAAACTGCTTCGTGGACACCGTTACCGTTTTGAGTCAATTGAAGACATTAAACATGAATCGCTAAGCGCATTGAAGGCTATTCCGGAAATTGACTTTAACAACTGTTTCGAGAATTGGAAAAAACATTGGCACAAGTGTATTGGGGCCGGAGGGGATTACTTTGAAGGGGACGAAATAGATTTGGAAGAATGAAAAAAAAATTTGAAATTATGAACAAAGTCTTACTACTTTTTGCCCACAGTAGTATACCTATACTTAGTTAAATCGTTTAGAAAAATCTTGCATTTTTTGTGAATAAAAAACTAGTGGAGAAAAAGGGTAAAGATGTGATTATTCCCAAAGTGGTAGTTCAAACTAAAGTTTTCTGGCCTAAAATTTCCAATGCAAAAAATTATAAATTTCGCTTTTATGTATATCAAAATTATTTTCCTGTTGTCATGCAGGATCCTTTAGCAATGTGCCTTTTCAGTTACTAATGCTTTTTTCCAAAATTATACTTTTTTCTGTACGAGTACATGAGGGTGTTTTAAAAATAGAAATGTTTCGATTTTTCGTGGTCTTACCCTGCAAAAAGTTTTTTCGATAAAAAAAATTATTTTCCCTCAATTGGAGTAATGCGTCTTACGAGGAATCGTGCCCAAGATCAATTTTCGTAAAGAGTAAGTTCTTTGTTGTGGCCGCCGTGAAGTATGGTAGTTGGTATTGCTTGCTACGCAGAGTGTCCAGGATTCAATTCTGGGCAGAGACAAAATCAAAAAGTAGAAAACCAAATTTTTCTACTCGGCACCACCTATTGGCAGAGGCAATGGCAAAACTAAAAGAGTAAAAATTGCCTATGAAAAGCTTTTCACTTCGCCGTTCGGCCCCTCCATGGGCCATTGTGCCATTAAAAGAAGAAGATCTTTGTATGCATAACATTTAGTATTTTCCCTCAAAAAGCTATGGGCCACAACAGTGCATTTCTTTTAAATAGTATTACTTTGTTATGTAGGTTATGTAGAATGGTTGATGATTTTAGTTTTTATTTTGTTTTCTATATTTTTTCATTACGAAATTGCATTGGAGCAACGTTTTTTTATTTTGAACAAAAATTTATTGAAACGAATATAAAAGTTTCTCTAATAAAAATTATTTCCTGCATATCCTAGGAATTAAAAATATTGTATACAATATATACATTTGCCGTGGCCCATAGGTTGTTGTGGGATAAATATGATAACATACATATTTACAAGAAATGTTCACAAAAGCCAATAATAGGGACCCTTTCCCATAAGTCACACAGCTCATACACCCTAATGTAGGGGAGTGTCATCAGAGTTGAGACTGCATCTATATTTCAAATTTTTATATCAGCGCGACCTATTCGTATGTGCTGGGGAACTTATCTCGATGACAGCAAACTTTCTGTGTCATTACGAAGTCGGAATGCGAACACGATACATGCGTGGTAAAACAATGTGTTTAGAAAGTAGAAAAAGTGTCATTTGTTAATAAGAAGATTGATAAAGAATTCAAAAATATTATGGATAATTCAAGGTAATTCAAAGTGATATGAAGAAGTGTTGTGATGCGAATAAAACACAAAATGTCTAGTGACAGTTTTCTACGCTGCAGCGGTGGTAGTCGTCAACGTTGAGACATAAATTTGTCAGGGTTGAGCCACCGTGATTGTATAGGTTATGACGTGTGTTTTGAACGCTGAATCATTTTGTGTGATTAGAAAACGCAAATAACTTAAATTTAAAAAATAAAACTCAAAAGTAATGTGTTTTCTTCACTTTTTAGGAGCACATAAGCGATTTCTCAGTTTTTTTGAACAAATTAAAATGTGAAAAAAAAGTTTTGTTCGAAAGATTTGAGGAAAAGCATTTACTTTTTTTTATTCACATTGCCCAATGTTTATTCTAATAATTTGTTAAGTATAAGAGCATACATAGCCCTCATTATTAGTGTGGAAAATCAATTTGTTTTGGAAAGATTTTTCACAGAATCTAAGAAAGTATTCTTTAATACATTTTACTACATACATATGTATATCAGAACTACTTTTAGTTATTAGGCGGTGCGCAATTAATGTTCGAAGTTCAAAGCATCTAGTTATCCAAATTTTCGATTATATTAAGATAAATTTGACATAGTTTTGCTTTGGGAAGTTGGCACAATTAAACTGCTTAAACCTCAACTTCCCTTGAATATTCCACAAAATCCTTATATACAAGTATATCGCTGAACTACTAACATGCCACGTGATTGGAGCCTCAGGATACTCTGCCCAATCCATAAGAAACTTCCGTGGAATAAGATTTTTTTATGTCGCATATAACGTTCTATCGAGCGTACTGTGCGAAAGACTGAAGTCCCTTGTTAACAAACTGATTAGATCTTATGAGTGTAGCTTCCGGCCTGGTAAATCCACCAATGACCAGATATTCACACTACGCCAAATCCTTTAGAAGACCAACAAAAGCAGATCGATACCTACCATCTATTCGTCGCCGCCGTCGACAACTCGATTAGATATCCTTGTACGCCGCAATGTCTGATACTGGTATTCCTGCAAAGCTCATTCGTCTTTGCAAAATGATACTGACCCACAGTACATCAAGTGTAGCGAAAATTGGTACAGACCTCTGCCGCGTCACTTGATACTAAAAGAGGTTTCAGACAATGAAGATAAAGTCGTCAAGGATTTGGTTTACCTAGCATCAACACAATACTGTCAGCCTTGAGATCAAGCAGAGATTAACTCTTGCCAATAGGTGTTACTAAGGGCTCAATAAGCAATTGCGAACCAGAGCCCTCTCTAATATCGCCTTATAAGTCCCTCATCCTTTCCATCCTAATGTATGGCGCTGACACGTGTGCATTGACCATCAATGATGAGAGGATGTTAGGTGGGTTCGAGAGCAAGATACTCCATAAGATCTATGGTCCAATATGCGTGGACGACGTGTATCGAATAAAATGAGCTGGACCTACAGTTTAATGCCGAATCCGAACGGCGAAGTGAAAAGCATTTCATAGCAATTTTTACTCTTGTAGGTTTGCCATTGCCTGGCAAGAGGTGGTGCCGTGTAGAAAAATTATCTTTTCTACTTTTTGATTTTGCATGTGCCGAGATTCGAACCCCGGACACTCTGCGTAGCAGTCCAACGAACTACCACTACACCACAGCGACCACACTGACATAGTCAAGCGCATAAAATTCCCTCGGCTTTGCTGGCTAGTCATGTTGAGCTAACGGAAAAGGAGGTCGGGCTAGAAGGGTCTTTAATTCGAGCCAGAGTGGAGGAGCACGCAGAAGAAGACGTCCTAATCTCCGGTACGAAGACCTATCTGCACTTGACCTTACCAACTTCCTCCAGCAAGCGCATAGCAGAGGCGACTGTCGAAGTTTTATCGAGGCGGACAAGACCGATCATCGGTTGTAGTGCCAACTAAGTAATTAAGTTGTGTTAACTGATACAAAATAGAAACAAGAGATTTGTCTTCAAAACCCGTTGCAATTAAACCATTTGTAGACATTCATATACATATATTTGTACACAAAGGAGCCTCATGACAATTAGGTGTTATTATACGAAATACGATGGGGCTTGAGAGGCTTTAATGTGCATGCGCTGAAATTTATTGATCAACGAAACGAAAATCGATGCATTTCAATTTAAACGAGAAATAAATATTCAAAATACTACAGGAAAACCAACAAAGTGATGGGTTCTTTAGAAATGTAATTAAAACTTCAATCACGAAATCAATTAAACATTGAATTCCTAGTAAAAAAATAAAATTAAAAACATAAACATTAATAAAAAATCAAAAATAAACTTTTGCAAAGCAAATTTTCACTATCGGAATAAAACATGGAACATGTTTACAACGTACGAAAGCCCATACATTCGAATGAATGACTGAATGAACCTCCCTTCAGAAGAGTATGGGAATATTGGACAAATACAAATGAACCAAGTGGGCAAGAACTCTTCAATCGATTGGTAAACAAAATCAAACAGTAACCAATATTGGAGTCTGCAGAATGCTGAATGTACTCGTATGCAAGTTTCCGTTTCCTTAGATATGCTCAAGTTGTATACTGGACGACATATGCAGAAACATCTAGTACAGCTTCTACTTGATGAAAAAGTAAGCTAAAAAGGAAACTTTATTACGAGCATTGAATTTATAATACAGAACTCGTACATCGGGTACGGGTTTGCATGTGCATTATTCGAAGGCAAAAGGATTGGATACGCACAAAGGTTCAACTTCATGCTTACATTTGTACATACTCGTACATACGTAAATGGAATTCAGAGAAAGAGGAATTTATTAAAAATCAATTTACGTATTTATTTGAATGCATTTATGTGTGTTCGTAGTACGAGTATGAACTACTACTGCAATTCCATCTTCAGCTGTGGTTTTGCTTTACTTTGATTGAATGCTTTGAATGCTTTTGTGACTGCATGTAAGAGTATGTGCATCCAACCAGCCAACCAACCATCCAATCATCCACCAACAACTACTAAAACATCAAATGGCAGCAAAACAAAACTCTAGAAAATGCTCGAAAGCGTAAGAAGAATGCTGCACAAGGACTCTTTACTCAGAAGTTTACATTTGCAAATTGATTTTTCTCTAGCTTCCAGTCAAGCGGGATCTAGCCATCAGGAGTCAAGGCATCTGTTTTTGTACCCCCCCCCCCCCTTTTTCTTTTTGTTTGCGACTTCAATTTAAACTCAAACCATAAACCCTCTAAAGGAAATACATAATGAAATACTCTTTGTATATTTGCAGAAATGCTGTTTTTGTAAATTATTTGCAAATTATTTCGAAAATTTTTCACTTTTCTCATAAATTCTAAAAATGCATAAAAATTCAATTTTAATATACATACAAATATACATAGTACACCTATTATGTTCCTTCTAGACTTTTTACAAGCTCGTAAAAATAATAAAAAAAAACATAACGAGCTCATAAATGTTAATGGTGACATTGGTGAATTCTATTACAGCAATACAGCCAGCATACGTATTTCCTTCCATATGTCGTGACTTTTAACTGTCATTGGAATGTTTTGGCGGTAATACCATCAACGAGACGCCATCTGCCTTGAATTGCTTTTTATTTTAAGCTTCCATGTAGATACAAACAAATCCTAAAACACACTCCCATTTGCACGTAGCGACATTTTATAACACCAGGTTACCAGGCACACACTCATTTGTATAATTTTCCAATCCTCATAAAATGTGATTCACACATTTAAGATAATAAAAGAACATTTTAAATAATTTATATTGTGGAATTGTAGCTGTACTTCTCATGTACATATACCATATGCTCATGTTTAAAAAACGGTGAAAATAGCAAAATCTCTAGAATATTTTTGCAGAGTATATAAAATATGTAGTACAAAGCTGGTTTTTAATGTAAAAATGCATGCTAGTTTTTGAGATATTGAATAAAACGTATAAAATTAAAGTTGATTTTAAACAAATTTGGAAAGTAAAAATTTTATGTATATAAGTATGTACTTATATGTGAATAAAGAACATGCAAGAAGAGACGATGGCGTTTGATTATTGCTGAATAAAATCGGTCCGCTACTGCATCAATTCCCAAAAAAAACGAAGTTCTTAATTTTTTTCTATAAGGAGTGAGATCGAAAAAATCTTAACATATATAAAACCCAATAATTTTTAAACGGTTGATCTTAGAGTTTTGTTTTTTTTTTATTTAATTGATAATATTTTACAAATTACAGAAAAATATAACTTTTACAGTTCTAACCACTATTTATGAACTCGTGGACCTTTTTTGGTAAGCCTTCCAAATATTATTCTTACATATGTACTTATATGTGAATAAAGAACATGCAAGAAGAGACGACGGCGTTTGTTTATGGCTGATTCATATCGGACTATCGGTCTGGTCCGCTAATGCATGAAATACCAAAAAAAAAAAACGATGTTCTTAATTTTTATCTATTTTTCTTCAACTTTAACAAGGCGTAGTGAAAAATAGTTCCATGGTAGCAAATCAATCAAACCTGTAGCAAATCAATCAATTCCTTCTAAGTATTTTAAGGTATCCACCATTGTAATCAGAATTATTTTATTGCAGAAATCGTTTAATTTCTGAAACAGATCAAAGTGCATATTTTCGGAATTTCATACAAATTACATTTTACAGTTTTGCCCGAAAGTATGCAATAAATTTCGAATTGGCTTGTCAAAAGTGAAATTTGTATGCACTTTGACTCGTTCAAGTAAATTGCCGTTTTACAGATAAAATAAGTCTGATCAACACCAGTAGATACCTCAAAATTTAGGAAAATGATTTTTCTAGTTAGTAATCTAACTTATCTCTGGAGAGGAACTCAATATCAACACAACTTTTTACTAGATATGACGACTGGATGGACTTTTTTGAGTTACCTACAATTACCCAAAGTAAGTATATACAAATACCCAAATGTTTCTTACTATTTTGGAAATTTTAGTGTGGAAGGCGAAGGTGACAAAGCTCTTAAATTTCCACCAAAACCAAAAGGCATCATGCGGACTACCAAATACCAAGTGTCAATTTAAACTCCATAGAATAGGGCCAATATACTAATATTTCCTTTGAAAGTTGGACGTATGGAATTATTGTAGTTCCATTCCTACGTAATTATAAAAAGAAAACAAAAATACCACAACACATTATACCATATGTTAAAGATAATTTAGTCTTTTAAAGCCCCAACCGATAGTTCATTACCTGATATTGCTACTTGCTAAAGAACAAAGATCAATGATTGCTCTTAATTCCAAGAATAATATTAAAGATTAGATTCATTTTATCAAATTCATCGTCATCGAATAAGTATAAAACAGAAAACCAATGAAGAATGGACTGAAACCAATTAAGCATGAATTCGATGCTGCTTGCTAAGCGAAACAGAAAGAAGAATGAAATATACGACCAGGACAATACAGAACCAAAGGATAATGTCTCATGTCATGTGCGAAAAGTCAATGCTTCCGGTTTGGGTTTCCTCTCCAGCAGAATGATAAACAAGAAGATATAAGTAAACTTCCGCAGAGTTAACAAAACTTCATCGTTGACCTCAAGGAAAGTCAAAGGAATGCAAAGAATTTCGCATGAGAAAAGTTTGCGAATTTCTGGTAATGAAATTTTGCAATGCGTAAATCTTAAGAATTTGAGTTATCTGGAAGCTTCCCTTGTTATCGCTATATTGTTGTTATTATTCTTTCGTATTTTTTGTGTGTTTTGTTTTTGTGGTGCCCCGAGGGTGTCAAACTATGTGACTTGGCAATTTTGTTTCAGCGAAGCGTAATAAGTGCGAAACATTAAGTGAAATATTTTTTTCCCCCCTGCTAAACAGTAGTGTAGAAAGAGAGGGAAAGAAAAGGAGAGGGAAAGGTGTGTTGTGATATGGCATTCTACCAACTTGAGTATCTGCTTAAGAACGTGATGATTTTTCTTGTAGTAAGAGTATGTGATGCAGCATTTTACGTCTTGCCAAACGTCATTGTCGTTAAGAAGAATTGGACAGTGATTTATAATAAGTTACGTTCTTTACCGTTTGCAACTGACATTTAATTAACTAGGTATATACAATTACGTTGGAGTGTATGGTATGGTGACAGAAATGTGGACAGAAGCGGCAAGTGGAAGGCGTAAATGAATCGAAAATTACTTGAAATTGACAATAGAATGACAGACATTTTAATAGTTATAAAAATGTTGCCAAACGTTGCTAGCTGATTAAATGCTCCAACCGTTGATAACCTAAATTTAAAAGAGGTCAAACAATTATGAACTGATATCATGAAGAAAAAGTGAAACAGTTCGTTTAGAGGATGCTGAAGGGGGCAAGGAGGCTTAGATCTTCTTCGTTCCTTCAATAACTTTTTAAATTTACATAAGAGCAATGAACTTTATGGCTAAGATAATAAAACATATATTTTTGTTGTTCCTATTTCTTCATCTATGTTTTATAAGATTTCAACATAGCACTTACCCAGAATCCAACTATAGGTCTACCAGTTGAATTCATACGAGTATGGTTCTGTTTTAAAAATAAATAAATTTTTGAATTGAATGTTTCTGTGTGATCCCAATTGAAATTAAAACTCCACATAACCGATATTCTTTAACTTACAACTCCAAAACTCTGTTTCCACTTTATTCAACTTCAGAGATCTCTTACATTGTTTTGATGATTAAATTTTGTATTTTTCTTGAATGTAGACTAGATGCAATTTAAGCACCAATTACATTCAACAACAATTAAATCTTAACAATAACAACAATGGAATTAGCAAATACAAAGAAGACTTTGCACGAATTGTTGTTTATTGTAAAAAGAACATTGCTTGCATAGTTGGCATCACTGGCAGCAGTAAACAGTAGAATGCATTTTGTGTTTCTCATAAGAAACTATTACTATTGTGCTATTATGGGAAATTATTGTACCAGTATACATAAAAATAAAAGCACAAGAAAACGAAAACGAAACACAAAATACAAAATACACAAGGATACGAAGATGAATACGAAGGAGAATAAGAAGAAGAAAGAGTAATCATGTAATATGCATGGCAGCTCATTAGTTGAGCACAAAATAGCTTAAGGATATTTAATAGTACGAACGAGTACTACCTTCTGTGTAATATGTTGGCAATGTGTAAATAATAAATAAGGTAGTACATACTATAAGTATTTAGATATTAGTAGTTAGTAAATAGTTGCTGCTTGTTAAGAAAATGCACAATGAAGAGGAGGAAAGACAGAGAGAAAGAGAGAGGGTGGAAGGGTGAGCAGGTCACAATAGTAAGTAAGTCGAAATAATTACAATACAAATGTCTACATAAACAACAACAATAAGGAGAACACAAAGCCTGGCAGCAATTTCGGTTTGCTCGTATTGTTTTTGTTATAAATAAAGGAAATTTAAGCTAATAACATTATTTATTAATTCTCATCTCAAATTAATTTTCTTAATTGTTTCTTAAATGCTTCTCATATTAAATTATGACAAATAATTTTATATTCAAACAAAGAGACGGACAAAAAATCGGTCAACCAAAAAATTACACTTGGCGCTACCGCTTGACTGCCGCCAGTCTACGTTGTTACCTTAAGGGCGGAAATTAAAAGCGTCTTTAATTCTAAATTATTTACGGAATATAAAAAAGGGTCTCAAAAAAAAGGAAAAGGAATGGCGCCTTCATATTTAAGATAAATGACTAACATTTAATCATTACAATTGCACAAAACGTCAAACAAAATAAACTAAAACATTATGACCTAAAATATATAAGTAACTCCCTTTGAATTTACGAAATGAAAAAAAACAAAAAGCAAATACAACAAAAAACCGCGATTCATCAAACAATTAAACTTTTGTGTAATGGCGGCGTCCACGAGAGTGTGGCTACAATGTAACAACAACAAGCACCAAATGAATTGTAAATTAAGTGTGGTGTCATGTTTCACAAATTTCACACCGTACTCATTTTCTTCTTCTTTTTCTTCCTCATGTTATTCACCCCTACCTTTCCGCTCTCCTCACATACCGTAATCACTTCTTTTCCGCATTAAAACACCCCAAAAAGTATGCTTTATTTTTTTTATGGTTCGTTATGGAGAGAATGGCTGTTGATTTGTTGTTGTTCTCAGGTTCATTTCTTCAGGTCGCGCCAAAAAACGCGCGCTCAATTTGGATGTTGTTGTAGTCATTGATGTTGTTGTTGTGGTTTTGGCACCACATGTCAACCATAATTAGTAATTGGAATCTTCTTAAAGATGCGCGCGTATTGCACTTGTCGAATGATTAATGGCCATTGCCTTGCTGAGATTATAACGAAAAAGGTCAGGCTATAGTAGGGAGAGTGGATGATGACATTAACGTTCATTACATAAGCAAAGTAAATTTAATTCTTCGGCTATTATTATTCTTTAAGACCGTCGTCAGTTATTTTTGAAATTTTTTCTAAGTTTTTTGTTCTTTTTCAGTACTGTGCGTTCATAATTAAGTAAAAGGACAAAGTTTTGTTGTCTTTGCAATGTACTCACAAAGAAAAACTAATTACATTCAGGTGTATTTAACCATTATTTGACTATCATTATTATTACAATATGTCTTTTTAAAATGGTTATACATATTTTACTTGAAGCAAGTGTACGAGGGTAGGTCAATAAGTACCCGTGTGTGAAGACAGGTGGCGTTGCTGAGGGAAATTGGCGTCGGGTTATTACCGTCGGGTACTGCCATCTGTCACACGACACCACACTAAATTTCAAACTGATTCATAGTTTAGTTTTTAATTGGCAGCCATTAGTATCACACGTGTTTTATGTTTTGCGATAAAATGGAAAAAGAACAATATCCATCCGTAATTCGCTTTTTATTTTTGGATGGAAAAACATGCGAAGAAATAAAAGCGAAGTTGGAGGAGCGCCCATAGCAGACGTGGTTACCAAGGAAATCGTTGAAAAGGTCCACGACATGATTCTCGCTGATCGCCGAACGAAAGTACGCTGGGTAGCAGAGGCCGTAGGAGTGTCGTACGGAGCGGTAATTAATATTTTACATGATAGGTTAAGCATGAGAAAGGTGTCGGCCCGATGGGTGCCGCGATTGCTTATGGTGGACAACAAGAGGATACGGAATTGTCGCGGCCAAATTGCATGAATTGAACTACGAATTTCTACCGCACCTACCGTACTCGACCGACTTGGCTTCCTGCGACTTTTTTCTGTTCCCCAACATGAAAACGTGGCTTGGGGGGAAAAAATTCAGCTCAAACGAGGAGGTTATCGTCGAGACAGAAGCCTATTTTGAATAGTTTGACAAATCGTATTTTTTGGAGGGGTTAAAGAAATGGCAGAAACGTTGAGAAAAGTGTATTGCACTAAAAAGAAATTACGTTCAAATATAGAAAAAAAAATTGTCAAAAACTTGCCTCTTCATTCCTAACATGGGTACTCATTGATCTACCCTCGTATGTACTTTAAATGATCATACAATTTGTTCAAGCAACTTGGAAACTTCTATCCGGATATTTCGATACTGAGTCTCAGATATTTGCCCTTCTCACGTGAAGGAGTATTTGTCGTTATCAATTGTATGGACTGATAGGCGAATTGAAAAGTTTAAATGCAATTTTCTTGAAATTTATGTTTTTGAGTTATGACAGTTTGCAGCAAAAGAGCGATATATGTACCAAAAACATTATTATATTAATAAATTCTCGTGGAGATATCAAATAACAACCTAGCAAACGTTTAACACAGAGGCCGAAAGTAAGTAAACCAAGTTTTAAATATTTAAAAGCACATTGAGTAGTGGCAACCGAGAAAAGATCAAAAATCTATGATTTAATCATTTTTTTGAAACTTCCTTCAAGAACAGTAGAGCATTAACAACTAAAATTTTATATTTCTCACTATTAAATTATGAAATTCGAAAAAGATTTTAGCTCGACCCACTCTATGAAAAGTAAAAAATTGTTCTTAAGACAAGAAAAATACATAAAATTCTCAAATTTAATAGTATCAGAATATTACTGTACTTCAATAATATTTGTATCGTTTAAGTTTATACCATCAGACACAAGCTCCTACCCAACAAAAATTACAACAAAGAAAGCCACACTGCACATGCTCCAAACAATTCTCAAGGAAAAAGAGAACAACTACAAAAATGCTTAAGAGAGACAACATTCACAATTCACGAACTCCACATCAGAAAATACTCATACACAAACCAAAAAGAATATATGCTATGTTTCTCTCGCTGTCGCACTCTCACACACTCACACACACTCTCTCATGGAAAACCACTTCCTGTGGGTAAACCATTTTGCCCTTCGACTTCTCTTTCCGTAAATTTTTCTATTTTATGCTGTGCTATGTCGTTATTTTAAAATTACCTTCGGTGTCCTTTTGAAAACAGAATATACAAAAAAAAAAACAGCAACGATTTGATATGTTGTTGTTGCTTTTGGAACAGTAGCTGCAGCAGTAGCAACACCGACAGCAACTCGCTCTTCAGCTTTTACAACCAACTCTCACTGACTCTGACTTTATCACTGCTATTGCTGCTGCTGCTGCTGCTGCTGCTGCTGACTGGTGACACTCCTCCCTGTGCGCAGCAACAACAATTTTTTAGGGACACTCGCTGTGACAAACCAATTGTGTCCTCTGCAAGCATCCAACTTGGGTCATTGTCGCTCCAAATAAATTCTAGCCAATAAAATCGAAGACAACCTTTTTTTTCCTGCTGCTGCTGTATCTATATACACCGTTTGTATACGTAGAAAAGAGTGTGTGTGTATGTGAGTTTGCATTTTCGTTATCCTTGTTTCATTTGTAAATGTGTATGTGTAGCGTGTGTGTATATATACGTAGGGATTTCTGTTTGGTGTGTTTGTGGTGTTATCTCTGCATGCATGTGTTAGTTTGAGTTTTATAAGTCACTTCACAAGGTTTTTATTTAAAAAAGAGAAAAACGCACTAGGAAACTTTTGCTTCCTCCTTGTTTGTTGCTGGTCCCAAAATTGCCCCCTTCTTATAGTATATAGCAAACCTTTTATTCCTTTCCTATACTATGCTTTCTTTTTATTTATTTAAACAAATACAAGGCAAAAACTTATCACAACAAAACAATTCGTCCTTTTATGTGATTTTTACAAAATGGCGTACATACTCGTACCAGTACCAACAGCAAAGAGTTAGTTAGGATCATTTTCTTCATATTTTTATTTATTTTTATTTTTTTGTGTTAGCTAACGATAAGTTGAATATGGCTGGCATTTTTATGTGTTTAGAAGCTCACAGGGTTGTGCTATTGTAAATGGAAGCATGGCTTAAAGCATCCCCCTCTTTTGTCTGTGTGTGTGTGTGCTGCTCCTACAATATTGATTTTTACTTTTCAATGTTGATAATTTTTCTTTTTCTACAAAAAAAGAAAATAAAAATGTAAAGTTGTCTAATGAATAAGCAGAACGGTGCAATTGAGATTCTATGGGAATATTAAATATAAAGAGGAAAGTTTTCTGTTTAGAAAATGCCAGAGTTTCCTGACGGTTGTACTGCTGCCTTCAGCTTTCTCAATGTCTCGTTGGACAGTGTCTGACTAAAAAAGTACTGTAGACTTTAAGGAATTATAATACGAATTTAGTAAAAATTAGATACGTAGATCTTAAGGCAATGTTAAAGTCGACAATTGTGATTAGCAAAACAGTGATTTTTCAATAACGATAATGGAGCGATTGTTATTTTGTTACACTGTGATTTCACTATTTCGTAGTTCAAGGTACTAGACGATTAAATTTCAGCATGTTCCGATTAAATTTCAGCATACAATGCTATAATTTGTATTTATATTCAGGCAATATAACGAGAATAAGGTATGTAAGAGAAAATAAAATATCGTCCCAAAATAATTTGTCCACCGACCCTGACGTTGTGAAAGGAAATGAAATGAGGATTAGAATGATTGCTATGTGCATTCACTGGTAGTGGTTTTTGAAACATTTCAGTCAGATTAGTGATCAGTGATTTCTCAATCACAGTGATTGAATCACCGTGATTGAGAAATAACTTCCAACTATAAGAATCATATCCAGAGGGTGAGTAAGTTTATGGTTTCGCCCTCAATCGATAAATCGATTTCATAATCTGATGTGATTTCTTCATATCATAGCTTAAGATGTATAAGTTTCAAAACCAGGGAAGAGATCTCCAAAACTCTTGTCACTTTCAAAGAGATATCAAAAAGAGATATATTAATCTTTAGCAATAGCACTTAATTTGGTTACCCGTGCACAGAGGATACCGGAGAACATAACTGCAGACGAGTTGGCCGGAAAAAGCACACTATTGCAAATAGCTCCTCATAGGTATTCCTATGGAAACGTGTCAGCTACTGTTGGCTTCCAATGCCATAAAATATGCGAACGAAAGGCGGACTACAAAAAAACGTGACTCATTCGGCCAAAGGTTGATATTCGACGTACGAAGGAGGTAGTATGGGAACTTTAGCACAGTGACCTGAGTGATAACAGGACATTGACCCATTGGAAGACACGCAGATAGAGTGGGCCTTCCATAGAAAACAGGAAACTGTAACTTATCTTCTACTCATTCACAAATGGCAAAAACATATAAACATCTTTGTCTTCGATGGCCTAACAGTCTTGACTAACACCAAAATAAGACACATATTTAACTTCAGAAATGACATCCAATGGTTGAAGCGTTCTGAATTAGCGGGATAGAGAATTAGCTCCCTATGGTATCACAATGGGCTTTTTGGCCCAACTGTGCTAGCACTCGCTGACAGCCATTTAAACCTAAACGTATCAGATTTTGGTTAACTTTTCTTAAGCCACCCTTTCCATGGAGGCTATCTCTTTTCATAAAATGTCATTATGTTATGGAAGTAACTGTTGAGGTTATCGTTAATGGTTATTTAACTACTTCTGGTTGTGTCACGATTTCCGATTCGCTGGTAGTTTCTGCTAATAGTAAAAACAACCGCATTGAGCTGCCAGACTCCCAAATTTTATGGACAGAGGTAGAGTCTTGATTTTGTATTTAGCTCATTCAATGTTGTGAAAAAGTGATTGACAAAAACACTGGCTGTGTTGAACACTGTAAGGTTCTACATTAATTCCCATACGTTTTGTGTGTTTTGCTCGAGCTCTGATGAAAATAATATCGAATGCGTTTGAGTCCACTATGTAAAATTGTTGTAGTCAAAGTAGGGAGACTATCTAAGTAAGAGATGTATATGGTATACCATTAAGTCACGCCGTTCCTTCAAATGGGTTATTAAAAATTGCCTGTAAAGATTTTGTAAGTGTTCACTTACGACTAGGTAATACATACTCGTACTTTAGTATTCTTCAAAGCTATAATAAAGAACTGATTATTGTTAATGATTATTATTTATACCTTTCTAATTTGGACAATGTGGTTTGAAGGGCGTAAGCAAGTACATCTGGGCATATGAGTACTGCCAAATGGATCACTGACAAAACATTTGTGTCACGAAGTATTTTGTGTTTAGGCAAGAAAAAATATGTGCCCAAAGGCGACGTGAAAAAATTGCAGCAATTTATAAATGCTTAAAACAAGTAAATAAATTTGCTAGTCAGTGCCTGGAAGCAGTAAAGAAAGGTTAAAATGTGCCAGAAGATTAATGTGTAATTTGATGACCAACTCATTAAGTGTGTGTGTGCGAGTGAGTGTTTGTGTGAAAATGTGTGCAAACATCAGATGGACATTTGTGTCAAAAATAAAGTTTTGAATTGGGGGAGTTTCGGAGATAGGAAGAGTGATGCACTTAGTAAAAAAAATAAAAATAAAAACAATTAACAAAAGGACAATTAGAATTTGACACGCAAAATGTGTGAAAATGAGAAGGAAATTGAAAATTGATTGAGTAAAAGGCTAAAACAAAAAAAGGCGAGTGGACAAAAGAATGGGCGGGGGACTAAAGAAGGAGTGTATGTTGTAAATGTGTGTTGTTTGCTATAGTAGGAGATGTGAAAATTTGTATTAATGCTGATGAGAGTTGCAAAAGAAAAATGTGTGTTTAAGGACACATTAAAAATGAGTTCGAAAATAAATCATTTGGCAGAACACTGAATTTTGAAATTTGTTACGCATTTAGACCATATTCAATTGGAATTGGTTTTAGGGCAAAGTTTTAGTAAATTTAAAAATTGAGAGTGGGTAAATTATACAGAAAGGAATACTGGGTGCTAACAGCTGACATTTTGGTATTAATACTAATATTTTTTAAATTGCCAAAAACAGGAAATAGTACTCGAAATTTGACCAGTGCTTTAATGTTGCCAAACTACAGATAAAATACATAAATAATAATAATAATAATATGTTCTATGAAAAGAGATATATGAATCTACAATAATAATATTCTCTAAAACTTTCAAAATTTTTAAAAATTTTCTCGATATAAAAAAAAAAATTATCAACTTCCAAGTTAAAGATTTCTTTAAGCAAATCTTTTATTTATGTATGTATATCATAAACTTTATTTCACTGTATTCACACCGAATAACTTTCAGTGGAAAGAACAACCACGACGACTTGTTGATTGTGTGTTAATATTTGAAATTTAATCAAAACTCACACCACCCCACCGCGTCTCCGCCGGTTAGTGAATTGCTGTAACTTCCGACAACTCCGCAATTTTCAAATCCACATACATACAATAAACCACTTCTTCCTTACCACTCCCCTGCCTGCTAATGGCAGCACTGCGCCCTAAAAAGTACAGTGAAAGTACTTTCAAAGGACATAACTTTAGTATTTTAACTCTCGTTGAAATAATATTTGAAATTATGTGTATTTGTTATGCAAAATATCATTTACACTTTGTACTTCTTCTTCATACTTTCTCTTATCCCATTCCTGCCTTGGAAATATTTTTTACAATTAAATGTAAGAAATGCTTTTGACTTCTTGGAAACGCGAAAAAAAAAATCTGAATGAGAAATGCATTTGTTTTATCGCTCGAGCAAGGACATTTCTTCCACAAAACTCTTCACGTTGCCAGTGTTTCGTGTTTCAAGTTATTTTGTCTGTATTTACGAATATGAAAATTTTTAATGTCCCTTGGGGTTAATTTTTATGTGCGCGCGAATTTTCGTTCATTTGACATTGTTTTCTGAGGTGGATGATTGACGAAAATATGTGCGGCGGGATTATTAAAATCTTAAAGGCTGTAATTGATGTAAGGTAAGAATAGTTATTCCATTAGCTCAACAA
The DNA here is from genome assembly GCA_958295655.1 of Palloptera scutellata. Lineage (NCBI taxonomy): Eukaryota > Metazoa > Arthropoda > Insecta > Diptera > Pallopteridae > Palloptera > Palloptera scutellata. Next base: position 114,511,628 of record OY282449.1, on the reverse strand, counting down.
GATCTACCTAATGAAATAATGAATGCTCTACCTCTATATCCTTGATTATGTTCCGGTTTTCTAACATTAGCCACATTTCTCGATATCGTTCTTCCTTTCTTTTCATTTGCCTTTAGATGGTATAACAGTGATTCTATTGGATAAAGCTTCTTATAATACCAAAAGGCTCTGGACAATTATCTTAAGCTTAATAAAAACCAACTCAGAATAGTCAGCGTTTTCCTCTCAAGGCACTGTAAACTAGGTCAGCACATGACCAACTTAGGCATTAGGTCAGAACAGCACCTGAACACAACCTAATACTTACATTGCGAGCCAATCATTGGCTGGAGGAAAATATACCTGGGGCCCTACCACCCATATATTAGGAATATCATAGCCATGAAGCCGAAGATTCCTCTGCAAAATTGGCGTGTCTGACAGCTTGTAACCTATCAATCAATCAAATCGGGAATGTTATTTGTTAGCTTGATACCTTATGCGAAGAGCTCTGCTTAGGCCCTACAAGGGCTGTTGTGCCATTAAAAGAAGAAGAATACCTTATTTTCTGTCATATAGAAAATTAAAGATAACTGTGATCGCCATGGCGTAGTTGTCCGGGGTTAAAATTTTTCTACACGTCATCACCTTTTGATAGGCAACGGCAAACCTAAAAATTGCCAGGCAACGGCAAACCTAAAAATTGCCTATGAAAAGCTTTTCACTACATCATTCGGATTCGACATAATGAAAAATGTGTGTTTATGAAAATAAAACACGCATAACATGAGTGGGTGCCAAAAGCTTGGCCTAGGCCATTAAAACACAGAAAAAAAGTGACTTCGGTAATGTGTAATAAAATATCTATTTTAAATATTAAAAATTATATTTCAAACAACTAACTAGTTAGTATTAACATTTATGCTCCTTAAACCATTAAAAAAAAAAAATTCAGAATTTCGAAAACATTAACGCCTCAAGATACTTGCTTCCGTCAAAGCGGAAATTACATTTGTTTTATTTGAATTTGAATTTTCCGCTTTTATCTCGCGCATAATGTCGCGCCACCACCAAAAAAGAAGAAGAAGAAAAAAATTTTCATAAAGCAAAAACATACATACATACATACATCAGCAACATGCACAAATTTTAACTTGCAGCTCATTTTCAGTCATTTTCAGTGAATTTATTGCTACGAGGCATATCACAAATTTATAATATATTTCGAGAAAACGTATGCGACAAAAGCATCGCTAACGAAAACATGCCCGCGCAAATGCTCCTCTTCTTCTTCTTCTTCTTCTTACATTTAACATAACATTTATATTTAGTCGACATAATCCTTGGCAGGCGACACATACTCGCACACAGACAGAGCCACATACAAGTCGGCGTTTGGTGTTGCGTTGCTTCCTTTGTTGACGCTTTGTTGTTGACTTCCGTTTCCGCTTCCGCAAAACATAAGGCAGCGAACATTATAAATGGCACCGAAGACAACGCCGACTAAATGCCACCACACTGCAGCATAATTTGTTTACACGTTGTCTCAATAACAAACAATTTTATGAATTATGATGATATTCTCTCCGACAGTGTGGCATTTTCGCATAATTTGCTGGCGCAATTTGACAGTTTCTAACGCATCGCTACTGTGGCGTTATTGGCGTGTGTGGGGATGCAGAGTATTACCCGCACAGCGGGAGAGAGAAATATTAAAGTGACTACGAATGGGTTTATTAATAATAACCCGCAGTTAGTTGAATATTGCTTTTGTTCTCATTTTAAATCACTCTCTGAAACGCTTTGAAATATTTCAAAAATTTGTAGAAGAAATCTTGCAGGGTAACTTTTAAAACGTAACTCGACGGACCTGTCGTGGTAAATGGTGAAAATTATAATTTATCTATATAATAAAAGCAGAAATTTTTTGTCAAATACATAATTTTAATATCAAATTAAAATCAAAAACCGTTTATTAATTATTTACAAATAAATCTCACTTGAATTTACACAGGCGCTTGCTTGCACATACGACCCCACACACTTGTAAAAAGTTATATTACATATCGAAATTAAATTATCACACCAAAGCCGCCCCAAACCACTCCCTCCCTTCCTCTCTATAACACCTCCTCCACTATCACCAAATATCGTTTGCTTTATATTTTATGCAGCACGCTGCAGATGCCACTTGCTAAAAATAATTCAGTTACAGTAATTGGTAATGCCAAATATTTAATCCTGGAGGCTGGCAAAATAACAATCGGCTTTTTCACAGTTCACACGCACACATACATGCAAATATGCACGAGTATCAGTATATCAGCATACGTATTAATTCCTATATGCATGTATGTATGTTTGTATAGTATGTGTGTGCGTGGCAAGCGAGAGTAATCAATAATTCAAACTATTTGATTAATAATTCATTAAATTTTCATGCGCATTCATTTCACTTTTCGCATTTTGGGGATGCATGCGTTGAGCATACAGGCATGCAACAATTGCTCATCCATCGCATTCACTTCCTTATTAGCTACAATGGTAATAGCTGGAGATATATGTATTGTCGAGTACACGTAAGACGGGGTTGACACTTAAATTTCACTTTATATGTACCTAAATTTACAGGAAATGTGTCAGTGTTCGCCGCAAACAAATTGCGAATTGGGATTTTTATTTATAATAAGAAAATCTAATTAGAAGAAAAAAATTCGATTTTAAATTCATTCCTCAACGCGCAACGAACCACGATCACATAAAGATACTCACTAAAAAAGACAGATTTTCTTCGATAATAACCACCTTGTAATTAAATCCTCTCGTATTAAGAAATAGTGGTTCACACTCAGCAAAGTGAGCTGTTAATATTTTGTATATACCTATGTCTGAATGCTTTACCTTTAGTAAATTTTCTGAAGCTTTATCTATTCCTTGGACTGCAAGATTATTATAGCGTTGTTTTAACTTACAGGCTTAAATACAAGGTGCGGCAGGTATTTGAGGGTATTCAGAAACACGTTTTTATCTTTTTTTCTTATCAGACTATAAATAGAGGGCAAAAAACTGACTCTGGAAATGAAAAGACACGCTGTTATCGTCGCTATACGAGTATATGCGATTCAAAACGATCTTAAAATCTTCCAATTTTTTAATGTCTCCCGATCGTTTGTTGACAAAGTTCGCCGAGAGTTGGAAGCAAAAAACATGAGACACGTTCAGACTGTCTTAGAACATTACAGCAGCAACTCCACGGCGTTATTGACGAAAACCCTTCAAAGTACATAAGGGCCATATCGAGAGACCTTCTAGTTTCTGATTGCACAATCGATCACATTGTACACGTAAACATCCAGTATAAACCCTTTGTGACGCGCCGACGACAGTTCATGTCGTCAGAAACTCGAGAAAAACGAATCCTCCGGACACAAGACTTTTAAATAAATTAAAACATCCTGAAATCCCGGATATGCTCTGGTTTCATTTTTGCCAAACAAATTTTGACCAGGAAAATAATAAACCGTCGAAATAATAGGTGGCTATGTTCGGATCATAACAAAAACAAAAGTAGTAGAAAAATTAATTTTTCTACACGGCACCACCTCTTGGCAGGCAATGGCAAACCTACAAGAGTAAAAATAGCTATGAAAAGCTTTTTACTTCGCCGTTCGGATTCGGCATTAAACTATAGGTCCCCTCCATTCATGTACAAATATAACACGCACAACATGAGTGAATGCGAAAAGCTCGGCCTAGGCCCTCCATGGGCTGTTGTGCCATTAAAAGTAAAAAAAGTAAAGTATGTTCGGATCATTCAAAAATTCCCCATGTTATGCACACAAAGTTTCAGGCAATTGTCATGGTTTTGTGAGTGGAGTGAAGAGGACCTTACCCCATTTCTTGCCTCAAGGACTTTGGGTGAATAACGCAAGATTGGATGTCTGAGAATCTTCATGATCACATAGCCGCAACCATGTGGCCACCTAGCTCTCCGGATGTTAATCCTTTGGGTTACTACGCATGGGGGGTTGTTGAATGCGAGACCAATAAACACGCTTGATTCCCTAAGAGCAGCTACTAACAAAGTAATGACGGATATGTATGCGAATCATTTGCAAAGGTTTCCAGCAGAAAATTTAAGCTGTTATTGCCGCTAGAGGCGATTTTATCTAATGTATCCTAAGTGTCAATTACTTCGCTGTAAAAATTTCACTAAAATACAATAAGTTTTTTAAAGAAGTGGTCACTGTAGCGTAGTCGGTAATGCGTTTGACTGCTACGCAGAGTGTCTAGGGTTAAAATCTTGACACAACCTCTTGGCAGACAGTTTGAAACCCACAAGAGTCAAAATTTCCTTTGAAAAGCTTTTTCACTTCGCTGTTCAGGTTCGGCATAAAACTGTAGGTCCCTTCCATTTATGTGCAAATATACCACGAACTACATAGTGGATGCTAAAAGCTCGGATTAGGTCTTCCATGGCTGTTTACTGAGAAATATACAAATTTTAGTTTTAATGTCAAATATCTGACGCATTTTTTCAGAAATTTCAAGTGAAAAAAAATTTTCAAAATGATTAAACACTACGTAATATTCTGAAAGAGATGTTAATTTATATTGACAAGATGTAACTCTACAGGAGTAAGTTAACTCGTTCTTAAGAACAAATATATTCTGATAAAAAATGAACACCAAATAATATCCTTTCACTTATCAGGAAGAATTCCTGCTTAGATATCATGCCCGTCGAATGTTCCATGATATTATTTTATTTAAGTTAAGAATATATGAAGAGAATTAAGGATAAATCAATTTAATTTACACCACGAGCATAAAAATTCATTAGCATTAGATTTTGAAATACGTTTGAAATATTCGCTATTTAATTTGGAAAGCATTCTGTAAAGTAAATACATCGGGAAGTGACGTGATTGAGCTTGAAATATGTGTGTGTATAATCTTGTATATCTTTAATATCATATTTTTGTTTCCAACCTTAAAAAATATATTAAAGATATCAGATTTTTCATTAATGATCTTTTAATCGCAAAATTGCAATTTTGTCTGATTGAATTTATGTTATTGACTAGCAGACTTTTTAGTATGAGCTTGAAATTTTAGAGAAGTAGTTCGCACTATCAAACCTACCCGATCTCGTTTAATTATGTATGCTTAGTTCTTTATTTTTTCTGTGTAGTTAGACGAAACATTTTTTTTATATGAAAGAACATTAAAAAATTGTGATATTCTTAAAAAACAAAACACAAAACCCGAAAGAATTAATTTTAAATATATTACATGGTTGGTTCAAGTCTTCCGCAATATTATTATATATACATACTATATAAAAATGTATAGTATGTATTAGTGATAGGAAGTATCGAGTACTTTTGTGTATTTGGTATCGATACTTTTAAGAAACGAGTATTTTTAAAAAATTTTTTTTTTATTAATTTAATTTTAGCCTTTTTTACTTAGAAAAACTACATATTTATTACTCTTCATTACCCAAATTAAATTTCAATCTGGCAGCATTTTTCACTTCAACCAAAGAACTTTTGTTTTTAACGAATTTTTAAGAAATACGTTGCTACTCCTGTTCCAATGCCATCAAGACCAAACATCTGGGATCATATTGTAAAAAAAAAATTGTTTTTTAGATCCACGTTTTAAAACTATTGGGTTTGACAACGTTTCTCAGACACATACCATATAAAACATTTTGTCTGCTAAACAATCATCATCATCGACAAAAAAGACTCAAACGACGAGAGAGCGAACAAATGTATTATATATTATAATAGGTGCGCGCGACGGTGGATGGACTCATTCGGATCTTCTTCGATACTCTGCTCCACAGCAGCAATATCGTCTCCGGTGCGCATTGTACGGCGTCTCTGAGGATGTGCATTATCCACTAGAGTAAACGTGGTGCAAAACCGATCCATGGTTGCTCGAATTACCGACTCTGCTGGGTGATTATGTCGGCCGAACATTGGACGCAGCGCGCAATGCGTCGCGCGAACCGAACCATTATTTTGGTAATAAATTTGCACGATTTGCAAACGTTGTTCAGGATGAAGTGTATTTATTATGAAATGGCAAACCAAACTGAGCATAAATCAAGTGACAGCTGTCAAAAAGACCAACTCCGAAAAAACTGAAAACCACACTTTTAAAAAAAACAACCTGTATATAATAATATTTTGCCGCGCGGATTTCTAGGTGTCTTACAAACACTAATCCAAAAACTTCTAATGTATGTAGCAATATTTGGGCTTATGCCAGAAGATTGAAAAATCTGCTGGAATACACAAAAATATTTTGCAACTTTTGTAAGAGCGCTATAAAATATCGTTGCGTTCCTTTAACTTCGGTGCCGTCCGAAAGAATTTTCTCAAAAATTGGTCAGATAGCAAACAAAAAAAAAACCGCCTATCGCCTAAACACTTAAATATGATCATATTTTTGGTAATCTGTAATTCATAATTACACAAGTTTGTAAATTAACCATAATTTCAGGCTGAGAGACTTCTTGATTTGTTTTTTAGTGAATTGAATTCAATTTGAAAAGAAATAAGTAAAATTAATGATACGAGACTGAGTACAAGTTTCGATTCGAGTCTGAGTACAAGTTTCTATTCGATACTAAGTACAAATTTCTATTCGATACTTAGTGCAAATATTGGTTTCATACTGAGTACAACTATCGATTCTACCATATACTGAGTACTAAGTATTTTTGAGTACTCAAAATCGATACCTTCTAGAATTGAGTAACACCGATTCTTTTAAGAACCGAGTACTTACTACTTTAAGTATTGATTCTGCCCAGCACTAGTATGTTTATCTTTTGAAGTCAAACTTCTTTTAAACTGTTGCTGCTGACCGAAAAAACAACGAAAATCGTTGTTAAACTCACATCCAAACAGCAACTTATGTACTTGGAATAGCAAAGTGAAACTTCTTAAAGAAAAGTTTTTTCATTTACATTTACTAAACTCAAAACAGAAAAAAAAAAAAAATACTGCCAGAGATTTTCTCAACAGAGAGCCTTCAAACCGCTTGTTTTTCATCATTACATACGCACGCATGTAATTTTAATTGTAAATTTAATTAAGAATTCCGTAAATTCCTTTGATGCCAATTTGCCAAAAACAATAATAACAAAACGTTGACTGGTTTTGCATGTTCACTATTCATGAAATGTGGTTGGTTCACTGAGGTGGGACAGGAGCAGAAGCAAAAGTTACATACCTAAATAACGAAAATCACGAAAAATTAAACGCTCAACTCCACTACGGCTGTTGTTACTGGTTAAGCAAATTGACAAACCAAATGGAACGTACACCGGCAATGATGATGAATGTTTTCATTCCATTTGGAAGCATTTCTCAGCGTTTTCGAGTAAACTATAACGAGCCTTTAATGAATTTAAAATTACCCACTCTATTTGTATGAGTGGAAAGAGAAGTTCTTTCCATTCGGAAATTTATTTTACTTGCTATTTGTGATTTTGACATTTTACTGTGGACACACGCGCGCCGTCATCATCATCATCATTCTCACAGACACACAGGCACGTCATCGTTTTATTAACGCGAGATTAAGCAGCACCGGAATTAAGCAGCTGGATGAATGTGGGTGGAAACGGAAGTGACGCTGCTCTTTGGCCTTCAAAGAGAATTACTAATTTGTGTATGTATGTGTGGCGGCCAGCCACGGGAGATTGCACTCATTTCCTTCATTCAAGGGAGCCTTGAATTTTTCTTACTTTGTTTTTTGTTTTGGTTTTTTTACATTCAAATTGACCGGAATATTTTAATAAAAATCTGTTCCTACTTTTATTTGTTGTATTTATGTACACCATAGATTTCCTCTCTTTGTATTTTGTTTATTTAAGCTCACATTAAAATAAACGGAAATGATTTTTTGATTAAATTGTTTACATAGTCAGAGGTCATCACCCCTCTGCTGTTTGTTTGTTTGTACATTGTAGCATATTTTTGGGGGCTTATGGCTTTTGACTTTGGCATGTCAAAAGATTTTATCATTGCACAGCGAAATTGAAATATTATATATTATTTTCTTTTGATTACTTAAGTGAAATTAACATGGGTGGCCACAAGAGCAAGTAGGAATTTTTAATGCTCTTTAAGTTATGATAATGTAATTTCAACTTTGGGAGTTATGATATTTTATGCATTTATTTTGAAACCAAATAATATTTCGATTAAAATGTGTTGCAAATATATCACTTTTTTAGTAGCACTTAATTTCTATGTGACTGTGATTGATCTAGAAATAGGCAATATTCGATTTTTGCCTTCTTCAATTCCGCAATTTTTTTTTAAACATTATGAGGTGAAACCTCAGACCTCATAAATGGCAAATCAATTTTACTTAATTCTTTCTCATCTGCATGGAGAACAACAATAAAAATTTACATAAAATTCTTTATTGAAACATTTAAACAATAAATTTAGGTAAAAATAGTAGAAAGAGAGAGATAGAGAGAGAGTTAAATACATACATATATATAGTCTAATTTGAGTAATTTACTTTTTGGTATTTTTCTTTTTCTGTTTTGTTATTAACTTAAATTTACTTATTTCTTTTGAAATTTCCTCAATCTACAATATGCTCTTAATGAAAACTCACTGCCTCGCATTGGCACTTGGCTTATTATTTGGCTTTGCTGTTGGACGATCTTTCTTATCACGCTTCATATAGTCATAATGATCGGAATTTACATGCACACCACCACCAACTCCACCACCACCACCACCACCTTGTGATCCACCAGTACCTCCCAACGAACTTGAATTTTTATCGTATTTATAAGCACCAGCAACGCCTGCTTTGGTCGTTGTTAGCAAACCATCATACCGATCGCGTTCACGATCACGATCATAACGATTTCCATAGTCATATGGAGTGCGTACAATTTCCGGCAAATGTGCATAGTACACAATGCGTCGCTGATTTCGTGAATATTCGGGATATTTGACAGATGGAGCATAAGGTGAAACTGGTGCATAACTACCCGCAGGATACGCTGCCTTATCATAAATGTCATTATTGAAGAGCGGAATATAATCACGGGGTTCTGGTATATCATAACGGCGATCGGGATAATTGTAGTACGGTTCGGGATATTGTGGCATGCGTGGGCTATAACTGTCATAGGGGTCATAGTGACGTCGATGTAGATAGTGATCGTCATATTTGTAGGGATCATAGCGTGAATATTGTTCATCAAATCTAAAAACAAGAAAATAAATGGTCGTTATTTAGTTATTGAGGAATTTGTTTTCAAAATATAAAAGGGACACTAACCGATCGTAACGCCTTAAATAAGGATCGTAAGAGCGCGATGGGTACATATCGTAATTATAGCTAGGCGCCATTGCACCATATTTTCTATCATAATGACCTTTCAATAGCGATGCTGGTACTTTCGCTATAGTCGGCTCAGGTATTTCCTTCGCCATATCCGTGTCCTTTTTGGGCTGTGTTATAAAATTAACACGCGCCTGTCTGCCTCTTGTTATATAGCCACCATTTGTAGCATCGGCCATTGTATCCTCATCATCATGAGCTATTGAACGTGCCATATTGCTGGCTGATGTCGCCGCATACGGATCGTTCCAGCTGGATATATGCCTTTGTGAGTAATAATCATAATCTGGATCCATTACTTGCCGCTCTGCTTTTGGTAACTGTTCGGAGTTTCTTTCGGTGCTCTGTAATTGATCTTTCGAAGGATGCACCTGAATCTGTTGACTGCCCACATTTTGTGTAAAATCTTTTAGTAGTCTATGCTGTTGTTGTTGTTGTTGATTTTCTTCTACTCGCGGTGATGTGGTAATCAGACCCTTAGCCTCATCATACTCCAATGTAGAACGTTTATTTCGTATTGCTTTATTAAGGCCCGATAACATACTACGCGCCTCATAGTAATTCGAATCTGTTGGATAATATTCTGGTGATTCATCAAATTCATATCCTTCTAATATTTCAACATCTTGCGGTATATGCATGGCAAACATGGGCTGGAAATTTGGCAGCAGTAGCAGCAATGCCAATTTGAGCAGTTGAAGGTGGCAGCCACCACTCATTTTGACGGCCTCGATGATGCGATGTCAATCTGTAATAGCAAATATTTAAATACAAGTGGAAAAATATATTTAGATACATATGTTGTACTTATAAACTATGTGATTAGAGCTATGCTCGCTGAAGCGTGGCATAGTATGCGTGAGTTATATGCATACAAAATATACCATATTGTACATATGTATATAAACCGAAACAGTGTAACTACCATTAGTGTCCAGCAATTTTAAACTAAGCATCATAAATAATCATTTATTTTTACTCATGCCAAGTACTGCAATGGTATTAAATTAGTAGGGCAAAGGTTCTATAAGCGAAATTGTAGTTATGAGAAGAAACAAATGGGCATTTAGTTGCTTGGACCTACAGTTACATATATGCTGAATCCGAACGGCGAAGAGAAAAGCATTTCATATGCAATTTTTACTCTTGTAGGTTTGCCATTACTGCAACGAGTTGGAGTCGTGTAGAAAAATATGTTTTTCTACTTTTTGATTTTGCCTGTGCCGACATTTGAACCTCGGGACACATACACTTTAGTCTGAAACTCACACTTGAGATTGCTTTACTCCCCAACATAAGAAACGGCACCGGATCCTACTTTATTGTTTCAATAGAATAGGTAGATATCTCAAATACTTAAAAGTTATATAATAGACATACATATTCTAAAGTTAATTGGCCATAATTAATTCCGGAGAAATCTAAAAAAGTTGCAGCAAATACTTCTTCTTTGTGCAGTGATATAAAATTTTTTACATACGTTAGAATATTTCCAAAATTTATCTCTAATTTTTCAAGAATACTTTATAGGTTCAAAAATTATGATAAAATGAAATAATTTTTATTATAATTGGTAGAAGGATTTCAGCCCTGTTTTATACGTTGTATACCATATGTATTTAATCCTTTATAAGGTAGAACTTATGGAATTAACTATTACTTTTGAACCTGCTGCACGGCGCTAATTGGCAAAATTTATCATCTGCCGTAAATATTTTACTTAAAAATTATTATTAGAAAAAAAGAAGAAAATAGAAAATTCCTACATGGTACCACCACAATAGCAAACCTACTAGACTAAAAATTCTAAAAGAAAAACTTTTCATTCGTGTACAAATATAACACGGAACACATGAATGGATACGAGAAGCTTGGCCTAGGTTGCCGTTGTGCCATTAAGAGACGAAGAATTAACAAAAAATTTGGTATCAAATATATTGAATAAGAACCGGTTAGTTTCAGCAGCCCATAACAATTGGAAAAAACATAAATATTTTGTTTTTGCTGGAATTGCCTACAGTTATTTTGTAATTAATATCCTTATAGATAGAACAGTTGCTGGATATAAGAATAAGATTCATTGATTCTAGAAATCCTTGATTCTCACACATTGATAACAATTGCACGATCTTAAATAAATATGACGAAACAGCTGATAGTACACTGGCCTGCTACGTAGAGTGTCCTGTGTTCTAAACTGAGCACAAACAAAACTAAAAAAAAGTAAAAAAAACTCTATTTTTCGACACAGCACCACCTCATGGTAGGCCTTTCGGGTTCGGAATAATATTATAGGTCCATTCCATTCACGTAAAAATATAACACGCACAACATGAGTAAATGCGAAAGCTCAGCCTAGGCCCTCCATGGTCTGTTGTGCCGTTAAAAGGGAGAAATATGGTAAGATCTTAAACTATTTCCTCCAATTTGTATTTTTTTTGTTTGTTTTTATTTTAAACATATAATTTTTTATAATTTACATATATCATCACAATAGCTCACACTACGCGAATATATGGAATAAACGAACAAAATCACAAATATATTTATTATTGTTCCTTTAATTAACCGTCAATTTCTTTAAGCTGATACCTCTCATAAATTTACAGATCTTCAGAATGTTATAGATTCATTTTAACAATTGTTGCATGAATTTCGTAAATGCTGATATATTAAACTTGAAGGATCTATTGCAAATTTTAAATCCAAATTTTTATACTTGATGTTATTAATCATAACTTTATAATACTTTTATCGTATTTGTTTATATTTTGTCACTTTATTAAATTAAATGATTACAACTCACAACTAATATCCACAAGAAACACAATCAGGAAATGTTATCCTTTAAAAGTTAGTGACACGAAAAAAAACTTCAATAGCTCCCAAACTGATTAATCCACAAAGTCAGAATGAATGAAAAAAACCACAACCGATTCATTCAAGTTCTTAATTCCAACTGTTGCTAAAAGTGTACACTAAAAAATCATACTCAACATTTTTCAATGATGAAATGGTGAATGATGAAAACAGAACTAAAAACTATGTCGATTTATCAACTAAATAGATCAGCAAAAACTTCAGGCATCACAACAACATTGCGCCAACACAAATGACAACGAACTCAATGCTGCTGCTGCTGCTGTTACTGCTGCTGCATACTCACTAGTTTGCTGTAAAATAAGGTAAGGTGCACCCAAATAAGCCCGGCTGCCTGCCTGCCTGGCTTTTATATTGAAAATCACTCAACCGCAAGATCAATCTGCAGAATATTTTCTGTTTGTTTCATTCAAAAGCATTTAAAGCGGGAGTTTACGAGCATATGAGTGTAACTAGAATAGTTTCCCAGATATTGTAGCACATAGTACAGCTATTTTGTGCTACAATGATGCCGCTACGCTATGATGAGACAATTCTCTTCTTTAGTTTAGTTATTCTGGTGGAATTTAATGCATCTGTTGTTATTTACGTGTATTGTGTGGCGTGCTCTATTTCAGTGAGAATTATCGCGATGATTCTAGAATTAATATCGCATATGTTTGTAAATGTAACAACACCAAAACCTGCAAAACTCACTCTTTTGTTAAGCCTCACCTTATAATAAAAAATAAAAAAAGTTATACATTTTATACGTACACCGATTAATAAGTTATGGCCAAGGGAAGTTTTTGGCGCAGCAGCCATGAATAACAATGATCGCCATATTTCACACACACTTTCATACATATGTATGTACCTATATGTATGTACATTACCACTTTACTGAGATATGTATTTACACATTCAAATGGTAAACAGTTTGTTTATTGTAATTTTTCGTCTGCAAATTAAACTAAATTTGCATGTTGTAATTTAACACAATTTACATATACTTATTTGAAACTATTCATTATTTGATGACAATTTTTTTCCAGGGGTTTTTTTAAATACGTAGCATCTTTAAAAAAAAGGAATGGAATTTTGGCTTTGTTCTGACTTATTTTCATAAGTACATATATACATACATATGTATGTCCTCAGAGCCTTTCAAATTGTGTCAAAATATTAGGTAGAGTTTTCGACTAATTTAGGTATGTTGTTATTGTTATCTGTATTAGGGGTATCGCATTGATTAAAATACTACTAGACTTACAAATAAGTTCCTGGAAAGTCTGAATAAAACTTCTTCTTTTTTCTATTGAAATAAAATGCACTACAAAGTACAAATTCTAATGAAACAATAGAAATTGAGATGGTCCATTGAATATGTTGAGTTAAGTCTCAGAAAAACCAATGTAAATGAATTCATTCTCAATACATCACAGATCTAAAGATTGAAATCGATTGCCAATGATTTCAAGTTTAATAATACCAACAACTGTGGAGAGTCGAAAGCACTACTTAAAACTTATTCACATTGTCGAATGTGTGCTGTATGTAAATACCCTCTGCTCCGCTAAGGATTAACCGAATAGCCCATTACGCTAACTGAACTCTGCTTTCAGAAAGAGTTTCATAATCATAATGGATCGCTTAGTTAAGTTCTGCCACTGGTTGTGATAATAAAGACAATGAGTTACATAGTTGTTGAATCATTTTTATTTTTAAACATAACTTGTCCACCTTCTCCCTTCTGAGTTGTGGTATAATTATAAAATCTAACAAAAATAGTTTGGAGTGTTGTAATTAAAAAAAAATAAAATATAATAACAATCTTGCAAATCAAGTGAAGTCTACTCAAGTTAATATTTCTACTTGCATACATCTCGAACTTTATGTAAAGGCAAAATAACATATGAACCATATCGAAAACTTAAAAAACATCTACCTAAAGTTTCTGTGGACCATTTGTAGAAAATTGTGAAATCAAGCAGCGAATGTAATTAGCCAATTAAGATTTGGATCTTCATTTTCCCTTCTCTGAAGAATTGCCTGCTTAATCATTCGCATATATGTATAGTGTGAATGTACCATATGTAGAAATGATTAAAATTTACTAACGTATAGATAAGAAACTGGTAAAGCTGCTGTATTCGAACTTCTGAAAAGCCTGGATAAATAATCGAGCCACACACAAGCAAAATTTGTGTAAACAATTTAGAAAAGTGTGTCTTTCAGAATTGTCGAATCTGTCATATCTGGCACTGGTGCACAGATAATCATTGAGCAACTAATAGAACTCCAACTTTTTGTGTGGTCTATGTTGTTTTAATTGCATTTGTTTTTTATTGCGTTGCTGAGCTGAGCTTTTGAATTTTTGGTTCGTTTGATTTGACAACAACAACCGCAAAGAGGTCACAGAGCCGTAGATCCGGTATTGTGTTTGTAATAATTGTTGGAATATATTTTCATTTACCATATCGGCGGAAAACAAAAATAATAATGCACACACAAATAAAACAACCAACCACCAGCAAAAGCAAAAATGTTTATAAAGTTAAAAATGAGTTCCGCAGCAGTTATTTTCACTATATTCACGTTTTGTAGTTAATCGAGAATACAATAGAAAATAATAAAAAGAGTAGGTACAACAATTTTAATGATGTTAAATACTTTACCAGTAATAAATGTTGAATAAATTATATTTATGCCAATTGATTTTAATTTTGTTCTTTTTTTCTCCCTTAGTTAGTATAACTGAATAAGTAAGTTTTTCATATGTAGGAACTACATAAATAAATATGAAATTCATTTCATTAAATAAATTATTATAAACTACTTATAATAAGTTCATTGTTAAAGTCATATTTGTTTTGGGAATGATTTTGTGACATTATCGTAACGTTGAACTCTTGGAAATTTTTTTATTATTTTTGTAACCGTAGAGCAATTGCAGCAAGTTTGAAACGTAATTTGCATCATCGTTGTGTAAAGTTGTGATAATTTGAATACCAACAATGGTATCTACTAAATCGGCATCATTTGCATAACAAACAGTTTATGTTTTTATTATTATGTATTTCCTACGCTTATATGGAGGATTTTATTTATATAATGCTATAATGACAATGTTAAAAAAAAAACTGTAGTATTTGTAACTAATTTAGTTTCAATTAGAATAAATTTAATTTTATTAAGGCTACTCAAAGTTTCCATGCATGCATGAATCACCAAATGCATACATGCATGTATGGTATAAAAATATTTAAACCTAGATACAAGCAAAGTGTATTTTATTATTTTCTATGGATTGCTGAAAGAACTATTGTCGAATTGTCCTTGGAACTGACCAAGGTGAGTTTAGACGATGTCTCCTTAAAACCTAAAAACAAGCGGTCTTTCGTCAAGAAGCCAAAATCAGAAATGTAAAGTTTCGTTCCTGTGAATAAATCAGATCTTTCTTGATGAAAAGTGAAGGGTCTACTTTGATTACTTATGAAATATCAAGCCAATTGAATGTAGTTCAGTCTTTCTATTTGAATCATCACTGGGCCCAACAGTTCTTCATTATAATTCTATAACTAAAACTTGAAATATTTATAAGCCATTCACTTCACGAAGAATTGTGCTTTAGAGTTTAAGAATATTTTAGGGTCTAAACTTACATATACAGGCTGACAATTAAAAAGTGTATACAACTTTCTTCGCGCTATAGGTAAAGAATCTTAATTTTTCTGCAATTTTCTTCATTCTTGTATTATTCTACGTAATCGTGTGTACATCTGATGTAATTTTTGTGTGGTCTAGATTTCAATTAGTTCTTTATTTTAATATGTCAAATAATCGGTCAACTATTATAACATTGCACCAGCTTCGCATTGCTCGTCGTTAGTTTCTCGTGCAGTTAAACGGTTTAAAGAGCTGAGTCATGAAAGTGATCGTAGAGGTAGAAAACCCACCGGCAATACTTCCAGGAATCGCAAAATCATTCAAAAGCGGGTGCAGCGTAATTGAATCGGTTTCCATGAGAAAAGTTGCCCTCGAAACTGGCATCAGTCATGAGTCAGTTCGACTTATAGCAAAAAACGAACTAGGACTCAATGCTCATAAGCTCCAAAAAGACCAGTTACTTACGCATGAAAACAATCGCGTACAACTCCAAAGATGTCGCCTACTTCAACATCGGGCCGCAGTAATTGAATGGGAAAAAATTGTCTTCACAGATGATAAGCTGTTTACTGTTGAACAAGCGCATAACTGTCCAAATGACAGAAACTGGTCTGTTATGTTTGTTATACAAATGATGCCGACTGGCAAACAGAGGCTCACGCACCATCATTCGTCATTCAACATCGCCAAAATCCGCAAACCGTTATGGTACGGGGATGCATTTGAGCAAATGGCAAAACAAACTTGATTTTTGGGGAACAATGAGACAAAATAAACCGCCGTGAACCGTGAAATTCTGGAGGCTATGGTACTACCCTGGGCCCAACAGTAGTTTGGCGGTAATGATTGGACGTTGCAGCAAGACTATGCGCCAACACATAGATCCAAAACGACACAAAAATGGTGCAGGGCTTATTTTCCTGATATTACATCTCAAGAATGGCCACCATATTCACAGGATCTCAATCCGATGGATTTCAGCATATGGTTCACTTTAGAGGCCAGGCTCTGTGCTAAACGTCATAAAAATTTGCAGTCCTTGAAACAGTCGTTGCGTCGTGAATGGGACCCAATAAAATGTTTCCAAACGTATGAAGCTGTGTATTCGTGCCAAGGGTGGCCACTTCGAAACCGTGGCTGAATATATTTTTACTCAAGCATTATGTTACCTTTTCTCTTTTTTAATTGCAATGATTTTTTATGTCCAAAACTGTTGAATATACTTATTAATTGGCACTCTGTATTAAAAAATGTGAATTAAGACCACAATTTTAGGTTCAGTTTGGAAGCTGGATATTGATGACAGAGCCTTATATTTTGGATATGTCGAAGTTCCTTGCTTAAACCCACTAAACCAACCATTTGATTCCATAGCGTCATTTCATTCTATACGTTTGATATCACGCTTCCACTTGAACCCATTACAAAAAAATTATCTTCCAAATTAAAATGCTTCTACATTTACGAAAATGTTCGTTTATGGTATTTATTTAACAAATCAATGCGATTGGTTCGCTAGATTAGCTGCAATTGCATTTTCCTTCGCCACCGTCAAACGATGATCAAAATCCTCAATTAGATTTTCTTTCATTTCAATCATTTGAGCACAATCCATTTCGAGAAAAACATGTGCCGCTTGACGAAATTCTATCGAGTCGCGTATAAATTTTTGCAAATCAGGAGCTTTTTCCAAATACGCACGTTTCTCCGCGGATAGATAAGAAGAATCTATTATCGGGTGTGGTGTAATTTTATGTTGTTTCCGCTGTATCTTGTGATCACGCCAGAGCGATCCCCAATCTTTGATTTCTTGTAGTAATTGCTCTTCATAACTGAAAAAGGTGAAATTATCTAAATTCAAATGAAGACATGGGTACCTTAATTAGTACACCTACCTTTTAAGATCAACGCTTTCGTGTTCATCCAGCGCTAATACCAATCAAAGAAAATGTTAAATAATTTTCTTTATTGCTTTGTATTTACTTACAATCTTCCAGTGTAATATTGAAGACACTTCGTGTCATCGATTTACGCCCTATATTTAAATTCGCTAGCGATTCGTCCAGATCCATGCTGGTTTCGGCTTCTGCATCAGTCAAAACTGGCGGTTCCATACTTACAAAATCATTGAATCAAATGTAAATCGAATTTTTGCTCACTTTCCGTCTCTCTGGCAGTTTCTTTGAATTGTTAAATATTACGCTTCATTTGGTGTTAGTGTTGCCAACTACTTTAGGCGTTTGGATGCCTTCTTTGGCATATGCTGTTGATCAGCTGTTATCAACTTTTTTCATTTTTCGTACATACTAGGGCCGTAACGAATATTCGCTTTCATATATACGAAACCGAAATATTAGCCTAGTTTAACATGTGCGAATAAAAGGATTAAGTTGTTAAACCTCTTCTTCGTTGTATTGTCGTTCTTCATGAACTCTTCAATAGCACTGTCAGCTGGAGTTGGTCTTCCTTCTCATGAGCATTCTCTTCATTCGTATATGGGTATCATCGTCCTTACGCGCCAAATAACATTTATAACTTTTTTTATCCTGTTTGTGCCAAACTGTTCTTGTTATGCATACATTTTAATTACAGAAAACATAAAAAGTGTAGCAGTTTGTGTCTACATTTCGTAATTGTTCCTTTAAAGAGTAGAAATTGTATAAAATTTAAATCGAAAGCAAGTTCTGAATTTTGTGTTTGATCAATAATTAGAATCGTTTTTTCATTATCTATCTATTTCGTTGACAGTTTCACTTTCAATATTAATACTTTTCATCATACAAAGTTTCCGTATTTCATCAAATTTACTAGATAATTCCAATGCTTTAATCCATTCATTGCTGTTTTTATCTGAATACTTAGCCATATTTTCGCATATTTTCAAGGTATGTTTAAGAAATCTAAAACGAGAAATTATTCGAAATTAAAAACATGATTGTTATATACATACATGTATTTGTAAATGTGTAATTGTATATTACCTTAACAATTTATTGGTGCTTTGTTTATCAGAGAAGAGAATTTCATCGCTATTACTTTGCTGAATTTTTATAAACACAATAGTTATGCATTTCAAAATACCACTCATAGTGCAAGAAATCTTCGGCAATGTTGCCAACATTTTCTCCAATGTTCTACGTCGTTTTGAATGCAATTCACGTTGTTCCAAAAGTATTTGACGCGCATTTATCGATTCGCTGTAGTTTACGCATGTTTGTGTTAACAATTGAGAGATTTTTAAAATGAAATTCATTAATTCCGATTCCTTTTTTGGGCGTTGAAAAATTTTCATAACTTTACAATCAATATCTATAAATTGCAGTTCTATTGCTTCTAAATACGAGGAACTCATTGCTTTCAGTCGCACTTGTGTTATGTTCAATGCATTTCTGGTCAAACAATTCAAATGAAATTTGCTTTCATAATTGCTGAGGGAATAGGAAGCGTTTGAATGTTTATTTGTTGGTCTTGTTGCTAGTAGATTCAATGATAAATGCAATAAAATGCGACATATTGCAACATTATTAATGGCATTCATGGTCACCTCACCATGACTAACTTTATTGCGCAGGCGTGGCCCGTTTGGTGCTACAAATATATCGTACATATATTTAAATGTGCCTTTCTCTAGTTCCACGCCAGTAATATTGCCATTTGAATATAATTTATTCTTTTTATGCATATCGGTTGCAACAGTACCAACAAGCGGAACATTTGCTTCGAATATGGTGTCCATTGTTATGTAGCACTCATTCAATTTCGCACTAGCATCATAATCGTTTGCATGCGCGTAAATTAGTCTAAGCAACAATTCAATTTGTGGTAAAATTAATATTACGAATTTGTAGTAACTCTTATCGTTGTAGTATTGAAATAATTGTAGCCAATAAATTTTGTATTCCTCTCTAAGCCATTTGCAATTGGATAGAGTTTGATTTGCCTCATCATCAACGCACAAAACTGTTGTATTTATATTTTCCCAATTGAATTTTGTTAAAAATTCCGCAAAATGTTCAATTTGTGTACGCTCTTCTAATTTAAAGTGAGTGTCTTGTAGCTTGAAACCCAAAGAATGTATTGTCAATAGCAACACATTTACATAGTATTTAGGAATCTCCATCGGTTGAGGGAAGCCATGCCACACTATATTTCGCAGATTAATTGAAAGTGGTGTACCGAGTAAAACTTTTAAAAATATAATCTGAAGAAATAGGCATCAATAAATGAAGTGTTTAATTTGCTTAATATATGCACGTAACTACCGTTTCTAAGCCAAATACTTTAATTAGCTCTTGTGTACTAAGTAAGTCCCGCAGAAGATGTGGAGGCGCACGTTGTCCCTGCGTGCATGAATAGTATACATTGGCAAGCGCATTCTCCAGCATGGATGTCAACAGCAAAATGTGTTCAACGGTTGCAGTTGCTGTGTCGTTTCTATTGACGCTGTTATTATTAAGGCTTTCATATAAAAAGCTGACATTATTGCCTAGCCATTGTAAATGTAAGTAATCAATTTCGATAACTTCGTCGTGCCCAATTTGTATAAAAATTGGACAAAGTTGTTGATAGCAACGTGCATAGTCTTCGTATTTATAATTCGACAAATCTAATGGGTAGTACAAATTAATATAAATGTCTATTTAAATGTATCGTATTTATCGCAACATACCTTCAATTTTCGTGCAGCTTTCCTTTAAGAAGAGTTTATCAATTTCCTTGAAATTTATCACTTTATTAGCATAAAAATACTTTTCTATATTAATTAAAGCCTGATTTTGTTTATACACATAAAATATTGATATCTCCTTATTTATTAAAGTTGATAGTTGCATATTTTACATTATTATTATTACATACTTAAAATAAAGTAGATAACAATTAAACAATGTTGTTACGTTTAGATTCGCTTTATATTTTGTTTCTCCGCTTTAGTTTTTTGTTTTTCTTTCACGTTTCGTTTGAGCAGGGTTGCAAATTAAGTTTTTATGTATATACCAAATGAATGTTAAAAAGTGTAGCGCCGTGGTTACATTGAAAATTTTGTTCAGCGAACACTTTGGGCTCGGTTTGCGATGCACCCAGGATATCGTGTTCGCTGCAACAACAATTTCGCGGAGTGAAATTTTCTGGTATTTTAACTCAGTAATCTTGTGTTATTCGTGTGTTATTTTATGCCGAGCCCAAAAATCGAAATCGAGAACATTCCTTATAAAACTTTTACACAAACCAAATACCCAAATACTTTTTTGCGCTGAACAGAGCTAATCCATTTGCAATTCTAACAAACACATGTACAGTTTTTTAAAAAAAGTTTTCATATCTTGAATGAAATCTATACACTTAATACATATATTTTTTTTCACAAAAATACTGTTTTACCCTTGTTGTGATTGGTGTGGTCGACGTCGTTGTCAGTTCTATCTCAACGTCGACATCAGCACCACGTCAATGCTAAATCGGTATTTACTAATGATGTTGTGTTGACGTTGGCATGTTATCGATAATTTAGGAAAAGTAAACGTCACCTCTAAATTGTTTGCGTCAGCTGTTTCATTTTGTTTACAATTTGTCTCGAGAAATGTTTTTTATTTCGGATTCAAGTGACAGTTCAAACGATAAAGAAGGTAAAAAAAAATCTGCAGCTTCAAAGAAAATTTATGAAACAAAGATCGGAAATCTTTGATCTTCCGGATAGTAAGTATGTACAAGAATCTGACATGTTACTGGCCAATATGGTTTACTATGTACTGCACTACTTTATTACAGATTTGTTGATAATTTTCTGTTGGACAAATGTGCGTTTAAATTCGTTTTGGAGAAAATAGCGCCTTCGACGAAGCATGGTGTACGATCCACATTCATTTCGAACACATTGAAGCTAACAGTAATGCTACGTTTCTTGGCAACGGTACGATGCTGGCGAAAGAAACTATTGGCTTTAAGCTACATATTTATGAACGTAATAAAATTACATTTTACAAAAATAACTTTTGAATAGGTGATGCTGGTTATCCTCTGTAGCCATATTTAATGCAGAAGGGTGTCCAGAGGCTAGTATACACGCAAAAGCGAGGAACATTGTAGAAAGGACTATGGGTGTTCTAAAAAATAGATTTCGTTGTTTACTCGACGCTCGTCAACTGCATTATAACGAAATTGCAACGAGATTCACAACAAGATTGCAAATAGCGAATTCAGGGAAGATCATTTTGAAATAGATAACTCAAAAAATTTGCAAAATGTTGTTCAAGTCGTTGCCAAAAATTGTGTCGTTTCTATTCAACGTCAATATGATTTAGTCGATACCAAGGATGTGTCAATAGATGTCAATTGTTATCGAAATCGACAACAGCGATGCCAATTAGGAGCTATCAATATTTTTCGTGTCGACGATGCCAACCATAATAAGGGTGATTGATTATGTATGTTTCTCAATATTATTTGTTTTATACTTACTTTTGCTACAACAAGCTTTGGCTAGACTTCTTCAAGAAAATCTTATCTCTCAATAAGTTGCACACTTGTACACGGTCATACTGATAAAACTAAATCTCTAAATTAAATATAAAACGTCAGCGTTTAGTTCAGCTTTGTCTCGGAACCGTTAAGATGTTCGATCATTGATTGATCATGCGAAATTTATAGCATCATAAAAAAAATATAGTAACAATAGGCTACGAGACCACCAGCATATGTATAATGAAATTCACATTTTATGAGCACATAAACAATATAAAAAGAATTACTAAATACGATGAAATTTTCCGTTAAAAAAAAGCACAAAAAATTAGCTACGAGGTAAATACGTACATAAAACAAACACTCCAGAGTAAAGTGCATTTACCATAGTTAAATATTTGTGGCGTAGTGGTAGTTGGATTCTTACCCAGAGTGTTTGGGGTTTCAATCTCGCCATAGGAAAAATCAAAAAGGTAGAAAAAAAAATTTGCCTTTTGGCAGACAATGGCAAACCGACAAGAGTAAAAATTGCCTATGAAAAGCAATCGTTCAGATTCGGCATAAAACTTTAGGTGCCTTCCATTCATGTAAAAAATCTCGGCCTAGGCCCTTGCGATGTTTCGATTTGAAAGCAGTGAGCATACTTTCTTCAAAAAAAAAAATTCCGGAGCTGAGATTTATTTAATCCTACAGTGCATTTGAAATATATTCATACATTCTCAATTATTTATTGTTAATAAACTTCTTTCATTTCTAGACCCACATGTCACTTATCGGTAATTCATTAATTTTTAATAAAATATCCAAAAAAAAAAAAAAATTTTTCAAAGTCACATCTTAGTACAGTCATTTCATTACAAAACTAAGGCAATAAACTGAAAAAAATAAAAAAAAAAACACTTGTGTACTCCAAATTAGTTAAGAAATACTGGCTAAAATCTCACGAATGAGCGAAAACTTTGTTCTAAGTAGTTTATATTTGAAAGAAAGTACATTTTTCTTCAGCACTCCACCTGGAAATTAGAGGCGACATTGTTTCTCAACTTTGATAACATATCGCTAAATTACTAGTTATTAACCAAACATTATTCAAATCAATTAAACAAACTTCTTATCAGCACTTATGAACCATTTCTCTTAGTTGTTCTATTGCACTATAAAAAGAATACAAATTTATCGGCAGGCTTCACTTTCTCAGGGAACGTTAGTTTGTGTAAATAAAAATGAAGACGCGCATCGTTTTTTTATTGTGGTACTGAAAGAATATTTACCAATATTTTTTACTTTTTTGATAGCTAACAAATTTCACATTTAACGTTGCAGTATATTCAATATAATTTTGAACACTTTGGCTAATTTAGAGAATTATGAAAATCATGGGAAAAAATGCGATCTAAAACACAAATTTGGCAGCAAAAAGTTTCCGCGAGATTTCGGATTTGGTATCTCAACAGCAGCTTACCAAATTGAAGGCGCTTGGAATGAAGATGGGAAGGGTCCATCTATTTGGGATACCTTCACTCATGAGCATCCGGAATTGATTGATGATCATACAACTGGTGATGTTGCAGCCGATTCTTATCACCGCTTTGAAAAAGATCTTGCTGCTTTAAAGGAACTTAAGGTGTGTTTCTGCTAAAGCTGAGAAGCCTGAGTGGGTATAAAAAGTCCCAATTTTAATAGCTTGAAATGATTAATTGATTAGTTACTGTTTGTAAAGCTTTTATATATTTTGTAGGTTGATCATTATCGGTTTTCTATCTCTTGGCCCAGAATATTGCCAAATGGTGATATTTCCTCAAAAAATCAGAAAGGCATCGATTATTACAATATGGTAATTGATAAATTGCTTAGCAATGGCATTGAGCCGATGGTCACCATGTTTCATTATGATTTGCCGGAAGAATTAAATAAATTAGGTGGATTTACCAATGAAATTATGATTAAATATTTTAAATTTTATGCGGATATGCTGTTTGAGAATTTCGGTGATCGTGTCAAATTATGGATAACGTTCAATGAGCCTTGGGATTTTTGTAATCCGGGATATGGCAAAGCAAACTATCCACCCATGGTACAAGCTCCTGGTGTGGCAGATTATATTTGCATGGATGTTGTTTTGAAGGCGCATGCAACAGCATATCGCCACTACAAGTCGAAGTACTTTAGAGAGCAAGGTGGCAAAATTGGTATATCGATTCAAAGTATCTTTTTCTATTCGAAAACAAATAAAACTGAAATCGTTGATCGTGGATTACAATATGCGGTAAGAGTCTTGCACAGAGTCTAGTATTTCAATTGATGATTTTGTTTTGGTATTCTGGTTGAAAACTTTAAACTCATTCAATTATTCTTCAACATACTTAACTTAAACAATATTTCAGTTAGGTTGGCTGTCGCATCCCCTCTTCAGTAATTCGGGAAATTATCCACGTACCATGTTAGAAGATATTGCTAACAACAGTTTGAAGGAAGGACGTGCTTGGTCGCGCTTGCAATCAATCAAACAGCCGTGGTTGTCTATAATACAAGGTTCTGCAGATTTTTTGGGCTTAAACTACTATACCTCTAGATATATTGAGGAAGTCGATCCACCAAGTGGTCATGTACCGTCTTGGGAACATGATTCACGTGTGACAAGATCAATAGATCCGGCCTGGAAACGCGGTAAATCGTCCTGGATGTATTGCGTACCGGAAGGGCTAGAAGATTTACTCAAGTAAGGCCAGGCTTTCTACAGATTTATGATATAGTATACTCTAGAGATATAAAGATGCGTTATTTATTTAATGCTTGCAGATGGATACGCGACAATTACAATAACGTTGAAGTCATTATTACTGAAAATGGTTGGTCCGACGAAGGGCAATTGGATGATAATGATCGCATAGACTTTTTAAAAGTACCTTATACATTCATTTATAAGCTGTATATCGTTCTTACTTATGCTCCTAATTTTAGGCGCATTTGCAAGCTGTCTTGAACGCTGTGAACAGTGGCTGCAACGTTACACGCTACACATTCTGGAGTTTAATGGATAATTTCGAATGGCAAAAGGGCTATACGTAAGTTAACTATTTAATGCTTACTTTTGTCATTACCTTACAATAAATTTTCTTGCAGTGAAAGGTTTGGCCTGTATCACCTTAACACGGCAAGTGAAAATAAGGAACGTACTCCTAAAAAGTCAGCGCATTATTACAAGAGTGTGATAGAAAGTAGAATGGTTTCTGAGACTGGTGTATGGACTGTGTAACATTTTTATTACTACAATAGCATTAGGGGTTACAATAAATTTTCTAAAACACATGATGGCCGCACTGCATTTGCAATTGGAATTAGTTGCTAAAATTTATAATAAGTGTTGAATTTCGTTGCAAAGCATATGTCTTCCATCAGATTCTTATGATTGTTGCAGCCAGGCCAGGGATTATTTTCCATTTTTTAATACATACTCGTAGTTAATTATTTTAGAAATCATGACCCATGGGATACAACTTTTCCTACCTTTTAATCTTTGAAATCCAATAAAAAAAAATCATGACAATACTGCTTATAAAAGTTGGAGCGCTAAAATCTGCATGAAATAAATCGAGGTTCATTTTTTATAGAGTATAGTTGTTTAACTTGATTTCATGAGTCGCCTTAATGGCCATAGATTACTCCACAACTCGATCTCAGTTTTATGTACACTATGTATATGTCGAAACATTCTCTATTATAATGCTATGAAATCACAGATTTCAAAATGTTGATGACAAAAAATAAATCTATCCTGAAAGAAAGTATGTATTTTAAGTAAATATCCAATTATATAATGGATTTTTCAATAGGGACATCATAATTTTGTATTTAAATAAAACGTAGAATAATAATTTCTTCAAACTTTTGCAGAGCCAAATCGGAGATGTTTCGGCGCTTTAAATGATCAAGTAAGGTTGTAAGCAAAGATCTGAGAGATTCCCAATTCCTGTGAACAGCGTGGAATCAACTTGTTTGACTTATTTTGAACTGAAGTACTTACGACTGCGATATTTTTGGTACTTTGACCGGTGAGGTGCGTTGTCTACTAGCACAGGAGCATTAAATAGTTAATATGTTGGCTCGAATTTATCCACCATAGGACGCACAGCCTGTCTGGTGGGAATTATTACGACTGCAAATTGGAGTGCTCTTAAAGTTACGAAAGCCGACTCAGAATTTACGAAGTAATTTTTAATAATTCCCAGCGTTCCTCGTCCGTAAACTACACCCTGACAAAAATGTTAACCTTGAAGGACGATTTGACATTTTGAATATGACCTGTGGATCCGACCATTTAAGTTTTTTTTTTGTTTTCACTTAAACTTATGGCATCTACTTTGCAGGAGCACCATGGTACATAAGAAATACCAATATTCATAAAGACCTCAATGTACCCATGGTCGCTGATGATATATAAAAATTTTAAATATTTAAAACATTACCCTGAAATAGTCGGACAAGAAGCTTACTGCAGGGCCAATACCTATAGATCTTGATATAAAATCAACTAGCACAATTAGTCTGGTTCTACACGGACCAGGAAGGAGGCTGAACATTATTTCTTCACATTACACATTATTACACATTACACATTATTTCTTCTTCACAAATCATTTTCATACTTTTTTCTTGTAAATTCAGTCTACTAAAATCTATGCGAGACCCTTTTAATATAGCAATAAACCCACGCACTGGCATGGAAACTGGCTTTTATTTTATGTTATATGAAATCAATAAAAAATAAACGATAAAAAAAACTTAAACTTATCAGTCATTAAATTATATTGACAAATAAAAAACTCAAAATAAATGACATAATAAAAAAATTACACGTGTTATTTATTCAAAGTCAACGCCCAGTATGATTATTTTATCAAATGACGCATTACTTACACTGGAGTTCAAGTACTTTATCTTTGCCATAATAAAGCGAATGTAGGCCACGCAAAATCATTGCCCAGCCTGGTATTAATTAGAGACCTCATACATATTCACCTCTTGTGAGGCACAGGGAGCCAACTACGTCTGACCGCCATCTAATTTGTTTTTCTGCATCTCACTCCATCCCATGCCGATCGAGTGTGCTTCGACTTCAACTGTTCTGCGCCATGTCATTTTAGGACGCCAGCTCGCCTTTCCGTCTGAGCTGCCATTTTCTGCATCTTATTATGCAGTCAATTTATTTCGCAAAGTTCTTCATTTGAGATGCGGTTTGGCCAGAAAGCCTGAAGAATAATACGAAGACAACTATTAATAAACGGCTGATGCCTAGGAGTACTGGCAACTGTCACCCTCCATGTGCTGCAACCATAAAGTTGGACTGATTCGATGTTTGATCGAAAAATTCGGAGTTGTTTGCTTTTCGTGGTGATAATGTTGCACCTCCATATTTTAGTGAGCATATCAAAAGTCGCCTTAACCTTGCTAATCCTGTTGCTGTGATCTGCCTCAGTGCCGCCAGCATCTGCCGCCATTTTACTACATGTGTAGCTAAGTATACAAAACTGTTGACCTGCTAAAGTGGTTGGCCCGCATCACTGAGGTGGCATTGGCAGTTTTGGTTGCATACCACGCTAAGTTGTTTTGTATTACCTACATTGATGGTCAGGCCCACTTTTTGTTGGCCTCTGATTCTGTCTTGAGTGCCATCTAATGCAGATCCAGAATTCTTGGTGCTGGTAAGCATATATTGTCAACGCAGCTTCGATATCATTGCCCAATGGCATCTCAACTTCTACTCTGTGGTGCATAACCAAAGCCACACGCTAATTTTATAGCGTTTATAGCGTATTTGGTTGCATACAACGCTAAGTTGTTTTGTATTACCTAGCGCGACCGGTCGCGAAAAAGGGCAATGCTCGTATTGTATTGATTTTAAGTACTTAGAATCTCAGATTTATATTTTTCACTTTCCGCGAATGCGCTATAGTTATGCACCATACTGAATTGCAAAACAACATGGTCTTAAACTCGAAAGTTTATACATACATATGCATAGCGCTTCCTTAATTTGCAAAAGCTCCAATACGCATTTTCTTAATTTTTCACGAGAAGTAAAAAACGTTTTAAAACTTTAATATTTGTATTATTGTTTTCAAAAAAAAGTAAAAACGCGTAAGTTTTCGGTATATGACTCCAACATTTTTGGCCGATGGTCACGCCTGATTACAATCCAACTCGATTTTGATTAAGTTGATGTTTGGGCTTTAGCAAATTAAGGCAGCTATATATTAAGCTTCGCTCTAAACAAAAACATTCTTATCAGCGCATATGAACTATTCCACTTCACAGTTCTGCACTATATTCAGTACTGCACTATAAAAAGATTTAATATTTATCAGTAGCTCGCACTTTCTAGGGGAACGCTGGATTGTGTAAATGAAAATGAAGACGTGTATCACTTTTTTATTGTGGTAATAAAAGAATAATTATCTCTTTGGTAATCATTATAGCTAATAAATATCACATTTATTATTGCAGTATATTCAATATAATTTTTGACACTTTGGCTAATTTCGACCATGATGAAAACGCTGGGAAAAAATGCGAACTAAAACACACATTTGGCAGCAAACAATTTCCGGAAAGTTTTGCATTTGGTGTCTCAACGGCAGCTTATCAGATTGAAGGAGCTTGGAATGAAGATGGAAAGGGTCCATCAATTTGGGATAGCTTCACTCATGAACATCCGGAAATGATTGATGATCATTCGACAGGTGATGTTGCAGCCGATTCTTATCATCGCTTTGAACAAGATCTTGCTGCTTTAAAGGAACTTAAGGTGTGCTTCTGTCTGAGGGTTGAAATCTAATTTGGGTTTGACAGTCGATCCTCTTGTATCATTATCTTTTTTTGTTTTTAGGTTAATTATTATCGTTTCTCGATCTCATGGTCCAGAATATTACCAAATGCTGATGTTTCCTCGAAAAATCAAAAAGGCATCGATTATTACAATATGGTAATTGATAAATTGTTAAGCAATGGTATTGAGCCGATGGTCACCATGTTTCATTATGATATGCCGGAAGAATTAAATAAATTCGGTGGGTTCACCAATGACATTATGATTATATATTTTCGATTCTATGCTGATACGCTATTCGAAAATTTCGGTGATCGCGTCAAATTATGGATAACGTTCAATGAACCTTTCGATTATTGTATACCGGGATATGGCAATGCCAACTATCCACCCATGGTGCATGCTCCGGGCGTGGCAGACTATCTCTGTATGGATATTACGCTGAGGGCGCATGCATCTGCATATCGCCTTTACAAGTCGAAGTACTTTAAGAAACAAGCTGGCAAAGTTGGTATAACGATTAGTAGTCGTTTTTATTTTTCAAAATCAAATGATGCTGATATAGTTGATCGTGGAATGCAATATGCGGTAAGACTGTACGAGTATGTGTCGGATGAGTTCTATTTAACATGAGGCCAAAAGAATTTTGAATATTAGACATTTTCATAAAAAATTAATTACGAGTAGTGGTTTAAAGTTGTTTTGGTTTAATGAATCTTGTAATTTACTCTCCGAAACTCTTCAAGGTTAAGAATATTTTGAACAAGTCGCATGTTAAACGTACCATTCGGAACCGATATGTATATAATCGTTTCGTTTAAGGTGTTACCTTTTAAACATTTCAGTTAGGTTGGCTAGCGCATCCCATCTTCAGTCAATCGGGAAATTATCCATACATTATGATAGAGGATATCGTTAGTAACAGCCTAAAGGAAGGCCGAGCTTGGTCACGCTTAAAGCCAATCAGAGACTTGTGGTTGGAGATAATAAAAGGTTCTGGAGATTTCTTGGGCTTAAATTATTATACCTCTAGATACATTGAGGAAGCGAAGCCACCAAGGGGCCAAGTGCCATCTTGGGAATATGACTCGCGTGTGACTTATCCATTAGATCCGGCTTGGAAGCGCGCGAAATCAACTTGGTTGTATTGTGTGCCGGAAGGACTGGAAGGCTTACTCAAGTACATTAATGCATTTAATTAATTATATTCTATATTAGATATTTTTTACACTTGTAGATGGATACGCGACAATTACCATAACATTGAAGTCATTATTACTGAAAATGGTTGGTCGGACGACGGGCAAATGGATGATTCTGATCGCATAGACTATTTAAAGGTGCTGGATTTACTCTTCCACATAAATACATACATACATACATATTTACATACATATTTACATACATTTATTCTCACGTGTTGGCGTGCTAATTGCTGACACTAATTTTAGGCACACTTGCAAGCTGTTTTAAACGCTGTGAACAGTGGCTGCAACGTTACACGCTACACACATTGGAGTTTAATCGATAACTTCGAATGGCAAAGAGGCTACACGTAAGTTAACTATTTATTTACTTTTATATATGCGTGATTCCAACACTTTAACATTGCATTACGTTCACTTTGCTTGCAGTGAAAAGTTTGGTCTGTACTACGTTAACATGACAAGTGAAAATAAGGAACGTATTCCTAAAAAATCAGCACGTTATTACAAGAGTGTGATAAAAAATAGAATTATTACTGAGAACATTGTGTGAATGGTGTAACACTTGGAATTAATGTGCACAAAAGATGCAGTGTGTAATTTTAATTATTTGTTTGACAAATGTTGGGAATTAGTTTTATTATAAAACAATATCGAGGGCACCTTCTCATTAAATTTTTAAAAAACATTTATTAAATCCTGAGTGTTAAAAATTTAAAAAATAAGTGTAATGCAAATTTATAATTACATATTTATATTCTGCAGGTGCTGATTTTAATTGGAAAGATTCAGATTGTAAGCATACACGCTAAAACTCATGTTACTTAAAATGATTTTTTTTTCAGCTGTTTAAAGTATCTGCTAATATGATAAAGGATCAAATAGAGTTACCCAAGCTATATAAATCATTGTTAAAACTTTATTGTAAAATTTAAATATACGAGTACATACATATGTATTTGCATAAATAATAACTGAATCGTTCAATATATAATATTTAATTTTAAATTAAATTCACACGGGAATATTCATTCATGCATACGAATATGTATAAAATTTTGCAATCTTCGAAAAATCTTCACAAGTTCTTCTTCAAATGTAATCTTTTTGTATTCCGTAATTGTTACTAAAAACATGACCCAAGTAATTAATTTAAAGCTACCACACAACAGAAATGAGACTCAACTGCTTCTAGTTTTTATTATCATACATGTCACCTATACACTGCGCCATCTAGTGTCTAGTAGCTTACGTTTTTAAACATTTGTATCAGTATTGCTTAAGCTGTAGTTGGTCTCAAAGTACTGGCATTAAGTGCTTTTAAATGCAACACTGCACAATTGCCGCAAAAGAATGCAAAATTCAAAGCAAAACAAAGCAAATGGGCCAAAATTAATGCAATACAATATTATTTAATTTTAAATTTTAATGAAACAAAAGTTATTACAAGTGTTTAAATATTTATTAAGCTAAAAAACCATCTAAAGTAGAATCGTTATTAAGTGGTAATGGATCAACGTGCTAATTTTTTGGCGCTTATTTTATTGGATGCACTGGAGGATCAAAATGAGAGGTCTGAGAATGCGTGTGCTTAAATAAAACTGAAAGTAGATAAACAAGAATTTGTAATTATATTTGCATATCCATATAGCGATATTTATAGTATTCTTGAGAAAACGAAAGCAGATCCCAGCTATGTGGCATTGGAGCGCGGTATTTCTCCACTACATTATGCTTGCGGCATGGAGAACGAAGAGATGGCGGTAAATGTAGCATGTACTTTTCTCGCCAGAGGCGGTAAATAATGAATATGTTTTTTTTTTTTGTTGAAATTTTTTAATAAAATTTATTTAATACGATCCATTCTTATGTTTTAGCTGATCCAAATGTACGCAGCACAGAGAATATAACACCATTGCATGTGGCAGCATTGTATGGTCGTGTGAGGATTGTTGCAGCATTGCTTGTGCGTATCACCTTAACGTAGTTGTTTAAGTGTGAAAAATCGAACTTCTACCAAGTCCAGCCCTTCACTTTTAATGGCACAACAGCACATGGAGGACATAGGCCGACCTTTTCGCATCCACTCACGTTGTGCGTGTTATATTTGTACAGGAACGGAAGAAACCTACACTTTAATACCAAATCCGAATGGCGAAGTGAAAAGCTTTTCATAGGCAATTTTTACTCTTATACACTCTGCGTAGCAGTCTAACGCACTACCACTACGCCATAGCGACCATTTACCAAGTCCAGTCCTAGTTAGAAGTTTTTCAACACTTTTGAGAAACTAATTTTTTATTCCCTAATCACTTTCGAAACTCATATCTGATTCATAACAACAGAACTCTCTAGGCCGAACACTTTTTCAACATCATCAGTTCAGTGAAACAATTGTAAAACTATTTGTATTTAAGATCTTGTTAACCCTTTTAATTTTATTGAACTGAACTGAATGGTACGGATTCCAAATCAAAAAGCAATAGTCCAACCGACTTCTAACTAATGATATGTAAAGCGACTATTATTTTAGAGCGTCAAATCCTCAGTACTTTTTATAAAACCAAGCATAGCGGAGGATTTTGAAACTACATAACCAATATATCTTTCCACTTATATACGCATTTATTTAATACAAATGTAATTTTTAAAGGAACGCGGTGCTCATTATGACGTCTATGATGATGATCGGAAAACACCGGCTCATTATGCCATAGAAGAGTGTCACTTTGAAGTTGTTCAATTTATTCGCGATCATATTTTCGTTAGTAAATATGAACAAAAACAGCAAATAGACCAACTGCAATTAAAAGAAACTCTTGAACGCATGCAATTCCAACAGCAGCCGAACGATTTACTTATTTCGAGTACAAGAATTGAACACTCAACGCAAAAACGTGAAACTTCTACACCAAATCGTTTCCTAACCATAAACGAGAGTAGTGTTAATGCTGATATAATTACTCCAAAGAAATTTCTTAATAAAAATTTGCTATCTGTCAGTACTGCATTGAATGATAGTAATGGCAATGGGAAATATACGCCAAATCGCATACACTATAACTACGATGTAACATCACCTTACTACATTAATATCACACACCGACGACATCGACCGCAACCGTTATTTCCCCCTAGTGACACACAACCAGCAGAACTCGATATAGACTCAGTCAAAAATAAACAAATATCTTCCACAGAGGTAAGTAGAGGCAAATTACCAATCAATAACAACATAAAGCAAAGTTGAAATTAATTTTATTTGATGTTTAAGTACATGTGTACATATTTTATTTTAAGCTAGAAATTTTAATTGGTTTCTTGTGCTTAATGTTTAGCCTTCTACAACATTGAAGAATTCAACACAACCCATCAACATATTCACATTGACACGAGAAAATCTTCAAGAGCTTAATTACATTGCACCCGAAGCCGATCGGTCCCGTTTATCATTGATTGAAATATGGCGTGAGAAAGTACAACGTTCACGTGCACGTCAATCCATACGTAAACAATTTACTGATGTTGGTGAAATGATTGAAAGTCTCGTGGAAAATGATGATCTCAATTTTTCCAACACTGAACTCAAACAAAACTCAAATGAATCCGAAGCTACCACATGTGAAGCAGGAGAATGTGTAGACAAAAATATTTATTCTTCACTTTACGAAACGACTGTTTATTCTAAATTACCTGGTGAGAAATCGCCATCGTCATCACCAGCACCGCCAAAAATGTCATTGGGTAAACTAATCCAGCAAGTATCACAGGCACAGTTTGCTAATTTCAAACCGCCGCAACCAATCAAATCAAATTCTGTTCAAAGTAGTTCTCAAAATCAAATACCAGAAATTGAGGTTGTTACAAAAGAGCATTCAAATGAAGGGAAACAAAAGCAGAAATGCACATCAGCGGCCACGCCTACTGCTGATGATACAGTAAATTTAATTCGTTCACCAAATAATAATCAATACTTTATACAATTTGCCGAATCCTATGTGCACACTGATGATGAAAATGGCTTGGTATTCTATGAAAAGAAACTAGTGAGCAATCTTGGCAATAAAATAGCACAAGAACGGATTCACGGGTAAGAATATCAATATATGGTACTTATTTGATTTCTTTTTTTAAATGTATTGCAAGCTAACGATTAATTAGATTATATAAGTAATAATATTATTTCAATTATTTACCATTTACAGAACACCTAATGCCAAAAAGTGCAATGATATGAACATCACTGCAACTAGCCAATCGACAAATTATACCATACCATTAGATTATGAGACTGACGAATTACGTGCTGAACTCACGCAATTTGGTGAACCGCCAGGTGAGTTATTACTACAAAATCGCATTGTTTTTCATATTTCCATTATGTCTTTTATCTTTAACTTATCTCCAATTAGGTCCAATTACGAAAAGTACCAAACGAATTTATCTGAAGCGTCTTATTAAATGGAAGAGAAATACAGCAGCAGATCCGCTAAATCAAATGAAAAAACAACAAAACGACAGCAAAGAAATAAGTATGTGTTTTTCAGTTGTTATTTTCTATATTTTTATTTTGAAACTTCCAAATACTTTCAAATTATTTTTATATTTACATATGTATAAATTTATAAATCACTTTTTTGGGTATGAAAATTTTGCAAATTCATTTACCAAATTTTTGCTATTCCATCGAAATTTCGCAAAATTATGTGCAACACGTACAAAGCCGAGTTTGTAACGAGAAAACGGAAAACTTAAATTTCAAGTAAATACATTTTTTCTTTTCCCCACTTTTACTATAGAATTCTCCGTTGAATTACATCGTACTGTACGCTGTTTGGAGCAATTTGAACGCATACCAGAATATATGAAATATGAGAACGACTCAAAGCTTTATTTTGTCAATCATCAGAATAAAAAGAAAATGCGTGAGGGCCATCTGAAACAAAGTTTCATTTATATGCTAATGGATCCACGTATAACGTGTAATTTACCTGGTGAGAGTGTGGTAAGTTGTCGCCGATTTAAAGGAGGTAATACGGTTCTATAATACGGAGGGTATGCCGTATACATTCTGTCAAAAAAAAAAGTACCGCTTAAAGGCATTCTAAAAATTCTTTTTTTCGCTAAGTTGCCACCACTGTCATTTATGTAGTTTGTTTGCTCGATTTTATCAGTTCATCTCAAGTGTGGTTTGTGATTTTTACAATGAATAAAAATATCGAACAAAGAATTTTTTCCAAATTTTGTATTGCAAATGGAATTTCTTGCGCCGAATCGCTGAAAATATTACAGAAGGCTTGCAGTGAATCGAAGTTATGAAGTTAACATCAATGAAGTGAAGGAAATGGTGATGGGAAAGCTTAACTTAAGTTTGAGAGAGATACCCGCTCAACTTTGGGGAAAAAGTCATCACCCTAACAAATTCCTGGTACTTTTTTTGACAGAATGTACATTTCTGTTTTTGTATTCGAATGAAAAAGTGACAAAGTGACCATATTAAATAAATTCACCGTACTGTTTAGCTAACAGTGTAGTTTCATATAGAGCAAGGAAATGGAGCGATGAGAAGGGAATGAACATCGCAACGGCGAGTATGGGTCTTTAGGTTAACCTAACCGCACGATCCACATTCGACGATGCCATGCAACAACCTATCGTTTTTATCACTTACATTGTTTGTTAATCATCTTTTTTTTTAATTTGACGTTTTACTTAATTCTTTTCTGCTGAATTTCTTAGTTTCTAGATAAATTCGCTGTTTGGAAACGTTTTTTAGAATCAATCTTTTATGTGGGGAAAGGTAAAACATCACGGCCCTATTCGCATTTATACGATGCCATGAAAACACATTCACGCATGCAAAATACACAAACGACGCAATTCACGAGCTATGGTAAAAAGATCTCAAGTTAGTTGCTGATTTTCTAAATCTACAAATTTTCATAAAATCGTTATGTAGTATATTTCTATTTTCATCCACAGTTAAAAAACAAACACTCAACATTGACATATTCAAATCACCTCCCACTAAATCGTCGGATAGTAAAAAACTTGATCGCATACTTGATATTTGGGGCAATGACAATGGTGTTGTGTGTCTCCATGTCTTTCACAATATTGTACCGGCGGATGCTTATACACGTGAGGCCGCCATAATCGATGCTCTCAGTTTGCAACATTTGACCAATGTGAAACGTGGCGATTACTATGGCCCCGCACAAACGTGGACAATGAAACAGAAGAAGTTTTTTGGTATTGCACTGTTACATAAGGCAATGCAAATATTTTTAGCTGAAGGTGAATCGCAATTGGCACCTAGTGATTTGATTTAACGTTAAAATACGAACAGCAGTTGTGATGCTGAACATAATCATCAGATTATGATGAAACTTTGTCTGTGATTATTGATTAGGAATAACTGTAGAATATATTTGTAAAATTTTTCTTATTTTCATTGGACAAAACTTGACAAACATTTTAGTACAAACGGAAACCAATAATTATAGTCCACTCTTTTTAATTTTAGAAATGTTTTAAAAGAATAAAGCTTAAAGTATTAAAAATGTAATCAAGTTGCAGAACAAAATTTACGTTATCGTTGTTATAAAGCTAAGTTACGTTTAATCATTAATTTTACAAAACAACTTCATTCGAAATGTGACTGAGATCAATATGTGACGCTAATGAGCGCCGTTGCCGATTCTCTTCGAACTCCTTAGGATGAGCACGTTTTCTGTGGTGATGCATGTTGGCGCTCACCTTAAATGTTTTCGGACAATGCGGGCATTTATATAGATCTTGGCCAGTGTGCGTAGTCATGTGCTCCTAAAAACGGCAAAGAATTGAAAATAAAAAATACATGAGTACAAAGAAATTCAAAGCATACACACCTTCAACACGATAGCCACCTTAAATGCTTTATCACAAATATTGCATTTAAATTTTCGCTCTATTTGGTGCACATATTTCTTGTGACTACGCAGGGCATTTTCCGTCAACGACACTTTGCCGCATTCACTGCAGACATACAACGTTGAACCGTCATGGTGGGTGACTCGCTTATGCCGTTTTAGACTGTATTTCGAATATAGCTGAGCATCACATTGATCGCATGGCCATTTCTGCTTTCCAACACCGTCGTGTTCCTGCAAATGTGCCTTGAGTGCATAACGTCCGCGAAAAGACTTTCCGCACAACTCGCAAACGCCATGGTAGGCGGTGCTGTGCACATTACGTTCGTGTATTCGGAGACGATGCTCCAAGACGAAACTAAAAATAGTAAATGTTAGTTGGATGACTTTCCATTAGAATGTTATTACCCCTTGCCGCAGTCTTTGCATACATAATCCTTGCTGCCTTGTGCATGTATATCCATGTGACCAGATAGAATGGTTTTCTTAAAAAAACGCTTTCCACACACTTCACATTCATAGCGTCGTTCCAGCGGCTGTGGTCCGTGCATTGCCTTAATGTGAGTTGCGAGGTTGCGGCTGCTTGTGCTGCACTTACCGCACTGAGGGCACTTAAAATGCTGTGGGTCGAGGTGCAGACGTAGATGCTCAACCAAATGGAAACGATGGCGGAACTTATGGTTACAGCAAATTACGTAGCCTTTATCGTTGCCGTGGGCTTCGCGATAATGCGCGTGTAAGGCTGTGAAATTTGGAGCGACTTCATCACAAATGTCGCAGTGCATTTCACGCTTCCAATGCAATGCAATGAACTCATCGTATTCGTGTGTCTTCCACTTGGGGTCCTTGCGTCCATCGATTTTTGCGTCATTGTCATCTCCATTGTCATCAGTTGATTTTGGGTCTGCAGGTTTCTCCTTTTTTGGTTTTTTAGCTATTTTCTTCTTTCGAAGCGGCACTGTTGTTGTTCTTTTCGAATTTATTTTACGTTTACTAAGCTTTTTGGCGGCGACGACGTCTTTGGTGGAATCCTTTGATTTAGTATTTTTTCTGGCAATCAGTGGCTTATCATCATCAGAAATGTTGCTGTCGTCATCATCAGATGGTTGGCATGCATTGCCCATATCCATATCTGAGTTGTTTTCCTCTGAGTTTTGCCAATCAGTTCCTCCATCTTCCTTTCCACCAATGCCAACTGGATCTGTCTCTATAATATTCTTTCCGTTATCATCACATTCCACGGCCTCTATAGCATCCAAATCTATTTCAAATTCCAATTTGACACTTTTCTCTAGCTCCATCTGTTGCTGCATTAGTTGTTTGTAATGTTGCTGGGCGGCCAATATGGTCTTTTCAAACTCGTAAAAATCATTTATGCATGTCCAACAATTTGCGCATATAACGCGTGAATATTTGTGATCCACCTCAGTGGAATCCATCTCGTTGTTGCCTAGCTGAAAGCATGAGAACAATAGTTTATTAATATTTTATCTTTAAATTTTGCCAAAATGTTTTTTTTTTTTGGGTATCTCACTTGCTCCTCGAAATACTTTGCCGCCACTTTGTATATTTTACTTTCCTCGCCAGCTGCATCGTACAAATCCTTGCAATCATCACAATCACCAATGCACAATCGGCAATACATACTCCTTGCTTTTATTTTAATATATTTATAATTTCGTTAATCAATCACAATTCGATTCCCAAACAAGTGTTTACAAAAAAAAAAGCAAAAATGGTAAAATGAAGCAAATCTTTTTACTCCCATTTACAGATTTTTTAATATGGGAAACAGAGTTGTTTTACACACTCCTAACTTTTTGTCATTGTTTGCTTCCTTGTATTTTCACCTCATACATACTACGTTTTTCACCAAATAAAGTGTATTGCTTATGGGATGGCCAAAAATCAAAGGACTTTATAATAATGCTCTACAGACAACTGAGAATGCGTATTAACTGGCAAAAATCAGAAAAATTACTTGTGTTCGGATTACACACGGCGGAAAAGAAATTCTTTTTACCAGGCTTTCGAACCAATCCCGTACCCAAGCTCACTTATCTCTGAACCCGAATTCGCACCGGGTTCATTACCGGGTTCGGATTCAAGTATTTTTCTAGAGAAAGAATATTAATCGAAATCCACCAAAGAAAAACTCCTAATACACAGAAACTACAAAAAAGCACGAATTCGAAAGTTTTGAGAGTTTCAAATATATAAAATATATAGTAGAATTCAGAACAGAAGCAATATATAGGTATAATATTACAATGGTTTCACTTCTTTAGTGGGTACCAGTTATATGTTTTAGTATTTCTTTTAATTGTATTCCAATGGAAATAAAATTCGACCAGTGCCGACTTTCATAAATGAGTTACAAGTTAAATTTAACGTTAACATTTAATTGTTTTTTTTTCTTGTTATTTATACTCTCTGACCAAAGCAAGCTATGATCACCGATCACTAATAAACTTTTTCTTACATTTAGTCCTTTCGTACTCGACAGACTTTTTTCAACTAATTGTTAAAAATACATTATTTGTATGTCATCTTTTGAAAATAAATAAATAAATATGAAAAACTTTGTATTAAAAGCTCTTATATTTGGCAACATGTGTGCAAATAAGTTTTATTTTGGACCAAAAAACCCTGACAAATTGTAACAAAGTGTTATGTTATGTCTCAAAAAAAAAAAAAAACGAAACGAAACGATTAAGCAAAACAGGATTCTGTAAAGCAGAACTATAGCTTAAAGAGAGAGCCAATAATGGATAATTTGCATTCGTTTCGTATTAAGTTAAGCTTAAAGATAGATCTGCATGTAAAAAATGGCATTCATACTATATGCAAAAAACCGATATGATAAACCGAAAGAGTAAATTGTGATAAAAATCGATTTCCATTAAATTCTTTTTGCCACGTAAATAAACCGATGGACCGGTGGATGCTGAATAGCTCGTTAAAAAAGTGAACTAAACATTTAAAATGTACTCTTTTATAACTTCTGTATTGGACTTTATTAATCTGTAGCCCAGCATTTTACTCTCCAGCGTGAAGAGGGCTATTTTTCCGGTTTAAACCCAGGGGGTAAAACACTTATTCACTGAAAATTTGTATTCTTCCCTTTGAAACTTTGACTTACTTACTTTTAATGGCACAACACAGCCCATGGAGGGCCTAGGCCGAACTTTTCGCATCCACTCATGTTGTGCGTGTTATATTTGTACATGAATGGAAGGGACCTACAGTTTAATGCCGAATCCGAACGGCGAAGTGAAAAGTTTTTCATAGCAATTTTTACTCTTGTAGGTTTGCTATTGCCTGCCAAGAGGTGGTGCCGTGTAGAAAAATTGTTTTTTCTACTTTTTGATTTCGCCTGTGCCGAGATTTGAACCCCGGACACTCTGCGTAGCAGTCCAACGCACAATCAATGTTATTAATGATGGTAAAGTGGCTTCAATATTAGTGTCCAGCATACACTAATCTTAAACATTCGCCGACTCTGCTCTGCGCTATGGGAATGGAAATTACCTATGTTTGTTGATGTATATCCATAGGTTATCAAAAATACATCGGTAAGTATCGATAGTTCATTTTACCGGTTTTCCTCAGCTCTGGTGACAAAAGTCATTCTTTAGTATGAACACAATACTTAGCTCTGTTTCTTTTGCCGCGTATACACAAATAGGAAATTATTTGCATGGAGAGGTAAGTAGCGATATTTATCGCTCCTTCGCTGTTAGCATAGAAACCAGTGTTGGACAGTTTGCTATTTGTTATCAATAATTTCCCATCTCTAAACGTAATAATAAAAATAATGATCGCCGTGCCGTAGTTGGTAGTATGATGGACTGCCAAGTATGTTGCGCCAGCTTCGAATCTTGACGTAGTCAAAAATTAATCAACATTTTTCCAAAAGAAAGATATAATAGTCATAATAAGGGTGTTTTAGCCTTCTACTAATCTTAAAATTTGTATATTAGAGCTCCTTCAATCCTCTTATTTAGGAGTACTCCTAAATTTGCTTAGTGTGTATGAACTATTAGTTTTAATAAAAAAAAAAAAACTATTGGTAAATTAATCAAAAATAATAACAAAAAGAAAATAACTATTCTGAGATTTGAACCTTGGCCACAATTTACTTACTTACTATACTTTTAATGGCACAACATCCCATGGGAGGCCTAGGCCGAGCTTTTCGCATCCACTCATTTTGTGTGTGTTATATTTGTACATGAATGGAATGAATGGCGAAGTGAAAAGCTTTTTATAGGCAATTTTTACTCTTGTTGGTTTGCCATTGTCTACCAATAGGTGGTGCCGTGAAGAAAAGTTATTTTTTCTACTTTTTTATTTTGCCTTTGCCGAGATTCGAACCCCGGACACTCTGCGTAGCAGTCCAACGCACTTCCACTACGCCACAGCGATCACTTTACAATTTCAACACATTTTTTTCATTTCATATCGATAAAAATGATAATTTTTGATAGACCACTTCATAAAATTTTTATTGTCAAAAGATATTGTCATAATCAACCAAATTGTATAACTTCACGGCTTATAATTTTTTTATCTTTCATTCTGTCACTTGTAAAATTTAAGAAATAGATTGAGGTCGACAATAGCGGCGATTGGCACAATTATACAGTATCATAGCCATTATGTTAGTCATCAGAAGACTACATGATATTTAACCCTTAATGTCTAACGTTATTGACATATGTATGTATGTACCATATATGCAACGCAATATCGACCTCTTTTTTGACGCAGGAAAAATATAATAATATATTGTAATTAAACGGAAAAATAAAAACAAAATGGCTACCAAAGCTTTTGGTTGCTGCAGCATCCACAGTCTTCATACCTTTAATTGATTTTCAAAAGAAAAATAATAATTTCACTTTTTACTCTCCATCCAATTCTCGGTACAATCAAATCATCAAATTGTCGTTATTTGACAACGTATGAACTCCCTTTTTTAATAAAATTTACAATGTACCATATTTAGTGGACACGACCAGCGTGAAAGTTGTAATTTCCATTATTTACACTTTTTAATGCATTTTAAAATATAAAAAATAGAAAATTAATTAAATATTATACGGTCTTAAGCAAGTTGATCAACAATGTTCAATCCTGATTATTAATTTTAATAAAGTGATGCAATTTTTTCTAGCGGGTCATTAAGCTTTCGGTTGTCAGAGTTAATTTTGACGGGTGCATATACGAGTGTGTGTTGGAAATTCTTACTAAAATTTCTTTCTTTAAAAGGTATATTAGTTTCACTGATAAAATGAATTACGATTTCCTGCGCGAATACCATATACCGACAACAGGCAATCACACGAACGAAGAAATTGAAAGGATCGATCAGATACAATCGTATGGTTATGAAAGCTTGCAGCAACCACCGCCACCGCCAAGTGGACTGCTGGGCTGTTTTGGACCGGAAGATTATCAGGTGATAGCACCCTTGGAGTCAAACCAAGCGTACCAAGGTGCAAATTTCCCTTATCAAAATCAGAAAAGTCGATTTGTGCCGCCGAAATATCAAGGTACAAATTTCAAGCCGAAACCTCCACATGCACGACCTATGAAGCGCAAGTTGCCTGGTGCCAGTGCAACAGAGAAAATTGCCGAAATAACATCCGATGGTAAATTGGCAATATTCCAGGGGCGAGACGAAAGTTATCCCGATGAATTGAATCAACTGATACACCCATTGCAATGCGACCTTTGCAAGATTCAGATGAACTCTTTGCACAGTGCTAAAGACCATTACGAGTCGAAGACGCACGACCGTAATATTAGTGGCTGGTTAAGCAGGGAGTTTACTGAGAAGGGTCTCAATCCACCAGCTGTAAAGCGTTTTGCCAAGCAGGGAGGTCCTACCGGTCCTGAAGCTTTTCACTGCGAACTTTGCGATCTGAAGTTGACCTCCACAACGCATGCCCAACAACATTACAGCGGACGTAAGCATCGTTTGGTAGTCAGCAAAGTATCGAAACCATCCGGTTCCGGATTTTACAATAACGAAGGTAATTGGGTGCGTACTGGCACTAAATTTACACCGACTGTGGTCAATGATGGACGTTTCGGTATTGGAGAACAATTTAATTATGAAGCAACGAAGGAAGCAATTACGGCGCCAGATACAACCACAACTATAGCAGGAGAAGAGTTGATCGCTAAAATTTCAGCACCAGAACCAGACAAAATTATAAAGACCAAAGAAAATAATAATGGAGCGGCTGTACCACCAACACTATCACTAATAGGAATGGTAGCCACAACAACAGTGCCACCATCAATTCAAATTGATACGCTATTCTGTAAGGTATGCAATATTGGTGTTACATCGCCGGTACAAATGACTACACACTTGGAGGGTGCCAAACATCGCAAAAAACTCAAAATGATGGGAATTGTTGAGCCGGTGTCACAGCCGAAGGTCGTCGCCAGTGCCGTAAACATCGTAGATGAAGCTAACAACTCAATACTTGCAACCATCAATGAAAATCCGGAAAATGAAGATTTGTCTATGTATCGCACCCCTACTGGTTCTTACTATTGTAAGACTTGCAATATGTCCATGTGTCATGTTATAGCTTTGCAGCAGCATCTTCTGGGCAAGAAGCATATTAAAAAATCTAACGAGGAGAAGGAGAAAGCCAAGATCATCAAAATCCCAATTAAGTAGTAATCCTGAAATGGTTACTCATTTAATAGGAACTATATAATTATAAGTTATTTATCCGATATTTAATATAATTTATTCGTATTATACATTGAAATTTAATTA
Organism: Palloptera scutellata; assembly: GCA_958295655.1. NCBI lineage: Eukaryota > Metazoa > Arthropoda > Insecta > Diptera > Pallopteridae > Palloptera > Palloptera scutellata. Next base: position 114,467,516 of record OY282449.1, on the reverse strand, counting down.
AAGAATTTAAAAGCAATTCCACTATCTCATTGTATAATATTATGGGGTACACCTAAGTTGAATATTATTTCTCTTGGTTTGAGGTCTTTTGACTAGGCTAGTTTCTTTGTTTAAGTGCTATCTAACAATCTTTACTGGAACGCACATAATTATTTAACTAATTATGCGATATTTCAGAAACTTCGAAAAAGAAATCATATGGGAGGAAAAACTATTTTGTAAGAAACAAACTATTTTTGAAGTGGAGATGGTCTCGTTTGCAGCCGCAATTTAATTCGCCAGAATAAAATTTTTTGCCAGACAATGGCAAGCCTACAATAGTAAAATTTATCTAAGAAAAGCTTTTCACTTCGTCTTTCGGATTCGTCATATATGTAACTGTAGGTTATTTTGTCCTTTCATTTACAAATATTATATATCAACATGAGTGGATGCGAAAATCACGACCTGGCCCCCATGGGCTGATGTGCCATTAAAAGAAGAAGAGGAATATAACCGGAAACATCTTAAAAATGAGTTGTATCCTTTTTAGTAGGAGGTGATGATGTTGTGCGATTAAGGGAAGAAAGAACAATGATAACGATAAATATGTACTTATGTCGACATTTACATAGTCTATACAAATCAAAAGAACATTTAGTTTTGTTTTGCAGACTTGTAAACTAATAAGAAGAGGTAGCCAAAGCTAACATTAAATCAATATTTTTTATTTTTACTAAATACTTTTGGAAATCGGTACTGGAAACAATGAAATATGTACATGTGTATGAATAAATATGCAAGTATTTGTAAATTTATAAAGGAAAATAAAAAGGGTAATTCCACTAACTGGAATTTTCTGTGGCTGTCAGTGACATTTTCCATTGCTTGAAATTCAATACATTGTGATAAGTTACTATTGAACTTTGATTAAACTGTAGATTGAGGGCTGCCACGCCTACTATGTTTTATATATGTACTTCCTTAGCCTTCATTTTACGGTGTATATCTTTTTGAAATAAGTACAGTAGATTGAGTGTAGTATCTAGTAGTATTTATGTATTATAATATTAAGACAACATAGAATATTGAGGAGTACCACGCTTCACTTCATCTCGGGTGCATTCGAGTAATTTCCATCCGTTTTAAATTAAATTGTTAAGCAGTGAAACAACTTGCTCCTGCTCAGAAACCTTAAAAAGTATTGGCTCCCTTACCGTCGTTTCCATTATTTCCTTACTATAAATTTCCTTAACGAATAAAATAATTTCTAAAACATGAAATAATTCTATTATTAGTATTTCGCAATATACCGGAACCCGATGACGTCACTTAAAATTTATACTGTAGAAATATAGAACGTTTTGTCGCGACTGTACTCAAAAATTGTACAGTGAGTCAGTTGCACAGTGGAATGAAATTATAAAATATTCGGCAATAAAATATGTAAGTATACATATGTAATTCAAATTAAACGCTTGGACGATTCAGATGTTTAAACTTTTTGTATTTGTGATTTTCGTTTTTTAATACATTTAAATTACGTTAAAACTAACTCAATTCTTTAATGGTAAAAATGAATGTTTCAATGCTTCAATTAGGTTAGCATAGAGAATGAGATATATAGTAATGCCATCCATAAGAAATATAAAAAATAATACATTTCTATTTCCTTGCAGAGAATGAATGGTAAAAAAAATAAATAACCGACAAACCTTAAGCTCAATAAACAAAATTGATTTCGAGAAAAAAACAGCAATACTCAAAAAAGTGTAATGAAAACGAAAAATATTTTCTTTTAAATGCCTTTCTTTTTATGAATATTAATCAATTTGTTACAAATTTCTTATATGTATAAGTAGTAAAGATAAAACATAAAAATGCGAAATTAGAATAAGTTACTGGAATACATATTCTATGACTGGAGAAGAAAAATGAAATGATTGGTGATTTTGTTTCTGAAGGATTTTCTGCTGTGAATTCAGAGTTTTCTGCTCTTTCTTTCTCGTTCTCATTCATTTTAATTTAAAAGTATTTTTTTTTTTATTATTTTTGTATATTTTGGATGATACTTATTTTACTTTTCATTTATCATTTCGGGCTTTTTTGTGTATTTGTATTTTCTTTAAATTTATTTTGTTTTAGTTTATTTTTTGTTTGTTTAATAATATGTTATATTTTTTGCTTTAAATTAGTTAGTGCCACCCGTTTGCTGTTGATAAACTTCAATAGTGTCACCTTCTTCCATTTCTAATGATGTTGGGGTATCATTCTCATTAATGGGTTGACCATCAAAACGAAACCGCACAACTTGCATAGATAGACCCTGCAAAGAGAAAGACAAATTAATTAAATAGATGGTTGTATAACAGATAATTCTTTAGTAGAGATGTTATTAACTTACCGCTCTATCACAATAAGCGTTCATCAATTTTCTGAGAGGTGTATGTTTCTTGATTTTAAATTGTACAACAGCATTATCCTGGCCCAAAACTTTCAAGTTGATGTGCTCTGTTTCAGCTCCCTGCAAATAAAAGATTGAAATGATTTTACAAGGAAGTATTCAGCAAGGTATACAATTCTGGAGATTAACATAATTATATGTAATATAAATTAATAGCTCACAACTAGCGCGCCAAAATTTGATATGGAGAAGATATGTTTGCTATGCAGCAAAAATCGAGTTTATTCTCATTTAATTCATACTTCTGCAATTCTAATGTAACGTTCTGACTTTTAACAAACTCACTAAACAATTAAAATTCTTCCATAGAAAATTTAAGTTTGAGAATTTAACTTAATATATACATATGTGATTTTAAGCAGAATGTTTAAATAACGATATTTTCAAAATTAAAATTTTCCCACATTATAAAACTTCTATCAATTTGCCCCACTGTATCGTTTCGATGCGAATGAAGAGGCGTTACTTTTCAGCCATCCCTTACATTTTCATCAACATATAATATTATGATTAAGTATAGAAAAACGTATATCCAGTTCTCTGCATAGTTAATATATGAATTAGAACTAAGTGGAAAGACAAAAAAGATCCAGAAACGACGCCGCCCCTGGCGACTAATGCGCGAAGGTTAGCAAGGGACGCTGCTTGTAATACACATTCCAATCTAAATGTTGAGGTTATGTCAAGAGATATGTTTTGCCAATTTTACTGCAAACGTTTAAATATTATTGACTAATCATAAAGCAATTAAGCTTTCATAAAAATAAATTTATAAGCAACAAACACATATGTATATGTTAAATTCGGAGCGCAAAAAGAAAATCCTATCGCGACAGTCGCGCCATGTTGTCGGCGTCATTTGACACACATTTTTTCCTTCTACACAAGTTTCCTTTTTGTTTCCTTCACAATTAAATCAATTCTGATTTGTTTAAAGTTTACAGAAAATGGTTGCGGTGCTTACCTTCTTCTCGTCAGACATTTTTATTTCTGGGTTGTTTGTTTATTTGCAGTGAAAAAATTAATAGAAAAATCGTTGATGCCAGCCGCCGCACAATTCCAAGTTGATCGGTGCAAATTTTTTTTTTGATTTGCTCTCGAAAATGTATGTGAAAAATGCCGAATGCAGAGAACAACGACGACGACGCAGCTGAACAGAAAATTCACATTTAAATGGCGGAGTTTTTTTTTCTTTGCTTGGTTTTCAGTGTTGCATTTCGTTGTATGAGAGTACGTTTTAAGTAAACAAAGACGAGCCAGAAATAACTGAGATTGATTTATTAGTTCTAAAGCTGCGATTTATGATTTTTGATTTACAAAGACAAATACTTCACGGCTGGTTAATTGAAAATTTTGCTCAGCGGACATTAAGGCTTTCAATGTGATGCAATGCTTTCTTGAATTCAGAGTTTCAGAGTTTTATTTAATTTAGCTGTAAGTCGTTGGAAACTGCAGCCTTCACAGATATTTCTGAAGCATTAATCGCAGAATTGTTTAAATTGTATGCAAAGTTGCACAACTGTGTCTCCGGCCCAATTCACTAAGGGTGCCCATCCGTCAAATGTTATTTTATTCTGTGTTATTGAATTGCTAGAAATGGGTGAATGTTGATGGTGAGATCGCAAACAGGAAAACTATAAAACGAATACTACATAGAGTGGAAAATTCTGAGTTCTGATTACACTTTGGGAATCTAAAAGGAATTACAAAACAAGACAATGTGTAAAAGGTCTTAAAGAAATTGCTTAAGCACCAGATATTGTCGTTTTATAAAATTGTTACAAGCATTGTAGCACCCCGCTGATTCAAAAGAATTGTATTCAGTATTTAACTTGGTTTTATTAGAAAGTCCTAACCAAAATTTTTAAGAAAATACAGCCCAACCCCAGAAAGTCTTTGTTGAAATGTTAGCGAACGCTAATGTAGTTAGCAAGTCGCTTTTTTTACATGGTACCTCCAATAGGCCTAATCCATGGTCTCCAAACAACAAAATCGAATTTAATGTATTTGACATAAATTTTATACAAGTGATTTTATGCGCTAGGACCAGCTGTTGCATGTTCGCGTATCGCCCATCTGTGAATATATTTCGTAAATCATTCTTCATGCTATTTATGTCCGCTAATTCCGCCTTGAACTTTGTGACTTTAGCCTTGAGTCTCTTTAACTTTTTTTTTTTAAGACCTTTACATATTTCAATAATGTTAAGACTCTCCATGATATTGTTCAACATGATCAATTATAACCAACCAAAGGTACTGCACCGGGTCGCAACCGAGCTCTCGTAGACGGACTTCTTGGAGGGATATGAATGCATTAAAGGAAAAAAATTTTCACAGATTACAAAAGTAGTTGTTTCACATGCTTCGCTCCAGCGCTGTCGTCTCAGTTCAATTTTGGGACAATGGAAAATGCACCATACCCGTTTGTACGCTGTTTTTTTGCCAATATCATTTGTAATATAAACAAAAACACAATTTTCAAATAAAATAAATAAATAAATCATACTACACACAAAAAACACTTTATGCCATAAATATTTTTTTTTACATTTTTTGTTTATATTTCTTTATCAATAATCACCACGTCAGATGCCTTCCCACGTAGATGCATCCAATCTTACATTCCATACCAATACTATTTTATGCACCCGTTTGCACTGAAACAAAAACGTATGATTTTGTACAATCTGTCATATGCTCGTATCTATTCATATCCTATAAATAATCTCTCTCATACATCGATTTAACCATTAGTGCTGTAGCCAGGAAAGCCAGTATACTCTTTCCAAATTCATTTTCATTCAACAATACAATTTTCAGTGAATGGTATTATTGAAACAGACATACCATCTATAATGTACTTATACTTGTTTTTTTTATTCCCTTTTCACTACTCAGTACATAACGGGCGGAAATATTTTCTGAAAACTATCGTTAATGTGTGTAGTCAGTTTTTTGTTGTATAAATAATACATTGAAAAACTGTTTTTTTGCTGGTTTCAAAACGATTGTCTGATCAGCCTTTATATACACAGTGTTGGGATTCTCTCTATGTCAAACTTAACGTTATTAAGAGTGTTTAATACATAAATATGGTACACTAGATATAAATTTCTTAACGCTATACGAGAAAATTATGAGTGCATGAATTCACACTTCGTCTATGAGTGGGTCCAGCCTGCCAAACATATTGCATGTAAGCGAACCAAAGTTGCATATGTAATTAAAGATCATTTGTCCGCTAAGACAAAGGTAGAAATATCAGAGCGCTTAAAGATTAATATGTTTCTGTTGATTTAATAGGAAAAATTGCTGATGTTGAACAGAATGTACAAGAAAAACCAACCACAACAACTCGCCATCGTTCTCAGGAGTTGAATTTCACGCACTTCTTTGGTGCGAATTTTTCATAAAGACCTCGGTGTGAAGTCGTAGTACAAAGTTCAATTGATACTTTAGCTGAAGCCGCATGATCATCCGTAATGATGTCGATTCGCTAATTGAGCTCTGAGCATTTTTACCGAAAATCATCCTTTCTGACGAAGCTCTCTTTGACCTCGGTGGTTAAACATAATTGTCGCATCTGGGTATCGGAAAATCCATGCGCGATTGTTGAGAAGCTAATGCAACCTCAGCGAGTAACTTTGAGTTTGGTGTGGTTTTTGTACCGACGATAACATTAGCATATTTTTCTTTGAAAATGACGAAGGAAGATGCGTTACAATGATAACTGATGATTTGTAGCCTATTTTAGAGGATATGGACTTAGACAACATTTGGTTCGAACTGGATGTCTCACCGTGTTACACAAGAAGTAAAGTGGTAACGCAGCATCTTTCTTTAGATACTTTAATAAAAAATGTAATGGTAATATGATTCTGATTCAAGTAAACTTGTGTTAGGATAAGTACCTATTAATTAATTTTTAAAATGTGATTTAAGTAAACTTGTTTATTTGTTGTTTTAAAGTTTTTGTAAAGTACTTTAATTTTTATTATTTATAAGGCAACTTGTTAATTGTTAGCAATTCTTCTTTCTTTTCATTAAATTTTGAATAAAATTTGGTACGTTCATACTTTTTTTCTTAAGATTTACACTTTGATGCATTTCTGGCTTTCAGGGTGAAACATTTTTGTTTTTTCAAGCAGTGGCAACACTGTTTTAAATTACATTCGTTGCATACGTTTCCAATCCAACTCATGTAAAGTCGAAACGGAAAAATTATTCTTGTGGCGAAACCATATAAATTAATATTATTTTAGGAACATGACAATTAATTCCACTATACCACTTTGTAATCATATTACGATATGATGGCTATTTCAATGTACATTGAATTTCACGAAGGTGAACACGGTAACACTTATTCCACTTTACCATTTGAAAGGCACTGTACTTAGCGTTACCATACTGGAATTATCAAATATAGTTTTGTTTGATTTTCTGCAGTGATACCACATCTTAAACAACTGGCAGTGTGCATAAAATTGGTGAAACGTCGTAAGTAGTGAAGTAGAAGGTTGGTAGTAAAAGCTTATTCTGGTATGCATAAAAATAATTGAGTGCACACTGTTTTCGAATTTCGAGCTTGAGTGTTCACTACTTTTTTGTCTTTGTTTACATGCCATTTTCGAAATTTAGAGCGCGATTGACTCTGAATCTTTTAATAGTGTGTTTTACTTTAAAATGGAATATTAAGACATGTTTGAGTGTATCATGTAGGAAGTAAGCATAATTCATACAGATTGAAGATTCTGGCAACCCTCGTGCGATTCCTAAGGCCTTGAATGCATTGAAAATTTTACTCGTTTATATTATATGGATGAATTAATCATACACAACATATATTTTCTCATTTAGTTCCTCAATGAACTCCTGCTATTTTAATATCTTTTATAGTTTGTATTGAAATAAATAAGTAATAAGTATTATCCAACCAGGAACTTTGTGTTCGGTGTGCGATACACCCAGCATCTCGTTCGCCCAGCAAAATTTTCAATATAACCACGTCTTAAGAAAATCAGATTCCTTGCGAATCCCCTAAATGCTATTTTGTTTATAATTATTATTATTTATTCTACAGAAATTCCTACAAACTAAGTAAAGGGTGTTTTTTTAGAAGAGTTGTTTTCAATCTGGCAATAAATGTTTCGGAGTTGGTCATTTTGACAGCTGTCACTTGATTTATGCTCAGTTTGGTTTGCCATTTCATAATGAATAGACTTACTCCTGAACAACGTTTGCCAATCGTGCAAACTTATTTCCAAAATTCGGTTCGTGCGATTTTCACAAGAAAATTTTGCTCAGCGATGCAGCTCACTTATGGTTGAATGGGTACGATAATAAGCAAAATTGTCGCATTTGGAGTGATCATAATCCACAAGCCATTGTTGAGACGCCGTTCAACAAAAAGTCACTGTTTGGTGTGCTCTATGGGCAGAGGGAATCATTGGTCCATATTTCTTCAAAGATGAAGCAGGTCATAATGTTACAGTCAACAGGGGAACGCTATAGAGCCATGATTCATGACTTTTTCGTGCCTGAATTGGAGGATGTTGATGTGGACGAACTTTGGTTCCAACAAGACGGCGCTACATACCATACAGCCTACGAAACAATCAATTTATTGTAGGAAACTTTTGGTTTCCAAGATCGTGCGATTTAACACCGCTGGACTATTTTTTGTGAGGTTATGTGAAGTCGCTTGTCTACGCAGATAAGCCCGAGAAGATTGACGCCTTGCAAGAGAATATTCGGCGCGTTATTACTGACATACGGCCCCAATTGCTGTAAAAAGTGGTCGAAAATTGGGCCTGTCTGGAATTTATTCGAACCAGCCGCGGCGGCCACTTGCCTGAAATCGTTTTTAAAACATAATGGCAAATCCTTATCTTTATAATAAAGCTAAATTCTTGGCCATAACATTAAATTATATGCGTTTTATTTCTTCTTGAAAAGCACACTTCTAAAAACAAACACCCTCTATATTATACTAATTTACTCCTGAGCAACGTTTGCCAATCGTGCAAATTTATTTCCAAAATAATGGTTCGGTTCGTGTGATTTTCACAAGAAAATTTTGTTCAGCGATGAAGCTCACTTTTGGTTGAATGAGTACGTTAATAATGGGTTAATAATGGGTACGTTTGTGTTAAAAATAGTGAATAGCTTTATCTCAAATCTATAAATGCTTACATTGAATTCAAAAATGCCAGTATAATTATAACATAATCGAAAGCATATTGTGATCGGTTCATAAGAGCATAATTAGTTCTATGCGGTGAATCTATTATGCCTAAGATATTGGGGGCGGAACGTAGAAATTTAATAGATTGGCTAATTGCACACAATTTATGTGGCCATTAATAATGGTGAAAACAAATATTATGTAAAGAGGCTGCCCAGACTAGTGCAATCATGAAAGACTGTGTGAGGGAGACAGACAGGTAGAAAAGTAAGGTAGTAAGAAAGATATCGATGTTTTGCGTCTTACAAAGTTTTTATGCGGAATCCGAACGCCAAGTTGAAGCTTTTCGTAGGCTATTGCTAATTTTAGAGGTTTGCCATTGCCTGCCAAGAGGTGATGCCGATTACCATGCGTGGCAGTTCAGCAGTTCAACACATCGAATAGAAAAACATTGTAATTTTTATTTAAATAACTCATTCCTTTATTATAGATCAGATGTATTTATATATTATATAATATATATATATGCTTTCTTATTTGTAATTAAATGTTTGGTTTATGTGTTTTTTTTTTTTTTTGTTATTTTCGAATACATTTATATGAAAAGTTCTTAAGAAAACCGTATAAAAAAGAAACACCATACAGAAAAAAAACGAAGTAAGAAACGTCAAGAGAAAATAAAAGAAAAATTTTAAAATACTCGTACATTTAAAATTTTACAAGTGTGTAATTTCAGCATTGAATTTTCTTATTTATTTAGTATATTTTACTTTGTATATTGTTGATAAAGTATCAGTTATTTTTATATATAATATGTATCTTTATATATGGTAATTGGTTTTTCTTCTTGCTTTGGTTTTCAGTTTGCTGTACTTTTTATTATTGCTGGCATAATTTTCTTATTTATTCAACAATTGTTTCTTTTCATATGTTTTTGTTGTTGTTGTTGTTGTTATTATTAAATTTTTAGTTTTTCAAGTACACACGAATAGATTTAATTTCTATATAACTTTTTGCATTTACATATTTTGTTTTGTGTGTGTCTGTGTGTGTGTGTGTGTGTGTGTGTATGTATGTGTCTTACGTTCATTAATTTAATGAAAAACAAAAATGAAACTCAAAATAATACTTTTGTTCGTTTGTTCAAACATTTTTGGGTAGATTTTGTTTTTGGTTGGTAGATTTGTATCTTACCGATTTTTAGTTTCTTCTCAAGAAATTTTAACTAATTAATTAATTAATCATGTACATATTGTAGCGCCTGTAAATGTTAGTGTTTTACTTTGGGTTTCTTTTCTTAATTTCGGTTAATCTTAAATTAAACACAAGTAAGAATTTTCTTCTACTCCTTCTTCATCTTCTTAGTATTATTCCATTATTTGGTATTCGTTGGTTAACTAGCAAAAAAAAAAAAAAAAAAAAAAAATATAAAATTTAAAACAAATTAAATCAAATACTATGTAATTAATAATGCATTGTTTGCTCGCCTCTGCATTTATTTAGTAGGTAGGTATATTTTGGTTTTTCCTTTAAATTTTATTTGCTTATTTATTTTCTATTTATTTTTATTTTAGTTATAAATTTTTGGTGGGACTAATCTGAGAAATTTTGTGTATTTAATTTAAGTTTTGTAGCAAATACTTGTTTGTTATTTTTCAACTTGATCTTTCGGGGAAGAAACTAAAAGTCATTATTATTTATTCTTTTGTTTTCTTTTTAATAGATATTGCATACATGTGGCAAAATCAAATATAAAAATAATTATATTCTTATTTGTGGTGTTGCGTAAATTGTAGTTTATTCTGCGGTTGTTGTTGTATTACTTATCCTTTTTTTTTTTTTTTTTTGTTTTTTTTTGTATACAAAATATATTTAAATTTTTTTAAGTATTCTTAAGCGCCAACTTTCCATTGCATCTTTGAGGGTATTACATATTACATATTATGTATTATTCTTTGTTTTATGTAATGTTTTTGTCTATGTAAAAAGATTCTGTAGAAAATGTTCTTAATATACATATGTACATACATATTTACTCGTACATACATATATTTATTTTGGTATTTTATTGCAAGTGGATTTATTGCAGTTTTAACTGTGTTTTTGTGTTAATGCTGAAATTGTTTTAATATTGTTTTTTCTTGTTTTTGTTTTTAAGAGTGTCCTGCACAATTTTGTTTTCCTTTTCTATAATAAGTACAAATATATTTTTTTTTATTTAAATTGTATTTTACATTTCAGATTTTCATGCACTTCTTTTACGCATTCTTCTAATGCGTAGTACGTGGAGTGGTTGACTAATTTTGCTTGTAAAAAGTTGTTGAACAAGATAGTTGAAGTACATATGTATAAAGATAAACTTTGCTAGTTTTTCATTAATATTATTCAATTATCTTTTTTATACTATACATATGATGGATAATAACTTGCAAATGCTCTAAGTAAATTTCGTGATAATTTCGAGAATGTAAAAAGCATAGGTTATTATTTGAGTGGTCTAGCAAGACCATTCTCATTCTCTCATTCTCCCTCCCACCTATCAATCTTCCTTCCAATCATTACAATGCTCTGCATTCATAGGGGTACAGCCTGTATGTTGAATGTATCAAAAAAATAAAAAATTAATAAAGAGAAAGATAGAAAGATAGAAAGAGGAATTGAGTTAGTCTTCAGGACAGTCTATCCAATAATTGAACACAGTAACCGCGGAAGAGAATTAGTTCTTTTTAATTCAGAATGGACGAAGACGACTGACCGAAGACTGGTCAGCAACAGCAATAGCCCATTACCAAAACTTCTTCTCACAATCATTATAACATATTTCCTTTTTAGATTTCCACAGTTTTCACACCAATATTATACATACTTACTATGTACATACTTAGTATGTGTAGAGTTCATGCATGTAAAGGGTGTTTTTTTTTTTTAGAAGTGTGGCTTTCAATCTGGCAATACTTTTTTCAGAGTTGGTCTTTTTGACAGCTGTATTGACTATATTGATTTATACTCAGTTTGGTTTGCCATTTCATATTAAATAGACTTACTCCTGAACAACGTTTGCAAATCGTGCAAACTTATTTCCAAAATAATGGTTCGGTTCGCGCGACGTATTTTTTTCAGCGATGAAGCTCACTTTTAGTTGAATGGTTACGTTAATAAGCAAAATTGTCGCATTTGGAGTGACCATAATATACAATCCATTGTTGAGACGCCGTTACATCCTCCAAAACTCACTGTTTGGTGTGCTCTATGGGCAGAGGGAATCATTGGTCCATATTTCTTCAAAGATGAAGCAGGTCATAATGTTACAGTCAACAGGGGAATGCTATAGAGTCATGATTAATGGCTAATGACTTTTTCGTGCCTGAATTGTGAATTGGAGGATGTTGATGTGGAAGACCTTTGGTTCCAACAAGACGGCGCTACAAGCCATTCAACCAACGAAATAATAATTTATTGAAGGAAACTTTTGGTGAGCGCATTATTTCGCGTCGTGGGCCTGTGGCGTGGCTTCCAAGATCGTGCGATTTAACACTGCTGAACTATTTTTTGTGGGGTTATGTGAATTCGCATGTCTACGCAGATAAGCCCGAGACGATTGACGCCTTGGAAGAGAATATTCGGCACTTTATTACTGACATATGGCCCCAATTGCTGCAAAAAGTGGTCGAAAATTGGGCCTGTCTGGAATTTATTCGAACCAGCCGCGGCGAGCACTTGCCCGAAATCGTTTTTAAAACATAATGGTAAATCCTTATCTTTATAATAAGTATTTGCCATTAGCAAGTTCTTGGCCATAACCTTAAATTATATGCGTTTTATTTCTTCTTGAACACCACACTTTTGAAAAAACACCCTGTATATGGTACATATGTAGAAACTTCTTGAAGCATTTGCATTTTATCATTTAGAGAATTTAATAGTTTTAAAAAGGTTTTGAGAAACTACAAAACACACTCGAAACTAAGTTAATCAGAGAATGCTACATGAAAAGCTGATAATTTTCTATTTTTAGATTTGTGGTACAGTTTATATAATATTTGTATAGAATAACAACTTTAATATGTAATTAAATGTATTCATATAGGGTGATTCATTGCCGATGGCTAGAGAGATGTTTAAAAGAAATAATTATCTCAATGGCAATTATGGTAATAGTGCGAAGTTAATTTTTGTAATACTGGATCCAGTCCAAACAAGAATACATATCCGAGTTTAACGAAAACCACTCGTAGTTGCATAAGTTTAGTATAAAGTCAAGGTTTACCTCCTAGCCTATTGATTATGGGCATACATATGTAGTACTTACATATAAATAGAATCACCCTGAATTACATTGTGAATTTTGAAAATTATAGTTTCTTTTAAATTCCATGACTATATCATTATAAATGATCATATTTTTTGTTGTAGTAATTTAGTTAATTTCGAATCTAATTTAGTTAATTTGTTAAAAATAATCAAGTATAAAAATTCATGTAAAAAATTTTGCTTTTGTTTTTTTCTTGCCAATTACAAAAATAATTAGTATAAAAAACATTTATCATAAGTTCAAATTTGAATTTTAGCTTTAGTTTATTTATATGATATTATTTAAATTAGTTTGTTATTTCTTTGTATTTACTTAAGAAATGCGAATAAAAAATCTACAATTTTTACATGCTAATAGTATAAATTTATATAAGTATTATATATTTTTTCTCTTTCTGTTTTTTGTTTTCGTTTCAACTACGTATTGATGATTTTTTTTGTTTTTGTTTTTTTGTTTTATATTTAGTTTATGTAGTTTACTATATTTTTTTTAACAGTATCAAAGTGAATAAGTATATATTTATCTTTGTTTTTTTTTTGGTTTGTTTTACTTTCCTTTGGTTTTGAAGCATTTATAAAATTTTGTGTTTACTCTGTTCCAATTTATTAAAATTTTTGTAAAAGAATTTGGTATTTATATTTTTTAAATATTTATTTCTTTAATTTCAATTGTACAAAAATCACACTCAGATTATGTAAGTAAAAATAGTTGAATATTTCTCAATTTTTTAATCTTAATGTAATTTTACACATAAATTCATATATTGTTTTATTTTTTTTTTTATATTTCTATTTCTATTTTTGCTTACAATGATTTTGTAGAATTTTTTTTTTTCTTTTTTTATTTCTATTTCGTAAATTTCTTATCGTTTTATATCTTTTCTAATTTTCATTTCTTTGTAGGTATGCATTTAAGTATGTACTCGTATGTGTTTTTTTATGTTTGTTTTTTGTATTTAGTTTACGTTAAACCTATTTAAAATTTATTATTGCAAGTTTTTCATTCTTAGCAAAACGTTTTGGTTTTGATTCAAATTCTACTATCTTGTGATGCTAAAGCCAAAACTAACATGGGATATATTTGACATGGGATATAATTCAACACAATGTCAACTGAAAAATTCGAAAGTTTAAACGAAAAGGAACCGATTGGCTCATAGGCTCGAAACTTTTCAATATATCCCTTTCTTCTGTAATCGATTTCTGTTTAATTTTTGTTGTTTTAAAATAGAAATAAACTACGAGTGTCTTTCCAGAATTTATCAATTTGCACAAATACTGTATTTTAGAAAACAGCTACTTATACTTTTTTGCATCTATAGGAAATAGGCCTGGATATTTTTCAAATTTCGCTCCAAAATTGAACTGATTGGGTACAAAGGACGTTTCCAAAATGTCACAGTAGCAGCGGGGCTAATTTCAATCTTCCTCAATTTGATTGTAAAAATAATTTTTAGAGTTTTTCTAACTTCACTCAGGCATACTAAAGCCTAGGAGTTTGAAAACTTGTGAAATGAACCACATAATTAATGGTTTCAAAATGGAATTTTGAACAGAAACCAACACAGTATTTCTAAAGCGTCAGTCCACCATTTTGACTGACCAGTTTACCAAGCAGAAGTTCTAATAATTTAAGAAACCAACCAACTTCGTTTTAATATATCACTTAATTGAACATAAGGTTGTATGATTACTAGATTTAATATGATTCCAAAAAAAAACATGCGATTCCCAAATACTGCAACTATCAAAAATACAATGGCAAGAGCCGATTGTTTTAAAAATCGGTTTTGTCAAGTGTTTCGGTTTTGGTTTCGTTCTTCTACATTCATTCGGGTTGCGGTTTCGGTTACGTTCCGGTTATGGTTTTGAAGGAAATAGATCAAAATAAGTTTGACAATCACACATGAGATTACATAATAACTAAATAACTAGTAATTTTCTATGATTTGCAAACTTATTTGTTTTTCTGGGCGGTATTGCTGCGCCATGTTTTGTCTCAATTTGACGTTTATCACGATAAAAATTATAAAGTAAATGGAAGACAATGTATTTTTTACTTTGTAACTCGGTTAGAAAATGGTCAAACAATTATGCATAATCAGTGTTTGCCAGAAGTTCTGGAGAAAACATCACCGATGAGCGGACCTGAAATCGGCTACAATCTCTGTCATACATGCTGGCGTCAAATTAAAATTGAATAAATTTTGAATTATAGGAAAAACAGATCCCTTTTTAACAATGTCTGAGAAGATTTTACTCAAAATCGATTTGAATCGGTTTCGGCGTTTCGTTATTTTTCAAAAAGAAATTAACGATTTCGGTTTCGAAAACTTGAACGATTTTAAACGGATACGATTTCGGTTTCATTCCTTGGTTTTTTGATACGGCAGCACTTCAACTTCAACTGATAAACATGGACAAGGATTATGGCTGCATTGTGAGTTTTTTATATTCTTCTTCTACTAAATAATGCAACAAGTATCATAAATACAAAAATGTATAGTATAAACTGTAGTAAAAATTATAATTTACAAATATACTACAAATACTCTAGATTATGAATACCACTAATGATTACTGATTTCCTGGGCATATGTAGTATTTGACTGATTAAGAGGGTGATGCGATCGCTGTACTGCGATCTTAAAGGTCTATTATGCCCCTGAGCTACTAAGTAAGATTGGTTACAAGCCGTCACACAAGCTACTCTTGCTGATGAATTTCAGCAGCTGATGTGGCTTAATGCCTTCAACGACTAGCGCTTAGACCCTTGCTTTTGATTCACATTCATGTAAAGTGGTGTAAAGCAGTTAGAGAGAAAGAGAGTCAGTTGTCAAAAGTTGCCGAAGTCATACATAAGTTGCCGTCGCGGTCAGAGAGAGAATCAGTTGTCAAAAGTTGCCGAAGTCGTACATAAGTTGCCGTCGCGGTCAGAGAGAGAATCAGTTGTCAAAAGTTGCCGAAGTTGTACATAAGTTGCAGTCGTCATAGGAGTCATCACTCAAAAGCCGAGAGGGGTCGTCGTGGTAACATGTAAAGAGTAGCGAGGAGAACGAGTAGAGTTGTCGTGGTGAAAAGTAGCTTTGAAGCATAACTTTTTTGTTTGTTTTATAAATTAGTATTAATATATTATTAGACATTATTTTATTACTTGAATTAAATTAAATTGCCAATACGTAAATAAAAATATAAACAGTTCTACATTCATATGCCGTAATAGATTTTTGTTTGGGTGGTAATGAAACCCAAAAGAAATTTATGATAGCGTCTGTGTTTTATGTGATTTTATGATTTCTACTGTGCTGGCGAAATTTATGTAATATCACTTTCGCCCTTTCGAAGCTAGGTTCTTAACCATCCATTCACATCTACACATTGAGATTATCAAAATTATAGAACTTCTTTTTTTGGTCATCTTACTGGTTGTCAGACAAAAACTACCGAGTGGATGATGGCTCCAAGGAAATCAAAAAATTACAAAATTGAGGGATTCACTGAGAATGAACATGAATCATTTCCAAATCGACTTGACTAGTTAATTAAACAATTTCCCGAACTAAGTACCCCAATTTTTAAGAGTGTTAACGAGTTTTTGAGCAAGCTTTTAATGTTAGAAGTTATAAGTTTTAAACTCAACTTATTCCTAACTATATTTATAAGTTTTTAATGGAAAAATTTAATAAAATTGTACGTAAATTAGAAGGTATAGATTCGAAACTTTTACTAACTGATCTCATTTGATATTGGAGCTCAGCTCCATTCCCTTAAGCTGAAATTTCAAATATGACATTGGGTATTGGATAAAAATTTGGATATTTATTTTCTTTATTTTAGTTTTCATATTTTTTTAAAATACATTTAGATTTGATCTGTGAAAAAATTAATAATTCTTTGTGTGTGAAACGTAAAGAAAAACACAAAAATAACAAACATTTAGATTTTTGAAGAGAAACAATGAAAATATTAATTATTTGTTTTTGGTTTTTTTTTTGTTTTTTGTTTTTTTGTTGGGGTGTTGCTAAAATTTATTAAAAGTTACGCTACTTACTTAATACTAATTAATTTATTCATTAATGTTTTTCTTTGGTAGTAAATATATTATAAATATTATTGTATCCATTGATATGCAAGTATTTTTTATTTTTTACTCTAATAGTTTATTGTTTTCTAAAACTTCTTTGTGGATTATGTAAAACTAAAAGATGACAGACGAAAATAAATTAACGAAATTAAAAACCCGAACTCATAGTGATGAGAAATCAAAAAACATAACTCAATTTAAGAAACTAAAGGGAATTTCTCTCTGGCAAAGCCAACGTTCATTAAGTCTTTTTAAATTCATTAGATGAACTCTAACAATATAAACTTGCCAAATTGGGATAGTAATTTTCCAAATTAAAGAGAAGCAAAATTTGTTTACTGCTTCCATGAAGAATATAAAAATTATTTTAATGTTGAAAGTAAAAAATTCAGTAAAACAAAAGTTAGAATTATGTTGAAAATTAAAGAATATATTGATTATATTTATATGAATTTTTTTTTTTTTGTTTATTAATTTTTACATGAGCTTTTTGTCCTTTGTTTGTCTACTTTTTCTTCTAAAGTATTACATAATACAAAATTATAAATAATTTTTCTAATGTCTTGTAATAAATATGTATTTGTTATTTTTTGTTTTTTTTTTTTGTTTTGCATATTAGAAAATTAAAAAAATATTTTTATATCAGACTACAATTTTCTTTAATTCTTTTTTTCAACTATATGTTTATATACTTATAGCTTATGTAAGTATGTAAGCATATAAGTGTATAGCAATGTGTATTTGTGTGTGTGTGTGTGTGTGTGTGTGTGTGTGTGTGTGTGTGTGTATATATATATATGTATTTACTTAGTTATCGTACATAGTAAAAATTTATACATAGTTTCAATAGTATTTTATTTACTTTTAATAGAATACAAAAACACTGAAAGATTCAATTACTTATTTTCTTCACATTTGCTAAAATTCTATAAAAAAAAATGTCTCCATTTGTGTTAAATAATTTTAATATATATTTTTTAACGCTAATTAGAAAAATATGTTTGTTTTTTTATAATTGTTATAATAGTTTGTTTCCAATAATACTAGCTCGACATAAGATGTTTGTATTTGGGTGTGTGTGTGTGTGTGTGTGTGTGTGAGCATGAAAACAAAAAGAAAATTGCTTTAAATTATTATTATTATTATATATTACAATGGATATGCACAAAATTATTATTATTTCTTTAGTTTAAAGAAATGTGTGAAATAAAAAAGTAAATATTTAATAGTTCTATTATTCTACATTAACTTTATATATTTTTACAGTGTACTTATGAAAATAGCACATTTTTTGTTTTTGTCATTTTCGGGAATTGAAAATAAATAAAAATACAAATAAAATATATGTGAAAAATAATTATAGCTTTTCTTTTGTTTCTTTCCTTCATTTCCGTTCTTTCTTTATTCTGCATTTTACTTAATAGTTTACATATGAAAAGTACAGATTTTTAGTTTTTAGTTTTTAGTTTTTAGTTTGTTCTATAAAAATATTTTGTTTGTTTGTTTGATTTAATATGTGTGTATAATTTTTCAAATTTTTTAATAATATCATGACTAAAAATTGTCTACAAGTACAAATATAAAATTGCTTTTCAATTATAATTATTATTTATATATTATCGGAAGGTAATTTTAAGTGTTTGTTGTTTATTTTCTTTTGTTTCTTTTTTTCCTTTAAATTTTTGTTTTGTTTTTTTTTATTAATTTTTTTCCCCACTCTTTTGCTGAAAAATAATAATAAAATTTCTAAACAACTGTATCTAAATTGTGTTCGTAATGTTTTTGTTTTTGTTTTTGTTATTATTTTTATTTATTAAATAATATGATCTATTTATGTATGTATGTATGTATGTATGTATGTATATTGAAAATAGTAAACGATTTTTGCTCATTAAATTTAAATTTGCTTGTAATTTACAAAAACATAACTTTTTGTAATATTTCGTGTATTTTTGTTTTGTTTTGTTTTGTTTCTCTTTAATTAAAAATTAATTTATGGTATAAAAGTACAAAAAATTAATAATAATTTTTACTACGTTTATGGTACGTTATTCTTTTATTTGTTTATATATATATAGTATATGTAGTATAAGTATATCTAAAGGTACATATATGTGTTTTGTTTTTTATGTTTGTTTTTCATGCATGCTTTATTTTGTATTTATTATAGTTTAGTTAATTGTTTTATACATACATATCAAATAATATAAATTAATTTGAAGAGTCTTAAAATATGTAATTCAGAATGAACTAAAAAAATGTTACTATTTATATTTGTTGAATTTAAGCTATGATTTATTTATTTTTTTTTTTGTTTGCTTAAGATTTTTGCGCATGTAAGCTTTTTATTTTTCAATTTAAGTATATAATTATTGCATATATCAGTATAAGTATATGTATATTAATATTTTCTGTTTTTACAAAAATTTTCAACACTAGCACATTCGATTCATTATATTTTTTCCATATTAAACATTTATTTTTACAAGATTTCATAGAAAAATATACATACTTACATATTTTCATTAAGAAAGTATCGAATAAAAGGGAAAATGATACCTACTAATTACTAACAGCTGAATTGAAGTTGAAGATCTTAAAGGCAGGAGATCAAGATAAGATAAATATCTTATTTGGTGAAAGTTAAAAGGGAATAAGCTTAAATCCAGACACGAGAATAAGAAGCCTTAGCATTACAAAATCGTTCACTATCAATGGCAAATGCAATGCTAGTGAAAATCCTCTAGTTAATTTGTGCACCTTCCGCACTTCTGAGGACAAGTACTGAATTTCCCCTATTACTCGTACTAGCTAGCAATTTTAATGCTAATGTCAATTTATAAATCTAAAACTGTAAAGTACTTGAGCACTTTCAAGTACCAATATCTAAATTGAAAATCGTTCTGGTACTCAGTATCTATGGTACGTGTACTTAAATAAGCTCAAGTAAATGTTTGTATTATTTAAATTTTCTATACTCAGTGCTTAATTTTCAAATACCTTACATCTGAGTACAAGTTTCGGTAATGGTAGTGGTACTTGTAATGGTTCCATTACCATTTTGAATTTCTTGTACTTGTATTCAAAATTATAATTCAATTCAATTACTTTGAAGATAATTTAGCATTACCATTTAAATTTCGAAATACCAACAAAATGTGAGTTTTTACAGCATACAGAAATTGTCAATGCATTTTATTGCTTTAGTATTTACCTATATGTACATGGTTGATTTAAATATGTATGTAACTAATAGTACTTATTTTGGAATAAGTGGATAATATTTTTTCTGTAATAAGAAAAATCTCAGAGAATGAGAATTTGAGACACTTTATGAATACGAGCTTACAAATCGGGCTCAAAGAACAAATATTTAGCTTAAAAAGTTTTCTTTTTAATGAGAAATAAAAACTTAATGCATAATAACTGAACAAAAGTTTGAATATAGAAATTGGAAATTGGTACTAGTACTAGTACTAGCACAATATACCATATAAAAAGGTGGGGATCTCATTTTGCAAAGTTGAATCACTTAAAAAATCGCTGAACTAAAGAAAGAAAATAAGGAGGGAGATATCCTTAAAAATTGATTTACACTTTGAAGTAATTTGAGTTCAGTATGTGTTATGGTTTACTTAGACCTCAAATGATGTAATATAAGCATAAAGATTATTTGAGTTTCACAATGAAAAGCATATATATATGTATATGTATATATATATATTTTTTTTTTGAGGCATTATCATTCATAGTGACTTATGATTAAAACGATTTGTTACTTTTTTTGAATTGCTTCTCATGATAAAACGAGAAATACTATCCTATTTTGCCCGAAATTTACAATTAACGATTTCGTACTTTAAAGGAAAAAACCTATCAAATTCGATCTCTAAATCCCTCGCAACAGAATCACCGTTCCCCAGACCTGTGCTCCACAACTATACTTATCTTGATAACTCAAGATTTTTACCTAAAGAAATGATACAAAAGCTGCGGAAAACATGCACTGCGATTAGATCTGTTGGAAACGATTCTATAATCTTAATGGTGAATGAGTGAAACTTCTGTTAGTTGCATCAGCACTCCAAGGCGGAATGAGAGGAATTGTCTCTATCTAGTTTATGATATTCATTCATTTCTGCACCTACGGCGCTTAAGAGAACAAATGTTCGTTTTATAGATTACCTACATAAGCAAATCGTGTTATCACTTTTCGCTTTTTTAAGAATCTCCCCATTGAGCAATTTCACATTAGATTCTCCGAACGAGAAAAAATAAGTAAATGTTGGGCAAAGTACAGTGGGATCCACTAGAATCAAGGAAACTGATGTATTGCACTATAACTATGTAGAAAGAATCATAATTTTTCATTGAATTATATTACAATTAGGTTATTTATAATTTGTGTATGAATGAAATGTTTTTCCTTGACCTAAAGATGTAAAATCTAATATGAAGTATTCCATGATTAGGTTGGTTGGGTGGCTGCCCAGAGGATGCACTTAGGTCAGAGCGTCCCCTTTCTGATACCACATCGTATTCCGTAATCGAATAACTTTTCCAAATAATAGTTTCCTAGCATTCCCTTTTGTTTCCAGGAAAGTGAAGAGTACATTTCTTGCTGCCTTAAGTGTGTGCATTATTTGATACTTAACTATTTCCATTTACACCTTTCACTTGAGAGTTTTACATATACTGTGAAATCTGCATGAAGACGCAGCATCATCTTCAAAGACATAGCGTGACTAAGGTTTATTTGCAATCTACAAGCTCTATTCTTATACCAAGAGAACCTCATCAAGAAATTGATTGTTGCAACTGGGTCTCTGGATACTAAATAGATAAGGACTGAGATTGAAAAAATCTTAACACACGTTTTACCTAATAATTTTTTTTGGGTGTAAGATTTAAAACTTTCTTTGATCTAGTTATCTTTGAAAAATATGTCCGTTATTATTTTTAATGGCAAACATGTTGATTTATTGTGAGTTTGATCACAATGAGTGAAGAAAAAGAAGTACGTCTTAAAATTATTAAAAATTTTCAAAAAAATCCAAATTGCTCCTACAAAAAATTGGCCAAAAAATTGAAGGTCTGCCGTTAAACTGTTTCCAATGTTATTAAACAGTTTCAGGGTAATTTGACCATCTATAGGAAACCTGGTTCGGGAAGAAAACAAGGATCACATGATATTGGGAAAGCCAAGAATATAGAAAGCATTTTGAAAAGATCTCCAAACACATCTGCTAGAAAAGCTGCCCGGTTAGCCCAGTGCTCTGACTATTTGGTGCGAAAAGTTAAAGCCAATGCAGGTTTGAAATCATACAAAGTCCAAAAAGTTCCAGACAGGAATGCTGAAAGAAATTTAGACGCCAAAAGTAGGGCTCGGAAATTAAAAGCGAATTTCATGCAAAAATATTAATGTTGCATAATGGACGACGAAACGTATGTACTGGCAGATTTTACGCAGCTTCCGGGTCAAAATTTGTATGTTGCTGATGCTCGAGGAAATGTCGAAGAATAATTTAGAATCCAAAAGCAGACATAATTTTCTAAAAAATTCCTAGTATGGCAAGCTACATGCAGTTGCGGCAAAAGAAGCAAGTCATTTGTTACAGTGGGCTCTATAAATACCGAAATATACATCAAAGAATGTTTGAAAAAAAGGCTTCTTCCTTTCATAAGAGAGCACAATGTGTCCACATATTTTTGGCCCGATTTGGCATCATGTCACTACGGCAAGAAAGCTCTGTACTGGCACCAAAGTAATAACATAGTTTTTGTACCGAGAGAGGCCAATCCTCCAAATTGTCCGGAGCTAAGACCAGTGGAGAGATATTGGGCTCTTGTGCAAAGAAACTTAAAGAGCACAAAAAAGGTGTCCCAAAATATCGAAGATTTTAAGAGGAGATGGGCAAACTGCTGCAAAAAGGTGTCTGAAACAACTATCAAATCTCTAATGGAAGGCTTACCAAAAAAGGTCCACGAGTTCATAAATAGTGGTTAGAACTATAAAACTTATATTTTTCTGTAATTTGTAAAATATTATCAATTAAATAAAAAAAAAATCAAAACTCTAAGATCAACCGTTTAAAAATTATTGAGTTTTATATATGTTAAGATTTTTTCGATCGCACTTAGTACTGTGAACTTAGTACATTCTCAATCATTTCTTTTCTTGTAGATCAGACCTCTGTATAGGCCTAAAACATATTTCGATGAGTCCTTTTCGTCATTACAGAACCTCTAGATTAAGCTTGCAGTAATATCGGTTCTCTAATCTCGTAATGCACAGTCAGAATATTAGCTAATATACGGAACCTTTTTTTGTTGAGATCAACTCAAAATTCATTGAGTTTGTTACTTTGTTACATGATATCGTATTTTCATGTTTTTTCTTCTTCTTCCACTTATTGCTAATTGAAAGCATTTACATACATATGAAAGACTTTCAGTTTTAAGAAAATATCCCATAAATTCCGTCTCCCTCTTTCATTATGATCTCACAATAACACTAAACAAATTGAAGATGTTTGCTTTAAAGTTTCATTATAACAAAAAAAATTATAACTAACAAAAAGAATATATGTAAATATTTTTTGTTTGTTTTTGTAAATATAAGATGAAAAAAGTTTTATTTCATTATCAATAAGCATGTATAAAAAGTATAAAAAATTGTTTAAATTTATATATTTTTTTAATAAAAAAGAAGTAGCAAAATGTCTATTATAAAAAAAACAATAATTAAAGAAAATAAACAGTTCACATAAAAAAAAACAATTTATATATTTTTTAGATTAAATAAAAATATTAATAATTGTTTTTAATAAAAACTACTTGACTAATGTGTTTTCAAAAACATATAAAAATAATTTTTCTTTTTCATTTTTCTGAAAGGAAACGCACATAAAAAAATAGGTAGCAAATATGTGTATGTGTATATGTGTATGTGTATGTGTGTTTGTGTATGTGTATGTAGCAGTAATAGTGGTAATATTAAAAAGTACTAACTTTAATGATACATTTTTGTTTGCTTCTTTAACATTATTTTATAATAATAATGATAATTAATAATTTTTTAAGTTTAGAAAATGTATAAAAAACAGCGAAACGAATTTTCTTTTTGTTTGTTTGTTTGTTTGTTTGTTGTTGACTAACGTTAAAAATTAATTAAAATTACAACTAGTTAAAAACATTTTTTCTTTCTGCTTTAAAAAATAACATTTTCTCTTGTTTTGTTTTTGTTTTTGTTTTTGTTTTTCTTTTTCTTGTAATTACTTCGTCGATACAATGTAAGGTAAGTGGTAAGTGGTAAGTTGTATGTATTTTGTTTTTGTTTTTGTATTATTTTTAGTCTAGAAATAAGCGATTAAAAAAATATTTCATTTTTATCATCATAAATTTTAAACATTTTCTTTTTGTTTATGTTTATGTTTATGTTTTTATGAAATTTGTTTGTTTTTTTTTTGTTTGCTTTGCATTTCACTTTTTGTTTGGTTTTTTAATTGGCAACCAATAGTTGCTGATACGGTCCGGTTGCATTGGAATAGAATGAGTTGAGACCATCAATCAATTTCGAGTTATTCGAAGAAGTAGATGAGGATGATGAGTTGGATGAGATGGAGGAGTCTTGTTGATTGTTAGCAGCGGCGGTTGCGGCGGCAGAAGCAGCAGCAGCAGCTGCCGAAGCAATTGGTGTATTGTTTATTGTTGCTGCTGCAGTAGTGGGTGGTATTGGACTGATTGCAGCTTGCTGGTGTTGTTGTTGTTGTTGTTGCTGCTGCTGCTGCTGCTGCTGTGTTGGTGATGTTGCATCGCCATTTGTTGAGACAGATACAGTGATATTGGCATTGTTGCTGTTGTTGTTGTTGTTGTTGTTGATATTATGCCCACCAATATCCTTATCGATAATGGCGCCATTTTTGGCATTACCATTTTGTTGTTGTTGTTGTTGCATTGGTGACACAACCGCTGCCATTTGCTGTTGCTGCTGCATATGTCCATAGAAACCATGTGGTTCCAAATATGCATTGAATTTATTATGTCCACCAACGCCATTTGGACCATTTGGCCCATACAAGCCACCACCATTCGCTTCAGGATGAAAATGTGCATCGAAGAGATTTCGATGTCCACCATTAAATTGCGGATACATGCCCATAGCCATGTTTGGAAAATAGAAGGGATCAGCATTTTGGCCTAGACCCAACGACAGCGGATTGGGGGAGAGTGAGCGAGCCGGTGAGACAGGTCCAATGGGACCGAAATGATTTGGTTGCGGTACTGCGGGGCCACCAGCGTGTCCATGATGAAGCTGCTGTTGCATGGCACGTTGCTTAATGTAATTGGAGAATTCAGTGGGCGACATGCGATATGAGCTGCTGCGCACGAAAAAAGAAGAAAAATTAAACCATGAATTAGAATAAATCAAATGTGGTGACAGAAAATTCTAATATACAAACCTGTTGGCTCTCTTTGAACTGGTCTTCAATTTAGTACTACCAAATTTCGTCTGAGCAAAGGTGGCGGTTGTAAATGTTAATGGCGCTTGATTGCGTTGCATGAAACTAGCAGCAGCAGCTGCTGCACTCCCACCGCCACCGCTACCGCCACTGCCATTGCTGCCGCTGCCGCTGCCGCTGCCATTGTTGGCAACAGCCGGATTGGGACTACCCTTGAAGGTGGGCGAATTGGATGAGGCCGAGTGGGGCGATGAGCCCGAATGCGGTGAAGTCTTTGGGCTCAAACTTAAATTGTTCATACTCGTATTGACGGCGTCGATAGGTCGAAAGCATTGCGCTTCCGGATTAAAAGTTTTATTCACTTCACGATCGGCCGATGTGTTATCTTCATGATTGTCGCTATTCTCGGAATAAAGAATCTATTTGCAGGAACGAGAGAGTACAATAGAGTATGTAGAAATATTCGAGCCGAAAATATAGTTTTGTATACACACCTTTACAGCACCCTTTTCTCCAATGCGATAGGATACTTCACCAGGGTCCACCCACACGGACAGTTCATTTGGAAGATTCTCAAGTATGTCAGCAATGGGTACGCCACTTTCACGGGCTGCACGCTCTAAAACCGAATCGATGGGATCACCTGTTTTCAGGCAACGAAATGCTGAACCCTAGAAAGAGAAAAATACAAAAAATTGAGTGATATTAAATGTTAAATATTAGCAAATCTGATTTTCTATGAAACTATTAATATTTTAACGCTAAAGATTTCTCAAGGACATTTATTTCTCAAGACCTCACCAAGATAGACCTGTACCTGTGCTCGTATGTGGGAATCATATTTATGCGAATTTTTATACACTTGTTTGGAGCTAGTCTCCATTTCTCTTTTTCTCTAAATTTTTACCTTAAAGGGTTTCTCCGGATACCAGTGACCTTGAAATTTGTCTTTCAGCGCCTTCTCCAATTCCTCGCCAAATATGTTTACCCTTCGCCTTGGCAGTTTATTATACAAATACGATATTACAAAATTTAATGCCACTTGGATTTCTATATGCATTTTGTCGTTGTTGTTGTTGTTGTTGCTGTTGCTGTTGTTGCTCTTGTTGTTGGATTTGTGTTTGTTGTTCTACAGCTGATTTACTTGTTGTAATTTTATTTGTTATTATTGTAATTAACTAAATGTAATTTAATTTTTTCAATAACGTGTGATTCTGACTGAGTTTTTGTTAAAATTTTGTTGCTCTTTAATTCAATGTTTGCTCTATGGAAATTTTCTGGTTTTATTTTACAATTTTTGGTAATAATTTTCGTTTTATTTAAATTTTTATAATTTGTAGTTGTTGTAATTTAAGCGTAGCGTTTGTTGTATGTGTTGTTTGGTGTAGTTATAAATTTTAATTAATTTATGTATTTATATATTTCTTTTTTTCTTATTACTTTTTTGTTTTTTTTTTGGTTTTTGTTTTTATATTATTTATTTGATAATTATTCTTTGGCAACTTTTTGTCTTTTCTTCTTGTTTTTATTGTTATTGCTGTTTTGTTATTTGTTGTTGTTGTTGTTGTTTTCAGTGTAGTAAAATTTTGTTGTTTGTTTTATTTGGAATATTTTAGTTTTTGGGAATTTGTGTATATTTTAGATATTATTTATTTGTTGTATACAAATTCAAATGATTTTGGGTTGATAATCTGCAAAGAGAGAAAAAAAACACTGAGAATTACTAAAAAGAAATAAAGATTTGTTGTATTTTTTTGTTTTTTAATAACGTTGATAAAATTGGTAAAATTAAACTACAATTTTTACTAGATATGTAAGTAGATTCATTCCATTTTGGAACAAATGGAAGCACATACATATATTGAACAATAAAATTGTTCTTATGACATTTTGAGTAAACTAGGTTTTAAAATATTTCCGAGTTTTCGTATACAGTTTTTTATAGAACTCATGTTTGATATGAACAACTCAGAGAACCCAGAGAATCAGTTAATGGTACTAAGTAAAGCACTTTTACCGTGTTAATTTCTATTGCATTTCAATCTCTGTTGAAATTTTAAGTTTGTAATTATCAGGTTGTAACATACCCAAGAACATTATTCTCCAGATTCATGCCATACTAGTTATACCCGCCAGAAAATTTAAATAAATGATAAACAAGCATTTAAAACTAAAAAGTCAGTTCATCTATGTAAGCCAACATCTGTCATATCTGTCACAGAAACTTTATAAGTGAATTGAAGTTTCGCCCCGCTAACTCGACCTACGTTCAGGAAGGCCTGAAGACTATGAAAAGCGCGGCGGATCGTACATTATCAGATTTTTCAAGTGCAACTCGTTTCGCTTTCGTGAAAGAAAGCGAACGGGGGGCGAAAATTTTTGTAATAATATTTCCGTGAAATCTGACAAGAGATTTCCAGTTTCTATTGTGCATGTTACAAAAAGTATGAAAAAGACAGGACAAAAGTGTAAATTTTGAAAAAATATCAAACAAAAACAATTAAATGTTGTGACAAAATCCGTCGCTGTGGCATAGTGGTAGTGCGTTGGACTGCTACGCAGAGTGTCCGGGGTTCGAATCTCGGCACAGGCAAAATAAAAAATCAAAAAGGAGAACAAATAATTTTTCTACACGGCACCATCTCTTGGTAGGCATTGGCAAACCAACAAGAGTAAAAATTGCTATGAAAAGCTTTTTACTTCGCCATTCGGATTCGGCATTAAACTGTAGGTCCCTTCCATTCATGTACAAATATAACACGCACAACATGAGTGGATGCGAAACGCTCGGCCGAGGCCCTCCATGGGCTGTTGTGCCAAGTAAGTAAAGTAAAAAAGTAAGTAAAGACAAAATCCGTTTCACCCAATATGTATTTTATTGGTTATTTGAAGGCAATATTCATTTATTAAACGATTTTATCAAAGAATTATTTATGTACATAACTTTGCCTTGTTGAGAAAAAACAATGCATCCGCCACCAATCCGCTACATCAATAGCTCTCAGACTTGATTTGCTATAGTGAAAGTTAATACGAAAATGGATGCTGTGAGTGTGTTTTGGGCTGCAGAGCGAGAAGAGTCGGAAAATTTTTAAAACTTTAAATTACAAACTTGATCTTCTGCATTTCGAGTAACTCTAAAGTAACTGTCAAAATTATATTTATTTTTTTTAAATTTTTTTTTATTGATACCTTCAACACATATGAGCGTGTACCCCTATGAATGCAGAGCATTGTGTTGAATGGAAGGAAGATTGATACGTGGGAGGAAGAATGAGAGAGGGAATGCAATCATACAGGACACCGATAAAGACATAGGCAGCCATTGTGGCAAGTGTTATACCTTTACCACAATGAACGTCAGTTTATCAGTGTCGACTATGACCGCATATAGCGCCAAAGGCCAAGCTTTTCGCGTCCACTCATGTTGTGCGTGTTATATTTATACATGAATGGAAGGGACCTACAGTTGTATGCCGAATCCGAACGGCATAGTGAAGTGAAAAGCTTTTCATAGGCAATTTTAACTCTTATAGGTTTGCCATTGCCTGCCAAGAGGTGGTGCCGTGTAGAAATTTTAATGTAGTTTATTTTTTTTATTTTTATTTTATTTTTATTTTGCCAATTAAAAGCGTATTAAAAGAGTACAATTAAAAATCATTTTCGCTGCGCTTTGCATAATCGTAATCGTCCTACAGAAATACTAGATGAGATTGGCTCCTAAGATGATTGGTACTTGAGGAGAGGAGAATCCCACACTTACGGTGAGAACTTCATGTAAGGTTTTCCAACAATCATTGTCCTTCGTTAAACCTGAGAAACTTAATGAAAACATATTAACAATAATCGTGGTTTCTTTATACGAGGTATGATAAAAAAATAACCGTTATTTTTTCAAAAAGTATTTATTTATTCATCAACAACTATCTTGTCCCCTTCAAAGTAATCCCCCTCAGATATAATACACTTATGCCAGCGTTTTTTCCAATCCTCGAAACACTTCTGAAACGCGCTTTTTGGTATCGCCAACAGCTCCTGTTTCGATTTTTCTTTTATCTCCTCAATCGTAGAAAGACGCTTTCCTTTCATCGGTGTCTTCAGTTATGGGAAGATGAAAAAGTCAGCGGGGTCAAGTCCGGTGAATACGGTGGTTGAGGCATGATAACGATTTTGTTTTTGGCCAAAAACTTACGCACAAGCGACGTTGTTTTTGCTCAAAATTTAGCAATTTTGGAACAATCTTCGCTGCCGCACGTTTCATGCCTAAAACATCCGCAAAAATTTCTTGGCATGAGCCGAACGATAATCCAACATCATCAGCAACCTCTCTGATAGTGATTCGACGATTATCCAAAATCATTTTCTTCACTGCGTCAATGTTTTCATCGGTTGTTGACGTGCTCGGGCGACCAGGACGAGCATCGTTATTGACATCTTCTCGGCCTTCCTTAAACCACAATTGGTTATACCACAATTGAACTTGTGTTCTGCTCATAGTAGACTCGCCAAAGGCCACAGTCAACATTTCAAATGTCCTTGCGCATTTAATTTCATTTTTTACACAAAACTGAATACAGTTTCTTTGATTCGAAAAAATCGAATAGTAAAAAATCGAAGAGCACACCAAAACACGACTAACCTTTTTATCTGTCAAAAACAAATTGACAATCCAAAATGGTTGGTATTGCCAACATATATAACAGACAAGTGTATAACAGAAAAAAAAAATGCGAAAACGAACATACGTAACTTACGAAATTTGAAAATAACGGTTATTTTTTTTATCACACCTCGTATCTATCAATTTAAGAATAACTATGTATGGTACGTGATTTTAAGCAAGCAGCAACGTTTTTGTTTTTGTTTTAATTTTTATTTATTTTTTTTTTTTTGAGATTTGATTAATATTTTACTTTGTGTTTTGGATTTAGGTTTCCCATTCCATTCATATTTTCTACGAATCAAACATTTTTGTTTTATTAAATTTTAGTTTGATATTTTAATGAATTTTCATTTTTTTTATAATACTTTAGTTTGTACTTAAAACTTTTAATATTGCTACCACTTGATCTGTTACCAACACTTGCACTTCGAGCGATGCAAATAAATTTTATTCTAATTATTTTATTTTTTTTTAGTTTGATGGTTTCTTAAGGGACCAATTTTTAAATGACAATTTGTTGTTTCTAATGCCTTCGTTTCCACTTCTATATAAATTGTGATGTAATTTTATTATATTACGTATATGTATGTATGTATGTATGTATGTATGTATGTATGTATGTATATATAAGTATTTCTTTCAAATATATTAGTAAAATTTTGCTTTTCTCTTACAGTGAAAGCAGATGAACAAAAAAAAATTTAAATTCCTCTTTGACTTTATTTTATATATACCCATACATATGTACAATGCACATACATACATTTGTACGAGTATGTGTGTAGGTATGTATGAAGAGGTGGTAAAAATTTTTATTTTGACATTGAAAATTTATATAAATTTAATTTATATGGCATAAG
This sequence comes from Palloptera scutellata, assembly GCA_958295655.1. NCBI lineage: Eukaryota > Metazoa > Arthropoda > Insecta > Diptera > Pallopteridae > Palloptera > Palloptera scutellata. The sequence goes on along the minus strand of OY282449.1, from coordinate 114,436,504 downwards.
TATATTTAAATTTAAATTCAAATTAACAAGTGCCAATATTGGCGCGCGACGCGCCACGGACGCGACACGATGAGACGCGAATCTCAAAAGTACACACTCCACACAAGTGTTAAAATAGAATTACCATGTCTGTGCATAAATACAGTAGCGCATTGCTTTAAATATGGGTGGTAACAATTACAACAAACAGCGGTAGTAATAACAGCAACAGCAACAACAACAACAGCAACAACAACAAACAATAAACAACACATAATACATATATGTATAGCTTAGTGTCATAAATCACATGGTGTTGTTGTTGTTGTTGTTGTTTGTTTTTATATTTAGTATAAGTTTATTACGAGAATGCAGTGCAGTGTCAGGGGATTTCTTTTGTAGTAAAAATAATCTTGGCTGATTTTTGTGAATTTTTGTGAATTTCGTTTTTTTTTTTTTTCTTTGTTAAGTTTGACTATTAACAATTATTGAGTTTTTGTTTTTTTGTTTTCTTTGGCATTGTTTTTGTTATATATTTTTTATTAAGTTTACCCTTTCGTTAACCTTGAGCCGTTGTCGCGTGAGCCATTTTTTACATTATATGCTCACAAATGGAAATGAAATGCAAGAAAATAAATCAAATTAAATTAGGTAGACGTAGGTCGGTGAATAGGTACGATACAAAATATCAGTATAAAACTTAAGAAACCATAGAAATGAATGACACCTTTTTTGTGTGCCTCCCACAAATAACTAAGTAGCAGCTAACAAACACAATTCGATTGTTGCAATCATGACAAGGTCTTTCTGCCTCTCAGTTAATGGGTTTTCTGATTAAAAACTTTTACCCTTCTACGTAATTTTATAAAACTACTTTTAAATAATCACTTTTTGTTGACATTTGTTTTTTTTTTGTTTTTTTTTTGATTTTTTTTTTTGCTTCTATTCACATTCGGCCCCAAAATGAAACCACTTAATTTTGCAATACATTTAACTTCTGTTCCATTTCACACAAATGTTATTTATTCCATCATCATCACATTCCTACACAGCCCATGAATTTACTCGGCGTTATACTCGTATACTCGGTCATTCATTCATCGGCCCGTTCACTCATACCATAGAGTACACCGCCAACTAACCACTAGCCATTCATTCCTCTTATGCAATGGACATTTATCCAATACAACCTTTCAATACCCTTCTATACTTACTCGTAGAATGGTTTTCATTCGCTTGTGATAAGCGTTTGTCACTCATTTCCTATTTACGAGTAGATTTTTCTACATACTCGTACATACATCGATAAAATGTCATAAATTTTGTGGATGATGCGAGTGATGAAGCCGCCACAGCCACAGCCACAGCCACAGCCACAGCAGCAGCAATGATAATTTGATTCATCGCCTACGTGAAATGAAACACAAATGATGTTGCTGGCAATGATGGCCCATCACGATTGTCATCACCATCCACCCAACCATCTACGGTATAGAATTCATGGAATCGTTGGCGTATACACTTTAAAATTGTCAAACCAATTCAATGGCATGGAAGGGAAAATACGCAAAATCTGCATCTAATCTATTGTTATAGACTTTTATTTTTACCCCCACTCCTCCCACGACGTCAGTATTCGAAGGGAGCTTCATTGTGCTAGGCATATCTTATTTGTGTTTGTTGTTAAATTGATATTTTTTCATTTCAATGAGCAAAAAAAAAATAAAAAAATAAAACTAATACATAAAACGAAATGTTTGTGTAATTTTTTTTTTATTTAATGAAAATATTTGGCATTTTGATTGCGAAAGTTTGCGGTTATTGATTATTTAGATTTTCCTCATTTTGTATAATATAATTCGGCAATGGTCTGAGCAGCAATTCACAGAGAGATGCATAGGAAATTCCGATTAGGAATGGTATAGATTAAACCTCATCCCAAGTGAACACGTTCATTTCAAAGGCAAAGCTTAAGACTAATTTAAAATTAGATTTCTTCAACTGCTCTTGGAATTAGTGAAATTCAAAAGCTTTGTGCTGTAAAATCGGTGTTTTACATTTAAAGCTTTACGTTTAAACGAGTGGGTTGATTTTTCAGTGAACTTATCGGAATAAATAACTTTAAGATAGTCATCAAATCTAAGTCAGTAATTAAGGGTGTCAAGAGCCACCATATTTTTTGTTCTCGGGCACTAAGAAATTACTTATTGCTAATGAGTTTGAATTTAAAAAGGAAACCAAGGAACAGTAGGAGTACTACTGGCCTATAATTGTTGAATGAGTGACCTTAACCTAAAAAAAAGAAGAAATGAAGAAATGCTAAGTGTTTTAACCCATCTGCCTCTGTATTAGCTTCGTACAGTAACTTGGAGAATTGGGCAAAAATTAATTTAAAAACTTTGCTCAAAAGTAAACGCTTTTCAATATATCGATTTCTCCTTTTGGCGGAAAACAAAAAATAAACGAAATATATTTCGATAAACTTTAGTGTTCAAGTGGAGATACGAGGTTGAAAAGATGGCTCTACAAATTTTGTTTTCATACAAGATCGCTGAGAACTTTTTTCTAACCTGCATTTTTGGTGATTTCATAAAAAAATCGAAATTTCGTTAGAAATGGAGATACGTAGTTGAAGAGGTAGCGATATGCTATCTCCAAAACTGCATTTACAAATCAAATTACTAGGTGTCACCTTGTTCAAAGGTCGGGTGAAGAGACATGGTTTTTTTTTTTTTTTGAAGGTACAACAAAAAATACAAAATTTAATTATTTTACATTTAAAATGTGAAAATATCAAGTATTGCAGGTCGCCATATGATTTTCAGAGACTACCAAACTTTTTAAAAAAAATTGGAAAAATATTCAAAAAAAAAAAAAAAAAATTACAAAAAAGTAAATTCTACACATTTCGCTGACTTTAACTTTTAGGAACTTTTAAAATAATCTCTTAATAGTGTTTGCTCCCAGACGATACTTATTGCCCACTACAAATGTTCTGTATGAGTATTTACTCATCTCATCGGGGTAGGCCAAATCTTTTACACCCTCTAAAATTCACAAAAATTTTTTTTTAAATTTTCATAATTTTTTTATAAACTTTATGCTGGAGAAAATAATTCGAGCTGCGAACATCGACATCTCTGGCACTATCTTCTACAAGAGTATCATGCTGCTAGCATACGCTGATGATATTGACATCATTGGCAAAAACGCTCGAGCAGTCAGTGCAGCATTCTCCAACCTGGAAAGGGAGTCTCGTCGAGTGGGTCTAGTGCTGAACGAGGACAAAACGAAATACCTTGTGTCAACAAACAAAGAGTCACGGCGTCTTGGACAAAATGTCACTGTTGACAACTACACTTTTGAAGTCGTCAAGGATTTCGTATATCTAGGATCCAGCATAAACACCAACAATAATGTCAGCCTTGAGATCAAGCGGAGACTAACTCTTGCCAACAGGTGTTACTACGAGCTCAGTGGGCAATTGAGAAGTAGAGCCCTCTCTCGACCGACGAAAATAACGCTTTATAAGTCCCTTATCCTTCCCGTGCTAATGTATGGCGCAGAGACGTGGACATTGACCATCAATGATGAGAGGCTGTTGGGAGCGTTCGAGAGGAAGATACTCCGTAAGGTCTACGGTCCAGTATGCGTGGACGACGTGTATCGAATAAGATGGAACGATGAGCTGTATGAGCTGTACGCCGACACTGACATAGTCAAGCGTATAAAACTCCAGCGGCTTCGCTGGCTGGGTCATGTTGAGCGAATGGAAGAAAGCGCTCCGGCTAGAAGGGTGTTTTATTCGAACCACGGTGGAGGAACACGCTACGCAGAAGGGGACGTCCTAATATCCGTTGGAAAGACCAGGTGCAGGGCAACCTGACTGCACTTGGCATTATCTACTGGCGCCAGCGCGCGCATAGCAGAAGTGACTGGCGAAGCTTTGTGGAGGCGGCCAAGACCGATCATCGGTTGTAGTGCCAGCTAAATAAGTAAGTATTATTTTATAAATTAAAATAATTTCAAACAAAATCGAGGTTTCCCTATATCTCATAAAAAAAGAATAAGAAGTGGAAAAACTAGTCGTAGGTAATATCGAAGGTCAATATCATGTGCATACAAAAGGTCGAACACAGAGAGAGCTTCCCAACGATATACAAAACTTGACGATCGGACATCAAATCAAAAATCAAATTATGACAAAAACAAAAAAAAAAAAACGATATTAGTGTAAATTTTTTTTTGGGGTAATCTTTCAAAATAAGTGCTGAGACATTCACCATTTTTCCCACTGAGGTCACACCAAGTTTGTAAGACTTTATTTTTAAGTTATCTAAAATATTACCCAAAACTTGATTATTATTTATTTCATATACATCCAGGAAAGGTTCATGTTTGGGGATGCTTCACAAAACAAGGATTTGGCAAATTAATCATGTTCACGAGGAATTTGGATGCCAACTTCATGACCACGATATACCATCGTGGACTTCTGCCATCAACGGATATGTGGTTTGGGGCAGGAAGCCGAGATTGGGTTCTTCAAGAGGACAACGACCCAAAACATCGCAGTCGCTTGTGTAGCAGTTGGAAAGAGGAAAACGGCATAACTTCATTAGATTGGCCCTCACAGTCGCCAGATGCGAATCCGATCGAAAATGTTTGTGCTCTTAGGTAGAAAACTACGTGGAAAAAGATACGTTCAATAAATCATTTGAAACGGCTTCTTAGGGTAATATGGCGAAGTTTAACACGGTCATAACACGGGCTGAAAAATTAGTCGATGGCGACTGGACGCCATATTAATATATTTGCGCAATGAATAATTAATCATTTCAAGAGGCTGTGGACTTTTGTTTTAAGATACCTTAATTTTTCCAGTGACTTGAGCCGATTGCTCTCTTGTTGAAACTACTGTATCTATTTGTTTTTGTTTTTAAAAAAATAAATTAAAACATTTTTGGTAACATTTGGTAAAATTTTTTATAAATTTTAGTAGGCAAACATTTTGGAGAGTGTTAACCGTGAGTACAAGACTTTACCAATCGCAGAGAGTAGGATAAGGTAAGTACTAATCGTGGTACATCAACACAATTTCAGTCGAAGGATAATATTTTTTGACGGGTAATCCACAAATCGTTTTTTGAAACCTCTAGTTTCAGGAAAATACTGGTTACAGCTTCACCATATCTGGATGAAGTATATTGGTGACTTTTTACTTACATACATATTTCATTCTGATCGTCATCCAATTCGAAAATGGTCTTGTAGACGAGTCACTTGGCCGCATGGGTTCCGTTGTTTAAGCATTGACAGGCAACGGTCGATCATGTTCGTGTATCAGTTGAACATACTCGTATATTTTAAAAAATCGGCTCAGTTGTTTACAAAAACAATTCTGAGCCATTACTGACAGTGAGTGAGGTTTATCATTTTGAGCGCGAGCAAAAATGGGTGATTGCTTGCGGCCAGCTTTAAGAAGCAGTAATGGAAAACCGTAAATTTAGGAGGGGGTAACACATTTTGATAATATTAGGTCATTATAGTATACAGGGTGGACTAAGTATTTACAATTTGGAATTTGATTTTGGAGTAAATAAGAAGCGAATAATTTTTTTTTCAATGTGGTTTTCCGAAAGTACAATCCAGTTTCGGTTAATTGTGGAACACTATTTCATTCAAATGACTTTCTTGGTTGGCCTGGCCTTGCAATAAGTAGCTCATACGACCATCAACCTGTTTTTTTTTCAGTACATTTTCGCCTGAATGGAACTGTACTTGACAGATGGCTGCTCCAATTTCTTCTTTAAGAGCCTCAATCGTTGCAGGGACACTTATGTAGCTTTAACGGTTCCCCACAAATAATAGTCCAACGAAGTCAAATCGCAACTGAGTGACGGCCAATGCACATCACCAAAAGCGGCTAATAACGCGATTTTCAAAAAATCGATTGGTGTGACATGGCGCGCCATCCTATTGAAAAAAAAATGTTGTTCAAGTTTATATCTCCTAAAATATGGCACAAATAATTAGTTATCATTATGCGGTAGCGCACACCATTCACTGTAACGCCTGTTCCTTCCTCATTTTCAAGGCTAAATGGCCGAGTGATACCGCCGAGGCGGTCCAAAAACCACACCCAACAGTGACTCGTTGAGGGTGCATTGGCTTCTCAACAATCGCGCATGGATTTTCTAAACCCCAGATTCGACAATTTCTTTTATTAACATAACCACCGAGGTCAAAGTGAACTGAATGTATGATTTTTCGGTAAAATTGCTCAGAGCCCAATTAGCGAATCGAAAACGTTGCGGATGGTCATGAGGCTTCAGTTGTTGTACCGATTGAATATTGTACAGCATCATACCGAGGTCTTTAGGCAAATTTCATAGAAAAGAAGTGAGTGAAATGTTCAATTGCTGAGAATGATGGCGAGTTGAAGTGTGGTTGGTTCGTTTTGAACATTCTGAGCAACGGGGGCAAGTTTTTCGGTAGGAGTTCGAGAATGTGTTGTTTTATCAAATAAAGATCCAGCTTCACGCACACGTTTCACAAAAATGATTCACAAATTGCGTGGAAGGTGCTTCTCTTCTACGTTGAATGTTGCACCTAATTTTCTTACACTTTCCGTAGAAGAAGATTCAGCATTTCGTAAATAAATTTTTAGTACATATTACCCAACATTGTTCAAGTGTATATCGACCCATTTCGCTAACCGCAACTAATATAACGAATGACATTAGAGATGCCACACTGAAAATAACCAGTAGTTAAAATTCCAAATATTAGATTGGCCACCCTTTTGCACATACGAAAAAATGACGGACAATTTTCCCTCCCCATAAAATAAGCATAACATGCATTTTTGCTGCAGAATATAAAAAATAATTTACGTGTAAATACATACAAACATACATACATAAATACGAGTACATATAGTATGTATGTAAGTATGCACAATAGAATACTTATATGTATGAATGTTTATAAAAAGTAAATAACTTTTTAAATGGATTCAATAGATTTTGTTTTGTTGTGTTTGTATTTCATTTTGTTTTATTTCCGTTTGGCACAAGCGTCCATGTTGACATTTTACAATACATACAAACATATGGTACATACATACAAGCAAGTTTATACATATGTACATACATATGTATGTGTGTATGTATGTATGTATGTTGCATAAGAATAAGCACTTTTATTGTGTGCCAATCGATTTGCTTCGTTTTGTATGTTTTTGTTTCTGTTTTGCAATGAATTGCTGGTATTTAAGAGTATAAATGCCAGTGTGTCAGTGAGCAGCTAAAATAAAAATTGGCACTAAATAAAATTCATACATACATACATACATACATACATACATGTGTATGAGTATGGTATGGGTATGGATATGTTTGTAGCTATGGTGCATACTAAATGGATATATGCTAAAAGAATTTAAAATTGTATATTCTTTTGTTTAATTTGCAAATTTGGAAAATAAACAATTTGAGATTAGTATTAGGCATGAGACGCAGAGACGCAGAGACACAGAAACACTGGCATAAAGATAAAAGCCTTCACCATTTTTTATCTTTCCCCTGCTACTCGTAACTCTTAAGGGTATCAAGTATAATTTGAGCACTAGTAATAAAACTAGATATTTCTACTCATTCGTAGTAGTAACTAGTTATTAACCAGTAAAGATCTAGTTATTTATCATTATTGGTGTAAATACTCGAGTCTATGTTTGGACAATGGCAATGTAGCTTATTTTGCTGCAGTGTAATTTTTTGCAAAATTTTCTTAATTTTTTCCCTTCTGTTTTTTTTTTTCACTGAAAATTTTTGATTTCCTAATTGCATTAAGTGCTTAAATTGCAAATTACATGACATTTTTAAGCATTTTGACATTGAAAATGTGTTTCATTGTTTTTTTTGGTTTTTTTTTGTATGCAAGTACTCGTAGTTTGTTGTTGTCGTCGGTGTGTTGTTATTAAGCATTATTATGTTTTTTTTTTTGCGAGCGTTTAAGTGTTAATTATATGAACCCTGAGCACGGGTATTTTAAGTGTCATTCGAATGCCAGGCAACAACAACATCAGAAAATGAAAAAAGAACAACAACATGCAATGAAACGAACACCCAGAAGTATGAAGAAAAGCGTAATACTTGAAGTGGAAAAGCAGAGAGGACGGCCGACAATGTTAAGATATTTAGCCATGCTTGAAATTCTGTTACATTCATTGTGATAAATATTTATAGTGAAAAAAAACCCCAAATAGTTTACTTTTGGCATTAATGCTGAGTGGGTTGGAAATACTTTTGCAGAAATATTGGCATATAAATACAAAGAAATGTTATTAATAAACAAAACTAGAGTTAAGCAGAATTTTTTATGGGGCAGGTGTTAAAACAAACAAAAAAAAAAAAAACACGAAACTAAATTTAACTTTGTAAAATTACAATGGTTGCACAATTTTGATTCAAGCGATAAGCATCAAAATGCTTATTGAAGGTTCGTCTCAAGCCTAAGTATTTCATTTTTTGCTATAATAGAATGATGATGGATTGATGGACGGGCCGGGCCACCTTCTTCTATGCTATACTTAATTTTGAAGCGTAATTTAATTTAAGCTTTCTGAATTGTCTTTCCTCTGACTGTTAAAATCATGCAGGTTTACTTATAAATCCTTAAATCAGATTCGAGGGGAACGAATTTCTCGAATTGTTTGTACGAAATTCTTTTTTTATAGTATACAAAAATATAGCTTGATTTCAATAACAGATCGAATAAATACATTACTCAAAGTAGCGTTCATCGGAAGCTATGACATTTTGCCATCTTTCGGGCAATTTATGGATTCCTTGCCAAAAAAAAAACCGTCCATCTTTAGAGGACCCATCTTTTGAACGAATCAATCCAATTTTTGATACTAAGTATCAAATGAAGGTAAAGCGTATTTTCATTTGATCGAAATAAGTGAAAGTCAGCTTGCTCCGTCAAAGTCTGATGAATAAGGCGGGTGAGCCTAAACTTCCCATGCACTATTTCCTAAATAATTTTTAACCGGTCTAGCAACATTGGAGGATTGCGTTGAGGTTCAGTTTCCCAAGATTTTAGCTCGTAATAGATGGCATCCTTATGATCCCACCAGATACAGAGCATAACCTTGACGCTATGAATATTCGGCTTCGGCGTTGATGTTTCTGGTTGGTCGAGCTTTACAGATGACTACTTGGGCTTCGAGTTGTCTCAATGAATTGATTTTTCTTTTTTTTTTTCTTTTCTTTTAATGGCACAACATGTACAAATATAACAAGCACAACTTGAGTGGATGCGAAAAGCTCGGCCTAGGCCCTCCATGGGCTGTTGTGCCATTAAAAGTAAAAGTAAGTAAAGCAAATGGCACAACACAGCCCATGAATAGCCTAGGCTGAGCTTTTCGCATTCACTCATGTCGTGCGTGTTAGATTTGTACATGAATGGAAGGGTCCTACAATTTTATGCCGAATCCGAACGGCATAGTGAAGTGAAAAGTTTTTCATAGGCAATTTTTACTCTTGTAGGTTTCCCATTGCCTGTCAAGAGGTGGTGCCGTGGTGTAGAAAAATTATCTTTTCTACTTTTTAATTTTGCTTTTGCCGATATTTGAACCTCGGACACTCTGCGTAACAGTCCAACGCACTACCTCTACGCCACAGTGGCCACATTTGATTGATTTTTCGTTGCCAGTAATAATTTGATGCAACAAAACAACTTATTTTTATAGCTTTGGAGCAACATTTCCGATATGCAAAATCACATTTCGACGTCTCTCAGCTTCGATGGCTCCCAAATTCATTCTTTTTGAATGAACCCAAATGAATTTAATAGCAGCTTGGGAATTGCTGCTTGAGTAACTCCTAATGTTATTGCAAGTTCCTGTTGCGTTTGGCACGAGTTTTCGTCGATCAACATTTGCAATTCTTCATCTTTGAACTTTTTTACTTGGCCAGGTCGGTCCTAGTCTTCCGTATCAAAATCTTTACTTTTAAAGCGTTGATACCAGAATTCGCCAAGTTTGAATCGAATAAAAGTAAAATTCCATCAGCAATCGATGACTTTCAGCAGCACTTATTTCGCAATAGAGAAGAGAAGCAAAACTTCTCGCAAATACTGTTTTTTTGGCACGTATGCTGAAAGAGGTTATGTTGTTTACACTTTGGCAAATTAATACATAATCAAAACAAAAATTACATGAAGTAGCTAAAACATGAAAGTAGTAAGAGTATTATGTGATGTGATTTAGAACAAGTTACGCCATCAATTGTGAATCACTCATTTGCAGGTTATAAATAGTACACCCAATAATAGTGTACATAATACCAATATCAAGTTATAAATTCCATGCCCCCTTTTCTGTAACTTGATTCTTAAAAATGAATGGGACTATCATCGTTGAATAGAGAAATGTTATAAAAACAATCAGTAGATAGGTGATAAGTATTTAATCTTATTGCTTGGGGAAAATTGTTACTGTGCAACAAATCAGTTGGAGACTGTCGCTTAGTCGAATTCCATCAACTAAACTTACATTAGGTTGAGTGGTTGCTCTTTTTCTCTCTCTTTTAAGAAATACCTTTCTATTTCTATTATTGCATAATGGAGAATTCTCTTTTTTTACATGTGACATTTGCATTTATATATTTTTTAAAATATATAATTAAGCATCATTTCATGTACGAGTATGCATGTTGCAAATGTTATGTCACAAGCACCTGCCTCAAAGCATATATGCTGATCTTGCATCAGTTTAAGGAATGAATTTAAAAATAAAAGCATTTAACTATTTAACTATTCAGTTTTACAATACCTACAATATTAAAGCGATACAAAATTGAGAAAATCCAAAAACAACATGTAAAATTTGTCACTCACTGGTTTCACCCCTTCTCACTTCGTGGAGGGTATAATAAATTAAATCACAATGCACATGAGTACGTATGCTGATGATCATCATCATCACTGATCCCCACTGATCCCCACTGATCCAAACTCGCACATAGAAACGAGTGAATAAACAATAAATGTATGTATGTACATACTTACAATGAATGACGATCAGTTAAATATTGTAGACGGTTAACATCCGTCGTCGGTCGACGGCGATGTATGCACACAAGTACGAGCAATTGAGGTAAACTCAATTGCGAGTCAGTTTGTCTGCCCGCTGATGGGGTATTACATAAAATGCAAATTGAAATGATCAAACCAGATTGGAAGGGGTTGAAATATCAGTACATCGCACATCGCACACACATCGCTGATCGTGGTTGATCGTCGTTGATCGCACACAGCAACAGCAACAGCTCATTTCAATTATTGTTGCCATTTACGTAAATGAAATGCGCTGCGCTACATCAAAAAACATAATATTGTTACAATAATTTTCCATTTGCTTGTTTGCCTTTTCGTTAAATGAAAAATGTATACAAACTCCATCAAATTGGCAGACATTTTCAGTTTAAATTTAAACAATTGCTGCTGCTGCTGTAATTGTTGTCGTTGATTTGCTCGATTGCTATTGCCCAATGTTTGTTTAATGCTTTTGTTGTTGTTGTTATTGTTGCTGCTGTTGTTTATTACTAAAATTATTCAATGTGCTTTTGTGAATTTGTTCCATTAGTTAAGTACACGGTTTGCTCTTTTATTGATAATAAACATTTAAATGCTCATTTGGAAGTTTTAATGGAACCTTCTTTTTTTTATACCTATACATAATTAGTATTTTATTATTAATGTATTTGTTTGAGAAAATATTGGGGAAGAATATTGGAGAATATCATTTTTGGATTTAATAAGTTACAAAACTTTCTGATGGCAATCATTGTTTAATACATAAAAACTACAGTAGAATCCAGGTAATTCGAAATCGCAAGGGACCAGCAATATTTTTTTTTATGAATTACAGTGGTTTTCGATATAATAAGATTTAAATCCATTAAAGCTGTTAATTCCATTTGACTTCAAGTGGAGTTAGCAACTTCTATAGTGGCGGCGCCAAAATGTATTAAAATAAAATTTTTTGAAAATTTTCTTAACTTTAGTTGAGGCTTCAGAACGGTTTACTCGTCCTGTGCTCCTATTTGTACAATTGTTGTTGTTTGTTTCCTTTCAGAGTTATATTCTGTCAAAAAGGGAAATGATCATTTGAAAAGCCCGCTTAAAGAGATGGTAAAATTTTTTATTTTTTTCGATAAAATGGCACCATTGCCATTTAGTTTGTTTACACTGCTCGATTTTGTCAGTTGTCATCTCAAGTGTGTTTTACAATGAATAAAAATATCGAACAAAGAATTTATCTCAAATTTTGTATTGCTAATGGAATTTCGTGTGCTGAGTCACTGTAAATGTTGCCAGAAGGCTTACGACTTTATCAAAAACACATGCAAATGACAACCCACAGTGCATTCAAAAGCGGCCGATATGTGATGTATGATTTAGCTCGTTCTGGTCGGTGATGTGGAATGTTTTTCGATTAACGCGGTGTTGTGCACTCGGAATTCTTGCCAGAAGGTCAGACAGTAAATAACGAATATTAAATGAGCGTTATGCGGCGTTTGCGAGATCAAATTCGTCACGACAATGCACCATCTCACATCGCTAGCATTGTGAACGAATTTCTGGCCAAAAACTCAATAAACATCATCGAACAATCACCGCAATCAACTGATATGGCTCTGACTGCCTTTTTTCTCTTTTCAGAACTGAAATTACCACTTCTAGGCACCGGTTTTCAGTCGATAGAAGACATAAAATTTAGTTCGAGGCGTGAAATGATGTCGATTCCGGAAAATTCTTAAGTGCATCATTTCTTAAGAGGCCTACTTTGATACAATCAAAGTAGTGATATTTTGTGTTTTATTTGTATATACAAAGGAATATTCTCATCAGGAATATTCTCATCAGGAATCTTAAAACAAGTAAGCTCTTAATCCTTTGACGATGATAGGCAAATACATATGGTTGCCCATGAGTTTTTTGTTTTATAAATTTGGAGGTAGAAATTTTGTGTAAAGGTAAATTACTGAGGAGATTTGAGGCTATAAAATTTAGTGGGCGTCATATTTGTACCTGGCTACAGCTGGCCGACTTTCCTAACTTCATATAAACTTTAGGGGAAGTCAAAATAGCTAAAAATAATCAAAATAAAAAAAAATAAATATATTAACATGAATAAACAAACAAAAAAAAAAAAAAAAATCGCGGGGGAAACAGGAAGTTAAGATTTACGAGAGTGATAAACAAAAACTTATCATTACAACTTTGAAATAAATTGTTACTGCGCACCACACAATTCAACTTTTTCCTTAACAAAAACAAACACAAAATTAACGGCAAAATAATAAATAAAAAATTTATTAAAAAAACTCCAATAACAACAAAGAAACACACTCAAATGAATAATAATTAAATATGAAAGGATGATGTTTTGAAAACAATTTTTGTTATTAAACAACATACATAAAATTTACAACCTTATAAAATTTATGTTCTACTTTTAATTAAAATGCTGAAAAGCGAATAATAAATTTGTGTGCAAATTTTGTATTTCGTAAATCTTGTATCATCGAAAACAAAAACAACAACTGCCACAATAAATTACGTGTGAATTGCTGCTGCTACCGCTGACTTTTACAACAGACATAACTCAACAGCAGCACCACCACCAGCACCACCACCAGCACCCAGCCTGAGCACATGTTCTAGAAATATTTATGAGTGATTTTTAAAAGTATCTAATCTATTAGGAATTTGTGATTTTCTTCGGATTTTTCACATCAATTGCAAATGAAAACGCATTCGAAGGTGTGTGAGTGTGTGTGTTGTGCAATGTCGCCCTCAAACAGGCCCAAAAGATTTACGCCAATCTGTTTTCAATTGATTTATTGTATTCCTCGCCTCTCCTGCTCCTATTTATTTTTTGATTTCACAAAAAAAATTAAACATTTTGACAAGTAACATAAGCAACATATGGACGCCGATGGTGGGGCGGCCAACAGTGGTGTGATTGTGGTTGTGGTGTGACTGCTGTTGTTGCTGATGATAATTCTAGAGCACATGTTGTTTTCATCGGTGCTTTGATTGTTGTAGTTGTTGTTGTTAACCCTGGCATTTAAAATTTCAAATTTTCGCGCAATAATTTAGTGCAGCTAAATTTTGAATATGAAGCGACGCGGTAGCGGCTCGTTGCATTACACACGAATATCATTTATAAATACGTACGTACTTATTTCTCTGTTTATATTTTTGGGCAATTTTATTTTCTTGTATTTTATTTTATATTATTTTTTTCTGATTAATTTTCGTGTATTTAGTGCAGAAAAATATTTTGGCAATGATTCGCAAAGATGAAGAAGATGACAATGTGGCAATTTCAAAAGCAGAAGGAAAAAACCCAAAAGAAATCCTCTCGAAATGATTGGCAGCGAGAACGAATTTTCTGTTTCTGTTTAATTTTGTTTACCTATTTTAATCTATTTTTAAATAACTAGATATTGAGATAATTTGAGTGCACGTTGAATAGATTTTGTTAGAATATTTTCAGAATTTTGCTATAAATTTGTTTGCCATCTTGATGGAAAATATGAGTATTTTTGAAATCATATTGATTTCGTCGGTCGTATGTAAATCAAAATTAAAGAAAAGGTGCAGAATTTGATAATTCCACAATAAATTGCATTCAGATCTGAGAGCTTTAGTTTAGTTGTTTGATTGGTATGTATTTCAAGAATTTCGAATTTCAGATCTGAGAGCTTTAGTTTAGTTGTTTGATTGGTATGTATTTCAAGAATTTCGAATATTATAAGGAACATTTTGAAAGGGTTTTTTAAGAAAGGGTAAGCTTTAAGATCTACTGCTGAAGAACTTTCTTTTAACGTTCTAAGAATTAAATGTTTAACATTTATTTTTTCGGTGAAAGTTACTTTCTGACACTACGTACCTACATAAGTATATAAATGTATATACAAGTATATACTTTATGTATGTGCTAACAATTGTAAAAATATTGTAATTCATTTTTATGTGAATGAGCAAAAATCATTTGGCTATTCTTGATAACCCAAATACGGTCGGCATGAATCTCTATAAAAGTTGCCTTACAAATGCTAATGTTTGACCTATCTTTACTAACAAATTTACACAGATACATACACACTACCGTAAACACATATACGCCTATTAAAGTAAAAGCAGTGGAAGAAATATAAAATCAAATATAAAAATATAACAAATATAATAAATTCAAACATAACATAATAAAAACAACTAATCCCATCATTAAAATTATCATGATTATTACATATTTTCATTGCAAAGCTAATATTAGAATGAATTGTAAATGAGAGTGTGTGAATGATAACTCCCCAGAGAGATAGAGGGAGATAGAGAGAGAGAGAGAGAGAGAGAGAGAGAGAGAGAGAGAGAGAGAGAGAGAGAGAGAGAGAGAGAGAGAGAGAGAGAGAGAGAGAGAGAGAGAGAGAGAGAGAGAGTGAGAGAGAGAGAGAGAGAGAGAGAGTGTGAGAGAGACAGAGAGAATAATTGAACAGAAACACACATACGAGTATGTACATACAAGAAGAGGGTCAGCTGTTTTATTAATAAAATACGAACAGCAATAATAACATCAGCAACAACATCAGCAACAACAACAGCATGAATGACACGAGTAAAAATATTAAAATATAACAGCAGGACGAAAAACGAAATAGAAAATCAAGAAACGATGCGAAGGGAAACGAGACAAAAGAGCCAGCAAGCCAGCGAACATACGAAAAATCAAAATTCAATCATCTGTGTTAGTATAGTGAGTGGATACGACAACCCGCACCACCGCCACCAGTATTCCCAATAGCCACACCATACCCATCATCACCAACACCAACAGCAACAGCAACACCACCATCTAACAACCAAAACCACCATCATCACCACTCAACATTTACCAACAACGCCATTCAATTTCACACGTACATAAATGGTATAAAAAGCAAAACACAAAAAAAAAAAAAAAATAATGGTGAAAATTAGGTTACACAGAAAGTGCGAGTAGAATTTATTTGTGTATGTGCAGCAGCACACGATGAGATGAGAGAAGAGAGTACAAATTGCACCGGCAGCAGCAGCAGCAGCCGCAGCAGAATGCAACTCCTTTTACTTACTTGTTTCCATTTCATTTCCATTGAGTGCGGCTGCATACACACGAGTACATACTTAAGTATGTATGTGCTGGTATGAGTGTGAGCTGCTAGTGTAGGATACAAGAAATTCCTTTATGTTGTGGGTCAGTGTGTTATTGGGAATAGTAGATTTTGTTGTAGCGTATGCGCAATATATTTTTCGTTTTACTCTCACTTTACTTGCTTCTTTCACTTTCTAACCATGCTGATTTTTAGCTCTTTGGGAGTGAGTATGAATGGCAAACAGACAAAGAGAGAGAAAGAGAGAGCGAGAGAGCACGCGCATTTACATTGCGAGCGTAGTCACACAGAAGTGCATACATACTACAATGTTGTACTCACATAAGCACAGTTATATTAATGCCTTTTCTTCTTCAACATTCTTCTCGGCTGCTGTTATCCTTTTTCATCTGCTCATTGTGCTGTTGCTGTTGTTGTTGTTGTTTTTTATACATACACACTTCCACATTAGAAAACATTAAAGCTGTTGCCCCAGATATTATTGATTTTTCCACAAAGTTTAACGTTATGAGGAAGAAGAATAAATAGGAAGGAGTGAAGAGAGGAGTGGTGAGTAGAGTGGAGCTAAGAAAAGAAAACTAAGGGCAACTGAAGAGAGAGAGAGTATTGCTATGTGAGTGGGAAGTGTGTGTAGCAAAGCTAAGAGTTAAATATTGTAAATATAAATACAGATGATGTTTGTTTTTGTACATTACTTTGGCACTTTCGTAATAAATTTAAGTACATATATAAAGATACAAATATGGTATGTACTCGTAGATGTTTACATACTCACATAATTACTTACAGATATTGAAATAAATTTTATTAATATCTTTGTTTCTTTGACATTTTTGCAGAAGTGAAGCAAAGCAGGTGTTTGAACACGCAAACACAAATGCTCCTTACCCCTTGTCAATTCAGATAGTCACACACTGTACGTCACTAATATTTTCTTGAATCACTCAGGCAGTCAGTCAGTCAGTCAATAATTATGCAAAAGAACTTTTTCAATGTTGTTCATTGACGTAAGAACGGAACGCGACCCTGCCTGTCCGTCTGTCTTTCCGTTTTATTTGTCTGTTAGCGTATTCTTTATGAATGTATGCATGCACCTAAGTATTATACTTAATTATAATGTTTATCAAAACTTTATTATTAGTTCAAGATAAAGCACATATCTAAATAAGCACATGAAAGTTAAATTTACACTTGTTTTGTTAAGTGTATAAATACATATGTATGAAGGCATGTATTGTACATACAATACAAAAAAAAAAATCAAATTATGAGTATGCGTTTTTAAATTTCGCGATGTTTTTTGTTCTTTTTCAAGGCAAGAAGTATACATTAGTATTTTTAGCATTTTCCTTCAATACTACGCCAAAAGTTCATAGGCATACGATCATGCATACCTAAATACATAAGTATGTACAGGGTGTTTTTTTTTTTAGAAGTGTGGTTCTCAAGAAGAAATAAAACGTACATAGTTTAATGTTGTGGCCAAGACTTTAGCTTTATTATAAAGATAAGAATTTGCCATTATGTTTTAAAAACGATTTCGGGCAAGTGGCCGCCGCGGCTGGTTCGAATAAATTCCAGCTGAGAGGCCCAATTTTCGACCACTTTTTGCAGCAATTGGGGCCGTATGTCAGTAATAACGCGCCGAATATTCTCTTCCAAGGCATCAATCGTCTCGGGCTTATCTGCGTAGACAAGCGACTTCACATAAACCCCCACAAAAAAAAAAAGATCAAGCGGTGTTAAATCGCACGATCTTGGAGGCCACGCCACAGGCCCACGACGCGAGAAAATGCGCTCACCAAAAGTTTCCTTCAATAAATTAATTGTTTCGTTGGCTGTATGGCTTGTAGCGCGGTCTCATTGGAACCAAAGGTCGTCCACACCAACATCCTCCAATTCACAATTCAGGCACGAAAAAGTCATTAATCATGGCTCTATAGCGTTCCCCATTGACTGTAACATATGGACCAATGAGAGCACACCAAACAGTGACTTTTTGAGGATGTAACGGCGTCTCAACAATGGCTTGTGGATTATGATCACTCCAAATGCGACAATTTTGCTTATTAACGTATCCATTCAACTAAAAGTGAGCTTCATCGCTGAACAAAATTTACTTGTGAAAATCGCGCGAACCGAACCATTATTTTGGTAATAAATTTGCACGATTCGCAAACGTTGTTCAGGAGTAAGTCTATTCAATATGAAATGGTAGACCAAACTGAGCATAAATCAAGTGACAGCTGTCAAAAAGACCAACTCCGCAAAAAGTATTGCCAGATTGAAAACAACACTTCTAAAAAAAAACACCCTTTATACGTACATATGCTATGTATGTGAGTATGTGACAGTGTGTGACAGCACCATAATTTTCGCATGCTGCCTGAGAAGGGTGAAGGTTTTTCCGTTTGTTTTGTATCTTTCTTCCTCGTTGTTACGTGAATATCTTTGGTCTTGTCCTTGTAGAATAGAATAGAACAACACAATTTTTGATAAATTAGCGAACACTAATAATACCCGCACACACATACTCGCACGTAGAATAGATTCGGTAGACTCTAGTGATTTCAAAGAAGATTGATTGCTTGTTAAATAAATATTGAAATTACTATGTATATTAAATTCCTTCGAACTGATTAACTCTGCTATGTATACATATATCTACTTTTGCCAGCACGTTCTTTTTATTGGGATCACTTTCGTGTTTACACATGTTAAGTTATTAGCTTTGTTTTTTGTTTGGTTTGGTTTTGTTTTGTGTCATTTGAAAAAAGTTTCGAATTTAGGTTGATGAGCTTTGTGCCGACTTTAAAATCAAAATTAATTATATTGGATAAGTTTTCTATCCTTGAAGATAGCGACGACAAGCAAATGCGTTTAATGAATGAACATTTTCCATTTCGCAAAGTGTAGTAAAGTTTTTTTTTTCGCAATTGTGAATTATTTACTTAATTTTGAACGTTCTTTTTCTCATTATAAGGCGGATACAAAAAATGCAAATAGTGAGTTAGGCTGGTAAAAGAAATATTTAACGCAAAACACATAAAATTTTAACTGAGGTGTTTTATTTCAGAGAGCGTGTATGGCATATGTATATAGTAAAGTTAGTACCCGTCTGAATTTAGCATTTCCACAAAGTAATTACTCGTATATTCGATTTCGGTACAATTTTAGTGCAAATATTAAATAGAATTATTTTAATAAGCTTTTTAATTTGAATCAACTTACGGCGATGAAATTCTAAATGAGAAACTATTCGGGAATGAAGTTGTCCCCTATTTTTCGTAGGATATCGCAGTCATTATTATTGTTGTTTGTGAATTAAAAGCCTTTTCCAAATCTGAAAAGAATCAAATGTCTTTCTGTTTCACAACTACTAGTGATTTGAAGTTAATGAAATTAAATTTGTATACATTGCTGGAGTTGAAATCACACCAGGTGGAGCAATGCTTCGTTGGATTTATTGTAGATTTATACTCAAATCATCTCAAACTGTCACAACATTAGACTATTTGGCTAGTGAATTTCAAGACCGGACCTCTAATGATAAGCGAATCATGTAGAGCGACAGATAATCTTTTTACAAGAAGGACAAGGATAGCTAAATTACTATCAGGTCAGCTTAACAAACTTGGGTGATGTAGAAATTCTGCTCACATTCTATGAACGGTTTATTAAATTGATATGAAAAGAAGGTGTAGCTTTAGCTGTTGATACATTCCTTTGAGAGTTAATATCGGCTCCATTAAGTAGAATTAATTCATATAACTCACTCATAATGTGACTTAATTACGAAAGTAATAAAACTTATGTTACAAATAGTACAAGGCCTAAGCGAACGCTTACTTCCTTATGATAGACCACCGCTTCACTCATCCATATGCCAGCATCATCCATAACTCTCATTATAGCAGTTGCAATGAATTGAAGTAAGGAATTTTCTAAGGGTTTCTTTGAACAATTAAGTACATGAAAAATATATACATTTTACTCAAACAAACTAGAATCTAGGCAAAAATCGTAGTTTTCTTCACTGTTTGTTTTCTAGTTTTTGATTAGATTAGGTTCAGAGCAAATCATTTGCCAATAAAAAACAATTCAACGTGAAGTCCCCTTTTTCTAGATAAATAAAAATCAGAGTAATTATTATTCTGGTTATTGATTACTGATTCCATTTCTAATGAGCTATAGCTCTCATGATTGTTCGATCTATACATATTGAAATTGTTTAATGTGAAATTACAACAAAATTTTATGAGGATAGTGAAGAAAAAGTGTGTAATAAAGAAAACAAAATTCAATGTTAAGAAAATTAACATCACAGAATATGGGAAATTCCAGAAAACTAAGTTTTTTTTTGTTTTTTTTTTTATTTTTTTTATTGATACATTCAACACACAGGGTGTACCCCTATGAATGCAGAGCATTGTGTTGAATGGAAGGAAGATTGATAGGTGAGAGGAAGAATGAGGGAGAATGAGAGTGAATGTGATCACACAGGACACCGATAAAGAGATAGTCAGCCATTGTGGCAAGTGTTATGCCTTTACCACAATGAACTTCAGTTTATCGGTGTCGACTATGACCGCATGTAGCGCCAAAGGCCAAGCTTTTCGCATCTACTCATGTTGTGCGTGTTATATTTGAACATGAATGGAATTGATATAGAAGACAAACTTGTCATAAAATCAGAACAAATTATAGATCTTGCGAAAATGGCTAATATACTATGTATTTCCAAGGATATTGCTCACCTGTGAGAAATTTTATTTTTCAGAGAATCTAAGATCGTTTCAGGAATTTGACGCGTGATATGGATAAAAAAAAATAAAATAAAATTACTTATTTGATTTTAATTCACCCACAATAATTCATTTCTCTTGTTCAGCGAAAATTTTAAGCAGAAGAGTATGGCAAAGTCTATAGAATATTCTTTCAGAGATAAATGGTAGAGAAATATTTGAATCGATACATATCAAAACCGCCTAAGTCCACCAAAATACAAATGCGCGAAATTCAGTGTCATGGGTTTCTTTCACACTGATGAGCTCCGTGTGTTTTGCATCAAAAGTATTGAACATTTTCGCGAATGAACTTAAGCGGTTTTGCTACGTTTTGCAACTTTATTATTTCTCAGGGATATTTTATAAAAATTTCCTTTATATTGGTTATTATAACGTCACTTCCTGAGCTGAGTAACTTTTACTAGATGCTGATGGCTTCTAAAATATCCGAAAGTAAACATTCATAATAATCATAAATATATTAAATAATATGAATGTCAATCATGAAATTTTTCTTTTCATTTTCCGTTGAATTATGTAATTTTAAAGGAAAATACGTATTTCAAGTAAATTTTTTATTTAAATATTTTTCTTTCGGTGATATTGTTTTTGACACATTTCACATTTATGATTTACTTTTATGTGAAAGTTCTTAGGAACGTAAATTACTAAGAAAAAAATTAAATACAATAGAAAAACGTGATGAAATGCTGAAAAATTTGGCTCTATAAGAAAAGGTAGAAATATAAAAAATTTTACTAGCTTCTCAATTGTTAGCAATTCAAATGTTTCATGTTTTTTTCAAGTTTATTTTGAAACAAGTTATGTACATTTTTTTTTGATACAGATTAATGCAATCAGCAAATTCTCACTAAAGTGCTTAAATACTTAATTAATTAATTTTCATTCATTTTTCAATTTTCATGTTTAGGCACCGTAATTCAATTCAATTTATTACATTATTTCTTACTTATTAACCAAACACTTTCCTAAATAATCGCAAATACACACTTATAGTTTTCCTATAAGTTTCCATAAAATCTCAGTAAGTTTTTAATTAGCGAAAGTCCTTTATCTAAATGTTTTATGAAATTTTCACAAATATCAATGCTAGAAAATTCTTTGTTTTTTTCAGTTTTTATAGATTAATGAATTATATTTTCCAACACTTTTTTACCGTACATTTTTTCTTAAACGTTTCTGCTTCCTTTCATTGGCGCGACGATAACGACAACGACAACTGCGACGACGACGACGACTACATACAAAACTAATGGATGAGAAAATAACATTAAAACAGCTGACTACAGAGCAGACTTCACTTGAATTCACTGACTGACTGACTGACTGATTGATTGAATGAGTGAGTGAGCGAGAGAATTAAAATAGCAACAGTGGAATGACAGCACGGGTAGCAGTTTCCACTACGACAACGGCAACGACGATGACAACAGCAGCAACAACCACAGTGTCAGCAGAATACTACTACGACAACACAACGATGATGACTATAAAAACGATTACGAATACGACACAGTGGCACACATTGAGAGCGAGAGCAATAAAGAAAATAAAAGAGAGAGAGAGAGAACGGTAATGTGAATAAGAGTGGGAGCGGAAATGGGAGTGGGAAGTAAAGAGCGAGCATTGGAGCACAAGTAGAAAAAAGAATAATATAACACATTCACATGTGTAGCAAGAGAGTAGCAAACGAGAGGGCGGCAATAGCATGGGCCTAAAATGCGAATATCTACATAGAGAGTACGTAGAGAGCAGTAGGAAAACAAAAACAAAAACAAAAAATAATTTCCTTGTCAAAATGTCTCAACAAAGCAACAAAAACGAATGAAATTTCTAGCTCCTCTTGCCACTATGAAATTATTATGTATATGACAATTTTAATTGTAGTTTGTTTGTTTATTTGGGCCGTATTTTGTTTTTCTATCCGCACTCATTAGTGTCATTAAGCTAAAGATCAAATAAATATAGTATTAAACAAAAAGAAAAACAATTATACATACGTCAAAATTGACATAAAATATCAGCAGCAACGCACCAGCAGCACGAGCTTTAATAAAATTTTGTATTATTATTATGCATTATTAATGCGGTCGGTGTTATTGTTTCATTCATGTGCGCACAACAATAGCTGTTATAAAAGCTAAATGAAAAAAACAACAACAACAAAAAACATACATACAAACAAATAACAAATTGGTTAAATGTAAGTAAATATTTGAAATAATTCTTGCGACAACGACTGCGACTGCGATAAATGTGACGCTGTACTTGTAGGTAGACGGAGGAGGAGAGGAGATGACAGCAGCGAAGACGCGAGCACACACGTCGTATACTTGCCGTACGTTTATTGTTCTTTATTAGTTTCTAATATTTACATTTGTATATATACTATAGCTTTGTTTTTGTTTTATTACTTAGTTATAAGTGTAGATCAACGTGTTTTTATATTATTCACTCTCGTTTTAAAACCCTTATCGCTTACACGTCCGTAGCTCTTGAAGGTGTCGAAGTAACTGAAACATATAAACCTTTTTATTTCTAGAGCAGTAGTAGCAGTAGCAGCCTACAGCCAAAGTCACCAAAAAAAAAAAAAATATATAAAAAAAAGCGTGCGCTCTCTCCCAAACAGAAAATAAAAAAGTTTTGCTTGCACCTACTTACACTGATTCTCAGTACTATTGTGTGTGTGTGTGTGTGTTTGCTCGACATTTTTCATTTATGTTTATTTATATCCTATAATAGCAGAGACACACATACACAGAGATAGATAGATAGATAGAGAGAGAGAGTGAGAGAACGAGAAAGAGAAAGAGAGCATATAAACGCAAAGCTTTTTGATTTTCCACTTAGTATACATGCATACCATGTAGAGCTTTTCTATTTCGTTTCACAAAATTTTCATTTCTTTTCGCCTCTCTTCCTTCCTTCTATCAACCGTTTGTCGCTTTTGCAAGCGTGTTACTGAGTGTGTGTGTGTATGTGTGTTTTGAGGGAATGATGTATTTGTTCTCCTCGTCGTTGTCTGTGGCATTTATACTTAAGTAAAAATAGCACAAACACGAAGCACGACAACGACGACCACGACGACCACGACGAATGGATGTGAAGCGTACGTTATCCTTTGACGTTAACGTTTTATGATTGTGGTAGGTGAGTGGGTCGCCGCTAGAAATGCCAGCAACAAAATTCACACATACATACTACATAAAAGTATTTATGCACATATGTATGTACGAGTACATAGTTATAGCCTATATACAAAATGAATACTTATGTACATGTGTATAAGTACACTAACAGTAGTTGGGGGAGTTGGCATTGTGAGCAGTAGTAGCAGCATTCACACATACATACATACATAAGGACGTTGTGCTTGTATGTATGTTTGTATGTATGTATGTATGTATGTATGCGTAAATGAGTCCTTGCTCTCATTTGAGGGTTAAAGTATTATGCATTATTGACGAATTTTAGTCTATGTGCAGCAAATAGGAGCAACAACAAAATATGAGAATGAGCATACGGCATTGCGAGAGGGAGAGTGAGAGAGAAAGTATTTAGTACATGCATCAGTTTAATTGCAGTAAAAGCAGCAGCAGCAGTAACATTAACAACAAAAACAACAACAAATCATTAAATGTGCATTCTCAATAAAGCTGGGAGTTAGAATATCTAATCTCAATCTCTATTGTGCTCATTTAATTTTCAAATCAAATCGTATTTAATTATTCAATTGAATTTGTGTATGTATTTGTGTGGGAGGAAATTGTTTTCGTTAGCTGTAGGAATTGAAAACTGTAGCAACAATAACATAATTTTCCATATATATGTATGTTAACCCAATTTTCATATACGCACACATACAAACACACACACACACACATTCGTATGCTTTTATGTATGCTGAGTAACAATAGAAAAAGATATACAAATTTCTAAAATATATTTGTGGATTTCACATTATAAAATTACCATATAGAAATCTGTTTTTATCTTAAAAATAGCTGAAAATGTCAGAGAATAACTAGAAATCGTCATAAAAGAAAACGTTAAGAAGCAAACCAACAATATCTGCCAACACACAATCACAATCACGAATCAGGAATATGAATACAATAAATACAAAATATTCCTGAAGAGAAAATATAACAGAAAAAACCAGTCGAATGTAAAGTAGGTTAACAGTTTTTGGCTTTATCGATTTTCAAAAACAAAAAAAAACAAAAAAAACCAACCAACCACAACAATAAATCCAGCAGCTCCACAACAGCAACCGCAACCGCTAGCGCCACCACCAACAACAATCATAAAATACATACATATAAAATATGTCCTAAAAACGAAATTCTGTGCTGTTTTTTCTTATTGGAACATCTTAGATTTTTGCGGTTTGCCTGAAATTTATAATTTCTCCACAAGGATATTACATCACTTATTATTACTATTATCATTAGGGATTAAAGTCGTTGAAATTTCTATACACGAGTATAAGTATAAGGATACATGTATAATACACTATATTTAAAGATTTGTGTTTTTAATTAAGAAATCTTAGAAAGAAGTTTTAAATTTCATATAATCAACTTTACAAAGAAATTATTTAGATAAGTAGGATGGATGTAAATATATACAGTTGTGTTCACAATAATAGCAGCGGCAATACATACAAGATACATCATTAAATTTTTGAGACAAGCATACGAATTTTGCGGCCGAGTGTCGTTCACTGGTGGTGGTGGGATCTCATACTTTCAAGTTCGTGATATTCGTACTTAGCAATATCCTTCTAGAAACACCAATTGAAAAGTGTATACCTTTCCTTCAGCCTTACTTCGAAGGTTACATGGAGGAAGGAGCAAAGTCGATTACTGGCTTACATTTTGCCATGAGCACTTTTCCTGATCCATGTCTGTCATACTGAACAAGATAGCATTGTTATACTTTGCACAAAGCCCTTTAAAAGTCATTTCATCTAGAGTCAAATTTATCCTATTGGGTGGCTACAGCAAGCATGATACATATGAATACTCAAATGTAGCTCAAACGCGTTCCTTCAAAGCCAAATATTTATATTCCCGCATATATACTCTTATTGCAGAATTCAGTAAACTATTTTACTTACTGTGTATCCTTTTATTGTATTGTAGAATTCGGTTATTTTTGATGGCGGCGAAAAAACTTCCAAGGATAATCGTACACTGACTGCTCTCTAGTGTGCATGTGTGTGTGTGTGTGTGTGTGTGTATACTTTAGAAAATTAGAGTAATTTAATTCCAGTAATAACACTAGCAAACACTCACAGAAATTTTATTTCAATCGCTTTGCTGCGTCAATAACATGTTTTGAAAGAAACGGCAATACAGCAGCAACAACAATCGCTACCATACTATGGTGCATACCACCAATAATAATAATAATAATAATAATAACAATAATCACTGTGCTAGATATGTCTAAAGTAGTTATAACTTCGTATATATTCGAGCTTGTGGTTTATTGACAATCGTATACAAAATTTCGCTAATGTGTGGCAATGTGGGCGCGGCTCTGGAGAGGAAAGGACAGGAAGTACAAGAAAGGCAGAATAGCAAGTTGATTTGCACGTTTGACATTTGCTCCTCAAAATCAATTTGTTGTCGAACGAATTGTAGAAAAAAATTGCATATAAATTATAGATATTTTTTTGTTTTTTTTTGTTTTCCTTGTTTGTTGGTTGTTGGTTGTTTGTTGGTACTTAACGAGTTGAAGCACACATACACGAGCACTCGCTCTCCTGCTGCGCTAACTAGGCTAACGGCGTATATTCTTCAGGAGCTTGCATTGCTGCGGTACATTTTTTAAATCAATATTCACATGTCTTAAAAAAATAAATTGTATTGTGTTGCTTACAGAAAACTCGATAAAAATAGAAAACAAGGAATCTTGTTTTTTCCATGTCAATTTGAATTATTTAAGATTTCATATTGCATCAAATAACGTCGTATGCATGAGAAGGAGTGAAGACACTATGTTTTCGAACTACGAAAGTGTCAAAGTTGTCAAGGAATCCGCTTTACTTTACAGCTTCACGACTTTCTGTGTTTTGTTTGAAATACAGATCCTTCGGCTTCCATTTTTAAATAAACAAAGAAAAACTTAAGAAGCGAAGCTTTAATTTGTTCTTTCATGAATATTCATAAAACTGGAGAACTAAAGAATGTACAATATTTTCAATTTTCCACTCTTTCAATCATTTTAAGGTAATACTTATGTAATACTTTTTTTTTTTAATAACTTACACCTTTATGTTTTCACACTACAAAAGCTAAAATGAAATGATCTTTATTACGAATGATTTCGATTGTTTTTTACTTGTTCGTTTTGGCAAACTACTTACTCACTTAGCTGGCACTACAACCGATGATCGGTCTTGGCCGCCTCTACAAAGTTTCGCGAGTTGCTTCTGCTATGCGCGCGCTGGCGCCAGTTGATAAGGCCAAGTGCAGACAGGTTGCCCTGCACCTGCTCTCTCCAACGGAGATTAGGACGTCCCCTTCTGTGTGTTTCTCCACCGTGGCTCCAATAAAAAATCAAGTAAAGCGGCTTCCTTGACAACTTTGACACTTTCGTAGTTCGAAAAAATAGTGTCTTTCTAGCCGGGGAGCGCTTTATTCCATTCGCTCAACATGATCCAGTTTGGCAAACTAATGATTGCAAAAATAGAAATTCTGATCCACTTTCGAATTAGAAACCATGTAGTATTTTCCACAGATCCTGCAGAAAAATACAACGCTTGGGCGTTAAATAAATTCTTAACAAACTACTATTGCAAAAGTTTTTGATAAAGAATTTTACGTAAAGTATAATTTTTATAAAATACATGAAAGCATTTACAATAACAATACAAATAATCTTACACGAGGACACACAAACACACACACACATGCAACACATGCCTTGTGCGAAGGAATGCCTCAATTGGCGGTGCCGCGAGGGTCAATCAGGACAGAGTGGCTGGACAGGAGGTGGTTGTAGTACGTAGGTCCACTGGAGTGTGAATCGTGCATGCTGAACAGCACGGGGCTGCCAGTATCTATGAAGATTTCCTCTATCTTGTCGCATATAAAAAAAAAAAAACATGCAAACATGAATTTCCCTAAGTACCTGCATACACACATAGACATTTGCTATAATCCAAACAACCAAATAATGATGAGATGCTGTCGAGTTTTTGGTGCTTGTGCATATACACATACACACATATACACAGACACACATTCACATACTATACATTCAGCACACATACTCGTATGTACATCAGCCTATAAACATTTATATTTTATTTTTTGTTCAGCGACCTTGCTAACTGACGAACAAAAAGGATTTCATTGTTTCTGTCATCATAGTTACACATTGACGATGACGATGACGATGTTAACGACAAAGCGCTCAAATTGAAGGGCTGCGCCGCTTCTAGGCTTATCAGTGAAATGCCTTCCTCTCTCTCTCTCTCTCTCTCTCTCCTTCCCTCTACCACTCTGTTTACTCTCACACTCTCTTTACTCTCTTTACCACCCAGATCGGTTCACTGTACATTCGCTTGCATGCCTGCTTTTAGCTCGAATATGACTTTTCTTTCACACAACAAACACAAACACAAGCACAAACACAAACACACACACACACACACACATATGTATATACTCTTGATATTCTTCTACTCTTGTATTTCGGCTGCAAGGTTTTCTGCGTTTTTTTTTTTGTATATTTTTTCCTTTAGTTTTTTTTTTTTTTTGCTGTGATGTGACAAGATGAATGTGAATGCTTGTTATCGTTGCTGTTGTTATGGTTGTTGTTGTTGTTGTTTTAATTACACCTGCGCCCTAAATTGTACACAGAAGGCCTGAATTTAACAAAATATTCATGCATGTGTAAATATAGAATACACAAGTGCAAATACGAGCGAGCAAAGTGAAATGTTAAAAAATGTAAACATTTGTGTACTTACATTTATTTATATGTATATGCACATACGCAGTTGCTACACAATCCAGCCTAGCATGGGATTACCCTTAAACCAACTTACAACAACCAGCACGTGCTGACAGAGAGGCAAACAGTTAGGCAATCAGGCCCACGGCACAGTTTCACTTGTGCGTGGAAGTGAGTCTGTATGTGTGACTGTGTGTTATGTATGTAACTATGATTGCATAACGGTACACACGAGCAAATACGCCATGCATAACTTATTCACCACTGCTGATGGTGTGTAAAATTTCTTCTTAATTCATTTAACTTATTAATGAATTTTGTAATGGATTTTCATCTGGTGGAGAATGTGTTAGCCTCATTATGTATTTATTGCACAATACATATAGGAACAATTTTGCCAAGTGTAATTAACATCATCGCACATTACACATAGAATTTACGAGCAAGAATGTAGTCTGGGTATGTAATGAAAGATAACTTCGAGAAATGCAGTACCAAACACTAGAAAGGATTCGATGTTAAAACGGTGTACATATTAATCAGATAAGCTTGCTGAATTGGTATCAGATTGTATAAGAATACCATCTGATGTACTCACTCGGGTTATGTGATGGATTGTATATGTATGAGTGTCGGAGAAACTTTCCGTATATTCCAGAATACCGTGGGGAAGGCATATTCCATATACACAGTGTGCTCCTCATTTATAATATCAATTTGGATGAAAATAAAGTTCAGAAAAGTGAAATAGCAAAGTTCAAAGTACGATAACTCTGTAAGTACTGACAACTCTTTGTTGCTAAATGTAGTTGACATCTCTGAGAATCATAAACAATTTTTACCCATTACAATTTCTTCATTGTTCAACTGTTTTAACATCACTAAAACGAGTGCAGAATCGGAAAAAATTCGTCACATTTTACGTTATTTCTCCGAAAAGAACTAGACCGCCGCGAAGGCTCACACAGAAAAATTTGTGCAAATTATGGGGAAGGTACTTTATCGGAAAGGCCAGTGGGAAAATGGTATGATCGATTTCGCTCTGGAAATTTTAATGTACTAAAAGACGCACCTAAATCTGGTAGACTATGCCCCGAAAAAGTGGACGAAATTCTTGAAAAGGTGGAGGAAGGCCGACACATCGGCAGTCACCAAACGGGTGTGGACCATTTAAAAAAGGCTGGCCACTCCAAAAAACTGGATATTTGTGTGCCACATAATCTGAATGAAAAAAATCTTACTGATCGCATGTCAGTATGTGAATATCTTCTGAAACGGAATGATCCCGAAAAATTTTTGCACCGATTGGCTACTGGTGACGGAAAAACGCATAACGTATGATAATAACGTGCGAAAAAAATCATGGTCAAAACGAGATGAGCCTGCCCAAACCGTCGCAAAGCCAAGGAATGTTCTGCTTAGTATTTGGTGGGAATGGAAGAGCTACGAGCTACTTCCGCGTAGCCAGACAATTAATTTGGAACTGTACTGTCAACACAGAAATGCCAGCGAGCGACCCCATTGTAAGAGACACCCCATCAAACCATGATTGAAGCTGGGTGATGACCCTTTTCGACCCGTGGGATCAGTTCAGAAGCTTCCTTAATAAAACTTGAAAAAAATAATTTTCCAAATTGAAAACATAAGTAAGTAAAACAAATAGATATTATTTATTATTTAATGTGTATTTAGTTAAAGCAAAACAAAAACAAAAATAAGTAGAATTCCAAACACAGACATGGCCTCAGGCAGGCATTACAAATTCAAGCATACTTATGTATGGATCCCTCTCCTCGGCCGGGCCCTCTCCCCCCCTTCAAATAATTGTTCAAAATAACAAATAAATATCAGGTATTTTGTGGTTTCATTCGTTCAGCGACAGCGACTACCATATATCAGCAACAAGAACACTAACAACAACGGCGTCTATGAAACGTGATACCAACGAGAATTAGCTGTAAGAGTAACGTCAATAACAACAATGACAACAACAACAAAACACATGACGTTATGTAAATTATGTGAACGTTTTGTTTTTCTCTGTTCCTGCCCCTCTTCGTTGCCTCCCTCTTTAATGATGCTACGTGAAATTTCTATTTATGTAAATTAACTGTTATTTTGTCCTTGTATTATATTTTAGGTTTGTGGTTGCTTTTGTTATTGTTATTCCAGATCCAATTTTATCAGCGAAAAAACTAACAAAAAGCAAAACAACAACAACAACACAAGTGAAACAAAGAAAAAAAAATCGCCATTATACGCCTAAAATGCCTTTAACAAAAAATTCTTTAATGTCGAAATAAAATCGTACAAAAATTCCACAAAATAAAGAAAATGTAAATTACGCAGTAGATAAAAAAAATATATTTTAATGTGGAATTTATTTTTAGTATGTTGGTTTTACTTGTCTGAATACTTTACTTGTATGAATCCCATAGTAAATGTATGGGATACCTTTAGGTAAAACTTACTGGTTTAATGTTAGTCGACTGGCTGGTTTACTGAACACCACAACTAGCCCCACAATGGGGGTCTTTCCTCATCGCGAATTGTTTTCTTTAACATTGTGTTGTCCTAGGCACAAGTCATTTCTGAATGCTTGAATATCTTTTGAACTAGTTCGTAAATGTTGGTAAATAGCTGTTTTTGGAATAGTTTGTAGACCAATTAAACTTCAACTAGTTAGTAAATCGATGTTTTTGGAATAGTTGGTAGACCAATTAAACTTCAACCAGTTAGTAGGTAGATGATTTTTGAATTATTTATTAGCCAATCAAACTTCAACTAGTTGGTAGATAGATGTTTTTGGAATAGTTTGTAAGCCAATCAAACTTCAACTAGTTAGTAGATAGATGTTTTTGGAATAGTTTGTAGACCAATTAAACTTCAACTAGATAGTAGGTAGATGTTTTTGGAATAATTTATAAGACAATCAAACTTCAACTAGTTGGTAGATAGATGTTTTTGGAATAGTTTGTAAGCCAATCAAACTTCAACTAGTTAGTAGATAGATGTTTTTGGAATAGTTTGTAGACCAATTAAACTTCAACTAGTTAGTAGATAGCTGTTTTTGGAATAGTTTGTAGACCAATCAAACTTCAACTAGTTAGTAGGTAGATGTTTTTGGAATTATTTATTAGCCAATCAAACTTCAACTAGTTGGTAGATAGATATTTTTGGAATAGTTTGTAAGCCAATCAAACTTCAACTAGTTAGTAGATAGATGTTTTTGGAATAGTTTGTAGACCAATTAAACTTCAAGTAGTTAGTAGATAGCTGTTTTTGGAATAGTTTGTAGACCAATCAAATTGCAACTAGTTAGTAGATAGATGTTTACGGAATAGTTTGTAGACCAATTACACTTCAACTAGTTAGTAGATAGATGTTTTTGGAATAGTTTGTAAGACAAACAATTTTCAACTAGTTGGTAGACAGATGTTTTTGGAATAGTTTGTAGACCAATTAAACTTCAACTAGTTAGTAGATAGATGTTTATGGAATAGTTTGTAGACCAATTACACTTCAACTAGTTAGTAGATAGATGTTTTTGGAATAGTTTGTAAGACAAACAATTTTCAACTAGTTGGTAGACAGATGTTTTTGGAATTGTTTGCAGACCAATCAAATTGCTTAAACTTTTCAACCAGTTGTCTATGGAAAAACTAAAGGAATTTTTCCGTACGTGACGAGTACCTTCTATAATTTAGAATGGTTTGCTGTTGTACTAAGATTAATTACTATGTTAAATAGATTGCATTATAAAAAAAAGTCAAACATAAAAATAAAAAAATATTAATAATATAAAAAAAAAATTGAAATGTTTGTTATTTTCATTCAAATTCCTCTTCTTTTCTTTTTTAATGGCACGCACAACAGCCCATGGAGAGCCTAGGTCGAGCTTTTCATATGCATTCATGTTGTGCGAGCTATACTTGGACATGGATGAAAGGGCCGTAGAGTTTTATGCCGAATCGTAACGGCGAATTTTACACTTGAAGGTTTGCCATTGCCTGCCCTGCCTGGTCCCGTTTAGACAAAATTTTATTCCTTCCTAGTTTTGATTTTTGACTGTGCCGAGCTTCGAACCGGGGCACTCTGCGTAGCAGTTCAGTACACTACCAACTACGCCACACCGGCCAACTTAGATATACATATTTCATTGTCATATTTATCAGTGATCTAAATACAATTTCAAAATATATAAAAGTGAAAAATATGTTAAAGTAGATGAGAATTACAAGACAATTTTTTGACTGAATAATTTTGATTTCAACCACTTTGAAAACTAGATTTTCCATAACTATTTGAAAAACTAGTAATTTTAGTGGACTAGATTGATTTGACCCTACAGGGATGTAATAGGAATGTTTACATGATTGTGTGTAAGTGTGTAAGTGTGTGTGTGTGTGTGTGTGATGTTCTAGTAGTATAGCTGAAGTCTATATAATTCTGTTCTTTTACGGTTTGCGTGTGAATTAATGCGGAAAATAATTGCGCGTTACATGTTTTGTCTATATGTCTGTGTTTATTTAAATAAACTTTATACAAAAGATTAAATTAAATTTTAATCAAATGCTAAAGCGTGAATAAGTAAAGTTATGATTAAAGTATTACCTACTTGCTTTATTTTATCTGGTAAATACTTGTCAGTGAATTTCTGCTGTTGAAATTTATCTGCAAATAGAAAAATATACAAATGTTTTAGTAGTTTATCACAATGATTTATGATTTTAGTAGTATACCAATTTATTAAAATTAGGAAAAAGTTGCGAAAAAAATATAGGGTCTTCTGGATTATATAACTTATGCGATTTACGACTACACGCATTTATTTTCTATCACTTTAAGTTGAGTTTAGTTTACAATCCCACAGCAATAACGCTCCTTAGCCAACAGTAGATAGATAAGTCAGAAGATATATGGTAAGTACCATATGTGTTGATGAGAAGCACCAACACAATTTTCAGTAACTAGTATGGTTCGTTAGCAAAAATCGGTATCTCATATAAACCTAATTTTAATACTAGAGAAAGAAACTATCGAGCAGATTTCTGCAGCGAAGTCTACGCCTGAGCAGTGCCAGATGCGTCAAAATGGGTATGATTACCTTTTTTACCTTTCTATGATTACTTTTGAAAAATTAGAACTTGATAATAATCCACCTTAGACTTTGTGGTTAATTGCAATGAAATCGGGCATTTGTGGCCGCTGTAGCGTAGCGGTAGTGCGTTGGACTGTTACGCAGAGTGTCAGGGGTTCGAATCTAGGCAAAGGCAAAATAAAAAGAATTAAGTAAAATAAAAGAAAAATGCAACAACAACAAAATTAACGGCACCACCTCTTGGCAGGCAATGGCAAACCTACAAGAGTAAAAATTGCCTATGAAAAGCTTTTCACGGATTCGGCATAAAATTGTAGGTCCCTTCCATTCATGTACAAATATAACACGCACAACATGAGTGGATACGAAAAGCTTGGCCTTTGGCGCTACATGCGGTCATAGTCAACACTGATAAACTGACATTCATTGCGGTAAAGGCATAACACTTGCCACAATGGCTGCCTATCTCTTTATCGGTGTCCTCTCCCCGTTCACTCTCTCATTCTCCCTCCTTCTTCCTCTCACCTATCAATATTCCTTCCATTCAACACAATGCTCTGCATTCATAGGGGTACACCCTGTGTGTTGAAAGTATCATTAAAAAAAAAAAATAAAATAAAATAAAAATAAAAATAAAACGAAGTAAGGAGTTAATCAATTATATTGATTGCTCTCCCACTAAAGGATTCTAAAGGAGCGCGGAAGGGGGGGGGGGGGAGAGAATGGGAAAGGGGAGAAAGGGTTTATTTATTCTTTTCATTCCTTAAGAAAGTGTTTTTATTTTGGAACAAAGGCTGGGGAAATTAGGAGGAGATTTTTATTCTCAAACCACCCTCATAGTTATACTAGAAATTTCCATTATTTTCTTATTTTTGAATGAGACTCAAAGCTTTTAAAGGTTTCGGTAAAAAGTAATTATTGTAGCAGGTAGATTCTCAACCAAAATTATTTCATTTGTTTCAAAAACTGGCGTTATTTTTATTTGAGAATGCACTGGAAACATTTAAAAATGGCACAACTCCATAACGGATAATGGAAAAGCACTAACATTTAGATGCACACCTTAAAATCTATAGCTGCTATAAGAAAAGCTATAGAACAGCATTTCCGCTATTCAAGTAAAAACAGAATAGATTATAACGATTCATTTAATTATTTACTATTTACATGCAAATAAACTAAACAGCAAGTAGACAGAATGATCAAAAACAAAATATCTTAGCCAATTAGCATAATTTTTCAAATCGATGCCATGAAAACGTAAATGTTGTTTTCAAATATATCAAAAAAACAAATTAAATTTTTGTTCGCTACAATTGTAGCTCGAATCGAAATTTAAAATTTACCTGCAAATGTCTCTCTCACTATTTGTATGAAATTTCACACATTTTCCATTTTTTTTTTATTATTTGCTGTTTTTATTCTAATTTGTAAATAGATTATATTTTACTTAAATGTTAATTTATCAATATTATTAACACATTCGTAATAAAAAAAAATTTGTTTTATTATTTTGTTTAGATACAACATTTTCAAATTGAAACTATGTAGACAAAGTTTTTCTGAATCATTTTATTTTTTTAACATTATATATGTATATAATTTTTTATTTTTTTTTGTATTGTATGTTGTTGTTGTTTTTGTTTATATTGACCGTGAATACAATATAGAGGGTGGACCATTTATAATTTGGTTTTTGAATTTGGTGTAAATAGGACACGTGGACACGTGTGGTCGCTGTGGTGTAGTGGTAGTGCGTTGGACTGCTGCGCAGAGTGTTCGGGGTTCAAATCTCGGCAAAATAAAAAAAAAGTAGAAAAAACAATTTTTCTACACGGCACCACCTCTTGGCAGGCAATGGCAAACCTACAAGAGTATAAATTGCTATGAAAAGCTTTTCACTTCGCCGTTCGGATTCGGCATTAAACTGTAGGTCCCTTCCATTCATGTACAAATATAAGACGCACAACATGAGTGGATGCGAAAAGCTCGGCCTAGGCCCTCCATGGGCTGTTGTGCCATTAAAAGTAAAGTAAAGTAAGTAAATAGGACACGAATCCTTTTCTTTTTGAATGTAGTTTTCATTATTCGAAATAACAATCCAGTTTCGGTTAATTGTGGAACACTATTTCATGCAAATGACTTCCTCGGCTGTCCTTGCAGTAGCCCATATGACCAGCAACCCAATTTTTAAGTACATTCTCGACCATATGGAGCTGTACTTCATCGATGGCTGCACCAATTTCACCCTTAAGAGCCTCAATCAATGCTGGATGGTTCGCGTAACACTTACTTACTAACGACTCTCCAGAAATAGTTGTCAAATGGAGAGAAATCGCAACTGCGTGGTGGCCACTGCACATCAGCAGAACGGCGATTATCAATTGTCCTAGGCAAAAAATCGATTGTTGTACAACTTGTGTTACACGTGCGCCATCCTGTTGGAACCAAAAGTTGCCCAAGTTCATATCTTCTAAAATAGGCCACAAATAATCAGTTATCATTGTGCGATAGCGAACACCATTCACACCATAACGCATCTTCCTTCATCATTTTCAAAGAAAAATGGCCCAATGATGCCGCCGAGGTGGTCCAAAAACCACTCCAAACAGTGACTCGTTGAGGGAGCATTGGCTTCTCAACAAACGCGCATAGATTTTCTGATTCCCAGATGCGACAATTTCACTTATTAACATAACCACCGAGATCAAAGTGAGCTTCGTGAGAAAAGATGATTATTCGGTAAAATTGCTCAGAGCCCAATTAGCGAATCGAAAACGTTGCGGATGGTCATGAGGCTTCAGTTGTTGTACCAATTGAACATTGTGCGTCATCATACCGAGGTCTTTGTGCTAAATTCGCAACAAAGAAGTGAGTGAAATGTTCAATTTCAAAGAACGATGGCGAGTTGAAGTGTAGTTGGTTCGTTTTGAACATTCTGAGCAGCAATTTTCTCGGTTGTGCGCATTGTAGGAGTTCGGGAACGTGTTGTTTTATCCATTAAAGAAAAAAGACCCAGTTCCATGCACACGTTTAACAAATAGATCAACAAATTGCGTGGAAGGCGCTTCCCTTTTTCCGAATTTTGAACGTAATTTTCTTACACTTTCCGTACAAGAAGATTCATCATTTCGTTAATAAATTTTGAATACCTATTTCCCAACTTTTTTCAAATGTATATCAATCCATTTCGTTAACCGCAATTATAAAACCTATTTTTCCGCCATAATACGAAAGACATTGGAGTTGCCACACTCAAAATAACCAGTAGTTCAAATTCCAAATGTTAGTTGGGTCACCCTTTAGAGCGCTTCTAATATTTCCGATTCTGCAAAATATGTAAACGCACCACACACACGACTTAAATTCCAGATACATTTTAATTTAATCACTAATATTGTATATTTGTTTTCAACAATTTAGTCGCACATATTTTACCAATTTATTTCATTTTCCACATACTCGAAAGAGAATTACTTAATAAAACCATTCGCGTGTTAATATAAATTAAAAATCGCTTTATTTCTAAATTATCTTCGTGGATTTATGAAAAAAAGAAAATTTTAAATTGCCTAATAAAAAAATATTTGTTCATTAAAATAAATAAACGCATTTAATTTAGAGATTATCTAAAAAAACCAAAAAAAAAAAAAAAAATAGAAAGATAGAAAATTACACTAAAATGCGTTCTGCTTTTTCGTTCCGTTTGCTTTGTAAATTATTTATTATTAACTATTATTATTACTGAGCATCGCTTGCCGCCCGCGCCCGCGCTCGGTTCACCCTTTCAACCGTTGCCGCACGCACACACGCACACACGCACACACGCAAGCGTGTACCTATACTCCAACAAAACTAATTTAATTTAATTTCATTTGAATATGATTGTCGCCAGCATCTAGGCATCCGAGAGTTACGTGGGCGATTATCTGCAACCACTCATCGATGTGTACCTACGAGTACAACAGTAGCACGCAGGAGAATAACCGAACCGGAGGGGCGGATGAGTGAGTGAAATTATGTGGAGGCGTCGTGAAATTATCGTGAAGTATATTAAAAAATAAATTACACAAAGAACAAATAAGCAAAAGGAAAAAAACAAAAAAAAATTAAATAAAAAAGTAAATAGAAAAAAAAACGCTAACGCATTATCATGCGTCAGTGCGTCGCAGCGCATCGTATCGCACACATGGACACCAAATAAATGTCATGGTGAAATGTGTCTATGCAACAGCTACGAGAATGTATGTGTGTGTGTGTGTCAGTAATTATATATATTTTTTTTTTTTTGATTTTCGCTGACATTTAAGCACAGCACGTTGATGTCAACATTAAATAACTGATAAGAAATGCTTTTGGCTCTTGCCAGAGAGACAAACAACGACTAACACACAGACAGACAACGACCAGCGAGCGAATGGTATCACATTGGACAATTGGATATCATCAGTTCCACAAAAGTAGCAGCTTTAACAAATCAGAAGAACGACGGAAGGAAGGGGGTGTGTGCAGTTGGATATGATTACGTTGATTTTTCGTTGCTATTTTCACACAGAAAAAACAAACAAACAAACAATAAAAAAACGAAAAATATTGGGAAAATTTTAAATGTCTAAAAATGTAGGAGCACATACAACGATTCAAAACATGACATTGACTACGTTCATACGTTAATAGTCGTATGTACCTAAATACAGGGTGTTTTTTTTAGAAGTGTGATTTTTAAGAAGAAATAAAACGCATAAAATTTAATGTTATGGCCAAGAATTTAACTTTATTATAAAGATAAGGATTTGCCATTATGTTTTAAAAACGATTTCGGGCAAGTGGCCGCCGCGGCTGGTTCAAATAAATTCCAGCCGAGAGGCCCAATTCTCGACCACTTTTTGCAGAAATTGGGGCTGGGCCGTATGTCAGTAATAACGCGCCGAATATTCTCTTCCAAGGCATCAATCGTCTCGGGCTTATCTGTGTAGACAAGCGACTTCACATAGCCCCACAAAAAACAAAAAATAGTCCAGCGGTGTTAAATCGCACGATCTTGGAGGCCACGCCACAGGCCCACGACGCGAGATAATGCGCTCACCAAAAGTTTCCTTTAATAAATTGATTGTTTCGTTGGCTGTGTGGCTTGTAGCGCCGTCTCATTGGAACCAAAGATCGTCCACATCAACATCCTCCAATTCACAATTCAGGCACGAAAAATGCGACAATTTTGCTTATTAACGTACCCATTCAACCAAAAGTGAGGTTCATCGCTGAACAAAATTTTCTTGCAAAAGTCGCGCAAACCGAACCATTATTTTAATAATAAATTTGCACAATTTGCAAACGTTGTTCAGGAGTAAGTCTATTCATTATGAAATGGCAAACCAAAGTGAGCATAAATCAAGTGACAGCTGTCAAAAAGACCAACTCCGAAAAAAGTATTGCCAAATTGAAAACCACACTTCTAAAAAAAAACACCCTTTACATGTGTACATATATAGTATAGCGAAATGAAGGGTGGTCCATGTAACAGTTTGAATTTGAACTACTGGTTATTTTGAGTGATCGCTGTGGCATAGTGGTAATGCGTTGGACTGCTACGCAGAGTGTCCGGGGTTTGAATCTCGGCACAGTAAAATAAAAAAAAAAAAAGTAGAAAATATAATTTTTCTACACGGCACTGATTATTCCACCTCTTGGCAGGCAATGGCAAAGCTACAAGAGTAAAAATTGCCTATGAAAAGCTTTTCACTTCGCCGTTCGGATTCGTCATTAAACTGTAGGTCCCTTCCATTCATGTACAAATATAACATGCACAATATGAGTGGAAACGCTCGGCCTAGGCCCTGTGCCATGGGCTGTTGTGCCATTAAAAGTAAAATAAGGCTATTTTGAGTGTGGCAACTCTAATGTCATTCGTTTTATGACGGAAAATTACTATTATATTTTCGGTTAACGTAATGGGTCCAAATAGGCTTGAACAACGTCTGGAAATACTAAAAATGTACTTGCAAAATGGTGAATCTTCGACCGAAAGTTTAAGAAAATTACGTTCAAAATTCGGTATAAAAAAAACATCTTCCATCTAATGCGTTGTGCAATTTGTGAAACGTGTGAGTGAAACAGAATCTTCCATCTTTACTGGAGAACACCACACCTTCTCGTACTATTCCTAGTGCGCACAACCGAAAAAATTGCTGCTGTTGCTTAGAATGTGCAAGAAGAACCAACCACATCAACTCACAATCGATCTCGGGAATTGAAAATTTCACGCACTTCTACCACATCTTGCTACTTTTGCATAAAGATCTCGGTATGAAGTTGTACAAAGTTCAATTGGTACAACAGCTGAAGCCACATGACCATCCGCAACGTTTTCGATTCGCTAATTGGGCTTTGAGCAATTTTACCGATTAATCATCTTTTCTCATGAAGCTCACTTTGATCTCGGTGGTTAATAAGCGAAATTGTCGCATCTGGGGATCAGAAAATCTATGCGCGATTGTTGAGAAGCCAATGCTCCCTCAACGAGTAAATGTTTGGTGTGGTTTTTGGACCACCTCGGCGGCATCATTGGGCCATTTTTCTTTGAAAATGATGAAGGAAGATGCGTTATGGTGTGAATGGTGTTCGCTACCGCACAATGATAACTGATTATTTGTGGCCTATTTTAGAAGATATGGACTTGGACAACTTTTGGTTCCAACAGGATGGCGCACGTGTAACACAAGTTGTACAACAATCGATTTTTTGCCTAGGACGATTGATAATCGCCGTTTTGCTGATGTGCAGTGGCCAACACGCAGTTGCGATTTCTCTCCATTTGACAATTATTTCTGGAGAGTCGTTAAAGCTAATTGTTACGCGAACCATCCAGCATTGATTGAGGCTCTTAAGGGTGAAATTGGTGCAGCCGTCGATGAAGTACAGCTCCATATGGTCGAGAATGTACTTAAAAATTGGGTTGATGGTCGTATGGGCTACTGCAAGGCCAGCCGAGGAAGTCATTTGCATGAAATAGTGTTCCACAATTAACCAGAACTGGATTGTACTTTCAAATAATAAAAACCACAAGGGGAAAAAATGATTCGTTTCTTATTTACATCAAAATCAAATTCCAAATTATAAATGGTCCACCCTGTATAATAGATAATAATAGGAATAGAGTAGAAACAGTGTTGAGGCGGCTACTTTCAGGCGGATATTGTGATTAGTGCGAAGATCATTTGCAATAGAGATTTATTGTTTTAGATACGAGTACAAACATCATACAATTGAACAACAATTCTCATCTCATTGTTAGAACTTTTGTACTATTATTATTTCATATTTGCGTTTTTTTTCAGTTTTTCTATAGGTCGGTATATATTTTGCTTTTAAATTCCACACTGATAAAGTACACAAGGTAAAAATATTTAGTCGGATGTGGATAAATTTCCGTAAGAAACTAACACAAATTAAGACAAACGAAACAGAACAACTGGAAAAATTTATGACGCCGTTTTTTTGCACACTTCGTTTACTCGCTTAATATTTTGACAAATCCAATTCACATTGATATATATGTATAATAATATTTTATGTTTCATAATTATTTTAAATAAATAACAGCTGGCATATGTACGTGTATGTAAAGTGTTTAGAGCGCGACGAGGCACGTGTACGGCGAACTAAAAAATGTATGACAATTGTAAAAATAAATACATCTGTTTAAGTAATCAAATATGAGGCATGTTCAATTCGATAGTCTCCATCAGTAAAAGTGGTAAGTAAGGGCTAAAACTTGAAGTTTTTCGCTGATGCTCGGATATTTGGATTTTGAATTCCGATCGGTATTGACACACTCCGCGTCATCGGTATTCAGATTAAACACCGAAATCAGATAATTTCGACATACCGACACTTGTTTTGTTGTGGTTTTACGCTACATTGTTCAGTCGAATACATAGGCTTAACATCATTGGGTGGTCAACACTTGGTGTACAATTTTTAACACCGCTAAATCGGATGCAATCAATACCGAAAACACCGTTCGGAATTAAGCTAGCTAGTGTTTAGATAATTATGATTTTTAAATATCATTTTGTAGTTTCAAAATGACTTAGCGCTTATTTTAAAATAACGATTTCCTTCCTAAAAACTTTCAAAAATATGTATACCATAGTCTTAAGTAATGGTTAGTTAGTTGCTATCAAATGAAAAACTTAGTAGAACAAGTAATGAAACAAAGTAGTAGAAAATAGTAGTAGAGCCACCAAGCCTACCCTATATTTTTATTTTATCACAATGCCATTGACAAATATTACTTCCATACCAAATCTTATTCCCGTACTACAAATTGTTCCTGATGGGATATCATGAAAGTTCAGGTTGTATGGAAGGTGCCACGACCACTTGACATTAAAAACTCAAAAAGCTCCTCAAAACCCTATAAGCTCGGTATTGATAAATAATATTTCTGTACCAAATCTTAGTATCGTACTTGAAATGGTACGTGAGTTATACCATAATGAATATTCAGGTTATATGGGAGATGCCATGCCCACTTTTCTAAGCCAATCCATATATTTTAAAAGAATATCATTGATGAATAATACCTATACTTAGTACATACCAAATTCTTAGTACACATAGTTTCTGAGATAATCCATAATGAATATTCAATTTATAAGGAAGGTGCCACACCCTCATTTCCAATTGCATCCTACTTCCTGTAGGATGGCATTATCAACCAACTTCTTGATGCGAAATTTCAGTACTGTACTGTAAATGTTTCAGGAGATATACCCAAAACAGCATATGGGTTGTACGGCAAGTCCCACGACCACTTGCAATTAGGAAGTCGGACCACGTCAGAAACCTGCCCAGGAGCAGAATACATCTTTTTTTGTTTAACAAATTTGAAATAATTTATATTTCAAGTACTTGACATTAAATTAAATCTGATCGGCTATTGATGAACATTGATGGCAAAGAGTAACCACGTTCATAGAACAAGCAGATCATACGATCATTTCGTTTTACTGATCTTTTATATACCTATAGAAACATTATTTAAAAAATACCTACAAGTGAGAAAATATTGTAAAGTAAATGAGAATTAATAGACAATATTTTCATTGAATTGTTGAGTACTTGGAGCTACCACAACAGTTCAGTAGTTTTCGAGTTTCCTGCTGCAACATTCATTGGAAGGCATTGATTGAGGCAAGAAAAAGTTAATGATCATGTCTCTGAACCGCTCACCATTCACCAAACTTTTTAACTAAATTAACTTCAAAACCACCGAGAACTGTTAAATCGGCTGTCACAGAAAACAGTATTGCCAATTTAAAGTTCTCCGCCTCTAAATAAAAACAACCGATATATAAATTTTACCTATACTTTTACGTGCACTCGCATGCTTGTGGTCTAGTGCTGTCACACAGTGATATTGTATATTCCAATTATACTGAAAATGATGGATCAAAATTAATGATCTGATGACTAACTAATTTTATATGAGTAAAATTATTGTTATTCTAATTCCTTTCGATATATGCACTACAGTCTGCCTTATTTAAGTGTTTAGATAATGGGTCTAGAAAGCCTTATCAATTAACTCGTATCTAATCATTTCATTCCTAAATATTCAATGAAATAAAGAGTGTAAAAAAAACAATTTCTATGTTAACGTTCGATCGAAAATTTATGTGAGTCACTACATAATGAAAAACTAAATAGATCGACCAGCCGAGTGATTTACACAATGATTCAATCAAAGATCAGAACCATATTTAAATCAAAACGTCATATGGTACATACGAGTACTTAGATCAAAGTTCACAACCAGCTTCTAAAAACAAAGCTTACTTAGCATTGCGCGTATCTGTGCTATCAGATTAGATTGGGATTGGATTTTTCGTGCAGTAATAAAGAAATTAACTGGTATATTACTAGTTGATGTTGCAAATGGATCAGGTCGTACGT
The DNA here is from genome assembly GCA_958295655.1 of Palloptera scutellata. NCBI lineage: Eukaryota > Metazoa > Arthropoda > Insecta > Diptera > Pallopteridae > Palloptera > Palloptera scutellata. Next base: position 114,392,459 of record OY282449.1, on the reverse strand, counting down.
CGATAGTGAGTAAGAAAAATAAATGAGTTTTTCCAAAATTATATTTTACCTGTGGGCAAAAAGTAGTAAGACTTTTTAATTTAAATTTCGCGCGGAAACCCATTCATCAAAATATTATTTTTTTTAAGGTTGGTATGACTGTCAGTGACATCTGTGCCAAATGTCACATCAAAATAATCATTAGTGTTTAGTATACGCTTGTCTTTCTGAAGTACAAAAAGTGCATTCGGCAATTTTCACAATGAGTGAAATTATTCAACAAAGAAGTTCCATTAAATTTTGTGTGCGGAATCAAATTTCTGGTGCCGAAACGTTCAGAATGTTGCAAAAGGCCTTCGGTGATAATTGTATGTCACGAGCAAGTGTTTTTGATTGGTACAAATTGTTCAAAGATGGTCGAGAACGCGTTGACGACGAACTACGTCCAAGACGGCCATCAACATCAACTGATGATCAACACGTCAATAAAATCAAGGAATTGGTGCTCGAGAATCGACGATTAACAGTCAGAGACCTTACAGGCATCGTTGGAATATCGGAAGGATCAGTGAAAACCATTTTAAAACATCATTTGGGCCTAAGAAGAGTGAATGCACGATTGGTTCCAAAATCACTGCATTGGTTTTACGAGACCATTTTGCCAAAAATTCGACTGATATCGTTCCGCAACCACCCTACCACCCTATTCGCCTGACTTAGCACCGTGTGACTTTTGGCTATTTTCTAAACTCAAAAAACCGCTTCGTGGACACCGTTTTGAGTCAATTGAAGACATTAAACATGAATCGCTAAGCGCATTGAAGACTATTCCGGAAATTGACTTTAACAACTGTTTCGAGAATTGGGAAAAACGTTGGCACAAGTGTATTGGGACCGGGGGGGTTTACTTTGAAGGGGACAAAATAGATTTGGAAGAATGAATAAAAAAATTTGAAATTATGAACAAAGTCTTACTACTTTCTGCCCACAGTAGTAGATACAATTGATTTTCGATATAAATTCCACAATTGCCACAACATTTCAGTTGAAAGAGCAAAAGTGCAAGAGAAGGCATTTTAATTGATAAAACTCTACGGTTTAGCGTAATTAAATAGTAATAAATAATATATATTTACTTTACTTTTAATGGCACAACAGCCGATGGAGAGCCTAGGCCGAGCTTTTCGTATCCACTCTTGTTGTGAGGGTTATATTTGTACATGAATGGAAATAATATCTATAGCACGAAATAAATAATTAGCTTAACGAAAAATGTTTTTAAAATTAACAACAAAAAAAATGTGCTGCGGCATTGTGTTGGCCAACATAATTCAAAAAATCTATAAAAAAAAAAACACAAAAACATCAAATGACCAATTTGTGGTCACATAATGAGAGAAAAAATATTCCATGACATATCTACCTATTTATTTTATTTATTCTATTAAATATATATTAAAAAGAATATTGTTAAACATTACCATATATTAAATAATTTGAAATTTTCCCATAGCAGAAAATTTTTTTCTATTTCTTTGATATTATTTTTATTTTATTTTGAGTGAAAACTTTCTAGCAAATTGGAAGGAGTAGATAATTTTTTTTTTATTTCATTTATTTTTTAATGAATTTTACACTTCATAGAATGAAAGCATCTAACAAATAAAAACAACAAATTAAATCAACAAATAAAATATACTAAAAAAAAAAAAAAAAATCTAGAGTAAATATGTTCATGCATAGTTTATTAGCAACTTAATGTGAGATTAGTGCTGCCGCATTTGTTTTGCCACATTTTTATGTATGTATTAGAATATCACCTATGTATGTGCAAATGTTGTTGTTGTTGTTGTTGTTATTGTTTTGTGTTTGCCTTTCAGTACGCAGTATTTGGTATTTGAATTTTAAAACATATGGTTTTGAGATTTCTGGCAAAACTAAATACAAGTGAATGTACGAGTGACCTCCAACGCGGGATGATGAACTCTGATGAAACTATTCCGGTTAAAACTCGTTGCAAATGGAAACACGTGTTGAAATTGTTTTCAGGTATAATTCAATACACACAAAACATTTCATTGTACTTTTAAGTGAAAATGTCAAATAAAATTTTTGATTTCGAAACAAAATATATCTGCTGAAAATGGCTTGTGAACAGTACAAAAAAAGGCAACCTTCATTTCCAAATCACTTACAGAACCAATATGGCCTACCAGTACCAGAATAATTGGTTCGCAAATCATTTCAATATTATGTGGAAACTTGTCAGGCCAGGAAGGTTTAGATAGTCATTAGAAAAGTTGATCAGTAGTTTACCTAATATCAGACCCAACACTAGAGTGGGATGAGGTAGCAAAGAGGTAGACAACAAACTCATTGAGGAAGAGTAACAAACTCATTGCTGATCATAATTTTGTTTCGTTTCTTTATTTTCTAAAACATTCAGAGTATAGCAATGGATGCAATAAAGAAAGAAAGACCCTATCGATTAGGGGGGGGGGGGGGGGGGGGGGGGGCGCAAATCTTGCAACCGCCATACAAATGAGATACTTCTTCTATTAAGTTATTATTGCATCTATTGCACAGTTGTAAAAGATTGCATTCATGATTGATGATTGACTTCAGAATAAAAAATGTAGTTAAAAGTCTTTCTCGAAGTAAGTATTTGTTTAGAAAAGTGATTTTTTGATTTTTTAAAGTCATGGGAATGCAAATCTTATAAAATCAAAATCATGCCTGCTTTGAAGACACTTAAAGTCACATGCATTCAATTGAAGTCAATTGGAATTCAAAGTCAATTGGGTGTCACTTGGAGCCAATTGGGGTTTTGAAGTCAACCGAAGTCACTTGAAGCCACTTGGAATCATTTGAGATTTAAAGTCACTTGAAAATATTTGAATTCACTTGGAGTCAAATGGAATGTGAAGTCAGTTTTAATATTCCCACTTTTTAACAAATTAATACAACACACCAATGTCGATAAATTTCATAAAATAATACTTAAATATGTACTCGCATATTAAAAGTGACTCCAATTGACTTCGAATTCCAGTTGACTCTAAGTAACCTCGAGTGAGACTCCAGTTGACTATAAAACCCGAATTGACTTCAAGTGACTTCATATAACTCCAAGTGTATTCAAGTTTCTCCAAGTGTACTCAAGTGACTCCAAGTGATTTCAAAGCAGGCATGATTTTGAAGTCATAAGCTTTGCAATGCCATGACTTAAAAACAAAGTTCAATTTCCCTGACTCCAAAAGAGTCATTTTCTAAATGAATATCCGGTAACTCTAAAAAATACTATTCTGGAGTCGAATATGTTATTCAATAACTGTAGTTACAATTTTTTTTCAGGTTTGGAGCTCTATCGTCTGATCTGTGAACGTACTACTCGTCAAGTAATTCAATTCGAAATTGTATGAAATTCGGAGTAAATTACGGATTACTCAATTTGACCCCTGATCTTACTTACTTTACTTTTAATGGCACAACAGCCCATGGAGGGCCTAGGCCGAACTTTTTCACATCCACTCATGTTGTGCGTGTTATATTTGTACATGAATGGAAGGGAGCTACAGTTTAATGCCGAATCCGAACGGCGAAGTGAAAAGCTTTTCATAGGCAATTTTTACTCTTGTAGGTACGCCAGTGCCTGCCAAGAGGTGGTGCCGTGTAGAAAAATTACTACTTTTTTTTAATTTTTTTTTTTTTTTTGATTTTGCCTGCGCTGAGATTCGAACCCCGGACACTCTGCGTAGCCGTCCAACGCACTACCACTACGCCACAGCGACCCTTAATCTACCATATTGTTAATAATACTGCAAGGTCAAAATCTCGCCACATTGACAAAATCTCGTCATTGGGAAAAGGCTTACTACTTTATGGGTACATTAGTGGTGTAGGTATGGGGGTGGGTGATAAAGTGGATGTAACCAATCTTATTTTGAAAATGTTTTCATATGAAATTGCCAAGATTTTCACGCAATCTCGCATGGAAACAGGTAAAATGTTCCCCGTGGTCATCGTGGCGTAGTTAGTAGTGCGACGGCCTGATACGCAGAACGTCCGGGATTCGAATCTCAGCACAGGCAAAATCAAAAAGTAAAAAAAAAAACATTTTTCCATACGGCACCCCTACTCTTGGTAGACAATGGCAAACCTAAAAGAGTAAAAATTGCGTATGAAAAGCTTTCAATTCGCCGTTCGGAGTCTGCAGAAAACTGTAGGTCCCTTCCACTCGTGTACAAATATAACAAGAACAACATGAATGGATGCGAAAAGCTCCGCCTAGGCGCTCCAAGCGCTGTTGTGCCATTAAAAGAATAAAATAAGAATAAGATCGGAAGTTTACTATGGCGTAGGTGACCACTTACTTCTCTAGGGCTAACGTTTTCAGCTCCACAGGCTTGCTTTTCTTCAAATTCTTCTAGGCCCGTTGAGGGAAAAAGTTCTCCAAGTTAACTTTTTTGCTACGTTATGAGATTTTCGATTTTGTCCGAACGGTGGTCGGCCAGTATCTGCATATCAAGACTAACTAATAAATCTCGGCGCAATAGTTTTCTGTTTATTTTTATTTATTTAAGAATTTATTAAAATTATTGTATAAGAGAAAAAGGGGATTAAGTTAAACCACCATAAGACATAGTTTTATCTAAATGAAATAAGATTTGAAAGCGAAAGAAAAATTAGTTAAATATGAATTTTTTCTTTCTGTAAATTAGAATGACTTTCCCGATGACTTGAAACAAAACAAAACAAAACAAAACAAAAAAGAAAAGAAAACAAACAAATATTTTCTTAGTTAACGTGCCAAAAATTCGTTTGGTAAACTATTTTTGAAAACTAATTAAATGAATATTTTCTAAATTATAAATAGATATTATCACATTTAAACGCAATTTACTTGCGAACATTAAACTGTGGCTGACTAAAATAATATTTATTGAAACTAAAAATGAATCAATTAAAATTTAGATGCGCCCACATTCACTCACCCCTCGAAGGAGTGAAGAGGGGGGAAAACTCGGAGCACGTGTGGGGTAAAAGTGCGGCAGCGTTTGCACATTTTGCACATTTTGCAAGTGAAATTAAATTATTAAGAAACTAATAAAACGTAAAATTAAAATGAATGCATATTAAAAGCAAAAACGGTAAAATACTTAATTTTTGTGGCGATGAAAACGACAAGTGGTGGTGCAGGCAGTGGTGGAGGAGTAACGTATGGAAAAAGGGGGAGCGCAAGAGGTAGTGCGCTGAGAAAATGTAACTAAATAACATTCAAGTTAAAAGTGAACACAATAAAAAGGAAAAAAAACAAAAGATTTAGTTTGACAGTTTTTATTTGTATTTAGTTATTGTTGTTTTCCGCTTTTTTGTTGTCACGTGAGTATTTGAGAAATATTTTTTATATTTTGTGTTAACCTTGAAAATGTGATTTATTTTTATGACAATCACTAAAACATTTCTGTAAAATACTTAGCTTTTTTCTTAATTTAATATTTGTTATTTATTTATTGTTTTTCTAGTGCATAACTTGAGTTCTATCAATAAAATCATCAAACACATGTAATTTTTTGATTTATTTTAAAATTTGTGATTAATTTTCATGAATGGCTGAACTGCTGAAGTTAATAAGTGAATGAAAATAACTTATTGAAAACGGGAAGTAATTTTTGTGTAAAGCAGAAAATTACCACACTCATATTTAATTATTCTTTCATTATAATGGATTTACTATTTGAAAAAACCATTTTTGCGTGCCAGTAGGACCCTTTACAGAAGTTTACTTCTTCAGAACGTTTGCGTTTTGGATTTTCAGTTTAGGTTTGGTAATCTTGTAAAAACCAGACTCTATCGCAGACATTACAGGAGTGGCCGAAAGAATTTTTACCGTACAACGATAAGCCTTGTATAGTTCAGTTTGATCCCAGGTGTGCTACATCTGGATTAATTTCATTTTGATCGTTTACATTTCCAATGCATGCAACGCCATCTGTAGAATCATCATTTCTATCAAAATATTCATACTCAAAGCATGCGAATTTATTTGCTATATCATTATAATTATAACAGGTGGAAACTTTGCCACTGGCCGGTCTGAGAACTCGCGAATGTTTTGAGGTTGACTAGAAACTGGGCAAATCTCGTTTATGTTTTATTGTGCTGATGCGAGTTGTTTTCTTTCCACGGAGGAAAGATTTTCACGCAAATTTTCAAGTAAATCTTCTGCGCCCCTCTCTTTCGTCGAGAAGCTGGGAATCCGGTCACCTCAATGACTGCCTGGGGGTGTATAATCTGGGGACCTTTGCCAGGGCTCAATGATATGAGTGTATTACTTCCAAGCATGTAAAAAAATAAAATAAAAATAAAAAACAAGAAATGTTATTTCCTTTTTTATTGTTCTTTTACACGCCTACACCGTGAAAGAAGGTTGTTAAACAACTTGAAATAGTTTTTGTTTTCCGTCGCCCTTATCTTAGTTTTAATAAGTTCTCCACTTCAAGTTCTACTTGATATTAAAATTTAATAAACTTTTAATTTATTATAACATTAATTTATGAATAATTGATCCATTAATAATGATTAAAAATTTAAGTTACTTTAGGGATAACAGCGTAATTTTTTTGGAGAGTTCATATCGATAAAAAAGATTGCGACCTCGATGTTGGATTAAGATATAATTTTAGGTGCAGTCGCTTAAATTTAAAGTCTGTTCGACTTTTAAATTCTATTGGCTCTAATGAACTCATTTGCCATTCATACTGTCTCTCCGCATTAGTCTTTGCTTTGTTTTACAATGGAATTTTCGATTTTTCGACGAAGTCTACCATTTGTTTATGCCTTGCCATTTGATTCAGTGTGGGGTTCGAATATCGGCACAGGCAAAATCAAAAAGTAGAAAAAAAGTATAAATTTTTCTACACGGCACCACCTCTTGGCAGGCAATGGCAAACCTACAAGAGTAAAAATTGCCTATGAAAAGCTTTTCACTTCGCCGTTCGGGTTCGGCATTAAACTGTAGGTCCCTTCCATTCATATACAAATATAACACGCACAACATGAGTGGATGCGAAAAGCTCGGCCTAGGCCCTCCATGGACTGTTGTGCCATTAAAAGTAAAGTAATTTGATTCAGTACTCGCTAATTCTTTAAGATCTAAAAATTATTAACGATATTTATTTGAAATGTAAAATTTTTGTTTGAGATGTCAAATTTCACTAGCAACTGATAGGCAGTGCCCTCTATTCATCGAGTATGAATCAAACGCGAATCAGCGCCCTCTATCAATCGATAAAGGGATAGAGGACTTCTATATCGATTGATGACGCATAGTGGATGCATATGTGCTGCCCATCATTTATGTGTATATACATATGCATCGTCATTTTTACATAATTGATTGATAGAGGGCGCTACTCTTCATTTTCGGGACAATTTCCGTTTTGCCACGATCATCTTTTACCCCCTCGTAAATAAACGACTCTAAAGAAGTAAACTTCAAAAATACCCCAGGTGATTAATGTAGTTTTATTTATAAAGAAAATGTATCATTATTCCGAACGGAGACATCTTTTCGGATTAAGTATATGCAAAATATCATTACCAAGAAACCACGCCAACTTTTTTTTTACTGGGAGTTTAATTTCACCATAGAGAGCTGATGGGAGTCGATGAGAATGATTTTTATTTTGAAGTCTTATAGTTTTGGGGTGTTAGGAAAAGTTTAAAGCTGAATATTCTATGTTTTTTTTTACTTCAACGCTCTACCTATTTTTCTCTATTTTTTGTACAAATGTCTAAAAAAAAAAGGTTCAGTTATGTGAGTTCGAAAGTAAGACTTCCTTTCCCATTTTATAAGGAATACATTTGGCGAAGAATGTATGCCATTTACATTCCAAGCCATTTACATTCTATGAGCATTTTAAGAAAATGTTTAATAATGACTTTTAAATACAAAGAGTCCAGAGAGGAAGTAGAGGGTTGGTGTGAAAATAAAAACTATTAATTAACTATTAGCTTTTCATAACGAAGAATTTTGCTTTTGACGTCAAAGCTGTAGGACTTCAAATACACATTTCACCAATCGATTCCTATCAGACCCCAGAACTGGTCATAAAAAAATTATGACCTAGCGGTCTACATTGCACTTTCGAGGCACCCTCTTTCAGAAAATGTTCAACTAACCGTAGCGGAAATTAACAATTTGTAATTTGTTGTTCTGTGTAATTAATACAATTTAAATTGATTCTTTTATGAAAACTATTATTTTTCTTCAAATTCTGAAAAACTTTGAAGTTGAAATCACAAAAAATGGTAGTACATACAAATTTAAATCACTACCTATCGACACTGGAAGTACTGGAAGCCACGCCACAGGCCCACGACGCGAGAAAATGCGCTCACCAAAAGTTTCCTTCAATAAATTGATTGTTTCGTTGGCTGTGTGGCTTGTAGCGCCGTCTTGTTGGAAACAAAGGTCGTCCACATCAACATCCTCCAATTCAGGCACGAAAAAGTCATTAGTCATTAATCATGGCTCTATAGCGTTCCCCATTGACTGTAACTTTATGACCGGCTTCATCTTTGAATAAATATGGACCAATGATTCCCTCTGCCCATAGAGTACACCACTTCTTGAGGATGTAACGGTGTCTCAACAATGGCTAGTGGATTATGATCACTCCAAATGCGACAATTTTGCTTATAAACGTACCCATTCAACCAAAAGTGAGCTTCATCGCTGAACAAAATTTTCTTGGAAAATCGCGCGAACCGAACCATTATTTTGGTAACAATTTGCAAACGTTGTACAGGAGTATGCCTATTCATTATGAAATGGCAAACCAAACTGAGCATAAATCAAGTGACAGCTGTCAAAAAGACTAACTCCGACAAAAGTATTGCCAGATTGAAAACCACACTTCTAAAAAAAACACCCTTTATATGGACATTGTAAAATTATTAATATTTTATAATTCTACGACGCCGACTTCATTGGACTCCGTTTTCGACAAAAACCAGGGAAACGCATTTATCTTATGATATTTGAAAAAAATTCTTTATTACGAAATTCTGGACATATTCTGCTTGAACACTACCGACTTCAATAACCTACTTTCTTCTCATTGTGTGTGTTTTTTTCAATATTATTTTATATTTAAACTATAAAATTAAATAATATAAAAAGAAATGTTTGACAGAAGTAAAAAAAATTCTTCGGGAAAAATACTTCTAAAAAAAATTTACGTTAACAAAACTGTCCTATCTCCGTCATATCAGGTGTAATGCGCTTCCTATCTCAAGAGCGTTCTTAAGAGCGTTCCTATATCACACCAGAGAGTAGCTTCCACAAATATTCCATTAAATAAAACAAAAATGTAAATGTGCATAAAAAAACATGCACCACACATTTGAATGCCAATAAAAAAAATTAATCAAACAAAATGAGTATGAGTAAAAAAGAAAAGTAGAAAAAAGAAATAGTAATAATAATAATTTGTCACGCAATCTCAGTTAAAGTGACAAAAATACAAAAAAAAAAGGCAACTGAAACATTAATGATAATAATAATAGTTAACTTTAAATGTCGTATGTAAGTATGTAAGTATGTATATTTTAGAGGAAATGTTTATACAAAAAAATTATATTGACAACGTTGTAAAATATTTGTTATTTAGAAATTTGTTGGATCTCATCATTAAATGTGAGAATTTACACCAATTTTACATTGACTGTTTCCCAAAGAGATGCACTTTTAATATTATTTACTATTTTTATCATTTGGAGAAACAAAAAATGCGAAACATTGAATAGTATTTGTTGTTTCAACCCTCTAGTTCCCTGGCAGGCCTCTAGCCTTCACCAAAATAGGTGTAATAACCACCAGAACAATAGTCTTTAGGAATACTTTATCATATCGTATAGTGAACTCCCCAAACTTTCATAATAATGCATCAGCTATGAGCTGCTTGTAATGCAGTCGCTGGATGCAATCAAATTCAAAAATGATTCTAAAATCTAAAAAATTAATTATTTAGATTGAGTTCTAGAATTTGAATTAAAAATAAAATCAAGTAATAAAATACCTTCCGTGATACTAACGTACATAAAACTAGCTATGACTAGCTGAGAATAGAAAAAAAAAATTTTATTTGCTAACAAGCTCAAACTCGCACAATTGCTTTGAGGGATCCCGACTTCCCGACTTCACAAATCAACGCCAATAAATTTTTTAAGTTTTTGAGATATTTATCTATTATAGTTTTTTTAGGTCAATCAAAAGAAATTTGCTATCTCGTTTTCTATTTTAGACAGAAAATAGGTTGGAAAAAAAGATGTCGAATTTTGCTTATACACTAACTATAAATTATGTAAAACTTAGAGAAACTTTTTATAATTAAACATTAAAATAAATAGAAAAGTAATAAAATAATAAGTTCATAATTAAACTTGTTAATTTATTTAAATACTATATACAAAAACCTAACATAACTAAATAATTATGGATGTGGTATGTATGTTGGACCCCTTTTGAATTTCATAAAGTGTTCAATTATAGAAATACTCAGCCAACAGGTGCTACTACGGGCTCAGTAGGCAATTGAGAAGTAGTGCCCTCTCTCGGCCGACGAAAATAACGCTCTATAAGTCCCTCATCCTTCACGTCCTAATGTATGGCGCAGAGACGTGGACATTAGCCATCAATGATGAGAGGCTGTTAGGAGCGTTCGAGAGGAAGATACTCCGTAAGATCTACGGTCCAGTATGCGTGGACGACGTATATCGAATAAGATGGAACGATGAGCTGTATGAGCTGTACGCCGACACTGACATAGTCAAGCGTATAAAAATTCAGCGGCTTCGCTGGCTGGGTCATGTTGAGAAAATGGAAGAAAGCTCTCCGGCTAGAAGGCTGTTTTATTCGAGCCACGGTGGAGGAACACGCTACGCAGAAGGGGACGTCCTAATCTCCGGTGGAAAGACCAGGGCAACCTGATTACACTTGGCCTTATCAACTGGCGCCAGCGCGCGCATAGCAGAGGCGACTGGCTAAGCTTTGTAGAGACGGCCAAGACCGATCATCGGTTGTAGTTCCAGTTAAGTACATAAGTAAGTAAGTAAATACTCAGCTTTTAATTCCACTTGACTGAAACTTTTTACATATTTGTATTTATCCAAAGGGATTTGTTTAACGTCCACACCAATTCCCATTGAAGACCCACCCAGTTGTAAATATGAGTAGTTTTAATAGTAGAAATATAATAAAGAGTTTTTAACAGTGCAATAGCTTGAAATGGAGTCAAACATTTCGCTGCGGTGCTGCAACTAACTCAACAATAGCTTCCCGGACGCCCTAATCTCTCGTTTGCCAGGGCTGTTAGGGCGTTTGACTCTACTCTTACAAAACACTACATAACAGGTCGGGCTAAAGTAATGTCATAATGTTGATGTGCCATAATTTTGCAAATGTCGTCGAATGTCATTTATGTGGTAGACAGATAGGGAATTAGTTGACCAATCTCAAATTCAAATCACCAATTTTGAGTAAAACGAGCAGAAATGTTCATTAACTCAGGAGACTCTTCGTATTCCATTTTGTGTAGGACCCATAAATGTTAAAAGAAAAACGCTTCTCAATAACAACTGTGGTTATGCTTAGGAAGGTCAATATACTATATATCAAAGAAAAACTATTAACCGTAACTATGAAATATTGTAGTCATGCTTAGTCAGTAGAAGGATATATATTTTATATTACTGGAGTGTTACAAGTGTACCTGGTCACGTACAGCAAATTTTGTTTGATTCCCAATACCCAGTATAATCTTTTCACGTACAGTGTGAATAAAAAATCTCAGTAGACTCATTGCTAGCTGAATCCGAATCATCTTAACTATATCACGGTCGGGTTTTGAGTAAAGTTTCGCAAAATTTCGTTTACCAATTATTGTTCACCAAATTCCGTTTACCAATTATTGTTCACCAAGTGCAGTCAGGTCCCTCTGTACCAAGTCTTTCCAATGGAGGTTAGGACATCATAACCGTGACTCGGTGTTACTCCACCGTTACTCAAATAAAACACCCTTCTATCCGTAGCGTGTTCTTCCATTCGCTCAACATGACCCAGGCAGCGAAACCGCTGGGTTTTTATATTATACATCTTCTTCCTCCTAGTAGCCTTTATTCATTGGTGGTCAACATCTCAGCGCCATACATTAGCACAGGAAATCAGACATTGAGGGGGAGTCTTCAACATTAGGGGGTTTCATTATCCGAGGCCTTTACTGAGGGTTCATTGGGAGATACTTTTAACGTGACAGATTCGAAGCCCGACGCACAACCGTTCATTCAAGGCCACGGAGATGCCTTAGCTCACTGACGGGTGTCAGATCGCTATCCAGGGGATGCCACGAGCAGGCTGTGTGTCCACTTGAGACAGAGAAGCGTAAGAATTGATTATGGACTCATTGTGCGACTATCACGAAATTTACCTTGTGTTCTACGCCCCCATGAACCCCTGGGGGACTTCTTTGGTTTAAATACTTTTCTGTTTATTAATTTACTGATAAAACTAACCTCTAGATTCGGGTATAAATGAATTGAATAGAATCATTATAATTCTTGGCCTTTATCTGATCCTTTACTTTTACGTTCAATGGCCTTTATCTGATCCACCCAGCTTATTAACAAGTGAATCTTAAATTAGAGTAGAATACTTTCTGGAATAAGTAGTTTGAATATCTGTTGTATGTATGTACTTATGTAAATTACACAGTATCGATACACCGTAAACAAAATAAATATTTTATCGAAATGTCACTCGCTGCGTAAAAGTTCACTGGGTAACTAATAATAATAGTAATAAGAATTAAAATGAAATTTAAAACAATTAAAATACAAATGCAATAAGTAATAAAGCGAGTGAATAGTGAATAATAAAAAAGATTATAGTTTCGCAATTATTAGCAAATAAAACGCACAGCTTACTAACGCATATTTGTTTTTGTTTTTATTTGTAAGGCATTTCGCGTAATGTAAATATGCGCTGCGATTGTGATGTGTGTTGTTATTGTAGCGCAGCACAAAACTCCAATCACGTTATTATGTCAGAAGCAAACAAGCAAACAATGAACGCTCTAAATTACCTCTGTACATAGATACGATACAAGCAAAACCCAGTGATAATAAAATTAGCTAAATGCAGTTGAAACGGAAACGAAGCTGGCAGCGGCAGTGTGAAAGAATGCGCTCACTCACATGTGCTGCTAATGGGCACGCGAAACGCTTATCACCTCTCATGAGATTTGTCAGGCGGAAGTACTCAAATGGTGGAGTGTGTTTTTAGTCACATTACGAGCAAAGGTGAGCTCAGCTGGCCGCCCGCCCGCCCCCTTGCCACTTTCCTTCGAGCCCTCGGGCACTTTCAGCACCCATACACCCTGTCACAATCTACATACGCCCTCCGCCCTCCGCCTTCTAAGTAGCAATTATTACACATTCAATCACAAGACTCATTGCAGCTTAAGCGGTATTTACCACACGTTATTCTCTAAGTGTGGTTGCTGTGGCGTAGTGGTAGTGCTTTGGACTGCTGCGCAGAGTGTCCGGGGTTCGAATCTCGGCACAGGCAAAATCAAAAAGTAAGAAAAAAACATTTTTTCTACACGGCACCACATCTTGGCAGGCAATGGCAAACCTACAAGAGTAAAAATTGCTATGAAAAGCTTTTCACTTCGCCGTTCGGATTCGGCATTAAACTGTAGGTCCCTTCCATTCATGTACAAATATAAGACGCCCAACATGAATGGATGCGAAAAGCTCGGCCTAGGCCCTCCATGTGCTGTTGTGCCATTAAAAGTAAAGTAAAGTATTCTCTAAGTGGGCGTAGATATCAAATCAGACATTATGCGGCATTATTCTTTCTTAATTTTTTATTATGTATTGATAATGAGTTTTTTTTTTACTTATAAATGAGTTTTATCTTTTGTTTGCAATTTTCCTTATCGCAGAACGTGGTGTCTATTGGGGTTTTTTTTACTAGTTTTATACTAAATATTTTTTTTTTTTTTTTTGTTAATGACATGTGAGAAATTGTAACATTTCCTAATAACTTCAAGTACATACACTTTCAAAGTATATCTACCTACCTTCCGTTTGCGTTGTGATTGAGGGGAGAACTTCTATTATTTTTCGTTTCACTGGAAATTTGAAAACACACACAAGTGAAGTTTTCTATTGATTCTAATGATTTCTCTCCTACTTATCAAAGTAATTGCTATGTGTTATTCAATTTTGTTTCGTCTGAATTTCGATTGAGACACCCGCGCTTTATCTGCTTAGATGAGGAACATCACACTGAACACAGAGACACTTCGGTCCGTACGTGAAAACATTTTGTTCGCAACTGAATGCGATTTTTGCGCTTTTTTTTTAAACGTAGTTTAGCATTCGTTTTCTTTTCGAAATATATCTATTGCAGGGGCATGGGAGATAGACAGACAGACAGACTGAGTGACATACACATACACATACATAGATATGTGCTTGTACTCATATGTGTGTGGGTTTTCAGTTTAATTTAAACACATACTCTAGCAAAAGTGTGACGTAAAATTAATTACGTCGTTTATTTTGTTTAGTATAACGAGATTCTTCGATATTTTTTTTTTTGATTATTAATTCTACTTTTATCTAATCTTATCATATCAATTGATACACATTTTTTGTTTCTGCGCGAATTTTAGTTTCATTGTGTGGGTGTGTGTGTTGTGATTTGATTAATACTGTCAGAATATGATGTTTATAAATATTTGTTAAATTTGTTGTTGTTAAGCTAACTTATATGCATATACCCATCCCTGGAAATTGTACTAAAATAGAATAAATATTGGGTCACACAAAAAGTACCCCCGGTTTTTGTTGTTGGTCCCCACAAATCTGGCAACACTAATCCGATTATGTCAAACGAACACATATTTGAAAGGAGGCATTTCGGGCTGCATTAAAAAACAATTGTGTAATTCGTAGCTAGTGTAAAAAGTTACATAGATTTGAAAATGAGTGAAATATCTGAAGAAATACGCTATGTTATGCTTTATTACTATAGAAAAGATGAAATCGCTGCAAAAACATGCCGAAAAATTTGTGCGGTTTACGGTGAGGATGCTGTGAGTGAACGCCGGACTCAGGAAGGAGGCTGCTCTATTCCGTTCCTGAAATTTCAATATCAAAGATACACCTCGCTCTGGTCGGCCAGTCATTGAAAACCGCGGATACTTTTTATATGACACAATTTATTAAATCTTTCTCAGAGAAAATGTTAAGTTGTGGCCACCTCTGGCTCGAACAAATATTACATTTGAATTTTGTGTATAATTTAATTTGCATAAAAGGTTTTGAATTTTGAAATTGAAATGTTTTCCCAGCTAGTAAGATGATTATATATGGTATACTAGGCAATTTTAAACAATGCCCTATTTTTTGTTCTTGAGGTCTGCCTACCTGCCCACCTCCGACAAACAGAGCGTGCCAAATACTGGCTCGAATTTGGCGCATTATTTTTATTTAAATAACAAATTGAAAGCACCTTGGCACTGACACAAAAAGTTTAAAAGCTTCTCGTCGTAGCTGCTACATACTTAAGTTTATTCTTTGGATAATTTATTTTTAGAAATTCCTTTAGAATTCCCTTGATGAAATACTGCATGCCAAATAATGATTCATATTTTGTGTTTATTATGTATTTTTAAACAAATAGAAGGCACCTCATGTTGGTTGGTTTATGCTGAAAAGTTTTCCGTTATGGTATTTTATGTGCTTGAAAACTTTAAATATGGAAAAACTTGTTGCTCTTTTCTTTGGCTGAAACTTTCTATACTGCCCACCTCTGAATAAAATACTACATAGGTCTCGTTCCTGTGAGAGACCAACATGTGCAAAACTATATAAAACACTTTTCTTCCCCGAAACAATATGTCAAATAGTGAAAACAGAAACTTGTCGAGAATGTTGAGATTATACAAATAAAATAATTTTTAAAAATTGTTCATTCTCTTTCCAAAAATTCTTAGTTATTTCTAAATTTAAAATTTGCAATTTATTTATAAAATTACGAAACATCTAAAAACAAAGACAACAGCTGATAGTTTGGCACTTTTAACCTTTCTATCCGAGGAAAAAGTACGATCTATTTCGTGCTAGAAGAGCAAGATGAGTTTCCTCTCATCGTCGCTGTCATTTTCAAGTTTTTCGAGTGCGGTAGCACTTTTTGGGCGCATTATCCCACGTACCCCTAATAATACAGAGCATTGTGTTGATTGGAAAGAAGGTTGATAGGTAGGAGGAAAAAGGAGGGAGAAGTGTTTATGAACGTTTGCTTTAAACTTGCAAGGGTCTTAATAATTGGGAAATATTGTTGCAGGGATCTTATTCCAAATACGCGCGGTACGACAGATGAACGAACTTTCTCTGTAATGCGAAGTGCGTTGGAACATCGTGTCCACGTGGAAGGCGTGAGTTCTGCTTGCTGACCGTTTAGTTCTGTTGAACACACGAACTGGCGGCATCAGCTTCCGCATCTCCGAAGAACATCTACCGTTAAAGTAACGGTAGAACAGTGAGACGCAAGCCACGTTTCGACGATGTTACAAGGAGTCAATAGAGCTGGAAACTCTTCTTTCTCCTATTAGCTTTATCGCTCGATGTTTGATACAATCCAGGCGCTCCAATTACGTTCGTGAAGCTCCAGCCGATCGGTGCGAATTAAACTCCAATTTAGGACGTATATAGGTGGTGTAGATCATGCGGAGATCAGTCGAAGTAAAATATATTTTTTTACATCGCCTAAGAAAGCCGAGACACTTGGCTGCTTCTTTCGACACGTCAAAAATGTGTTTATTCCAACGAACATCACATTGGATGGACATGCCCAGAACATCAACCCCCCGTTAACCCCCACTCATATCTAGGGGGTTAACGGGGGGTTGGGAGACTCGTTTGTGAGATAACTGACAACATTGAGTCTTACGCGCATTGAACTCAACTCTATTCGTAATAAGACTCCACTTGGAGATTGACTGGAGATCTTTATTGAGTGAGTCATTCATAACGTGCCTTTTCCTCTCGATCTCCAAAGAGTTAGGGCGTTTTGAACAGGCATATGAATGAGAAATGGTGCTGTCATCTGCAAACGAGTAAATAGGGTTTTTCGGATTTTTAATGACAGAAGGTCATTAATGAAGATAAGGAAGAGGACCGAACCCTGCAGCACTCCAGCATTAATGGCACGATCTTCCGAAATCTTAATTCGACTTAAGCTGTTTTTTTTTTTCATCACAGATGAATAGGCTTAATGAAAGTGATTTATTGTGTGGTCGCCGTGGCGTAGTTAGTAGTCCATTGGCCTGCTACGCAGATTGTCCGGGGTTCAAATCCCGGAACAGGCAAATTCAAGAAGAAGATATAAAAAATTTTCTACACGACAACACACCTCTGGGTAGTCAATGTCAAACCTTCTTCTTTCTTCTTTTAATAGCACAACAGCTCAAAGTAGGGCCTAGACCGAGCTTTTTGGCAATACTACAAGAGGTAAAATTGCCTAAGAAACGCTTTTCATTTTGCGGTTCCCTTTCATTCATGTACAAAATAAAACACGAACAACATAAGTGGATGCGAAAAGCTCGGCTTAGGCCCTACATAGGTTGTTGTGCCATTAGAAGAAGAAGAAGAAAAAAGAAAAGAGAAAAACAACAATATATATAAATAGAATAGACAGAAAATCATTGCGAAAACCACCACGATTCCTCATCTGTGATCTTAGCGATAGTTCTTGAGAACTATAAATGAATTATGATAGAGGTCAATTTCAAATCGAAGAATTACATATGTTGAAATTCTTCCAGCACTTCTCCTGTTGTTCTACAAAAGAGTCAAACCTTCTTTTGAAACTCAGTAAATCTAAGGATTAATTAGTGAACATAGTATGTTTTTTAAAAAATGATCGAGCTGATAAAAAGGAAAATCCTAGCAAAGAGAGGTTGTAAGAAACACTATAAAAGGTAGCCAATGACATTTAGAAAGATTTTACTTAAAGCATAAAAAAAAACTTATAAGGTCAGTGAATCCTCACAGTTAAAAGAAAAATGAAAGTAAAGTTAGCTAGAGGTAATTTGAACAATAAGAGACATTCTCAGACAAGCTAAAGCAGATTTTTTTTTGTCATTTAACTCTATGTTGGGTCCAAGCTGCCTGCGTGCTTCTAAGTTTAAATAACTCGCCGGACGATGATGAAGCTCATCCTCCCTTGAAATGTATAGATTACATAGAATGTGAACTACTTTGCCAGCTCATTTCATTTCAATTCTAATGAAGGCAGATATCTCTGATATTTCTGCGCATTTCCGGTAAATCGGTAAATTAAGTAGCAAGAACAACAGGAGCAGCAACTGCAAATAACTCAATCAAATTTTTGCAATTGATAAGACTAAAAAACGCTGATGCTCCATTGCCATCGTTGTGATTCATCAAATCACAGTCGATCACTTTGTTTTGAGTGAATTGGAAACTACTAAATACTTCATTTAATTTGGGTAACAACGGAAAGAACGAAAAAAGATTTGAAAAAAAAGAAAGCAAACTCGTGCTTCGACGGAAACTTCCGAAGAGAAAGAGGAAAAAATAAAATTTTGTTTGAAACACACTGCAAAGTGTTAAGAAAATATACAATAATAAAAAAAAAAAAAAAATCAACAAAATTTAAGTCTATATTTTTTATTGCATTCACATGAGCTCTGACGATTTTCATGTGTTTTTTGTTCGCTTTGCTTTGTTTACATTTTTACAATTCATTTTTATTTGTTTTCTTCTTTTATATTTTGTAGTGCGTACTTGAAGTTGATTTTTGTTTGTGGATTTTTATCTTAGAAATCGTACACAACTTTTTCTACTTACATTTGTACTTGCAATCTACTTAGTTGCTGTGGCTGTCGCAGCTCGTTACTGCTCTTGTTTGTTGTTATTGCTATCGGTTTATTGTTGGCGCTTGTGGGTAAATACTCGTCACTTAATTGAATTTGTAAGTTTGAGTGAAAATATGAGTAAGGGCGATAGGCCCTTTTTCATATACTTAGTACATTTTATATTTTTTATTTACTTTGTGTACTTGATTTCCAGCAATTTCATAGTTGAGCTGAATTTCGCTATTTGACAAGGACAGCCAACAGACACAGGCAATAATGAAAGGTCAGAAACTATCGGAAAACGACAATCACGGCTTTTAGCGGTAATTTGGGATAATACGATAATGCCAAACAGCCAATAAGAGACAGTAAAGAAATTTCGAGGCAATCAGGTGTAATTCGAGGCAATAAGTGGAGGTCACAACCAAAGAGAGGTTATAAGAAACACTATAAAAGGTAGCCAATGACATTTAGAAAGATTTTACTTAAAGCATAGAAAAAAACTTATAAGGCTCAAAGTGAAGACTCAAAGTTAAAAGAAAAAATGAAACTAAAGTTAGCTAGAGGTAATTTGAGCAATAAGAGACATTCTCAGACAAGCTAGAGTTCTTGAAGTTGACTCGAGATAGTCAGTGATCACAATAGGATCAATAAATTGCATATTGGGATTGGCCATGCGAAAAGCTCGGCCTAGGCCCTCCATGGGCTGTTGTGCCATTAAAAGTAAGTAAGTAAAGTAGTGGTCGCTGTGGCGTAGTGGTAGTGCGTTGGACTGCTACGCAGAGTGTCCGGGGTTCGAATCTCGGCACAGGCAAAATAAAAAACAAAAAGTAGAAAAAATAAGTTTTCTACACGGCACCACCTCTTGGCAGGCAATGGCAAACCTACAAGAGTAAAAATTGCTATGAAAAGCTTTTCACTTCGCCGTTCGGATTCGGCATTAAACTGTAGGTCCCTTCCATTCATGTAGAAATATAACACGCACAACATGAGTGGATGCGAAAAGCTCGGCCTAGGCCCTCCATGGGCTGTTGTGCCATTAAAAGTAAGTAAGTAAAGTAAGATTGGCCATGTGTCATTCTCATTATAGTAAATACATAGGTCACTGGGCGAAGAACATTACTCAGCAGTGCAAACCACAAAGATCGAAATATTATCCGGCAGAGAACATAAAGTCTAAGAAAAGTCAGTTATTATCCTTTGAGAAGACGAAAAGATCACAAAGCCACAATCAAGTACTTAAATCCGAAGATTACCACAAAGAGAACACCTACCCTTTGATAAAGTCGCCTAGGAAAAGATCAAAGTACCTGAGTTTGCTTTTACAGCAGTATCGTGCTGGAATTCCGCATTCCATCTATGGTAATGTATGAATGACATAGCCTCATCACTATCAACCCAAAACTTATTACCAAGTTATATATACAATTTTTAATTACCTTCTCTCTTCATTTTTAGGTGGAAGTGACTTCGACATGGGAGTATAGAACCGAAATAATTCGAGTATTCGATGCTTGTTCAAATTCAAAGTATTTTTTAACACTCAAAATCTAACGGGTAGGCAATTTAGACTTCATGGCTATTGTATTTTAAGCTGAGCTATTAGCTTTCAGGAAAACATGCTGGGCGTCAGACACTTGCAGGGCCTTATAGTTCGTTGCTGTACTACAAGAAGTTTACTTCTTCAGAACGTTTGCGTTTTGGGTTTTCAGGTTAGGTTTAGTCATTTCGTAAAAACCAGAGTCTATCGCAGACATTTAGGCGTGGCCAAAGGAATTTTTAACAAAAATTTTTGAAATATTTATGCAACATCTGGATTAACTTCATTTTGATCGTTTGCATTTCAACGTTCTCTGCAAAATCATCATCTCCATCAAAATATTCATACTTAAAGCATGCGAATTTATTTTTAAATTTTAATAATTATAATGTTACCATCATCATCATTATCATCATCATCATTATTGGCATTATAATAATCTTCATCAAAATATTCAGGTTATATGATCTCAACAGCAGTAAAATTTGCCAGTGTCAGAACTCGCGAATGTTATGAAGTTGACTAGAAACTTGGCAAATCTCGTCTATGTTTTGTTGTGCTGATGCGACTTAATTTCTTTCCACGGAGGAAAGATTTTCATGCAAATTTTCAAGTAAATCTTCTGCGCCCTTATCTTTCGTTGAGAAGCAGCTGGGAATTCGGGGACCTCAATGACTGCCTGGTGGTGTATAATCTGAGTACCTTCGTCGGGACTCAATGATATGAGTGTTGGTGAAATTATTGACTCTAAAGAACTCATTTGCCATTCATGCTGTCTCTCCGCATTAGTCTTTGCGATGGAATTCGAATTCTGTTGTGCCTCAATTTGCTTGCGAAGTCTACACTCGGGCGATCTCTCGACGCTGGTTTTGGTTTTTTTTCACGATTTTTTCACAATCTAAATTTTGTTGGGCATCCATTTTTTGACGAAGTCTACGTGGTCGCTGTCTCTGGGCAGCCGTAATTTTTGCTGGAGATTTTATCGTAACACAATCGCCATTTGTTTGTGCCTTGCGCTTGATTTTTTCAGTCTATACTTGCTCGCTCAATCTTTCAGCTCTATACATTTCTAACGATATTTGTTTGAAATGTAAAATTTTTGATGGTCAGCGCCCTCTATCAATCTATTATGAATCATATGGGAATCAGCGCCCTCTATCAATCGATAAAGGTATAGCGGACATCTCTAGCGATTGATAGAGGGCGCATAGTGGATGCATATGAGCTGCCTATCATTTATGTGTATATACATATGCACACTCATTTTTACATAATTAATTGATAGGGGGCGCTGCTCTTCATCTCCATGACAATTTCCGCTTTGCAACGATCATCTTTTACCCTATCGTAAATATAAAAATGATTCTAAAGAAGTAAACTTCAAAAATATCCCTAGCTATATTTAATCTCTTTTATGTACGTAGAATATAATTTTATAATACCGAGTTCGAATTGATTTACACGCCTAGCTCACAAGTAGCATACGAGTATGAGAAGGAAGCATACATTTGCTGACCGGTCAGGAGTTACAAGTATTCCGGAAAGCTCTCGAAATTCTAGAAAAATCGGTTATACATGAATGGATTATTTTCTTCACAACAGCCCGTGGAGAGCCTAGGTCCTCTTGTAGGTTTGCCATTGCCTACCAAAAGGAGGGGTGCCGTGTAGAAAACTTGTTGTATATACTTTTTGACTTTCCGTGTACCGAGATTTCAGCCCCAGATAATTTGTGTAGCAGGCCAACGCACTACGCCAGAACGACCTACCTTGTCTCTATGTTGCCACATAAAATTTCTCAGTTTCTATAATAAAAATCAATGTAAAATTAAGCTTAACTGTAAACTATGCAAAAAATCTCAATTGAAGTATTACAATAAGTAACAAGATATGGGAAAGTGTAGCTCATAGCTCCACCAAGTCTAAACGATTTTTCCCATTAACTAATATTTTAGGTTTTACACGACTGGGAATAGCCACGCGGAATGGGTATGTTGTATAACTTTCATCTCAATAGCTTCAATGGCTCGGTCAAGGAAAGTCATCCTTAACGAAGTCTCACTTGAGTACTCGTAAGTGTAATTTAATAAAATATTAAATATATAAGTGAAAGCATAAACATTTCGCTCACTCAATAATGGATATGATTTTTTGAAAAACCTTCAAACTTCATGTGTACCATACTCGTATGTGTGAAGATGCTTATGTGTGTATGTGTGACTGCGATCAATCAATCAAATTGTATTACCTAATTAGGAACATTTTCATTGAACTTCTGTGTTTCTTGTTTATCTAATAATAGAAAATAGTGAGTGTACATGCTGAGAGTATCGAAATATTGTATATTGCATATTGCAGAACAAAACTATCAAAATTACCAGAAAAACCCAAGAGCCAGGAAAACTACAATTTCCATGGCTAATGGACAAATAATGAGAAATTTCCAAATTACCTAATTACGATTACTTTATTTTAATCATGAACGAAATACAAATTGAATTTTCATATTAATAAAATTGAGGTGTGCGTTCGGGGGTGTGTGTGTTTGTGTGTGTGTGAGTGCCTGTGTGAATTCAGTCATCACATAAGTAGAGACGACGCGGGTAACTAACTACCACACATATTCAAATAACAACTGCGTAATTTACTAGTATGTATTATGCTTATTATCAACATTATTAAATAACACAAAACAGTAGCAACTTCATCGACTACAATTAAAGCAAAACAATAAGAAAAAAGCGAAATTGAGGTGAGGTCTGCTAGCCCTTACATTTTTGATTTTAGAGCCAAAAGAGAACATTATCAAAATGTGAAGGTTTTAGCTAAAAAGCATGATTCACAGTTTCGAGCACGTTTTTGCAATTGATTAAACAAAAAAAAACACACAATACTCATGCTACACAACACAACAACAACAACAACAACCGACCAGTTATCAGAACATAAATTTTAAATACTTAGTTAAGTAACTAGTAAGTAAAGTAAGTAATTAATAGAACATTTTGCTTGTTTACAAACGGAAAATACCTGAAGAAATTTAAATTGATTTCGTAATTAATTTTTATCTTTCCACAAAATACGAAATAAATTTCAATTCAGATTCTAAATTCGGCAGCTAAGATTAGCGTTTCGCAAGAAAAACAAAATAGCATTTGTAAATATTTTAATTTTAATTTCAATTTAAATTTTTTCCAAACGAACCAGAAAAATTAGAATTATCCCACACATTTCAGCGTACTGAGATTCGAGGTGGAATGATACATGTGCAGTTCGGTATCTTACAGATACAAGAAAAAACGAAAAAAAAAAGTACTTAAAAAAACAATAACAGAAAGTTTTTGAAATAAACTATGTACAGAACGCGAACTATCAACGCGAAAAAAAGTGAAATGACGAAAGTGAAGGCCCCGCGTCCACCTCCGCGTCCACCTCCGCTTCCGCCTCCGCCTCCGGTATAATGCGCGGTCATATGACAAAAACAACAACAAAGACTACAGGAAAACAATTAAAATATTTAATTTTATTTTTTATTTTTCGTTGTACATATTTTAGATTGACGTTAGCAATAAGAAGAAGTGTTTTATTTTTGTTTTATTATAAAATTCAAAATAAATTTGAATATTTTCCAAAATTTCGAAAAATTTCCATTCCATGTACATGAAAATATGTGGTAAATTTAAGTAAGTAAATTTCCAAAAATAGCTACACGGGCTATGAAATCTTTTGTCTAGTTGCGAGACAATTGACAGTTGTTGTTTACGGTTGTTCTGCGTAGGGTAAAGTCTGGTAAATAAGTGATAAAATATGGAGCAAGCGATTACAAAACAAAACAAAAACAACAAAAACATCTAAGTAGAACATTGCATACCTATTTATGGTCAGCTAGTGAATTCTTATTAAATAATAAATATAAATATAAAAATAAATAAATATTATATTATTGACAATTAGGCTTTTAGTGATCTTCGAGGAAATGTAAAATTTTTCATCATTTTATATGAGACACGTATCAAGTAAATATTAAGAATTTTGATTTAAAAAAGTTGGATAATAAAGGGAGAGCTTACTTTTACTTGCTTTACTTTTAATGGTACAACAGCACATGGAGGGCCTAGGCCGCGCTTTTCGCATCCACTCATGTTGTGCGTGTTATATTTGTACATGAATGGAAGGGACCTACAGTTTAATACCGAATCCGAACGGCGAAGTGAAAAGCTTTTCATAGCAAATTTTTACTCTTGAAGGTTCGCCATTGCCTGCCAAGAGGTGGTGCCGTGTAGAAAAATTACTACTTTTTTTCGACTTTTTGATTTTGCCTGTGCCGAGATTTGAACTCAGGACATTCTGCGTAGCAGTACAACGCAATACCACTACGCCACAGCGACCACTACGCCGCAGCCCGATTGTTTTTCGAAAATCGGAAATATAGTAATAATTCTTTGATTAATTTTTCCAATGCTTCCAAATATAAACCGAACCAAAAGAAAAACTAATATGTTTTTAAATTATTCAAAATGTTTAAAAATTATTGGTAAAAAATCGGTATGTGATGTGAACAAACAGGGTCAAGGTCAAGGATTATATTTTATGAACTGGTTTAGAAAATGCTTTAATGTGGTCACTAAATCTTGGTTTAAGTCCATGCTACTTTTTTCCCCATTTGCTTGGTGAGTGTCAATGCTAAATAACATTTCGAGTGCAAAATAGAAATCGCATTCGCTTCGCTTCACGGCAATTTATATCCTTTTTAATTGCTCTCTACTGATTTGATTTCTTGAATCAGAATTACGATTTCAACACAAACAAAACACACATTAAATACATTTCTTAGATTAATTGTGATTTCCTTTCTAAGTTTGTAATTCTTTTTCACTTACATATAAAGCAATCAATCATAGAATACGAGTATAACCATAAATATTTTGCTCTTTGTGCTGTGTCGCCGGAAATGTCTGTGTAAAAAGTAAAATCATGAATGAAAAACCAAATAGAATATAAAAACAAAAAAGCAGCAGCGATTTCAATCGATTTATAAATAAGTAAGTGAAGTGAGGAAAACACGCAATATTATTTTGTAATTACATATTTGTAAATGAAATAACCCTGAATTTTTCTTGATACATTCTCAGAGACGGTAAACATAAAAGTAAAATAAATGCTGGAAATATTGAATAATTAAAAACGTACGTTCTATATCAAAACGCATACCTTATATCAAGTACTAAATTTTCTTTTGCTTTTTAAATGTTAATGGAAGAGGAAAGTTTATACAGTTTGATTCTAAATGGGCGTTGGTGGTCTGTCAATGCGGTTTATGGAGGAGGTCCGTCTTTTATAATAAATTTCAACAAAATGCATAAACATGTGCTTTCTGTATAATGTGACTGAAATAGCAATTTTTTATGTAAAGGAAATTTTGTATATTGGGTATCAATCAAAAATTATGATAAGTATAGTATGATGATTTTTTTCATTTCGGTTTTTGTCAAATAAATATTCCATGATAAGATTTTGTAGATATTATTATAATTTCATTTAGAGTATACATGCCTTTATAATATTTACGAAATATTCCAAAAGTAATTCATCATTCACTGCCTAGCCCCTCATTTTTCTTTTTGTTCTAGTTTAAGTACGAGTGTGTTTGTTTGTTCACCGACTGGGTGGATATAGTAAGGTATTAAAATGTCGAATGTTTAAAATTGATACAACTTTTAATATCATTATGTTAAATATTTACAATCAATTTTAATCTGTACTTTTTCATATTTTGACGTTATCACGTTCTGAATGAAAAATGCCTTCAACATATTGAATTGCTTTGATACATTAATCAATATCAGTCATTTTTCTTTTACATCAAAAAACTTCTTGAATTTTATATATGATATGTATGAATTCAAAATGCTTCATAATTATATACAAACTTATTTAAACATATACCCATAATTAAAAGAATTATATGTACTTATACCCAGTATGAAAGATCCAGTTACCTCATAAATGCATTGCAAACTTAACAATATTAAATTTTTTCTTTGAAAATATTTCAAATGAATATTAGAATGAATATTATCACATTCACATTAGCCTCAGAGCGCCGACTTGCCGACTCGCCGACTCATTTTCCCAAGAGTCCACTCTCTCATGTTTGTACAAAAATGTGGTCTGAACACCGTCGCCTCATTTTTGACGCTTACCAGCTCTTTTGAGCGGTACAAACATTTACTGCAGGCGAAAATTAAGCAATGAGTGATGATAGTGACGAAGTTCCAATTACTCATTTTTACAAGTTTCGTTTCGTTTATTTTTTTTTTTTCATTTTGAATCAAATTTTGTACGGTTAAATTATTTTTTCGCAGCTGATTAAATGGCATTGCAACAAATGCCAAAATGAGTCCAGAAATTTGTAACTAAATGAAAAATCCCGTCTCGCGTAACTTTTCCTCTTTCCACTTCCCCCCTTTGCCAGCAGACGTCAAAACGAGTCGGTTCATTGGGGCTAATGTGAACATGGTTTTAGAATTCGGAAGTGCTTTTCAAAATTACATGATTCCAAAATTTATTTAATTTCCAGAATATTTTAAGAGTGTTTTTCCGAATTATGAAATGTGCTTCAGAATTCCAAATTATTTTCAAAATATCATATTTCAAATTAAAAATAATATAATTTATTCGAAATTATTCCCTGAACTAATAATATTAGAAAGTTCCTGACAGATTTTAGAATATTCTAAATGAACTTCATGAAGATGCACTTCATTTTAGATATTGACTTTAGAATATTTGAATACATTTCAGAATTATGAAAAGTACCTGTTCTACTTTTAATGGTACAAAAGCCCATGCAGGACCTAGGCCATTGCCGGCCAAGAGGTGGTGACGTGTAGAAAAATTATTTTTCTACTTTTAGATTCTGCCTGTGCACTAAAACCGCGAACACTTTGCGAAACAGACCTACGAACTATCAACTAAAATGAGATCAACATATTCAAAATTGTTCACCAAATTATTAAATTTTAAGAGTTCCTTAAGGTTTTCAGAATATTTCAATTGTATTATAAAAACTAAAAAAAAATATCGATACCAAATTCAACTTGTGAGCTATAATGGTGTAAATGCCCTATTTTATTGGAACTATGAAAGTGGCAACTTTTTTTTCCTTACTGGATATTTGTAGAAAAATTACTTTTTATTTACTGATCCACATTCATTAGTTTTCATTTTCAAGTTCCCTGGATTGAATATGGTAATGCTTACTATTATTTTTTCGAACATTTTCAAAGTAGCCCAAACAGCTTAGCTGCCCAACCTGGTACCATTTGGTACATTCGCCAAGGTAGAGGGGCGCAATCGGCAAGAAATAAAATTCAAGGTCTTTATTATAAATAATGTAAGCGTTTTGGGTGTATACTATAATTTGAAAATGAGGGATTTTTCTACACAAATGTAACTTTCTTACAATAACAATCGAAAGAATACTTATACATCATTCAAATTGGGTCCTATGAAATCTTCCCATCTTTCAGGCAATTTATGGATTCCTGGCAAAAAAAAACTGTCTATCTGTTGAGGCAGTGAATGACTCAATGCACTTTTTGATACTTTCAATTGACTTAAAGCATATTGCAGTCTTCTGCACCGATCAAAATAAGTAATAATCACAAGAAGCAAGGTCAGGTTATTGAGCCAAAACTTCCCATCCACTTTTTTCCAAATAATTTTTAACTGCTCTAGCAACATGAGGCCGCTCGTTGTCATGTTGGATAATTACGGTCTCGTGTCTGGTCGGTTTTCGGTAATTTCTCTGTTCAAACGGATGTACGTCTCGTATTATTTTCGATACAGCTCTCCCGTAATAATTTCACCAGGTTTTAGCAGCTTATAATAGATGACACCCTTCTGATCCCGCCAAATACAGAGAATTATTTTGGCGCCTCGAATATTCTACTTCGGCGCTGATGTTCCTGGTTGGCTGAGCTTCACGTACGACTTCGGACTGCCGCAATGAATCCATTTTTCGTCGCCAGTAATAATTCGATAATTCGATAAAAAAATGACTTATTTTTATAACTCTGAAGCAGCGTTTTAAACATGCAAGATCACCTTTCGACGTCTCTCGGCTTCAGGTTATATGTCATCCGATTTCGTTCTCTTTGAATGAACTCCAATGATTTTACGCTGGGAAATTGCTGCTTGAGTATTGCCCAATGTTATGGCAAGTTCCTTTTACGTTTGACATGAGTCTTTGTGCAGTAACTTTAAAGTTTTTCATCTTTGAACTTATTCACTTGGCCAGGGCCAGAGCCAGGGCCAGGGCTTTTTTTGTCTTCCGTGTCAAATGAACGTCATATGAACGCTTTTAAAGCGTTCATACCAGAATTCACATATTTTAATGGATAGAGTATATTCGATTGCCTATGAAAAAGCTTATCACTTCGCCGTTCGGATTCGGCATTAAACTGTAGGTTCCTTCCATTCATGTGCAAATATAACACGCACGACATGAGTGAATGCTGTGCCATTAAAAGTGAAGTAAAGTAAGTATATTCGATGTAAACTTTCAGCAGCAATCGATGACTTTGAGCAGCACTTTTTTCCGAATTAAAAAAGAAAAGCAAACTTCCCACAAATGCTGGTTATTTGGCAAGTATGCTGAAAAAGGTTATGTTGTTTACACTTTGGCAAATTGATAGATACATAATCAAAACAAAAGTTACATGACATAGCTAAAACATGAAATTGGTTACAGTATTGCCAGATACAATTTAGTACAAGTTACGCCATCAATTGTGAATCCCTCATTTTCAGGTTATACACCCTATACCTATTAACTTCAATAATTCTGTGAATACTTTGAGATCTTTAGTTTTATTTCTTTTTTTCTTGTACATCAGAACAAATTGATTGATTTTAACAGAAATTATAACAGCTGTATTCACAATCCACACACGAATGTTCCCCAAGGGCAACCTCTCTTAGAACACATGCTTACTTTGAAATATTTTCCCAGTACCCCAAAACACAAAAAAAAAGTACGACTTTCAAATTGGGTAGATAAAGGATGATCGATAGAAGAACAAATTGTCATTTACTTAAATTTTGCGATAAGTGGAGGTGGCATATGTGCCCAAGTGGCGAATCTTCCCCTTCCACCCTTAGTAAAATGCAATTAAATATTAATTCCCTTAAAGTGGCCCCAATTACTACTACCTGCACTAAATACGTGCAGCTACTTAACTCACTGACATGAATGTTGAGTTGACAAGTTTGCGTGTTCACATTGTGACCTTATTGAAAACTATAAAGTGAATGACAGATATGGTAAGTCAAGTGAAATGACATGTTATGTACATATTTGAATAAGTATATACAATATTTAAATAAATTCATCCATCACCTCCCACTTACAATGAGGGATTTGAGTTAGCTTGAAGGTTTCTTCAAGTAACTTACTGTGATAAACATACATTTTTGTCATTGTAATTGATGTCCGGTCAAGGGTTAAAATCTCAATCCCAAAAAGTACAAAAAAAATCGAATTAAACAATTAATATAAAGCGAGTGTGTTACATTTAGCAGAAAAAATCAAAGAATCTGTTAAGTAATGAAAATGAATTGTTTTTTTTTGAAAACTCGAACTCGAATCTGACAAAACGGTTGGTACCTTGGGCCAACATTTGATATGATCAGTCATCAAACTCTTTTATCCAGATTTTGAACTTGCTCAGTGTGTACGTAACCTCCACAAGGTGTTGCGATTTTCGTGATTGTGATTTTGATTCTGATTTTCATTGTATTTGTATTCACTTACCTTTTGCATTCAAGTTTTAGCGGGACAATATCTGCAATAAATATAAGTAATAATGAATGAAAGAAAGAAAGAACCAAATAAGTTACCATATCATTTTATAAATCGATGAAAGGCGCTGCTTGCTAAGGAAATTGTGTTCTCGAGTCAATATGGGCGAGAAAATATGTACAATTGTAATGAAGCACAACAAGAACGAACAATCATCAGACAATCAGCGACAACTACAAAAATTTCAATTAAAATTTTTAAATGATTTAGATTTCGTAACCTAGACACTGCCATCATGCCAATTTACGAGCGTGTGCAATGCTGAAGCCTTACAATTGTTGTTGTTTTTGTTGTTATTGTTAACGCTATTGTGTTGATGAAAAAATGCAGTGAATGCAGTGTGCAACACAGCAGCAGCAACAGCAGCAGCAACAGCAGCAGTTGTATAAATATGAATGAAGAGAGCAGCATATGACAATGACAGCGGCGGGGCAGGGGAGAGAAGGGCAACGTGTGCATATAGTATGCAAATAAATACATGTGCCATGCGAATGATTGAATAAAAATGCATAACTAACACACGACGCCATTTTCATGGATGCGCATACTGTGAGTTTTACAACAACAATAACAATAGCAACAACAACAATAACAACAACAAGAGCAAATAAATACATATGTGTAGGTATTCTAGGTCAAATTGTTGTTGCTACTGCTAATATACATAAGTACAAGGTGGGTCAAAAGTAACGTCATAATGTGAACGGGCTGTCATTTTGTTAGAAATGGAAAAAATAGGGCACTTATTTTCACGGAAAGTGTATTTGAAGGTGCAAAATTTATAACATTAAGTTGAAAGAATTATATCAGCTAAATAACCACTTCCTGAGTTGATGCACATATAAGCTCGTTTTACGGCATTTCGAATTTTTTTTTCCAGCAAAACATCACATGTCTTCTTCAATGTTAGCTCTCAAGACTTGCAAGGTTTGTGGTTTGTTCTAAGTAGTAAATGCGATATTTCAAAAATTGGATGGTGCCATCCAATCTGGCAGGCCAGTTCCAATCGCCAAAACGGAAAATCACATGGCCCGGAAATTGATGTTTCCAGATCTACTATACATTGTTCCTCAAGCAGAGTATCAGCCAGCATTGATTGTTGTCAACTATATAATTCCCTAGCTGTCTACAATATAGATGTCAAGGCACAATGACATTTGACGCCATTTGCATAAATTATGGCACATTCACATTATGATATTACTTTTGCCCCACCTTGTAAAAATACCTACAAGTGCATATCAACATACTAGATACTTAGATACCATATGTATATATGTATAAGTATATATGTATACATTTCGTGTATACACACACACATTCATACATACATACATACATACACACATTCATATACTGATATTAAACATGAATGTCTATTTTATCATATATATAGAGAAAAGCATATTTGCTAAAGAGCTAAAAGTCGCCATATGAAATGTTCACAAAAGAAAGGGAAAGGAGAAGAAAACGAAGAAGAAGAAGAAGAAGAAGAAGAAGAAGAAGAAGAAAAAGAGGAAGCAGAAGAAAAACAATGTCAACAACAAAGTAATAACAGTATATAGTTATTGTTGTTGTAGTAATAGCAGCTGCAATAACAACAACAACAATAACAACAACAACAACACCAACAACAACAACACCAACAACAACAACACCAACAACAACACAGCATTTGTTCCCATTTGAGGTTTTGCCGCTCTACATTGCCTGACATTCTGCACACATCATCCTCCCATCTCCACAGGCCCTCGAATACTTAATATGTAGAGATAGAGAATCACATTTGCATTGTCGTGTAGTACTTAGTGTAGTGCAAGGTGCAGGCACGTTGCTGTTGTTGCTGCTGCTGCTGTTGACATTGCACCTAATCCGTTGTGGAACAAGTGCAATTTACCGAGAGCTTTTCTTAAATCCCCCCCTCCCCCCCCCCCGCCCCCCTTCTCTCTCTCTCGTCTATTTCTCTTTTACTATATACTTATATCTATCCAATATTATGGTAAGAATACAATACTTACAATAAAATGATACAAGTTGGAAATAGAAGAGAAACATTGAGAAATATACAATGCAACAGCACATGGTAAATAAGATACTTAAAAAACAATCAGATTCATATTGACATTTAGCTTCTTTCTCATCTTCAGCTGTTTTAATAAACTTTTGAAGTTGAGGCTTGACATAAAAATGTATAATTTTCTGATTGTCATCATTAATTTGATGAATTTTTATTAACAATTCTGCAATATATTTTATAGAAAAAAAAAAAAAAAAAAAAAGATCATTGAAATAATGACAGAAAAACAATAAAAAAAAAATTTGCTTTACTTTTACTTTACTTTTGATGGCACAACAGCCCATGGAGGGCCTAGGCCGAGCTTTTCGCATCCACTCATGTTGTGCGTGTTATATTTGTACATGAATGGAAGGGACCTACAGTTTAAAGCCGAATCCGAACGGCGAAGGAAAAGCTTTTTCATAGCAATTTTTACTCTTGTAGGTTTGCCATTGCCTGACAAGAGGTGGTGCCGTGTAGAAAAATTATTTTTTCTACTTTTTTTTTTTTTTTTTTTGATTTTGCCTGTGCCGAGATTCGAACCCCGGACACTCTGCGTAGCAGTCCAACGCACTACCACTACGCCACAGCGACCACCAAAAATTTGCTGCTGATGCTTAAAAACGGTGTTACCATTTTCTGTGCTGGTGAGTGAAAAGTTTTAAGCTTACCAATGTGGTTTCTCTGACCCGTACACGAATTTTATTGGGCTTGAAAGCCTTTATCTTACCTCAGTGCTTTAATAAGTGACGGCCAACAGAGCACTTTCATTCAAAGAAAAGCCTTTGAACATTTGCAACATTTCCGGTAAAACTATTTAAAAAAATTTGTTAACAATGCATTTAAAAACTTTACTCAAAAGAAATCACTGTTTAATATTTCAACATATACTGGCTTCTAAACATAAATTTACAGAACTTGAAATTATTAGGTCTCACCTTGCTCAAACGTCAAGTAAACATATATGGTATTTTGGAATATACCTAGTCCTGCCATAAGTTCTGTTACAATTTGAATATAGTGTAAAAATTAAAGAAACGATTTTTTTTAATGTGTTGTAATTTTTATTTTGTTAATAAATTATAGTGTTTCTGAAAATCAACATCTTATTTCAAATGGTCGCCTCTCGCTTTAATGCACGCCTTTAGACAATCAGGCCATTGGGCTACAGCGGCACGTATGGTTTCGATGGGTATTGATGACGCTGGTGAAATAAGAGCTTTCTTAAGACTCTCCAAATTTCGGTGGCGAACTTTGCAGGCCACACCCTCTAGCTCTGACCACAATTTGTAATCAAGGGGATTTAAATCTGGGCTCTAATCCGAGGGCCAATCTTCAGCTCTAATAAAGGCTGTAATATTCTGATGTAGCCACTCTTGAGTTGTTTTGGCTTTGTGTGCCGGTGCAGAGTCTTGTTGAAAGACCCAGTGCTCTCCGTTGAAGAGGGTCATTGTCAAGTCTTTCACCACGCCTTCCAAGACATCTTGTTGGTACATTTTTGCTCCAGTTTTAACGCACTTTTCGCAAAAATGCAAAGAACTGACGCCTTTATGTGATACACCCCACCAGACCATAACGGATGTTGGATGCTGACCTCTCTGAACCCTTGGCACAATAAATTTAGCTTCTTCAGATGTTCTCGCATAGATTTTGTCGTTTTGCTTAGCAAAAACTTACTCCACCGTAAAAATTTTTTCATCTGTCAAAAGGGTCATGACCGTTCCGTTTCTTGCTCGATACTGCAAAACCTTCTTACATCTTTCCAATCGTATTTGTTTTAGCCGTGTAGTTAATAGATGGTCTGTGCACCTGCGAAAGGCCTTCATGTGGAGGTCACGGATTAGTCGTGACATGGATCTGAAAGACATATCCATTTCTCTAGCCATGATCTTTTGCTTTCTTTCTTCACCGAATCCGCTCCCGCACAGCTTTTATGGCTCCACTCGTACGAACAACGCGAGGTCGACCACTACTCAGCCTGTCTTCCACTTGAGACGATTCCAAGAAACTATTGATTGTACGATAAATAAACTTTTTCGATATTTCGATTTTTTTAGCAATGTGAATATTTGACATGCGCTATTTCCGCATTTGTGCAATACAATCACCGCGATCCGATTTTCGTTATTGCCCCACTCCATATTAATTACGCAAAATTTGAAACCAAACTGATTTGAATTTGTTTTGCAATAGAACATTGTACCAAAAAATGCGAATAACAAGATCATACAATTTAAAATTTCAAAGCCTACTACTTTGAAAAGCTTGTAACAGAACTTATGGCAAGACTAGGTACATACATAGTTTTGAAAATCAATAAAAATTTTAATTATGTTGCATTTAAAATGGAAAATTCATCTAGACAAAATATCAAACTTGATGTAGAAAATATAACCTCGCTGGTCCCATATTATCAAGACAGCTTACCAAACTTTTGTAAAAAACATATGAAAAAATGGGCAAATTTCAACAAATATGAAAATATTACACATACGCTGACTTTAACTTTTAATAACTTTTAAAATAATGTTTTAATTTTATTTTATTTCAGGGAATACTTATTGCCAACTTTGTTATCTATGAGTATTGACGCTTTTTTCACGCTTAGTCATCTCATTTTCTCCAAATTGAGCTGCAATAACTACCAGTCGTTATGCGGAACATGCTGCATTCGAGCCAGTAGCCCAGCGTTCCGTTTATAATGGTTTATTATGAGATTATGTTGGTGTTACAAAAATTTAATCAAAATTACTTTCCTATTCCTATTCGTTTCCTATTCTTTGTATCCTTTTCGGTCTACTCAACAAAATGCTAGATTTTTAAAATATATGTACCATATTTAATTTTGTACACCTTCAAAAATTCACAACATACAAAAAAATACCGGAAAATTATCATTAAAAAGACATGGTATTGTAAAAATTCTTTTTGTCGCTAAATTGGCACCACTATCCTCTAACCTGATGTGAAGTTTGAGCGCGATCTGTCAGTCAGTCCTCGATTTTGTCTGTTCATCTCAAGTGTGTTTTGCGATTTTTACAATGAATAAAAATACCGAACAAAGAATTTGTCTCAAATTTTGTATTGCAAATGGAATTTCGTGTGCCGAATCGCTGAAAATGTTACAGAAGACTTACAGTGAAACGACCTAATCAGAAATACGTGCATATGAGAGGTACAGTGCATACAAAAGCGGTCGAGAAAACCACGTCAAAGTCGATTAAAAGTCACTGACTGTTTTCTTTGATTATCACGGTGTTGTGCACTCGGAATGCTTACCCGAAGGTCAGACGATAAATAAAGAATATTACCTGGGCGTTATGGGGCGTTTGAGAGAGCAAATTTATCGAGAAAGGCCAAGTTTGTGGAAAGAGAAACTCATGAATTTTGCACCAAGGCTATCATTGTGAACGAATTTCTGGTTAAAAACTCCAACAAATATCATCGAACAACCACCGTATTCACCTGATGTGGCTCCGACTGACTTTTTTTCGCTTTCCAAAACTCAAATTACCACTTAGGGGCACCTGTTTTCAGTCAACAGATGATATACAAGTGAGTTCGCGGCGAGAACTGAAGTTGATTCCGGAAAATGCGTTTGATTAATTTTTAGATGATTGGATTATTTCTTGGCATGGGTGAATTATTTCCGAGGAGGTCCTTCTTTGAAGGCGCTCCAATAAATTTGAATGAATAATAAATATTTTGTGTTTTATTGATCAATTCCCTAACAACCGAATGTAAATCGTCCGTTTCAAGGGAGTTGATATTTCTGTAGTACTGTAAAGAGGGATAGGTGTACAAGTATGAAACAAGTAATGACATAACGGTGTCGCTAGGTAAAACTATACGCTCTGTCAAACCAAATCATTGACGCCATTTCTTTTATTTAGTTCTGTCAACAATATTCAGTTCATAAACAATCAAGTTTCATTCAAACAACATATTTTTTTCGCTCGTAAAAATGTCGAATTTTGTGCCTACATACTACGATATGCGAACATCATTGATTTTCTGTTTCCAATTGAAGAAATATGCGTTGGAATCTCATCGAATGCTTGTGGAAGTTTACGGCCAGCACGCTCTAGGCAAAACACAGTGCAACGAGTGGTTCAATAAGTTTAAAAGTTTCGATTTTTATATGAGAAACGAAGAACGTGGAAGACCACCGAAAAAGTTTGAAGATGTCGAATTGCAAGCTTTGCTCGGTGAGGATGATGGTCAAAAGCAAGAATAACTTGCAGAACAATTAAATGTGATCCAACAATGCATTTCTCAACGTTTAAAAGCCTTGGGATTGATTTTGAAGGTGGGACAATGGGAGCCGAATGAATAAACGGAAAGACAGCAAGAAAATCGAAAAACCGCCTTTGAAATGTTGCTCGACAGGTGCAAAGGAAAGTCTTATCTTCATCGAATTGATACTGGCAATGAAAAATGGATATATTTCAAGAATCCCAAACGTAAACGATCATATGTTAAGCCCGGTACACCGACCAAATCGAGAGAAAAGCCAAATCGCTTCGGAAAGAAGACAATGCTCTGTGTTTTCTGGGATCAGCGAGGTGTTATCTGGTTTGACCTTCTGAAACTAGGTGAAACAGTTACTGGTAAACGCTACTGACAACAATTAGCCGATTTGAACTGAACCGTGCTTTGCGCCAAAAACGTCCAGAATATGAAGATAGGCACAAAGTGTACCATCACATCGAACAAAATAGACTCGGGAATTGATAGATTCGTACAGCTGGGAAGCCCACCCCCATGCGGCTTATTCACCAGACTTGGCTCCATCTGACTACCAATTATTTTCATCAATGGGGCATGGGGCACGCACTTGCTGAGCAGCACTTCGATTCGTACGAAAATGTGAAAAAATGGCTCGATGACTGGTTTGAATTTAAAAAACGAACAATTTTTTTTGCCAAGTCTTTCACAAATTGCCAAAGAGATGCGATAAATGAGAGGCCATTACTTTGAAGATTAAATTAATAACTATTTTTCTAAAATAACCTTGTATTTTCTTTAAAAAAAATACCGGTTCCATACTTGTACACCGGTAATGGCTTGAGTGCATTTCATGTAGCAATATTTCAGAAGACTCTATATTTAAGTAAAAAAAAAGAATCTTGAAAATATTATGTATAATTCCAAAAATATAATATAAAATATATTCCATCTTAAGTGAGCGGAGCATGTTTTTCTTTTTTTATGGCAGTATTCAAATGCAAATATTGACACAATTTCACGCTCGCCCAAATGGAAAGAAAACAGCGACTGTGATTGGTTAATGTTGGACGATAGAAGCATTGAATATTTTCTCATACCTTTGAGAATTGAATAAATTATTGATTCTTTATTCGTTATTTAATAAATTATGATTTATTATGAGAATCGTGTGAATCGCGGAAATGTTGTCGACAAATTAAAAAAAAAGCAAGAAAATGTCTTTATAATGATGAGCGCGTGCACAATACAATTAAAACATTCATAGTTGGCGTCCATTGACGTGTTATAAAGGGTGATTTTTTGCTACTTGGTTTTTGACGTTTATATTTCTGACAGTTCACGCGTGATTCTTGACATGTGTCAAAGTAAAAAATACAAAGTTTAGTTTGCCATTTCATCATGAGTAGACTTACGCCTGAACAATGTTTGCAAATTATTAAAATTTATTATCAAAATTCGTGCTCTGTGAAAAATGTGCTTTTACGCAAGCTATGTCCATTTAGGGACGAGGCTAATTTTTAGCTCAATGGAGTGAAGACCAGCCAGAGGCAATTCAGCAGGTACCACAGCATCCCGAAAAATGCACTGTTTGGTGCGTTTTATGGGGAGGCGACATCATTGGGCCGTACTTCTTCAAAGACGATGAAGGCCGCAATGTTAAGGTCAATGGAGAAAGGTACCGGTACCGTTCGAGGATAACAGACTTTTTTTTAGCCGAAAATGCAAGAATTGAATTCGGCTGACATGTGGTTCCAACAGGACTGTGCCACATGCCGCACTGCACACGAAACCATGCATCAATTGAGAGGCGAATTTGGTGAGCAGTTAATCTGACGTTTTGGTGTAGTCAATTGGCCACCAAGATCGTGTGATTTGACTTCGTTAGACTATTTTTTGTGGGGCGATTTTAAGCCTCTTGTCTATAGGGACAAGCCAAACACGATTGATGCTTTGAAAGCCACCATTGAACGCTGAACGCGTCATTTGTGAGATTTCGGCCGAAATGTGTGAAAAAGTATGCTAAAATCGGACCTTCAGAATGAACCACTTGAAGCGTAGCCGCGGGCACCATTTAAGAAAAATTATCTTTAAAAAGTAAATGGCAGGAATTGATTTATCGATGCAAATAAAAAACCCAAGCTCTTAAAGAATCACCCTGTAGTACGGAAATATTATTGAAGTTTCTCAATATTTCCCATTGATTAAAACTGATGTTATTGATTCACTTGTAATTGAAAATATTTACATTTTTCGCATGTCACAAAAACTCTGACGACAATAATTGGAGAAGATCTCGCATACATATAGAAGACACACACAGCACACACAGCACACACGTCACACACACACACACACACACACAAGTGTATATAATGCACGAGTATGTACTTCCATATCAATTTAATCTTGTTTACCTTTTACTTTCCAATAATAATTTTCATATTTTTTCAGCTTTACGAGTACATATTTAATAATTATTTATTTTCTTTGCAATCAATTCAATTGAAATTGCAATTTCATACAAAACCATGCCCATAAGGGAGTACGTGTATATGAGTACATACCATAAGTATGAACATATTTTATAAATGCCAATATTATTATTATTATTATTATTATATTTTCCCATTATTATTTTGCCAACTAAGTATTTCTGTATGCGTCAGCTCTTTTGCTAATAAGTGAAAATTCTGGCCCATTCATCATCGGAATGATCAAAATAATGAAAAGAAGCAAGTGTCTATTGGTAACACTTTCATTAGCTTTACACGTACTCACACACACACACACATACACACATTTGTGATTGAGTATGTGATTGAGTGTGTGTGTGTGCCAGTGTGTTGCAAATGTATTTTAAATTGTCACTGTGACACTTTCATTTTGCATGGTTATTATTGTCATTAGTGACAGTGTAAGTGTTCTAAATTTCTTGCAATTAAGTTTTGTTTTCTTACATTTTTCTGGTCACAACATTTCATTTATTTATTCAACTATTGTATGGTATAGACAAAGCTGTGAATGGCGAGGAAGCGGGAGCAAGAAAACAGAAATAAAACGTTGCGGGAAAAAGTATGTCAATTAATTTCTTATCTGCTATTTCGTACAAAAATGAGAAAAAATCCAATTTTATCGTTTTTTTTTTTGGTCAGATTTTTACCACTCAATATAAAAATAACAAAAATGTTAGCTATAATAATAGAAAATTTTGCCACTTTTACTCTTTGCGCTTGATTGGTGTAATTCATGATTCACGTTCATGTAGAAAAGAAATATACTAACTAAATTATAATATGTATGGTACAGGGTGCGCCATGTGTCTTACTTTACTTTACTTTACTTTTAATGGCACAACAGCCCATGGAAGGCCTAGACCGAGCTTTTCGCATCCACTCATGTTGTGCGTGTTACATTTGTACATGAATGGAAGTTTAATGCCGAATCCGAACGGCGAAGTGATAAGCTTTTCATAGGCAATTTTTACTCTTGTAGGTTTGCCATTACTACTTTTTTCTACTTTTTGATTTTGCCTGTGCCGAGATTCGAACCCCGGACAGTCCAACTACCACTACCACTACGCCACAGCGACCACATGTCGCCATATGTCGGTATGTAAATATTCAATAACTTAAAAAAACAATCGATTTCCATACATGTAGTATTATTAATTAATTTGGTCCTTTACAATTTATTTGGACTAGTTTTTGAATACAACATCAATCAAGTGACCGTCTTTATTGACTAAAGCAAAAGGGGCCGCTTTTTCCATCACTTTTTCGAGCATCTCGGGAGGTACAGCGATGATTTCGGCTTGAATGTTTGTCTTGAAATCGTCAATGGTCTACGGCATTCTGGCGTACACTTTTCTTTTCAATAAACCCCACAAAAATAAGTCCATAGGGGTCAAATCTGAAGATCTTCAGTCAAGCCAGTCAATCTCGCCATTTTTTGACACCACACGTTCAGGGAGTTTTCGTTGCAGGAACTGCATTGTTTGATTTGCAGTGTGGCATGGTGCACCGTCTTCTTGAAACCAGTAACCGTTTCGGACCTTTTTCACACATTTGTGGGTAGACATAATGAGCCAACATCGATTCCCATCGACTGTTTCGCCTTCTCTGAAGAAAAATGGCCCAATTATGGTTTTGGCGCAAACTCCGGCCCAAGCCGGTCTTGCAATGTTGTTTCATGGATCTCCTGTGGATTCTCCGTTCCCCAAATGTAGCAATTTTGCTTGTTAAAGGCGCCAGAGAATGTGAAATGGGCTTCGTCGGTCATCAAAATTTCCTTTAAAAAATCACCATTCGACTGTTTTTTTTTTATTGATACATTCAACACACACAAGGTGTACCCCTATGAATGAAAAGCATTGTGGGAGGAAGAATGAGGGAGAATGAGTGAGGATCGTATTCCAAGCGACGTGGACGTTGGCAATATTCTTTGAGTCAATTGCACTTTAAACAGAAACCAATACAAATCATCCTTTAAAATGAGCCGCAAGGTGGTTCCACTAACGCCAAAATTCTGAGCGTGCTGACGATACGACACATGTGGGTTCTCGGCAACACTCTCTCTTACGGCTTCAACCGGAACATTGGAACGTCTTGGGCGTTGATGAGCGGCTTATCAACGATCTCCCACTATCCCGTCCTCAACAAAATTCAACACCAAACGACGAATAGTGTAGTCAGACGGTGCCTGTTGGCCACGATATTTTCGACGATATTTTCAATGCATGTTGAGTTAACACAACTGAACGACTATTTTCAATGTACGGCGTCACTATTTTGGCGCGTTGTTTTGGTGTGAAGTGATTCATGGTTGAAATTGTACGGAATTGACGTTTCAAAAACATGTTTGCACAAGTCAATCAGTTGAGAAATGTTAAAATTATTCAATGTTTAAATACCGACATAAAAAATGGCGCCCCCTGTACTTAAGTATACTGCAAAACGAAAATTATTCTCAAAATCTAATTTTAAAGCAAATATGATTTTTGTTTTGTTTTCATAATCCGATCTCCCCCTCCCATGCTCCCCCTGGAACTTAATTATAAG
The DNA here is from genome assembly GCA_958295655.1 of Palloptera scutellata. Lineage (NCBI taxonomy): Eukaryota > Metazoa > Arthropoda > Insecta > Diptera > Pallopteridae > Palloptera > Palloptera scutellata. The sequence goes on along the minus strand of OY282449.1, from coordinate 114,350,779 downwards.
ATCCGTTGTGCTCGCAGCTTATCTTGCTGGAATTGAATTTCAACCACCTGCTTTCATTTAAACAAGAAACCTTAGCAACAAAATCAACAACAAGAATCTTTCAATCAAATTAAAATAAAGGATAAAACTGAAAAAAAATTGTATTATATAAAACAGATGCCATGCTGTCTGTCAAATTCATTTAGGGGCGAGGGTCTCGGGGATGCATGATGGGAATTTCATTAATTCAATACGCATGAAATACCAGAAAAACGGAACAGAAAACGAGTGAGCTATTGGGTGTAATGTGATTGTGATGAGGCAGACAATAACAACAACAACAACAACAACAACGACGACGGCGCAGAAGAAATTGCCGAAAACGCTGAAAACGCTGAAAACCCCGAAACTGCCTGTAAGATAAATTCAATAATTTAGGGATTCTGATATAATTTGAAATAATTGCGCCTTGAAATATGCAAAGTGAAAAGAAAGCATTGCAAAAACAAACAAAACAAACAAAAAAAAGGAGAAAGTGAGAAATGCCTTGCAAATTGGCACAATTTCAGCTGGCTGCATTGAAAATGTAAGGACTAAAATAAGAGAGAAATGAGAGAATTGATCATGGGATTAGATTTATGTATTGCATCAAACCTACGCACTTGTGAAATAATGGCGAAGAATGAGTTTTCGAACATTTTGCATTTTGCTGGTAAAGTTTTTGCTGTGTCTGCGCCAAGGATTCTTTAAATCACTTTTAAATCGCCGAAAAAATAAATATTTGTTCATTCTCATTGATGAGAAAAAACAAAACCAAAAACATATCAATGCGGAGTAGCAATATTTTCTTACTTTACTTACTTTTAAGGGCCTAGGCCGAGCTTTTCGCATCCACTCATGTTGTGCGTGTTAAGCTGCATTTACAGAGCATAAAATTATTACAGACATGGATTTGTGGGAGGTACGTAGTTTTGAAAATCAAAACGAAAAATAGTAAATTTCAATATTTTTCATTTGAAGTGTGAAATTGAGATAGACGAAATAACTAACTCGATGTAGAAATTATAATCTCGTTGGTCTCCATATATTTTTTTGAGACTACAGCTAATCAAATTTATAAATATTATTGACCAATAACAATCACATATATGGTTTCAGAAACAAATAACACCGGTTGATGTTTCTCGATAATATTTATACAAGGTCTGAAAATACAGGGTTAGGCGATTGAAGTGTTACCAACTTTACACCGGTATATCTGGCAACGCGATATTGCCAACTATGTCAAATTCCTGCCAATGACAGCTGTTTATATTGTTTACAAGCTACCACAAGCATTTGCGTCTAAGTTTTATAGAACAAAAGTTATTCGAAATGGAATTCAAACGTAATAACTAGCGTGATTGCGTTTAATTTGAGTGGAAAATCACAACCAGTTATTGTTCGTGAGCTCGGGTATCTCAAAGTGAATAAAATGTTTGTGTATCGCACCATAAATCGTTATAATAGTCGAGGAAAAATAGCAACATCACCTAAAATGGTACGGAAAGTGAAGGCTCGAATTGAACGAAATCCACGTCGTAGTGGTAATCAAATGGCCAAAAAACTGAAAATATCCCAGCGAAGAATTCGAAGCATATTCCAAAATGAGCTCAAGGTAAAGACTTAAAAGGACAAGTTCCAAAAGGCACATAAACTTACACCAATGCAAAAAAAAGTTAGACTCGAAAGAGAAAAGGAGTTGTTACGCTTGCATGAACGTGGTGAATTTCCAAACATTGTGTTCTGTAATGAGAAAAATTTCTCTATTGAGCAGTTCATAAACTCTCAAAATCTCTAAAATCATGTTTACTTAACTGAGCGCACTTACGACAAAATGAGCCTACGAACGCCCATCCGAAGTAATTTTCCATCTCAAGAAATGGTATGGGCAGCTGTGACCACCGATAGACGCTGTCCAATCGTTTTCATCGAGCCTGGTGTCAAAGTCAATGCGACTTATTATCGGGAAAATGTTTCGGAAGCTGCTTTAAAGTCGTTAGCACGCAAACATTTCGGTCGTACACCATGGACGTTCCAAGAAGACAAGGCACCGTCTCATAAAGCTCGTGTGAACCAAGAATGGTTAAAAAACCATGTTCCACACTTCATTTCGTCTACGTAATGGCTTTCGAATTCGCCAGATGCAAATCCAGTGGACTATTCCATCTGGGCCATTTTGGAGAGCAAGGTGAGGACTAAAAAATATGCCAGTACGGATGCGCTGAAGAATGTGGGAATGGGCCAAAATACGGCAACACGAAGGCCATAGTCAAGGCAAAAGGTGGCCACATTGAGCTAAAGTACATGTATTTTAAAATTTTTATTATTTCCACACATTTTTGTAATTTGAATCAATAAAAAATAATTTCACACAAAAAAAATATGGTCGTTTGAATAGGTAACTGTTCAATCGCCTAACCCTGTAGTTAAAAAGTTGTTAAACGTACCCTTAATCTAGAGGCAAAATAGTTGAATTACCAATATTGTTTATAGATCCATCCAATCTGCCCGTCTTCATTCACCAATGTAACAGCCAGTCACCGAATTGTGCCAATTTGTAGTTTTGTATAAAAAAAATTTAAGACAAATCTCAATCTCAATTGGTATAGCTTAGCTAATAAAAAGTTTGCTAAAAGTTCAAAAACTTAAAGTAGCACATTATGATGATTGCCTTTATTTTTTTTTATAGTTATTTCATTATATGTATGTATTATGTCAAATATTCACACACACACACACACACACACAAAAGAAATAAAATAATATAATTGCGAAATAAAAATTTCTCTTTAAATTCAATTACGTCCAAGTAGAATTTTTCTTTTGTTAGTTTCTTTGTTATTATTGTTATTGTTATTATTTGACTGGGGTAACTCACTTACGTAAATATGTTCGTTTGTTGTTACATACTTATGAGTGTATGTGTCTGTGTACAGGAAAATTTCAAAACTATAAACAGCCGAATTAAAATTTAAATGCATTTTACTTCAACTTTTCGTGAAGAGCATAAAATATAAGCACCTCCATAATGCATTTGGGATTGAGCTCCAAGTCGGCCACCCAAAGCAGAAAGGTCACTGTATCAAGTTACCCTAAGCTATGTCAAATTCACCTTCAAACTGCCTACTATTGTGAATGATATCAAGGTGATTGCCAAAAAGTCGAAAAATTCATCTCCTTTTGTGCGTTTCGTAGATAAATTTTAATTTCACTTGTTATTTTCATTAACCTTAAGGATTGAGCTCTAAGTCGGCCGCCCAAAGCAGAAAGGTCACTGTATCAAGTTACCCTAAGCTACGTCAAATTCACCTTCAAACGGCCTACTAATGTGAATGATATCGAGGTGATTGCCAAAAAGTCGAAAAATTCATATCCTTTTGTGAGTTTCGTAGATAAATTTTTATTTTCACTTGTCATTTTCATTAAGTATCCCCTCTTTTTTGTAAATAGGAGGGGTCTACTCCACCTCTCGCTAACAGCACACAAAGCGTCATGGTTTTCCATTTCTTCGTATCATTCACGGTAGTAGAAAAATTAGCAATTTCTCGTTCTCGTTCTCGTTCCCGTTCTTGATATTATTATTTTCTGTTTTGTTTTGTTTTGTTTTGTTTTGTCGTTATGTTCTTGTTGTTGTTTTAATGATTTCTATTATTAGCACATAAGGCCAAGGTTACCAGCATTTCATATAACTACGAATCGGTGTAATTTTCTTTATATTTGCCCCCCCCCCCCCATAGATCTCCTCCCACTTCTCCTCTCACTTCTAGTTGGTTTTTGCATATGAGGCGTGTATTTGTTTTTTTTTTTTTTGGTTTTTGTTTAATTAAAACTTGATTCTATTGTGTTTTTTGATTTGTTTTTCATTTCAGTGTTTCTTTGGCAATAGAGAACGAAATAAAATTTAAATAGAGTGGCGTAAAATTTAAAATTTTACATTAATTTTCTGGTCGTTTCTCTGTGATGCGGACAAACTCTGATGTTGATGTTGTTGTTGTTTCATTGCTGTTGCTATAGTTTGAGCTGCTTTTTAACATTTGACATTTACTTTTGTTTTTGCTGTATTCGTAAGTTTTCCTTTAATATTATGTATGCACATTTATATGAGAGGGGAGAAAGTCTATGTCTGCGCCTAAAAGCATACTTTTGTTTTTAATTAAAAGTTATATTCGAGCTTGTTATTGTTTTTTCCCCCATTTTTTTATGTTCCATTTTTTTTTTTTGTTATTGTTTATTTTGTTTTTCGTTCCTTTTTTAAGGTTATGTAATTAATTTTAATTGGTGTGTTGAGAGAAAAAATGAAAGTTTCATAATTTATTTGTTCCCTTTTTCTTTATTTCAGTATGTGACAAGAAAAGTTTTAAAATTTATTATTTTTGGAAGCAGAAAGAAACAACATTAAAAAAATACTGATTTAGTACATAACCAAATGACAAGGATTATAAGAAAGTAGTTTAAAGTGGGCCCATTACTTATTACCGAAAAGCGTGGCAACTTGTGGTTTTCACATAAATTAGATACTTGGTGTATATTTATGTAGTAGTTTATACTCTGTTAGAAGCTTAAATCTCTCTCAAAAAGATTCTATATATTTTTAAACATTTACTCAATCAAACCCGCGGTGTTTTACTGTACCACCTTTAAAAAAAAAAACACCACTCAAATCAAAAGAACTCTGACACGATGAAGCTGATCCTGTATCACTTATAAACATTCTAATTTTAAGGAAGCTAAAGACAACACTACTTGCGGCGTAGAACTTTAGAGATCAAATATTATTGGATCAAGAGCGTCTCAACTTCAAGCAGACTTTTTAAGCCATCCTAGTTCTATTTTTCTTTCCTATTCTAGCTCTTTATTTTCCAACACAATTTTTCAGTATTCTTCCATTTTATTTCTATTCTTTCTTGCTTTCTTCTTCTATTCCTACTCTTTCTTCTTTTCATTATTGGATTCTTCTTTTCGTTATCTCCATTCTATTTTATAATTTTCTATATTTTAAGTTTTCCAAAAAAATTCTTTTACTTACTTTTAATGGCACAAAAGACCATGGAGGGCCTAGGCCGAGCTTCTCGCATCCACTCATGATGTGCGTGTTATATTTGTACATGAATGGAAGGGACCTACAGTTTAAAGCCGAATCCGAACGGCGAAGGAAAAGCTTTTCATAGCAATTTTTACTTTTGTAGGTTAGCCATTTCCTGCCAAGAGGTGGTGCCGTGTAGAAAAATTATTTTTTCTCCTTTTTGATTTTTTATTTTGCCTGTGCCGAGATTCGAACCCCGGACACTCTGCGTAGCAATCCAATGCATTACCACTACGCCAGGCAATGGCAAACCTACAAGAGTAAAAATTGCTTTGGAATGTTTTTCACTTCACATAGGCTTTCCATGGGCTGTTGTGTCATTAAATGAAAGAGGAAATAAGGTATGAACCAGAAAAATATTAGAATTTTTACATATATCCATGATACGCAACTGTCAAGAGTTAGGACCCCGTTAACTTCAAGTGAAAGTATCTATAAATAGTTTAGTTTTTTTCTAAATTAGTCATTTTCATTTTGGATCTACCTAAGTCAACATGTCGAGCCAACAAGAACAGCGCCGCAAATTAATACTAATTAATTACTTGACTGATAAGACGAAGTCTAGACTAAGCATTGCAAGGGAAAGAACAGCGAGTTTAGCGACGGTTTATAACGTCATAAACAACTACAACGCGGGAAACTCCATCTGCAGAACCGAAGAGTCAGGCTGAAAAAAGAGCCCAAATAACTCAGAAGTTCTGAAAAAGGTGGTTAGTACATATCGGGTTAATCCCACGAGGTTGACTCGAGATGCTGCAACTACATCTGGATTTGGTGCGTAGCAATCAACTGTAATGCAATGTAAGCGAAGTCAAGGATTAAGGACCTACAAACAGCAGAAAGTACCTGACCGGTCGGAAGCAGAGGAAAAAATAACGAAGACACGTGCCCGAAAGCTGTATGATGAATTACCTAACCGAATTCGATTGTGCGATTCTCGATGATGAGACCTACTGTAAGGCGCACTTCAACCGGTTGCCTGGGAATGCCTATTTCACAACAAAGACTAGGAATGCAAAACCCAGAAAATACTCTGAAGTAAAATACACTCTCATTTCTCATAGTTTTCTACTTTTACGACTTTATAACAATACGACAAAATAAGACACCTTGTGAATACCCTCAATTGTTATGCATATTAAAATGAAATAAAAAAATTAGCTTACTTATAATTTAGAACAAAGCTGTGAAAATTTACAAGCTCATAAACAAATGGAAGGTGTCAACACTTTAAACAGCTTCTCCAAAATGCTGCTACTTTAAGTTTAAGAACTTTTCTGACGTTTTTATGATATCGTTTGCATGCAGCTTGTGGGTAATTAACATGATTGCGCTAACAGAATCAAGGTGACAAGTAAATAAACTCAAATATCGTCTCAAAGTACATAGAAAACGCCTACAGTGAAACATCACAAGAGACGATGGAACAACGTCTAACGTTTCATGTAGAAGTGAATATATACTTATATAAAAAAAAACTAATTAATTGTAAAATTATGTTTTTGAGACAATAAATAAATAAATGAATTATGCTCGCCAACATAAAGAAAATACCAAAAAGCTACCACAAAAAGGAAAAACAACATTAAACACATGCAGACAAATCACGTATGTACCTCAGTGAGTAGTTAATGGTTATCGTTAATGATAAAGGCAACAACAACCACAGTGGGTACAATCAGCACTCAGACACACACATACACATTTTAAGTATTTGCTGCACGTAAACGCAACAGCAACATGATTGAGATTTTGTGGAGATTTGCTCGTGACTTGTGGAGCGTTCTTGTGTGATGTGATTGCATTGCTATTGAATTGATGGAAGAAGGTATTGATGAATGAGAGAGAAGTAAAAACGGTAGCAAAATTATTTCTATCGAAAATTAGCACTTTTAATGCTTCACATGCATTTACTAAGAAAAATGTATAAAGGGTGATTTTTATAAGAGTTTAGTTAGTTTAGTGGTCGCTGTGGGGTAGTGGTAGTGCGTTGGACTGCTGCGCAGAGTGTCCGGAGTTCGAATCTCGGCACATGCAAAATCAAAAAGTAGAAAAAATTATTTTTCTACACGGCACCACCTCTTGGCAGGCAATGGCAAACCTACTAGAGTAAAAATTGCTATGAAAAGCTTTTTACTTCGCCGTTCGGATTCGGCATTAAACTGTAGGTCCCTTCCATTCATGTACAAATATAACACGCACAACATGAGTGGATGCGAAAAGCTCGGCCTAGGTCCTCCATGGTCTCTTATGCCATTAAAAGTAAAGTAAGTAAAAGTTAGTTATTGAAACTGAAAAAAAAACACAGAAATTTTACAAAGTGAATGAAATTTTGATTTGTATCGATAAATCAATTCCAGTATTTATTTTTTGAAGTAAATTTCACTTAAATGTTGCCTGCGGCTACGCTTCAATTGGTCCATTCTGAATGTCCAATTTTGGCACATTTTTCACACATTTCGCTAGGAATCTCACAAATAACGCGTTCAATGTTGGCTTCCAAAATAGTAATCGTGTTTGGATTGTCCCTACAGACAAGAGACTTAACATAGCTCCACAAAAAATAGTATAACGGTGTCAAATCGCACGATCTTGGAAGCCAATTGACTACACCAAAACGTGAGATTAACTGCTCACCAAATTCGCCTGTCAATTGATGCATGGTTTCGCGTGCAGTGTGGCATGTGGCACCGTCCTGTTGGAATCACACGTCGGCCGAGTCCAATTCTAGCATTTTCAGCCAAAAAAAGCGTGTTATCATCAAAAGGTACCTTTCTCCATTGACCATAACATTGCGGCCTTCATCGTCTTTGAAGAAGTACGGCCCAATTATGCCGCCTGCCCATAAACCGCACCAAATTTCCAAATGCATTTTCCGGAATGCATTTCTTGCTGCTGAATTGCCTCTGGCTGGTCTTCACTCCAAATACGGCAATTCTGCTTATTCACGTATCCATTGAGCCGAAAATGAGACTCGACGTAGCTTGCGAAACACTTTTTTCACAGCACATGAATTTTGATAATAAATTTCAATAATTTGCAAACATTGTTCAGGCGTAAGCCTATTCATGATGAAATGGCAAACCAAACTGCGCATAAATCAAGTGACATCTGTCAAAAATACCAACTCTAAAAAAAGTATTGCCAGATTGAAAACCACACTTCTCGAAAAAAAACACCCTTTATTAATGAAATTGCGATTTTGCTGCTTTAAAACGACAGTAAATTGACAGACGTAATGGCAGACAATTGAATTAAACCGTTATTATTATATATGTATGTTTTTTAAAGGTCAATTAGTACGATGAAGGTCACAGATTACTACCCTAATTTGTTGAATTAGTTGCCCTTGCTCTAAAGCTCCGATGACGCCGCAAGTTGCAAGATTATTTTGTTGTAAATTGTAAAGTCATACAATATGCGATCGTAAATGATAATTCATATGATACAAACAAACAGAAGCGATGCCATATGTGCATGATTCGAATTTCGAAAGACCTGCACTCACTGCAGCACTCAACTCATCCACCCGCCGCCAACAATTTGCAACAATTTTACGCTGATCTGATTTTTTGATTCTTCTATTTCAATCTCATGATATCTCTTCAATTTTCAGTTTGACGGAGGACTGGCTGCTGCTCAGCCATGAAATTACAATAACTGAAAATGTTTGTACTCGTGCTGACTGCAACATTTTTTGTATTTGGCATAAACAAATCTTTTATTTTACTTTATTTTATTTATTTATGTTGATAGTATTTATGTGTCACATACAAGGCGGGAAAAAGTAATGATATAATTTTTGCAAATTGCAAATGCGGTCAAATGTCATTGTGCTTTGACATTTACTATATGTTGTAGACAGATAGAGAATTAGTTGACGAGACGAGCAGTGGAGCGGATACACAGCTCGAGGAACGATGGAGATTTTGCAACACCAAGTGATTTAAACGATCACCAGACCTGACGGCGTCAGATTTCTTACGTTGGCGCTTTTTGAAATATCGCATTTACCACAGCAAAGTACAAACCGTGCAAGTCTTGAAAGCCACCATTGAAGATGAAATCAGATGTTTTGCGAGCAACAATTCAAAATGCCCTAAAACTAAGACAAATGCGCTTCAACTCAGGAGGGTTGGGTGGTCTCATTCGATCGATATAATTATTATGACTTAATGTCATAAATTTTAAACCTTCACGCGGAAAAGGAGTCGAATTTTTTTAATTTCTAACAAAACGACAGGCAATTCACATTATTATATTACTTTTGCACCAGCTTGTAGAAACGATCGTGTCACAAAGTTATTTTCGGTTATAATGACCCATGTACAAATCATAATTTATTGCTAATTGAGTTCAATTTCGGAAGTTGTTTCAAAGTTGGTACTTGTTCAAAAGAAGAGTCAGTAGATTTGATTAGATTTGAATGGCCATAAAGCCTTTATAGCTCTCAGTCCATCGGACTAATGTATTTTACGCATATAGAGGAAAAAGAAATTCTTCAATTTCGATATGCTTTTTCAACAACGGAGATATGGACTGTCTAAAGTTGACGAATTTTTGATTACGAAAGTACTTACTTATTTATTCAGCGAAGGCAAATCTTTGAAAAATCATAATTTCTTTAAAATATTATAGATTTAAATCTATGAGAAAAATGTGTTCAAAAATAGTGTGCTTTTCGTAAAATTTGTTCTCCAAATATCAGAAGGGTTTTGTTACATAGAACCGTCCGGATTCGCGGGGAGATTACGATTATTGGGTGCAAAGATTTGAGGATGGCAAAAGAATATTTGGATCGAAATAAATCAAACTTATTAAATGATAATTTTTCATTTTCAGCTTAGTTTTTGAGTTATGAGCAATTTTGTAAAAAAAAAATATTGATTGTAATTTAAAAAGATTTGAGGATGAGAAAAGCATTTTTGGGCCGAGATAAGTTGATAATATTAAGTGGTAATTTTAGATATTCAAGATGTGTCGTTATTATACCGAAACTTAAGAATTTATTTATTTTTTTTGATGTAATAAATTTAATACCTACTGTTTAAAGCGATTTATGATAATAATTTTTCATCTGCCGCGCTTGTATAAAGTAAAGTAAGGTCCGCTTTTGTCCCCTAAACAACAAAAAAAAAAGTTTAATTTTTTTTTTATAAATCACGCAACATGCAAAGGCGCTTGTACAAAATATGATCAACTGGTGTTCCCTAGACAATATAAAAAAAAAATTTTAATTTACATTTTCATTTCATTTCGACCCGAATATGTTATTCCCATTCACAAATCATTGCGCTCCAAGAACATAAATCGTGCCGGAACCGCGTAGCCTACATAATAAAGAACCTTTTTAGAGTTGGACCCAAATAACACTGTGTGCGCGGTTCGGATTGGGCATGAAACTGTCGGTCCGTTCTACGTGTTCAAAATACAAAACACACCACACAAATATATGCGAAAAGCTTGAACTAGGCCCTTCACGGGCTGTTGTGTCATTAAGGAAGAAGAAAAATAGATAGACTCGGTTCCTAATGATTTGAATTCGTATGTACTTGGTTGAAAATGAAGAATTTCAAAGTTTCTAGAAAAGACACAGTTTTCTGAGCTAGATAAGTACATATTTAAAGGATGAGAGAAAAGAAAAAAGCTATTTACTCCCGACAATAAATTCGTAAAAATAAGGACTAAAGCCTCTGGAGCATGGAGTATAATAAAAAAACAAACCCTTTCCGGCTCGAATTAGCTAAAAATAAGACAAGACAAAGCTATAATTGTATTTGTTGGCAAAATTTCAGAATATTAGATTAGGAAATTGTATAGAAAATTTCCACAAATGATTTCAAAACTTCGATATATACCATATCTGGAGCAGGACACAAGATCAAACAGCTTACCCTTTACCATATCAAACCGTTCACCACACCCTAGGCACTTTATCAGTCTAGAAATGATAGAAAATTGTTCAGTTTTCTTAGCAGCAACTCTTAAACACTTAAATAGTTCAATTATATAATAATTTATAAAATTTTTCTGTGCAATCTAATCCGATCAGGTGAGATTTGAAAGAGGCGCCACTAATGTCTGTCAAATATTTATAAAGCTTTCAAATTGGAGTGAGGTCTTCGATTTATTTATGAATGTTATGGTATATTGTAAAAATCTGCAAAATCATTGCTATCGTATTTATGTTATTTTTATTGATTTCGTTGTTTTTGTTGATTTTACTGACGTTATCACTATCGCACATACGCGACTATTGTCATTTAAGTATCATTCCCCGATAATGATTACATTACAAATGAAACAATTAGTGTAGATATGTGTGTTTTTTTTTGAGGTAAGGTGAGGTGAGGTGAGGTTAGGTAAGGTGAAGTGAGTTGTGGTGGGGTGAGGTGAAGCAAGGTGAGGTGAGGTGAGGGGAAGCTTTATTGTGAATTTTTGTGATTTTTGCTTTTGTGATTCGTCATCGTAATTGCAATTAAAATAATATTTAATTTTTTTGGCCACTGATTTTGTTTTCTGGTGAATTTTATGATATTATTGAACGGGTTTTGTTTGTTTGTTTGGAAACAAGCTTACAAAGCGTAAAATGTATAAAAAGAGTTCAAGGTTTATTCATAGTGGGTAATTTTAAATAAACAAAAACAAAAAAACAAAACAAGAAAAAAAAACACACAATTACTTTATTTTTTGATTTGCATGAGCAATTAATTTTAAATAAGTAGTTTGTAAATACGACTGCTTGAAATCAGTGATTACTGTCACAGAGATCTACACACACACATACACACACACACACACACACACACACACACACGAAAAGCAGCTAATTTAAATGAAATTAAAATTAAAAGCTTTTAACAATCTGACGATTAGATAGGGCTGTGAAACCGATTTGTTATAAGAGAAGGTACGAGTGCTCTGACTCCAGCTATATCATTTCAATTTCAAAAGCAGCTACACATATTGGTTTTTTCTTTGTTAGAATTGAAAGATTGTAGCTCCGCTCAAAAGGTCTTTTAAATCTAGGTAGTTGCCAGGTACAAGTTGAGCGTCACAAGAAAAACAAAACAAAAAATATCGAGATTTTTCAGCTTTCACCTACTTGCGCATAAAATATGTCAGTATTTCCCCCCCCCCCTGCCCCCTCCCCCCCCCCCCACAAGCCACAATAATTTCACTCTTTTTTCTGTTTGTTGAATCAACAGCTGACAGTCAGTGTTGCCGACCATTTAAACTTTGAATAGCGGAACCCATGCAAGAATCTTTTCAACGCAATTGAAACTTCTGCTGGTACCTTTTTCATTTGTTTAATGTAAGTATTTGCACAAACTTATCAGTAAAATTTCTCAAATTCGGGCCAGTGGACACGTGATCAAAAGTTTCAAAAATCCAGACGAATCCTAACCGTTTGGCAACCTTAATTAAAACCCGTCTCCCTGACCATAAAGCCGGACTCTTTGCTTTGAATACCTAAGTACATCAGGTATGGATGAAACTCCATATCTTCAAAACTATGCCGTGTAGAATAGCGAGTTTGTTTGGTCGTTGCTTGCCAGTAGTGCTCACTGAACACAAAAAAAGTGTAGTCCTGGCATTAAAATTAATTAAAACTAAATAAATAAACATACGCAACACAAAAGCTTTAAGTTTTACTTACTTACTTTCAATGGCACAACAGCCCATGGAGGGCCTAGGCCGAGCTTTTCGCATTCACTCAGTTTTCGCACCTACAGTTTAATGCCGAATCAGAACGGCGAAGTGAAAAGCTTTTCATAGGCAATTTTTACTCTTGTAGGTTTGTCATTGCCTGCCAAGAGGTGGTGCCGTGTAGAAAAATTATTTTTTCCACTTTTCGATTTTGCCTGTGCCGAGATTTGAACCTCGGACACTCTGCGTAGCAGTCCAACGCACTACAACTATGACACAGCGACCACTTTAAGTGCTTTAAGCTTTAAGTTTTACCACGCCAAATTCTAAAACATATGCCAATAAGACAGAACTGAAATTTTGCAAAGGTCAAGCAGTATTGTTTCTTCGCAAAGAACCCCACCGATCGAACCACAGAAAAAATACCACAGGTACAATGAGTTTCTATATTATAATCCGTCCATTGTTTAAAATTACACTATATATAGTTCTTATCCGAAATCAATTCTTAAGTTTTTCCATAGGTCTTCAGTTTTACAAAGAACAAATTTAAAACTCTTAAATAGGTTGGGTTAGGTCAAAGAGAAGTGCTAAGAAAACCTGAGCATCTATGTACTTGCGTCAAAAATTTAACCACCCTGCTGAGTAGCAGTATTATACTTACCTATTGCCGAAATCTTCGTTTCTTTCTCTAGTTCTCCAAAACGGTAATCCATTTCCTACGAAACAAAGTTGAAGAATCTGACGTTTACATCATTCAATCTACAATAGAGAACAATTCTACTGTGATATATATATATGTAGATTCTGCAACTCCAATCATTGAGTTCACTGTAAAAATTTCATAAAATCCTATGAGTTTTCCAGATAAATTTCAGTTTTATGCTTCTTATCAAGAAAGGGCGACAAGCTTCGAGCAATCATATAATCGTTTCTGATTTTTGAAGTTTACTTCTTTAAAATTATTTTTATATATAAGATCGTGGTAAAAGATGATCGTGGCAAAACGGAAATTGTCACGGAAATAAAGGGCATCACCCTCTATCAATCAATTATGAACAAAATTAAATGAGGATGCTATGTATATACCCATAAATAATGGGCAGCAAATATGAATCTACTATGCGCACTCTATCAATCGATAGAGGAAGCTGATTCGCATATGATTCTGTACTGCCCATCAGATTTTAGTAAAATTTGACATTTCAAACAAAAATCTTTAGAAATTTCTAGAACTTAAAGAATGAGCGATTATAGACTGAAGAAAACAAACACGAGGCACAAACGAATGGCGATTGTATCACGATAAAATCACAAGCAAAAACTGCGGCTGAGCGACAGGCAGCGAGAATGTGGGCTTCATCGAAAAATGGAGGCCCAACAAAATTTAGACTCTGCTATTGTGAAAAGAACACCCGAGACATCGCGAGCACAACAGAATTCGAATTCCATCGCAAAGACTAATGCGGAGAGACAGCATGAATGGCAAATGAGTTCATTAGAGCCAATAATTGCATTAACACTCATCTCATTGAGCCCCGAAGAAGGTTCTCAGATTATGCAGCACCAGGCATTCATTGAGGTCCCCGAATTCCCAGCTGCTTCTCAACGAAAGATAAGGCCGCAGAAGATGTACTTGAAAATATGCCTGAAAATCTTTTCTCCGTGGAAAGAAAACAACTCGCATCAGCACAACAAAACATAGACGAAATTTGCCAAGTTTCTAATCAACCTTATAACATACGCAAGTTCTCAGACTGGCAGGTGGCAAATTTTCCAACTATTGAGATCATACAGATGGTCGCTGTGGCGTAGTGGTAGTGCGTTGGACTGCTACGCAGAGTGTCCGGGGTTCGAATCTCGGTACAGGCAAAATCAAAAAGTAGAAAAAAAGTAGTAATTTTTCTACACGGCACCACCTCTTGGCAGGCAATGGCAAATCTACAAGAGTAAAAATTGCCTATGAAAAGCTTTTCACTTCGCCGTTCGGAATCGGCATTAAACTGTAGGTCCCTTCCATTCATGTACAAATATAACAGGCATAACATTAGTGGATGCGAAAAGCTCGGCCTATGCCCTCCATGGGCTGTTGTGCCATTACAACCAGAATATTTTGATGATGATGATTTTTATAATGATTATTATAGCGCTTAGGATTACTATTATGTCCGGTAAAAATTCCTTCGGCTACCCCTTTAATATCTGCGATATACTCTGTATTTTTTACTAAACCCAACCGGAAAACCTAAAAGTCTGGCATCCCACTGAAGCACACAATTTTTTAAAATCTGTTGCATTGCTTTCTGGGCAAAATATTATTTCACTAGTCCTGTTGGTATCATTGGCGATATCAATTCATTTTCAAGACCTTTCTGCTCCGATTTTAGCCAGTTCATTTGCTTTACCATTCCCTTCAACATTGCAATGTATTCGTGTATTCGGTAAGCCTAGCCGCGTTTAGCTTGGTAAGTAGGTGTAGTAGCTATTTCGTTGAAGCGGTTTACCAACTGTTTGGGGTCTAATTATCGGATTGCCTGCCGCTTACCTGCTCACGAATTGTATTTGCATTTATAGGACCGAGGTTTCTTGTGAATATGTATTGTGTAGCTTTATCAGTGTTCAATATCGGAAGTGAGTTCGTAGGAAATAGAGTTTTCCTCTTCCCACTATGAATACATCAATGTAGAATTAAATATCGTTTCGCATAATAAATTATTAATCTATCTATAGTATTTCTTTCCATAGATTATACGTACAAATGTATGTACAAAATTATGCCAATGATTAGATTTACTTATGTAAGTCGTATTATTTGGAGGGTTGTGAATTATCAATTACAACCTTTTCCATTTCATTGAAATTCTTTTATATTTGAAAGAGAGAGATAAATTTGATGTATGTACGTTTTTCATTATAATCTTTTCGAAAAATCTTTCCACTTAAAATTAATGAAATTTTGTAGAACATGATACGGTGGCTGCTGTTGATGCCAAACAACTCACTCACACTTTGATGTACTACATATATGTAAGTATGTGGCATACAAACGCTTTGCGACGTCCCCCTCATATACATAAATGAATTTTACTGCATTTTTTTAACATTCACGTATTTTTTCTACTTCTTCTTTTCACATATTTACATACTTCTTTCTAAAGTTTGTGCTTTAGAATTTTTCTATTGCTCCAGTGTGTGCTACTCTAATTACACTATTAGGACTACTTAAATTGCAAAAACTGCAGAACGTGTCCGTCTGCTATTCTCCGGCACTTCTTTCACTGCCCTCGCAGCTACTTCTTTTTCTATGGCGTCATTTGCTATTGCGACACCCGATTTGACTTGTGCATGTAGTGCATAGTTAGAGTTGCAAAGGAAGTATCTACTACTAACCATTAGAAGTAGCTAGTAAGTATCTATAAGGATGTATGTATGTAGTAAATGAATTTATCTGCATCATCGTGCATAGTACTATATGTAATTCTGATAGTGGTTCTGGAATGGCATATTGGGCGTAAGGGTGGAGGCAGGAGAAGGACGAGTAGGTCGGACGACCCGCTCTCCACTTCCCGTTGACATTAATTTTGGTGTACCAAAAAAGTAGCAAACAAAATGAAAGGAAACTTCAGCGATATAAAAGAACACGCCCGGTTTTCTGGCTGCAAATGATTTTTTTTTGCAAATCTATTTTTCTGCTATTTTCTATTTTATTTTGTTTTATTTTATTTGTATTTGTTCATTACGGTTTTGGTTGTTTGTTGTATTTTTGCTATTTTGCTCGTCGTGTTTAGTGGTAATTTATTCAAATTGTTTAGAATAACAACCAAATAGAAGAAACAAACAAAAACAAAAAACTATAACAATAACTAGCGGATAATATTATATATACGAGTATACAAACATATACGAGTATATATACATATATTTATATAAACAGGGTGCGACATCTTTTATGTCGGTATATAAACATTGAATAATTTTAACATTTATCAATCGATTGACTTGAGCAAACATGTTTTTGAAACATCAATTCAGTACAATTTCAACCATGAATCACTTCACACCAAAACAACGCGCCGAATTGGTGACGCGGTACATTGAAAATAGTCGTTCAGTTGTGTTAAGTCGTGCATATCATCGAAAAAATCGTGGCCAACAGGCACCGTCTGACTTCACTATTCGTCGTTTGGTGTCGAATTTTGTTCAGCACAAGAAAGTGGGAGATCATCGACAAGTCATTCATCAACGCCCAAGACGTTCCAATGAACTGGTTGAAGCGGTAAGAAAGAGTGTTTCCAAGAAAAAGGATGATTTTTATTGGTTTCTGTATAAAGTGCAATTGACTCAAAGAATATTGCCGACAGACCATAGTGGTCACTGTGGCGTAGTGGTAGCACGTTGGACTGCTACGCAGAGTGTCCAACATGAGTGGATGCGGAAAGCTTGGCCTAGGCGCCCTCCATGGGCTGTTGTGCCATTAAAAGTAAGTAAGTAAAGACCATCCACGTCGCTTGGAATACGATCCTCATCCATTCTCCCTCCTTCTTCCTCCCACAATGCTCTTCATTCATAGGCCTCCCACAATGCTCTTCATTCATAGGGGTACACCCAGTATGTGTTGAATGTATTAATAAAAAAAAAAAATCTGTCGAATGGTGATTTTTGGAAGAAAAGGCCTATTTCACACTTTCTGGCACCGTTAACAAGCCAAATCCATACGAGATCCATGAAATACCATTACATGACCAAACATTACATGACTGCTTCGGCCGGCGTTAACGCCAAAACCATCATTGGGCCATTGCTCTTCCGAGAAGGCAAAACAGTCGATGGGAATCGATATCGGTGGATGTTGTTGGCTCATTATGTTTGCTCCCAAATATGTGAAGAAGGTCTGAACGGTTACTGGTTTCAAGAAGACGGTGCACAATGCCACACTGCAAATCAAACAATGCAGTTCCTGCAACGAAAACACCCTGGACGTGTGGTGTCAAAAAATGTCCAGATTTGACCTCTCCCGACTTCTTTTTGTGGGGATATTTGAAAAGCAAAGTGTGTACGTCAGCAAACTTCAGACCATTGACGAGCTCAAGGCAAACATTCGTGCCGAAATCATCGCTATACCGCCCGAGATGCTGGAAACCGCAGCAAAATGGGCACCTTTTGCTTTGGTCTATAACGGAGGCCACTTGATTAATGTTGTATTCAATAACTAGTCCAAATAAATTGTAAAGAACCAAACTAAATAAAAATGCGTCAATAGGTTGTTTTTGTTTTGTTTTAATTTTTGCAGTATGCTCATACCGACATAAAAGATGGGGCACCCTGTATATATATATATATATATGTATATATACCTGTTTGTATGTACTTATAAAAAAATGAAGTAATATAAAACTCGATACTAAATAGAAATGTACAAACTTGAACTACATTTTCACATTCTTGAGAATCAACAAAAATACTCGTAACGTAACTAATTTATTTATGCGAGTGTGTAGTAGATATGCATATGTGTGCATAAACATATGTATGTATATACGTATACATGTCAGTGTAGGTATGTGTTTGCTATTTATTTAGTAAGTATTATAATATTGATTTTTCATGCTACATTCACACTTGCTGCCACAAGGCAGAATGTATGTGAGGCAAGAAGTGCCTCCATAATTCTTACTCTTCTTTTTTTTCATTCCTTTACGTATATATATATAAGTATGTATACATACATACTTACATGTATATAATACATATAAATATGTAGTAAGTATATCTTTTTTGCACAATCCACTTTTGACAACTTATTTGCTCCAGTTTTCTTTGCCAAGCACCCAACACATACCTATCGGTGGGTAAAAGGCAACTCACACAATCACGCACACACTCACACATACAAACACAGAAACACAAAGAATAAGATGCAAGCTTTCACACACACACACAAACCACTAACATAAATTTATCTTTAAATATTAAAAAAAGCAACTGAAAGTTCACTATAATTTTTTTTCCATCGGCAGGATACTGATCCATTGTTCATGGTGGTCCTTATAAAATATAGCTACATTTTTATATTGCATACACACAGAAAGAATAAAGCTCTAGGGAGCTTGTCATTGCTTCAGGATAAACATTTAAAAAAAATGCCCTAAACGAGACTTGAAGTCGTTTCAATATTAAGAATATTACGCAGAAAAAGTAAGATAATGAAAAGTGGAAAAGTTGTAGAAAATACTAGAGTAGAGGGAGTTTAGAATTACTTAGTTAGTTGCGAATAAAAAAAAACAGGGTAAACATAATTTGGAACCACGCGGAAAATGTTGGCGTACGTGAAATTTCAGTACGCGCACTGTTAGTCCGTAGTTTTAGCTCTTGTTCTAGAGACATTCGCACCAAGAGCAAAATACACGATCTTGTTTGTTTTCCTTTCTCGGTTTTCACACTAATAAGCAATGGCATAAAAAATGGAAGAAGTGAGTCCCTTTTAGAGGTTATTGAATACTAAACAATGCAAGTACCTATTAGAACTTGAATTATTCTATACATTTATGCTATGTACCAGACGAATTCTCCACGACAGAATAATTTTTTTTTATAAAATATCTCCTCCTTTTCAGAAGTAGAGTTTACATTGAGCAAACGAATACTCCCACCTCTCTAACAACTTTCGATATCACTATAAAAGTTTTTATCCAAAAAATGAGAATGGTTGATTGAGTGCGGCATTTAAAAGTCTTCTAATTGTGAAACTGGTCAGGTTTTCGAAAAAAATGGGAACGAAATTAAATAAAACTGATTTTTTTCTAATAATATCATATAGGGGATTATGGGATAAGTTGGCATTCGGCTTTTTCACTGGGTTAATGTTGCGGTAAATAAAATTAAACAATTGTCAAAATCGACGAAACCACACGCATTTCTTAAAGCTCCTCTTAAACACGTGTTTCAAAAATCAGATATAAATACTTTTTTCCAAATTTTCAAAAGTTTGTTAGGGGACAATTTTTCAACATAAAATAATTGGATAAATAATTGGAGGCGGTCCAGACCGATCAACGATTGTAGTGCCAGCTAAGTACTTTACTTTTTTTTAACTTTTAATGGCACAATAGCCCATGGAGGGCCTAGGCCAAGCTTTTCGCATCCACTCATGTTGTGCGTGTTATATTTGTACATGAATGGAAGGGACCTACAGTTTAATACAGAAGGGGACGTCCTAATCTAAGTTGGAAAGACCAGGTGCAGGGCAACCTGCACCTGGTCTTGGCCTTATCAACTGGCGCCAGCGCGCGCATAGCAGAAGTGACTGGCGAAGCTTTGTGGAGGCGGCCAAGACCGATTATCGGTTGTAGTGCCAGCTAAGTAAGTAAGTAAGTAAGTAAGAATCGGTCTGGAAATTGTTGCTCCAATAAATCGATTGTTTCCTGCGCGTCGTGGAAACAATCGATTTCGTGATAGTGATTGCGCCGTCCTACTGAAACCACATGTCGTGCAGATCAATTCGTCCACCAGTTGAGACCACAAGAACTGCGTTATCATATTTCTGTGTAATGAATGCCATTTACAGTCACCGCATTTCCGGCATTTCCGTTGTTCCTTTGTCTAGCGTTGCATTTTTAATACTCGTAACAATCGTAGACAACAGCTGGAAAATTTCTCAGCTGCCACTTGGGCAGAAAAAACAATGGCACAAAATGTAAATCGTGCACTCTTATTGGAACACCCTATACCTATACATTTACCACTCTTCTTTTATTTATAAATAAATGGTTCCGCCTAATATATGCAGCTACGATGTTAGTTAGCGTGTGGCTACTACAAGCTATTTACCGTTTCGGTCATATTGGTCCTCAGCATCGTCGTCGCTTGAAATTGAAAATGAACTTTTTAATTTGAAATATGATTTGACCCAATTAAAGTATTATCGTAAAAATTTAAGTTGTACAATTTTTTTTGCTTTTTTTTTTGCTTTCTGCATACAAAATTTTTGCCAAAGTCGTTTCGGGTATTTTTTTTTTGTGCCATATTCGCTGTCCCCTCAGGTGGAAAGCAGTACATATTAAATATGTAGATAGGTTCTTGTGTGTGTATGCAATACGAGTATATCTGTACGTACATACTACTGTGGGCAAAAGTTAGTAAGACTTTGTTCATAATTTCAAATTTTGTTATTCATTCTTCAAATCTATTTCGTCCCCTTCAAAGTAATCCCTGCCGGCCCCAATACACTTGTGCCAACGTTTTTTCCAATTCTTGAAACAGTTGTTAAAGTCAATTTCCGGAATAGCCTTCAATGCGCTTAGCGATTCATGTTTAATGTCTTCAATTGACTCAAAACGGTGTCCACGAAGCGGTTTTCTGAGTTTAGAAAATAGCCAAAAGTCACACGGTGCTAAGTCAGGCGAATAGGGTGGTAGGGTGGTTGCGGAACGATATCAGTCGAATTTTTGGCAAAATGGTCTCGTAAAACCAATGCAGTGATTTTGGAACCAATCGTGCATTCACTCTTCTTAGGCCCAAATGATGTTTTAAAATGGTTTTCACTGATCCTTCCGATATTCCAACGATGCCAGTAAAATCTCTGACTGTTAATCGTCGATTCTCGAGCACCAATTCCTTGATTTTATTGACCAGACGTGTTGATCATCAGTTGATGTTGATGGCCGTCCTGGACGTGGTTCGTCGTCAACGCGTTCTCGACCATCTTTGAACAATTTATACCCATCAAAAACACTTGCTAGCGACATACAATTATCACCGAAGGCTTAATGCAACATTCTGAACGTTTCGGGTCCAGAAATTTGATTCCGCACACAAAATTTAATGGAACTTCTTTGTTGAATAATTTCACTCATTGTGAAAATCGCCGAATGCACTTTTTGTACTTCAGAAAGACAAGCGTATACTAAACACTAATGATTATTTTGATGTGACATTTGGCACAGATGTCACCGACAGTCATACCAACCTTAAAAAAATAATATTTTGATGAATGGGTTTCCGCGCGAAATTTAAATTAAAAAGTCTTACTACTTTTTGCCCACAGTAGTATTTACGAGTATAATAAACATAATGGGCAGGTAGATAGAAAGTCGGAGAATCAGTTGCATGTAGTGAGTATAAACTTTCATGCGCATAACTTTTCCCATGTCCAAGTCTTCTCAATCTGTGAAAGCAGAAATTTAAAATGATGAAATTAAGATAAACAAATTTGGATTAGGCTTTGAATTGAAGCTGACTTCTTTTTTTCAGTGAAATCGCTGTCGGATAGAAAACAGAAATGAGGTATTTTTGTTATATTATTTTTTCTTGAAGACTGAAATGTCATCTTCTATTATGTAAAGTGAATTTCAGAAAGAAATAATGTTTAATATTTAAGAAAAAAATTAGTGGAAAGATGTAATTTTAAGTTAAATTAAGAGAAGGACGCAATTTGCGAGAAGTTTTTAAATGGAATCGTTTTTACAAGAAATCTTTTAAGACTTTTGTTTAAGCCACCCTAATGTTCCTCTCCTTTTCTTTCCTATTCTTTTTCTATATCCTTACTTCATTTTGTTCTATTCTTTTTCTTTCTCTTTTTTCTTTTCTCGAACATTTCACACCGTTGGGTTGGGCTCTTCAATTTTTATTGTTCATTTAAAAGTTACAATTTTTCATTGCAATAAGTAGATTTTGTTAAATTTAAATACAAATTTCTTATCTCACTCTCACTTTTTTTAAGTAATTCACTTCTGAATTAATCATGGTCCTTCGATACTTGTTTATTAAATAGCTCACTCTGGAGTTAATCATGGCCCTTCGAGCCGGATTCATTAAATAACTCACCTCGGAGATAATTATGTTCCTTATGATTAACGACACCACTTCTTGGCAGGCAATGGCAAACTTACTTTACTTTACTTTTAATGGCACAACAGCCCATGGAGGGCCTAGGCCGAGCTTTTCGCATCCACTCATGTTGTGCGTGTTATATTTGTGCATGAATGGAAGGGACCAACAGTTTAATGCCGAACCCGAAAGGCGAAGTGAAAAGCTTTTCATAGCAAGTTGTCTTGTAGGTTTGCCATTGCCTGCCAAGAGGTGGCGCCGTGTAGAAAAATTATTTTTTCTACTTTTCGATTTTGCCTGTGTGCCGAGATTCGAACCCCGGACACTCTGCGTAGTAGTCCAACGCACTACCACTACGCCACAGCGACTACCACTCACCTCGGGGTTAATTATGATCCTTTGAGCCAGATTCATTAAATAACTCACTCCGGAGTTAATCAACTTTCATGAGAGATCACAACGACTATGCCTTCTTTTTATCTACCCCGTAACTTTTATTGCGGTCCTTAGAAAACTGCTTGAATTGGGACGCGGGAGCGATCAAGCAAGTCAAATCTTTTTACTAATTAGTTAATTAAAGAGAGTAATTGATTTGAGTAACAGCACATTTTTACTTCATGATTTCTGTTTTTAGGTGATAAAATATATAAAATAATCATATAAAAAGTATCCGCGGTTTTTAGTATTGGTACCCACAAATCTGGCAACACTAGTCCGATCATGTCCAATGATCAAGTGTTTGAAAGGTGGTATTTAAGACTACAGTTGTGCAATTCAAATATACAATACAAATTGTGGTCGCTGTGGCGTAGTGGTAACGTTGGACTGTTATGCAGAGTGTCCGGGGTTCGAATCTCGGCACAGGCAAAATCAAAAAGTAGAAAAAATAATTTTTCTACACGGCACCACCTCTTGGCAGGCAATGGAAAACCTACAAGAGTAAAAATTGCTATGAAAAGCTTTTCACTTTGCCGTTTGGACTCGGCATTAAACCGTAGGTCCCTTCCATTCATGTACAAATATAACACATAGCACAACATGAGTGGATGCAAAAAGCTCGGCCTAGACCCTCCATGAGCTGTGGTGCCATTAAAAGTAAGTAAAGTAAGTTGTGCAATTCGTCGCTAGTGTAAAAAGTTATATTGATTTGAAAATGAGTGAAATATCTGAAGAAATACGCACCGTGATGCTTCATTACCATAGAAAAGGTAAAAACGCTGCAAAAGGATGCCGAAAAATTGGTGGAATTTACGGTGAGGATGCTGTGAGTGAAAGTCCCCTCCGGACTCAGTAGGGGGTTACTCGATTCCGTTCCTGGTATTTCGATATCAAAGATGCACCTCGCTCTGGTCGCCCAGTCACTGAAAGAGCTGATGAAATTTCGTAACTGGTGGAGCGAGATCGACACGCAAGCTGTGTCAGAAGATAGCGGAGGCTCTAAACATCAACCACGTCACAGTTTTGTTGGTATCAACCGCGCATACTTTTTATATGACCCAATATAAAAGGATCAGTTTAAAAAAGCGCATTCTTTTAATAGAAAGGTTAGGTTATAAATCATATTTTATTTGATTCATTTGATTCATAGAATATATGAGTAGAAAGATATTAAAACCGTCTAAGTCCATTTGCGATAAGTTTCCAAACTTTTGATGCAATACACAATGACGAGTTGAAAAAAAAGAAAAGAAAAGCATTAACCTGAATTTCGCAAAATCGAATTATGATGGACTTAAACGTTTTCAATATGTATCGTCTCATATACCACAATTAGGTCTACTCACGCCAACATCACTCATTAATTCCCCAATGCCACATATTTTCAGTTTATGGTCTTGCATATAGATATATTTTTAGAGCTCAAATGACATCACCAAAGTAATATTTTTTCTAATTTCTGTTAACTGAAGCCACAGTTACTTTTTGTACATTCTATAATGCAGCGTATCGCCGAACTCAAAACTTTTAAGAACAAGAAAAACTAAGAATTTAACAAGATATTGTAAACTGAACCGTGTTTAATTGTTCCCAAAAACCTTTAAGCTAGTACTATATATGGCATTATTCACACAATGGCAATGTTTATGTGTACGAGCCTAAAAGACGGCAATGAAAAATTACACTTTCATATATGCTACATACTTTCTCTAATTGCTTGCCTAAAGGCAATTGCGCAACAATAACAATCATCAATAAAGAAAAAACTGTATAAAAAATCAATTTGATTTTGTTTTCGTTTCAAAAAAAAAGAAAAATATATAGAACCTACGCGAATTTTACGCTTGTTTAAATATACGCAGCATATAACAAATTATAATGTTCTACTCGTACTTTTGCAGACGAAGCCCAAGCAAAAAATCTATGAATTTATTTACTAGTGAATCGATTTCAAACAAACACCACTCAGTTCTGGCAACACTGTAAGAACGCGAGGAGGAAAGATAATGAGAAAGAGAGAAGGAGTGGAAGAGAGAGAGAGAGAGAGAGAAAGAGAGAATGAGCATAATAAAATCTCTCAACTATAAATGAAATTTACTTTTGTTGCACTGCAGGCGAAAATGTCAAATGGCGAAAATGCCGCTGACGTCAACGACGACAACATCAACGCTGGCAATGTTGTCTGCCTCTGTATTTCTGTTTTTAGTGCGCTGCTGGAGCATCGTCGCCCTGAGGTATGCAACGAGTGTGGGCGATGGATACAAACAGAAAGGGAAGAAAAACGAGCTGTAGATTTATTGATGAAAGGTCAAAAGGCATGAAGTGAAGTACATAGTAGTAAATGTAGCAGGAGCAATTACATCGCTAAGGCTCAGGGGGAGGCTGAGGCGGTGGAAGCTGGCTGATGAGAAGGAGCTGACATTATCGTTAGGCAATAACGAAAGGGGAAACGGGACGCGTTTCTAAAGTATGAATTCTAAATAATTTCTTTTAGCAATATCAATAAAACTAATGAGAATTTGAAATCATTGCAACGAATTATGATTTAAATTTTATTCTGACAGTCGGAGAGTTTTCTTTTATGGAGCAATGAATTAAATTTTTCTTTTTTTTTTCAATTACTACGCTACTAAATTCATTGTCATACCGTACCCGCTAGGAAGTAAACACTCATGGCCATACAAAATATTATATAAAAATATTTACGTATCTACATGGCAATTTTTTGACATACATACATGCACACAAACTAGTCAAGTACAACAAAATAAAATGCGAAAATAAGTAACAGCGACAACCAATGGCAATTGCAACAATACGAGTAACAACAATAAAGTTTTCATGAAACATAATTAGGTCAGTATGCAAATAAATTGAATGCACACGCACACACAGACACACACACACATACATCGTAGGTACATGCATAGATAAAATACTCACATACCTACAAAGAAAACGTAAATATGTATGTATCTAAGCGCACAGAAGACCTCCTAAGCATCGTATCTGAATTAGATGGAAAAGGGTGGAAGAGACACCGAGAGAGCCGCAAAGAACACATGATAAATGCATATGATGAGCATGCTGATCATGATGACGATTATGATGATGCTGATAATGTCGATGATTAATGCCAGCCAGTAGACAAATGTGTGCAACACACACACACACACACATACACTCCCTAGAAAGATGAATGTGGACTGCCTAAAATGGATGATGGTAGATAATGTTGATGATGACTATGCTGATGATGACGCTGCTAGACGATATATCAATGCCAGCCATCATCGTTGCTTCAGCGATGAGCACAAGAAATTCATAGCGACATACATATCATGCATGGACCAGAGAAATGTTGTGCATTGCCCACAAACGTGCAAAACTTAGAAGAGAAACAGAAAAACAATTACTACAACAACCGCGGTAAGATGAGGAAGTGTAGCGTAAATGAATGCGAGTATAAAATAAAGTATGCATTTCCGAAAATATGTACGTATGTTGACAATGCGCGCTAGTTCAGGAAAATAAGTAGTTATTATATGTAGAAATGCTAATGAAGGTGAGGGAGGAAAAGTGCAACACAGATAATAAAAAAATTAATATTAAAGTGGAAAAAGGAAGGATAAAAGTTTTCAAAAACTCGCTGAATTTCCAATTTGAATGAATGGTTCAAGTTAAATTCTCATTTCTTAATTAAAAACAGTTATTACTTGCTTACTAACTTAGTTGGCACTATCACCGAGGCTCGGTCTTGGCTGCCTCGATAAAGCCAGTCACCTTTACTACTTATGTGGTCGCTGTAGCGTAGTGGTAGTGTGTTGGACTGTTACGCAGAGTGTTCGCGGTTCGAATATCGGCACAGGCAAAATCAGAAAGTAGAAAGGACAATTTTTCTACACTTCGCCACCTCTTGGCAGGCAATGGTAAACCTACAAGAGGAAAAATTGCCTATGAAAAGCTTTTCACTTCGCCGTTCGGATTCGGCATTAAACTGTAAGTCGCTTCCCTACTTTTCTTTTAATGGGACCTACAAGAGTAGGTCCCTTCCACCCATGCACAAATATAACACGCACAACATGAATGGATACGAAAGAAGTCACCTTTACTATGCGCGCGCTAGCGCCAGTTGATAAGGACAAATGCAGTCAGGTCCCCCTGTACCTGGCCTTTCCAACGAAGATTAAGACATCCTCTTCTGTGTGTTCCTCCAGTGTGTGTTGGCCCTTCTAGCCGGAGTGCCTTTTTCCATTCGCTCAACATGATCCAGTCGGCGAAGCCGCTGGATTTATATGCGCTTGACTATGTCAGTGTCGGCGTACAGCTCATACAGCTCATGGTTAAATCTTATTCGATACGTGGCCTTTGTCTGTGTTAGAGGCAGTCTTTTACCAATTCTAGTTCCCTTAATCATTAGAATACCCACCTATTCGGTGAGTTCGCCACTATTTGAGTTTCAATATACAAAAAGCACACTATGGTATATTTCACAGTTTCTATTGGATGTGAAGAAGGCCGAGAACGTGACCTACGAGTGCAGGATAGTTCCTCAAGCACTCAGTTTATATTAGTCTTCATTGCTTTTTGTTTGTTTTGAAGTCTACACTTTGTCAAGAATTCTTCAATTGATTTGTAACTCCTGCTGCTTTTGAAACAACCTCTTCCTTCACATCACATCACATATTTCTCCAACTGACTATCAATTGCTTTTTGAACATTGATTTCAGTTCGAGCAGAATATCACTTCTTTTTTTTTTGATGTATTAAGATTGCAATTCGTTTCAACCCTTCAAAGTACTTATTTATTTCATTGACGTGTGCCATTTTCGCTTTTACTGCGATAATTATCGTATGTGGTTGTTTTCCTTTGAGCTGATTAATAATAACAAATTCCAAACTGTATGTTTGCATCTTGCTTTCTGATTATGACTCTTGCCTCTCACTTTTGGCTTCTTTTCATTTGCGTTAGGCCTTGTGTTTCTTCTTCCGGTTTAGTGCGGATTTACTTTTATTAAGCTGGTAGTCAACTTTGAGGCTGGGTTTCTTTATCCTGCTTACTCATTGACTGCATTTTCTTTATCATGCGCCATGATTGTGATTGCTATTTCTTCATTTTCTAAAGCTTTAGCCATACTGTTTCCAAGCACTAGGGGAAGTATCTCTCTTACCCTAACTAAACTACCTTTTCTCATTGTTGCACTAGCTTAAGACCTAATAAACTTCCTTAAAATGCTATTCAAACATAATTAAGCAATTTTATAATATCAAAATTGAGAATGTTTTTAATTAAATTTTAAATTACACTTGCAAACTAACTACCACCCTCCCTACCTGCGTCTGTATCCATGCTGAAACAAATAGCTAACCTATTTATGTAGATCAGTGTATTAAATTAATAAAACCACATACAAACATTTAAAAAAATATATAAATTATACAGCGCCTGCAATGGAGCAAAAGTTTTCAACACAGTAGTTGCAGATCTAATTTAAGGGTTGTGATTTTACGCTTGCTCCACTTTGCAATGTACATAACTACACACATACAATGTTAATGAATGTGTGGATTTGTTTTTGGAATGCGGATTTATTTATACGGTCAAAATGCTTATACAAGGTGCCGCAATAGTAATGAACCTTTTGTTGTTTTCTTATTTGCGCTAGCTATCCAGGGACACTCTTAGGCCAGAACGGCACATTGTGATGCCACATGGATGGACTTACAGTTTAAAGCCGAACAGCTAGGTGGCAATTTATTATCACTTGGTGGTTTTGCCATTGCCTGCTAAGAAGTGTACTACTGTGGGCCAAAAGCAGTAAGACTTTTTAATTTATATTTCGCGCGGAAACACATTCATCAAAATATTACTTTTTTAAGGTTGGTATGACTGTCGGTGACATCTGTGCCAAATGTCACATCAAAATAATCATTAGTGTTTAGTATACGCTTGTCTTTCTGAAGTGCAAAAAGTGCATTCGGCGATTTTCACAATGAGTGAAATTATTCAACAAAGAAGTTCCATTAAATTTTGTGTGCGGAATCAAATTTCTGGTGCCGAAACGTTCAGAATGTTGCAAAATGCCTTCGGTGATAATTGTATGTCGCGAGCAAGTGTTTTTGATTGGTACAAATTGTTCAAAGATCGTCGAGAACGCGTTGACGACGAACCACGTCCAGGACGGCCATCAACATCAACTGATGATCAACACGTCAATAAAATCAAGGAATTGGTGCTCGAGAATCGAGAATCGACGATTAACAGTCAGAGACGTAAGGTCGTTGGAATATCGTTGGAATATCGGAAGGATCAGTGAAAACCATTTTAAAACATCGTTTGGGCCTAAGAAGAGTGAATGCACGAAAATCACTAAATTTTATGGAAAATCAGCGTCGCGTTGACGTCTGTGAAACAATGCTTTCCGACTACCAAGATGTCATGAAACGTATTATAACTGGCGATGAGACTTGGATCTATGCTTACGACCCGGAAACAGACGATCAATCGGCCAAAGGTGAGCCGAAACCGAAAAAACCCCGTCAAAGCAGGTCAAAAATCAAGGTCATGTTGACAGTTTTCTTCGATTATCGAGGTGTGGTGCACTCCGAATTCCTTCCGACCAGCCAAACTGTCAACAAGGAATACTATTTGAGTGTAATGCGTCGTTTGCGTGAAGGGATTCGAAAAAAAGGCCGGAATTATGGAAAGACAACTCATGGTTTTTGCATCACGATAATGCGCCGGCTCACACTGCATTGGTTTTACGAGACCATTTTGCCAAAAATTCGACTGATATCGTTCTCGTTCCGCAACCACCCTATTCGCCTGACTTAGCACCGTGTGACTTTTGGCTATTTTCTAAACTAAAAAAACCGCTTCGTGGACACCGTTTTGAGTCAATTGAAGACATTAAACATGAATCGCTAAGCGCATTCATTGAAGGCTATTCCGGAAATTGATTTTAACAACTGTTTCGAGAATTGGAAAAAACGTTGGCACAAGTGTATTGGGAGGCCGGGGGGGATTACTTTGAAGGGGACGAAATAGATTTGGAAGAATGAATAAAAAAATTTGAAATTATGGACAAAGTCTTACTACTTTTTGCCCACAGTTGTACTTGTACACTTTCTTATAATTATCATTCACTTTATATTGTGTGAAAATGGAAGAAGTTTTCTTACTGAGAGGGAAATCGAACGTCCAATCTCACCAGTGAAAGTGTAGTGCTTTACCCCCTAAACTATAGGGGTCGTCAATCATCCTATTGAAATAAGCTCTTATTTTTGCAAGAAGCATCATCTGCCATCGTGACTTTGACATTTATGAAGAAGACAGCTGTAAAATTCACGCCAACAAGCCATGGAAAATTATACTCCTGAAGAACGCGGTATAATTGTGGTTGTGATTTTGAGCAATAATCGATCAGTGGTTTTAACACTAGTAAACTGCGGTGTTTAGCCGCTGGGTCTATTGAAGACTGGCTCAACACGGCACACTCCTTAGTAGTCGTTCTGCCAAAAATATCGCTGCAATCGATAAAAGTGTCCAAAATAACTCTAAACAACATTAGCCAGACGATTGGTCACGTAATGGAGCATCAGTTAAACGTCTCTATAGAAAATATATGAAGATTTGTTCCGGCATAAAGTGAAAAAAGTGTTAAGTATCCACTAGTACTGGCTGTGGACCAATAAAAATTGTGACTATTAGAGACTATGTGATTCCAGCAGGACGATGCGACTGAACACACAGAATGAGTAAAAATAGATATTATGCGCGCTCGATTTGACTGGTCCAGACTTCTTTTGTTTGGGGTTATTTGAAGTTTCGCAAATGTGTGAACTAATGGCGCAACAGTGCATGCAGGGCTTAATTCAAACTTTACGCAAATGAAACACAAGCCCTTGACTGCCCTCAAAGAGAACATTGACGAATAAATCGGCTGTAGTATTAAGAAAAGTGATGGAAAATGTTTTATTATGCAAACGCAAACATTATTCGCATACAGCCTTAGGAATTCGGTGATTACTTTTGCGCCACCTTGTATAATCTAAAATTATGAAACATACTACAAAGGCAGTATTGTGAAAAATACCGCACTAAATCAACCCGTACTAAATCTACCGCTATTTACATTTCCCATGGGAATACACACACGTGTACTTATTAATCCTCATTTTCGGTATGATTTAATTATAAACTGTGGCAAGGGCAGTTTGGTCAATCTGCCTGCTTGATGCCTTGAGAGTATGTGTTTACTGGATGAGAATTGAAATGTGGAGAGATAAAAGAAAATGCAGCTGATGAGTGTCTAATACTTTTGAAGTGTATACTTAAAATACAATTGGATTCGAAAGTAATGTGGGGTGTTCGCAAGGTGTCTTATACTCACACAGTATCGTATTCTCTCAAACGATAAAAGAAGACACCTTGTGAACACGGCAATGGTATCTCAACACCATCAGCAACAATTATGTATTTATGTATATAAAAGGGGCCACATCGAGCCAAAAGCAACTGCATTAAGATAAGAAAATGGAAATATTTACATCGGTTGCACACTAGATGAGCCCTTTGAAAAAATACTCCGACAAGAACAGGAAACCCAATGGAATCACAAAACACTCGTCCGAAAGCTTTCTGAGATAGAAATGTTTCAATTAAGTCATGGAGCGATTCTGAAACACTAGCTCAAAGTAGAGCAAGACGTAGATCACCATGGTAGATAAATAAGGCATTGCGTCTGTTAAAAACTACAGATAATATACAGTTTCATTGCATATAGCAAACTACCAGATACCTAACCCAACGCAGACTACCTGATTCCTAATCTGAACTTCCCAATAGACTTCTACACATTCTCATCAATGGATTGAAGAAGATTCAGTAAAGATCTCTTCACTGATGTAGCAAAAATCCACTGCATGGTTATTGATGGAGTATAGTTAAGTTTCTGCTGGAATTTTCCAGGCCGAACTCAGAAGTCATAAGCTTACTATAGGCTTCACCAGGTATACAGCACATACTTAGAAACATTGAAGAGAATGAAAGGTTCGATGAATTAGTAAAAAGAGGGTCCATTAGTTAGGCATATGTAGGTCAGACGCAATTAGTAAAAATTCTTTGAAGCATATAACTCCTCATATTTGGACAAATGCCGAAAACAGATAGGAAAAACATTCCAATCGCTCGGTAACAAGAGGGACATGGTCAAAAATTGATCTGAAATGCTAAGTGATGCTGAAGCGTTAATTGTACTCGTAAAAAGGAGTAAAAGGAGTAATATCCATGACAACTATTTACCTACCTTGAGGGTTAATTCATAATGAAATTGGGATTTAAAACTTCTTGGAATTATTACAATTTTAAAAACTTACCTTTTACTTAAGTCAGCTTCTCGAAAGTTTTTCAAGAGTTCAACTTATTTAGTATATAATATTTTGTTTTTTGCTTTTGTTTTTGTTTTTTTCTGTTTGTTCTTTGTAGTTTTAAGTTATTTATTTTCTATGTTTGTTTTGTATCTGAGGATTGTTTTTTCCTTTTCCTCTGTCTTTGGGGGTATTTTCACTTTTAATATCACTTGCTACACAATGCGGAAAAGTTATTGTTTTTGTTTGTTTGTTTCAAAAAGTATTTGCATATAATCTTTTATTCTTAGTTTATCATTTAAATGACATAACAATGAAATGTTGTTGCAAATTGTCGAAAGTATATATTTTTATATACCATATGCGTTGTTGTTGATTTATTTTTAATTAGTTTGAAATGAAGAATGAAGTGCGGAACCTTTTTTGCTTTTTATTGTGTTTTTTGTTTTGTATATTGTAATTGTTTGTTTCTTTGTTTGTTTGTTTGTTGGTTTTTTAATGCTTATTTAAAATTTAATTTTAAAACGTTTTATACTTTTTCTTTATTTATTTATTCTGCACTGCTTCAAATTTCAAGAGCTTCAATTTCCGGCGGTGGGTTTCTATTTATTTTCAACTGTATCCCTTTTTGCTTTTATTTACTAAAGCTCGATACAATTTTCGTGGGGCGTGGCGCTAATAAGGAATAAAGTAGTGAGTTTCAGGATTAGTTTAGTTTATTTATTGTTTTTTTATAAGTATTTATTTATTTTATTTAATTTATTTTTAATCTATTTTCAGTGCACACATACATACACACTTGCCCTATGCGCAACCATACACGTGCACAACACCGACGCTCTATTGAGTTTTAGTTGGATGTGTGTGTGTGTGTGCGTGTGTGTGTGTGTGTACGTAATTTTGTAAAATCAGCTGTTGTTGTTTTTTCTTTTTGCTCTACTGCTGCTGTGTTTCTTATGTCATTGCAACAACAACATTAATAATAAATGCAAAAATGCTTTTAAATGACGATTGTCATAAATGCGAAATATGTTTGCGAAATATTTTTAAAGAAATACTTTTTTGCATATACTATTTCGTACTGAATTAGAGCGTAAATTGTACTTGAGAAATGTAAATAATGATATTTCTGTTTTATAGGTATTTCTTTTTGCTTCCAATTAATTAAATATTAGTTTGTGTTTGTTTTGGTTTTTTTTGTTTTGTTTGTTTTCTGCTTCACGGGCTAAAATGAAATTGAGAAATTGAAAAAAATTATCGATGAGATTGTGTTATAAAAGTAGAAAAGTACAAAACTTTTGTGTCAGTTGTTGTAATTTTAGTTGGTTTCGTTTTTGTTTTTGTTTTTTTTGTAACTAATTTTATATAATTTCTAGTATAATTTTCATGGTATTTACAGCTGCAATCTTTGTGTTCTTTTTTTATCTCATTGCAGTTTTTCTTATCTCTTTGCAGTTTTTTCCTTCTTGTGTTTTTGTAGTTCACATAGTTCTACTTTAGTTTACTTTTTCGTAGTTTATATGCCACGCACAAAAACGGCACACTGTACTACATTTGATGCATTGCCGCCGTAGTAAAAGTGTGAATAATTCTGTAGTAGAAAATAAACGAAATGCTCTGAAATGCTCTTTAAAAATAATTTTCGCAATAATTGAAATTAATTCCAGCTTTCAATTAATATTAGTTTTATTAGTTTGAAACTCAATTATAATTAAAAATTATTATTTTTTCTATATATTTTCTTGTTTTTAGTTAGATTTATTATTTTTTGTTATTGTTGTGTCAGAATTTCGATTTTATGTTCTTTTTTATTAGTACTATTATTTACCGTAACCGTAACGTGCTGTTGACGTTTTCGTATTGAATTGTTTTTTTAGAATGTCGACCAAAGCTTTTGTCGTGTGTGTGTGTGTGCGCCTCACGAATTCGTTCTCAATTTGCCATTTTGCATTCTTTGTCGTGCCATCGCACCGGCCGCGCACAATAAAGGCTGCTTCGTATTTATTTTCGTTAGTAGGTTTCATTATGTAGGTTCGTTCGTCTTCTTGCTCTCATTCTCTCCTTTGGTGCTTGTGGCTCCCACAACGCCATATTAATTTCTCGCTCTTTAATTTTTGGATGATGTTGTTATTGCAGTTGCTGCTGTTCTTTCCGCTGATGACGTCTGACATTTAAAATACCAGAAAAAAATTATTTCTTTTTCCGAAATTTTGTTGTCTTCTTCACCTTAGTTTTCCCATCACTTTTGCACCACAATAACACCTGCTGTTTTTCTGTTGTTGTATTTTTCTATCGTTTGCAAAAGTTTTCATTGATGTTATTTGTGTGTTTCAGATTTCTTCTCTATCACACGAGCTCTTTCCTTACCCAATGGCCTGTTGTTGTGGCATCTCTGTGTGTAGTGAATGCTTTCTATGTGGCTGTTTAAACTGGCGCAATCATGAAAGATATCGCAAAAAAAAAACATATTCTCAAGTCGAAAGCAGCTGGTTACGAAATAAGGAACTGTTTTTAATGAGGCAATACTAATTTGGTTTTTGCTTGGATTCCAGAATTTAAATATTTTACGTTAAGCCCTGCTTAGAATTCAGAATGTTACGCTGGATTCTAGAATGGGGGTGATTACCATATAACAATTTGTGCAAATTATTCGAAAACTCGTACTTATTCGTACTCTAAACCAAAGCCATGGAGAGTTAATATGGTTTCCAGACTCCTTATTTTTGAAATATTCACATAAGGCTTAGTCTTCAGTCTTTATGTTTACATTTGAATTCATTTTGGGCATCTACCCGATTTCTCAGACAGAACTTTTCGAAAATTCGTCAAAAATCTTTTTATAAACTTTCCCCAAAAGTAATCAATGTTTAATATTTCTAGATTCTGCCTATCAAATTTGACTAAAAATTATTAGGTCTCACCTTGCTAAAAGGCCAGGTAAAGGTGACATGATTTTTTGAAAGTTGTTTTGAAAATCTTCCAAAAATGGTAAATTTAATTTTAGCCTTCAACTTTTTTCAGAGGCTATAGGTGAAAACACCTGTTTTCTACAAAAAACATGCTCTTGTAAAAATTATATAAAAAAAAATGTAGCTTGTTAGTTATTTGATATGATTGATTAAATTTTTCATTTGTAGAGGATTTGCCAAAAGAGATCACGAATGTTGGGTGACTTTCTTCCCCTACGTGTGGTTTAATTCCTTGAATTGGCCGATAACTTCTCGATATCTTTCTTAATGGTTAAATCACGTGTCAACGTAACCATTTCTTTCAAAAAGAGTTGTCAGTATGAGTTAGCATCCTTTATACATAGGACTTATCTAGAGCAGATGAAACTTGAAGTTAAAATATCTTTTCTACTTGATGCCAAGAGGCCATTTCGGCGGTGGTCTAGTGAATGAGTTCTAGGCTAGAGTTTATCTTTCAGCTAATTCAACATCCGTCGATATTCTCGGCTTGATAAATTTGTAACCGTAGCCTTAAACATTCGATATCTCAATGTAATCAATCGCATGTGTAAAAGCATTTCTGCTTATTAAACAGATATTTTAGGTTAACGCGCATATGAATATTGAATAAAAATTTAAGTTTTAATAACGATAAATCCATTTAAATAGTACTTAGATATTTAACACAAGAAATTCTACACATTCACTGATGATACTAGCAACGCCCAAAAGTATGCTGCTATAACATTCAAGTACACAGTTGGCACATACACTTACGAAACAAATGAAATTCTCTCAAATATTTATCAGAGTCAAAGCCAGCGGAAATGAAAACAAAAGAAAAGATATTTAACTGAAATTTTTCATTTAAAATAATGTTGCGCTCAAAAGGACCTGCATTAATAAATTCTAATTTGCGTAGTGAATACACACATGCATTCATACAATTATAAATATACATATTTATATTCCCGGAGAGGTAAATCGTGCACTTGGAACATAAAAGCATATATGATTTGCTAAAGTAACGCAGTAAAAACAACGCTATTAAAAGTACGCACGCATTTCCACACACATACACACTCGGTAACATGCATATGTACTTGATATATAGAAACCGAGAGCATTTACTAGGTCAGTTCCAGCGCCCTTTATATACTTCCAGCTAAAAAGAATTTCGTTGTACTTCTTACCGTGGACCGAAATAGGTGCAGCAATAGCAAAATAGCAGCAACAGCCAATGCAACAACAAATAAGCATGCACACACAACAGATACAATTAAAGGGGAAGTAAGTAAGTAGCAGTAGAATTCCGTATTTACAGCACTACAGGGTGTATACATACATGTAATATTCATTGTGCATTTAATTGAAATTAAATGCATATATGTACGTACACAAACATATACATAAACACATACGTACTTACATTCGTTTACATCGTAACACATCCATACATACATATATGTATGTACATACACGTAAGCTTGTAGCATGAGATAGATACGTGAACGCATAAAACTCCGTGGCATCATTCGAAAATGGAGCAGGAATCTGCTGCAACTACAACAAAGAAAATGAGGACATAACAATTTGCATCTTTTCACACAAACACTTGCATACATACACGTACATATGCGCATACATACACATACACATACACACACACACACACACACATACAATCTACAGTGAGAATAATAAAATAATACTAACAACAACTATGCTAGTAGTAATAGTAACTACAGTAAATAACACCTCCATATACTTGCTATAATTTGCTAAAGCCCCAACATCAAATTTGTCAAAATCGAGTTTTTTGATGGATTATGATGAGGCGTATCCATCCGCATGTCAG
The DNA here is from genome assembly GCA_958295655.1 of Palloptera scutellata. Lineage (NCBI taxonomy): Eukaryota > Metazoa > Arthropoda > Insecta > Diptera > Pallopteridae > Palloptera > Palloptera scutellata. Next base: position 114,313,587 of record OY282449.1, on the reverse strand, counting down.
CCAAATATTTCGAAGCCATACACCGAAAACTTACATCTTTTTTCTTTAACTTTAAGTAATCATTTTTTGAAAACAATATTGAAAATATTAAAGTTTAAAAATGTTTTTTGATTCTTCTGTTAAATTTGAAATATGCTCGCTAGGGCTGTAGCACTTTAATGTAGCGAGTGCATATATGTAAACACGAGCAATTGAACGAACTACTGACACAGAAGAACGAGAAACCTATCGGAAACCTACTCGTACAGTGTGCATTTTTGTTGTTATCATTTCAATTCAGCAACCAACGGAATACTTCAAAATACAGTGATAGATAGAGGAAGAGAGAATGAATAGTGTGCTCCATGCTTAACGAGAGCAGAAGCACAGAGCTCGGCATTTTCAGTACTCAATCTCAATCAAATTTCTTTTCATTTGTACTATTGCTGCCGGACGAAACAACAACTAACTGCACTGCAACTCGTTGTAATTGCTGCTGCTGTTGCTGCTACATCCGCTGTTGCTCATGTTGGTGTCAGCAAGCGCTCCCTGTAATTTTAAGTAACACACTCGCGGCTACATTCAACGAACTTTCATTTACGGCACACTGCTTTTTTTTAATATGCTTTACTTGTAAAAGCTTTCATGTACACAAGTTTAGCTCGCGTGGTGGTGTCTCTTCTTGACTACCAACAATGAGCACCGACATTATTATGCTTGAAAATGGAATGAAGAAAGTTTAACTCTTTTTTTATCCTTACTTGTTAACTTTTTTTTTACTACTGCCACCTGAGTCAGGGTTTTTTTATATGTTAAGCTCAATATAAGGAAGCTGCTCTCCCCAAAACAGTTGCCGAGGAATTGAATAATTTAATTGTTTTTATTTTCCGATTCGAACTACGGTTTATTCTATGAAGAAGTAGAAGACATCAAATTAAAAGAATTTAAATAAATTCAAAATGGGTTGTGAAATGCAAATGACTTGCGAAATATTTGCATTCCCAATGGTCGTATTTGTTTTGTATTGTAATATTACAGTCCACCAAAGAGCGAGGAGCACGAGTCCATTGTACTCCGTTCCGAAGAAGAAACCCTTTTGCGAATCTGCATAGCTTAAACAAATCAAGGTTGACTAAGTATTCCGTCTTCAATCTGTCTTCAAATCTCGTCCGAGAGAAGGCAGGAGATTCGTAGATGAAATGCGCTGCAATTTCACCATTTTCTAAACGTGCATGACATAAGCTCTACTCCGTGATGACAATTTCACTGAGAAAATCGTTGATTGTTGTGACAAAGCCTGTGACAAGCCCTACAAAGGATCTCAAGCCACACCTTCGCAGGCTTAACATATACTTACTTAGATCTGTCTTGCCCAGGTCAGGGGGGTCTATAAAAAGTTTCCACTGTCGGCAGGATTCCAGCCTCCGCCTGGAATGGTCGCAGTGTGATGGTCGTACTTACTACTTACATCATTGTTACTTCAACCGATCTTAGATCGTCTTAGACGTTTCTATAAAGTTTCGCCAGTCGTCTCTGATTGTTGTTGAATGCTCGATGTTGTTGAATTCGAGATATTGAAAATCGTTGATAACTTGATCACGATATCATCAGCGAGTGGAATTGTTTTCTTCAACATAAGATTGTAGTAGTGGAACGATAGAGAATCGATATTAAATGACGTGTACAAGTCAGTCTAAAATGACTGTGCATAGTTAGCAACGGCATATGCCATTTCAGAAAGACGAATGACGAATGACGAATGGGATGCCAAAACCAAAGTTTGGGGAGTACAAGTGAAATCAAACCATGCTGTCGAAGTCAGCAATCATCTAAACGATGATTGGGCGGTAGGTGTCACTCTAGAATCATTTTCAAGATTAAGCGTAAGATAAATATCTGGTCAATGGTGGACTAATAAGGCGTGAAGCCACACTCATAAGCTATTACTAGCTTGTGGTAATGAACTTTAGTGATTTACAGGATACGATTCATTGAAACTAATATGCGATATCGCCATTAAGAACTACAAGAAATATTTTCTTCATAACCTTGAAATACTCTGGAAATCTGTCATCATCACTCAACATCCTTCGAATCTTTGGGTCTCTCTTCGAACTTAGAATTGTAGGACAGTTACTTGCACCCTTGCATAACAGTATATCGGCAAGCCATATTTAATACATTGAAAGAGTGTCTGTTTGCCCATTTTTGCTTAGGCTCGTAAAGTCTAGAGCAGGAAACGAACGATATGTACGAGTATGGTACTATACATGAATATTTATGTAATTCATTCACCAGCGATTTATTCATACAACCTACTTCAATAAAAATTCGTTTATTTTTCCACATGTCAAAGACAGGACATATGCAAGTCAGAAAAACAACATATTTATATCTTACAAGCAATCAAAACATCAACAGTAACAACATAACAATTTTCTATTGTGGCTTAAGGATATGCAAGTACATACATAGATACACACTCGTATATAAATGTTTTGGTCGATATCACAACAGCATCATCATCATCTGAACAGCACACAGAATTATCAGAGTGCCCACTGTAATTTTGTTGCTTTGCGTGACAACATGTCTACCGAAAAAGGCCAACCACCCATCCACCCAACAAATAACAGTAACAGTGGCAACATACAAATTGCATGCAGGGAGAGGATGTAGAATATTAAAGCTCTCTCTCTCTCTCTCTTTCCCTCTTGCTCTCGAACTATATAAAGATAAAGAAATGGCGGAAATTTCATTGTAAAGCACTCGTGATGAATATAAATATTTAACATTTCAAGGCAACTTGCACTTACAGTATCACAATAATATTGACTGTGGACTGCAGCCGCTGTCGAACAAAGTAAATTCACTGACGCTCACTCTATGTTTTTGTTTATTGTATGTAGTTAGAATCTCTCTCTCTCTCTCTCTTGATTTCACTTAATGCGCTTTTTACTTTCTTTACTCTCTCCAATATATGTTGTCCTGTTAAAAGCTTTAGCGTTTAACCTAACATAGCAGAGCGTATGACGTCAAATACACAAATTCACCTCTCGTGTTCGTTCATTTTGCTATTGTGACGTCAGAGACCGCACGTCAAATTGCACGACGATATTGTCTTTGTACTATTCTGCTACTGCTGCTATTGTGGTATAATCCAAAAATAGGTCTAAACTTGGCACCGCACTTAAATTGTTTTTTTCTCACCCGCAACCCTCGTATACAAATCATTTATATTATTTTCATGTGCATGTGCGTGAATATTTATGGAAAACTGATGATGGAAGCGAAAATAATAAAAAAATGAAAGCAAAAAAAAACAATTCATTACAGCCTGCGTTAGCGTTAGCAGAGAAAATATAAATTCCCAGCAATTTTATTTATTTTTCATTACGTATTCGAGTTCAAAACTTTTTCTGTATAGCCAGAGGGAGCAGAAAAGTAATGGAAGATTCCGCATGCACACGCAAGATAAACACTTAAACTGAAACACATTAATTAATCTTTTAATTAAAAATTAAGATATTTCTTGTAGTAGCTTAATTCATTTTAAGTGGAGCATTGCGCAGGCTTAAGTACCCTAAAGGTAAGGCAAAATGAAGGATGTTTGCGTTCAAAAACTCATTTTGGAACAAAATTATTTTAAAAACTTTTAAGATCAATTATTTACAAATAATATTAAGAGATTGTATAAACGTGGTCGCTGTGGCGTAGTGTGGCTACGCAGACTGTCCGGGGTTCGAATCTCGGCACAGGCAAAATCAAAAAGTACAAAAAAATAATTTTTCTACACGGCACCACCTCTTGGCAAGCAATGGCAAACCAACAAGAGTAAAAATTGCCATGTAAAGCTTTTCACTTCGCCTTTCGGATTCGGCATTAAACTGTAGGTCCCTTCCATTCATGTACAAATATAAAACGCACAACATGAGTGGATGCGAAAAAGTTCGGCCTAGGCCCTCCATGGGCTGTTGTGCCACTAAAAGTAAAGTAAGTAAGATTGTATAAACCACAAATAAGCACCTCAGGTGGTTTTTCTTTCTAGTGTCGACTTCATTGCGACTTTTTTCGGTTTTTTGACTATAACTTATGAACGGTAAAGAATTTCTACTTACTGTCAGCAGCAGAGTTGTAGCTAATCTCATTACGCACATCTTTCCAATACATAAAATATCGTGAAAAAACTTCTAAAAGATGATTTCGTATCTAGAGTCGAATTGAGTACGCCTTTTTTCGATTTTCCGACTATAACTTATGAACGGTAAAGAATTTCTACTTACTGTCTGCAGCAGCGTTGTAGCTAATATCATTACTCGCATCTTTATTGCACATAAAATATCGAGAAAACACTTCTAGAGGTTGTTTTTGTTTCTAGACTCGAATTAAGTACGACTTTTTTCGGATCTTGGACTATAACTTATAAACGGTAAGTCATTTTTACTTACCGTCTGCAGCTGTTTTTTAAGGGATAATATCAGCTGCAACTATGCTGAAGATAGTAAGTAGAAATTCCTTACCGGTTATAAGTTATTGTCGAAAAACCGAAAAAAGGCGTACTCATTTCGACTCTAGAAACGAAAACATCTTCTAGAAGCGTTTTCACGATATTTTATGTATCGCAAAGATGTGCGTAATAATATTAGCTACAACGCTGCTGCAGACAGTAAGTAGAAATTCCTTACCGTTTATAAGTTATAGTCGGAAAACCGAAAAAAGTCGTACTCAATTCGACTCTAGACACGAAATCATCTTTTAGAAGTGTTTTCACGATATTTTATGTATTACAGAGATGTGCGTAATGTTATTAGCTACGTCCACCAGAATTTAAAAAATATTCAATTATGTTCTCTTTTTCTTCATTGTTACTCTGTGGAAAAATTTTATTCTTGTTTATTTATGGTTGCTGAACTAATCTCAAAATAATGTTGTTTTTCGATACTTGATTTAACCGTTCAAATTATCTTAGAAAAATTATTCAGTGGATTCGTAGATGCTTCAATAGTTTCCAAAAGTGTAAACTTATCAAAATTTGTATGAAATTTAACAGTTTGTTTACGTATTTACTTAGTTTACAAGAATAAACCTTCTATCAAACATCAATCCGACTATTATATTTTAATATTATTTTAATTCTGATGATAGAGAGATGAGAGGCAGGGCACCAGCTTTCATCGTTCACTGAAAGACTAGCTACTTACTTATGTAATTTCATATGTATGTATGTAATTGCTAACAAAACGGAACACAAAACATTGAAGTGTTGATTTCACACTCGAAAGCTTAATTTTTTAATTTTTGCAGCTGTTACTGATCTGTTTTCAACATACATATGGATCTATGTATGTAGATAGTTATGTACATCATGTCAAGGATTTTTGGTATATCTTTTCAGCGAAAGTGTAAAGTGCATTTCAAAAATGCATAAATAAGTTTACTTCAACATTTTTCACATAACACTCACTTGTGTGAATTTTTGCTATAGCAAAAAAACACTTTTATATATATTTAGTATGTATATTTTTGCTATACATACATATGTGTATTTACATACATAGAACAACAAAAACAACAACATCAGTGGCAAAAACAACAACACCAAAAAATGATACATATGTGAAAAGAAAAACGACAGCAACTAAATCAAAAACAACAACATTCTACGGCATGCAATTGAATTTTTATAGTTATTTGAATTTCGCATAGGGTCATACAAATTACGTATACATACATATGCATATGCATCTATGCATATGTAAGTATTACATATCCACGCACATAAATAATTTCCATCGTACAATTGCTCTCTCTCTCTCTCTCTCTCTCTCATTCATTCTATCTCTGTCTCTCTCTCTCTCTATTTCACCGAGTGCATTCGCTGTGACACATACACAATTACAACAAACTGTTACAAATCTGTATCTACTACACAACACAACTGGGAAAAAACAACAACACCAGCAACAACAACAACAGGAAAAGCAACAAATTGGCAAATGCACAAGTGTGCGTGCGTGTGCGTGTGCAATGCATTTTGACCTATTTACTCTCATATTCTCCACCATGTTGGGCGCCATTGTTTTTTTATTTTTACTATGTACATACATACTTAAAGCGAATAGAATTTTTCCTGTTATTGTTGTAGTTATTGCTTTCAAACGTTCTCTACTTGTTTTTATTTAGATATTAAGCGGTATAAAGTTTTACATAAAATCTAGTGATTTCCATATAACTTTAAATTTGTAAACTTAACACAACTACCTCTTGGTTAGTTTCTACATGCTATACGAGGTATGATAAAAAAATAACCGTTATTTTAAATTTTTTCAAAAAGTATTTATTTATTCATCAACAACTATCTTGTCCCCTTCAAAGTAATCCCCCTCAGATATAATACAATTATGCCAGCGTTTTTTCCAATCCTCGAAACACTTCTGAAACGCGCTTTTTGGTATCGCCAACAGCTCCTGTTTCGATTTTTCTTTTATCTCCTCAATCGTAGCAAAACGCTTTCCTTTCATCGGTGTCTTCAGTTTTGGGAAGAGGAAAAAGTCAGCGGGGGCCAAGTCCGGTGAATACGGTGGTTGAGGCATGATAACGGTTTTGTTTTTGGCCAAAAACTTACGCACAAGCGACGTTGTTTTTGCTCAAAATTTAGCAATTTTGGAACAATCTTCGCTGCCGCACGTTTCATGCCTAAAACATCCATAAAAATTGCTTGGCATGAGCCGAACGATATGCCAACATCATCAGCAACCTCTCTGATAGTGATTCGACGATTATCGAAAATCATTTTCTTCACTGCGTCAATGTTTTCATCGGTTGTTGACGTGCTCGGGCGACCAGGACGAGCATCGTCATTGACATCTTCTCGGCCTTCCTTAAACCACAATTGATTATACCACAATTGAACTTGTGTTCTGCTCATAGTAGACTCGCCAAAGGCCGCAGTCAACATTTCAAATGTCCTTGCGCATTTAATTTCATTTTTTACACAAAACTGAATACAGTTTCTTTGATCCATTTTTTCGAATAGTAAAAAATCGAAGAGCACACCAAGACTCGACTAACCTTTTTATATATATAACAGACATGTGTACCAACATAACAGAAAAAAAAAATGCGAAAATCGAACATACGTAACTCACGAAATAACGGTTATTTTTTGATCACACCTCGTACACCATTCGTTAACCTTAATAAATAGTAGTAGCTATTTAGTTTCAATATTTTAAATTAAATTTTTTACTGGTAAAGAAGAAAGGCATTGCTGTCGCCCTATATTGCCAACAATGGCAAACGTTTTTGCAGAAGCTACTATTTTTCCGATATTCTGATACAAAAAACTTCCTTGAAATAATGTTCTTACTTATCGCAAAAAAAAAAATAAATAAAAGTGTTGTAGCCGTTTAAATGCACATATATTGATTGGGTCATATATAAAATATACCCGGTTTTCGGTGTTGGTACCAATAAATCTGGCAACACTCGTCCGATTATGCCAAACGAAAGTTGTGTAATTTGTAGCTAGTGTAAAAAGTTACATTGATTTGAAAATGAGTGAAATATCTGAAGAAATACGCTATGTGATACTTTATTACTATAGAAAAGTTAAAAGCGTTGGAAAAACATGCCGAAAAATTTGTACGATTTACGGTGAGGATGCTGGTAGTGAATGCCGGACTCAAAAGTGATTTGGTCGATGCACTGAAAGTCACTGAAAAAGAAAAGGAAATTTTGCAACTGGTGGAGCAAGATCAACACATCAAATCTGTCAGGAGTTAGCGATTGCACTAAACATCAACCACATGAAAGATTTGTGGGTACCAACCGCGGATACTTTTTATATGACCCAATACATATTATGTGTTCCCATTGAGCTGAAATTGCACAGTATCGGTCGTTTTCATGGTTCCGGCTGAAACTTCGTTGCGATCTTTAATTTCGGCATATAAAAAAATTTCAATTGAAACCACTGCAATAATGTATTGGAACCTAAACTACGTCGAAACTGAGCAACAAATTGGATGTAAACTTGAATTCATATTGCTTAAATGAATATTGGAATGAATTTGATTTCACAAATGTTTCCATGTATTAGTTTTGTTCTTCATTTCTGTTGTAATACGAATTTTTAATTGATTCGATTGTTCGAGAGAACAACGTAACTACAAAACGAAAACATTTGTGAAGTTCGCGGGAGAAGGAGAAATGGGCAGAAAGGGTGGAGGAGCTACGTAGGTCCAGAAAGAACAGCCATACATGCGAGCAAATGCAGCAACCGTCGCTTCGGTCATCCATTGTCTCTGTCAATTCAGTATGTTAGCAATCAATGATTGACGCTTTTTCCAATGCACTTTTATATATTTGCTGAATATGTAAGTTATCGGTATAGGAGAATCAAAAATTCTCCTCCTATGCAAATGGTATGCAAATACCAAAATGCTTAGTACTAATCATATCATCTCCCGACATTTCACAGCAAGAAATATATGCACAATGAATTGTCAAACGAAAACATTAGCTCTCTTACATAACAATTTTTTTTCATTTTGATGTTTATAACGGGTAAATGAAGTTAAAATATTCACACTACGCCAAATCCTGGAAAAGACCCGAGAAAAACAGATCGACACCCATCATCTATTTGTCGATTATAAAGCCGCCTTCGACAGCACGATTAGGGATCACTTGTACGCCGCAATGTCTGATTTTGGTATCCCTGCAAAGCTCATTCGTCTTTGCAAAATGACACTGACCAACACCACCAGCGCAGTGAAAATTGGGACAGACCTCTCCGCACCATTTGATACCAAAAGAGGTTTCAGACAAGGTGACTCCCTATCGTGCGACTTCTTTAACCTTATGCTGGAGAAAATAATTCGAGCTGCGAACATCGACATCTCTGGCACTATCTTCGACAAGAGTGTCATGCTGCTAGCATACGCTGATGATATTGACATCATTGGCAACAACGCTCGAGCAGTCAGTGCAGCATTCTCCAACCTGGAAAGTGAGTCTCGTCGTGTGGGTCTAGTGGTGAACGAGGACAAAACGAAATACCTTGTGTCAACAAACAAAGAGTCACGGCGTCTTGAACAAAATGTCACTGTTGACAACTACACTTTTGAAGTCGTCAAGGATTTCGTTTATCTAGGATCCAGCATAAAGGCACTAAATTTGTTCGATAGTTAGTAAAAAATGTAGGTAGTGCGATTTTATATCGCTTTACCTAAACCCCCGTCTTTAGGCTGCTTTGCCGATTAGAGGGTTAAGATACTAAAGCTTTAATAAAAAAGTACTTCCGGAAGGATTTTATGTCCTTGAAACCAAGAAATAAAACCGTAACCGTTAAAACCAAAAACATTATTTTCATCTGAAAAAGAACAAAACCGATTCAAACCCCGCAACCGGTTCAAATAGGTATTGACAAAATTTTTCTCGATCATTGTTATAAAGGGATTTCATATACTTATAGTATTTCAAAATTTATTCAATTTAAGTTTGACGCCAGTATGTATGGCGGCGATTGTAGCCAATTTCAATGCCGCTGAACAACGATTTTTTTATCAGAATGTCTGGCAACACTGATTGTGCATAAGTGTTTGTCGATTCTCTACCCGGCAAAGAAAAAAATACATTGCCTTTCCTTTTCTCCTAATTCATATCGTTATAAACGTCAAATTTCAAGTGTATTGATTGCTCTTCATCTGCGACACAATATGCTGCAGCAATGCCGCCTAGAGATACAAGTAAGTTTGCATAACTTAGAAGATTACAAGCTATTTAGTAATTAATTTCATGTGTGATTGTCAAACTTATCAAGAGATCAAATTTTCTTCAAAACCGTAAACGGAACGAAACCGAAACCGATACCCGAATGAATGCTGAAAGACGATACCGAAACCGAAACACCTGACAAAACCGAAACCAATACGGAATCCGGAACATTATATTGATTCCATTTCATTCCTTGCTTGAACCTTTCAGTTCCCTTATATCGTTTCTTTTAACTTTTATCTTAAAATCAATAGAAAGGATTCTAAAACATAAAATTTCCGTTGTGGACACTGAAAAATTATTGAAATTGAAGATGTGTGTAAACTTTTCACTTTTCATTTAGTGCTCACTAGAATAATTTTTACTGAAGACCGCCACAAGCTTTTCCCTTACTGAGATACTAAATAAATAATAAAAACAATTAAAAGATTTAATTCTTTCATCTTTAATCCTCACCTTCACAAAAGTGTGAAACAGAGAACATTTACAAAAATTACTGCCATTCGAGGATTGATCAAAAAACAATAATCATTGCAAAGAACAACCACAACCACAACAACAACAAGAACAAGAACAACAAGAAGAAGAACAACAACAACCACAAGAACAAGAGCAACAGCGACACTATTGTAATTTACAAAACTCCTATTATACTAGGTACTCGTAATTCTGATGTGCATTTTGAGGTGTTAATTTTCATGGCATTTGACACGATTTTCTCGTGATAAAATACATAGAAACTATTTACTTCATAAATTGTGTGCGATTATGCGTGTATGTAAATATGTTTGCACGTATATACATACATATGTATGAAGTATGTGAAAGTGTGAGTGCGAGTGTAAGTGCGAATGTTGTGGGGAACGGGTGGCAATGCGCTGTCATACCGTTAGCATTATTACGGTTCATTCGTTCCAGTACATTACCCATTTGCCCATTCACCGCCTCGCCGTCCCACTGCTACCCTTTCTGTCATCGAATGTATTGCGTTACTGCGTGTTCGACACAAGTTCGCTAGAAAAGTTACTTTGCATATTGCTGCTGTTACAAACGAGCATACGAGTAGTCCTGCATTTCTTGTTGAAGAAGTTAATAAACTTAATAGCCCTGTAAGCAATTCTTACAGAACATTAATATTATTGTGTGTGTATGTGTGTGTGTGTGTCTGTTTGTGTAGGTATAAGTACATTGCGTGCAAGACATTTTCTAGTTGCCTTTTAAATAATAAATGAATAATGCAATAGCAAAGGAAATTTCCCGGAAGGGAAGTAAAAAAAGAAAAACACTTAAAATGAGGTTGTTGTAAATAAGGAGAGTGGGGAGCGGGGAGAAGAAGTAGGTATTTTAAATTACTTTCTATACTTAAGTCTGTATAACATGAATGATGAATGCATATTACATAGATATTATAAAAACTATATGAAAGACTATTATAGATTATAGACGCTTTAACTGTGCAGTTTTTATGCCGAATCCGAAGGGCAAAATTATAAATTTTTCTTAGCAAACTTTTATTCTTAAACATTCTACAAACTATTAATTATTAAAAATTATATATGGTATGTCGTTTGTTCACAAAGTTCGTTGAGAGTTGGAAGCATCTGATGGGAATGAGGAAAGTGTTGCCAAGTGCCAAAAACATGAGACACGTTCAGACAATCTTAGATCATCACAGTTTGTGCAGCAAGTCCACGGCGATATTGACGATAACCCTTTAAAGTACATGCATAAGGGCCACATCGAGAGCTTCCAGTTTCCAAACAGTCGCTTTGTCCACGAACACATCCGGTACAAATACTACGTGATGCACAGAGGACAGTTTATGTCCGCACAAACTCGAGAACAACGATTCGTCCGGGCACAACGACTTCTAAGCAAGTTAAAACATCCTGAAATTCCGGATATACTCTGGTTTTTTTCTGACGAAAAAAATTTAAACCAGGACCCAAACAGAAAAAAGAAAAGAAGAAGAAAGAAAGTCATGGTTTTGGGAGTGGTGAGCAATGAAGGGCACGTCATGTCACCCCACTTCTATCCTCAAGGACTTCGGGTGAATGCTGGTGCCTACATTGAGGTGTTGGAAACAGTTGTGAAACCCTGGATAGACACCGTGCTTGGTGACAGGCCATACGTATTCCAATAGGACACTCCTACTTCTCACAAAGTCAGGACGATGCTAGATTGGATGTATGAGAATCTGTATGGTCACATAACTGATCCAAACATGTGGTCATTTAGCTCCCTCGATCTTAATCCTTTGGACCACTACGTATGAGCTGGGCCATCTGCTCTGCTTTTTACAATCAGACACTGCAGGGTTGCTGCACTTAACCCATTTAATGCCAGCGTTTACTCAACACATAGTTGGGGAATTAGCACCGTACAAAACTATCGAGAAATCATTTTATTACGTTCGTAGAGTATTTCAAAGTACCCTCTTTTTGTGCATGTCTACTTGAGGAAAGAAACCTTTTGATTGTCACAGCTTTTCTTTATCGAATAACTTGAATTATGTTTCATTTAGTTGAGCATAATACATAGAACTTCAAAATGGCGAATATTTTAGCACACACACACACACACACACACGTGTAATCGCACAGACATATACATATTCATAATGGCTTTCTATATTTGTTAGCTTATTAAATACGAATTACGAAACATAGCTCCATTTAGCTAATATACTAGTCTACATATAAGAACATACACATAAATACACATGGACATACAGCCATAAATACTTATAGTACATACATGTTCACCAACTACTTAAGTAGTATATAACTATGGACCTTAAACTTCGCTTTAATTTACATAGATTCATCGTTTTGCAAATAAGTTTTTAGTATTTCCCAAAGTTATTCAAGTGTATGGTATAGTATGTCGACCCAACTAATAAAACTAATTTTCCGTCATAATACGAATGACATTAGAGTTGCCACACACCAACTAACCAATAGTTCAAATTCCAAACGTTAGATGGACCACCCATTATACGAGTAGGTGAATGTTTAAAACTGTCACAGATGCTAGCATCAGCTTGTCAGCATCACATCAACACTACACACCACCAACAACAACAACAACACAATTGTAGATATAAATGAAAAGAAAATCTGTTGTGTTATTGTTGGTGCCGTTTCTTACTGCTTTTTGTTTTTCTTATCTTGTTGTTGTTAGAGTTGTTGTTATTACTATTACATAATACAATATGAAAAGGATACACTTTAGTTCATTGGTTTTGCAACACATTTTTCTCCATCTTTCACCATTGTTCCCCATTTTTCTGTGGAAAGGTTTTTATTAAAGAGTGCTATTTTTTGTTTTCTTTTTCCATTTTTATTTATTATTTGTTTCTTTTTTCATTCATTTGTTCAAAATATGGGACAAAGCAATTTAACCTCAATTCAATGGCTGTCGTGAATGTGTTCAATGGGGCGTCGTCAATTTTTGAATCTTTGCAGTGGAGGGAATGGCAACCACTGAAGTAGTTGGCAAAATTTGACTTGTCTTTTATAAACTTTCTTCTCTTTACTGTATAGTATATAAATTGAGCTTGTGCATTATATATCAGTGAGACAGATAGGAGCCACTGGAACTGGTAACATATTTTTTACTAAGATTTGTTCAGCAGTTTATTGCGCATATTCTCAGACCACGTTCTGGTTAAACCCAGAATTAATGGACCGGTTAACCGGTTTTCAGGCAAACACAAAAGATATCTGTATTAAATCAAATCTTTTAACATTACAGATTTTAAGCCAAGTTAAAATCATTTTTATATATATAGGCATCCCACATTTCCATTAGATTCTAAAGTACTGGGGAATAAATTTCCTGTAGGTTGACTTCATTTATAGAATGTAATATAGATCATAATGTCCAGGAAGAAATTTCACATACAGTGGCCGATCTAGATCAATTCAAGTCTGAAGGAAAAGTTAACTTCAATGAATTGAAAGAAAAATACTATTGCTAAATAAAAAAGCAAAGAGAATATTTTGTACATAGTAGGGACATAAATACTGTTACACACATTTGATGTTATAAAATTAAAAATAATTATTTGTTTTGGATCAAGTTTTTAAAATATATTTATTGATATATATTGTATACAAAAAGCAAATACTTATTCGAAATGCCCACCTTTGGCCTTCACGCACGCCTTAATCACGAAACTGGCCAATCATCAATAGCTACACGCACCTCGTGCATTGGAAACGTGCTGACAGCACGAATCAAAGCAGTCTTCAGAGAATCCATGTTGGGAGAGCAAATGAAAGCTGGCAAATTGTTTTGAAGCCAGGTCTGGGTCGGAAAGTCCACGGCTACATGCTGCCGGTACTGCTAATAAGGTTTTAAACTTTATTGTGCCGGTTTTCGAAAGATATAAATAGATAAATAAATAAATAAATGTTTAAGTGGCTTCACAACAGCTTCCAAAACGGTTTCTTTGTAAGCTTTGGTCGCAGTTTTGACGCCTTATTCGCAGAAATGCAAGCCAGTGAGAGACACCGTACCAAACCATGACCAAAGCTGGCTGATGACACTTTTCGACCCCTTTCGGGCACCCTATCATTTTGCTTGTTAAATTTTTCATGCAAAATAAAAATTATTTCATCCGTAAACAAGATTTTTCAGTGCAAGTTATCAGCGTGCTTCACCAAAAGACATTTGGATTGTTCTACCCTATTTTTTTCCAAAGCTGCAATCAACAAAGTACTTTAAAAGTTTAATTTAATTTAAGTTTTCCATTAGTTGTACTCAGCCATGAGTTTCTTCATGAGAATTCAAAGGCTAAATGCTTTTCTTAACAAGTCCAGAGTTTGAATATGTTAAAATTTCAAAATAGCTATAAGGAGAGATAATATTTTTAGTTGTGAATTGAGTTTAGTGCAGCATAAAAGAATTCTCTTGATCGAATGCGTTGAAATTTTTCTTTCTTTAAGTTCAAGTTATTTGCTTCAGGTTGATCTTCGGTTTTCCATTCGCTTTCCCTACTCCTTTTTGAGTAACCAAATATAATTTTACTTTATCGATTTTGAAACGTAGCTGTAGTGCAAAACCAGCTTCTCTGCAATATAATGTTTTTGATATCTTTATAAAACCAGCTTCTCTGCAATATAATGTTTTTGATATCTTTATAAAATTGTTGTCGAACGTAAGTATCAAAATCAAATTGAACTTTCTTAATTAAAAGTTCGAACACTAAGAAATATTAATTTTTGGATTAGATTTCGGTTTCCCTTTTAGTAGGAAGTGTTTACATTACAACGCTAATTATGTAGGTACCTGATATTTTGATTAGATCGTCCCATTAAATGTTACTCATACGCTACGAACATCTAGAGTGATCATTTCATTTTTAATATGACTTACAAAAAGCTAATTCAAATTTTAAAGTACAAAATTCGTTTTAAAAACACTCCAAATATTCGAGAACGTGAAAATACAGTAGTTTATATTCCAGTGTCATTAATTACATGTAAGTAAATAAATGTTACTCATACGCTACGAGTATCTATTAATAACACTGTTGTAGTTTTTTCGATAAGAATCTTATGCGAGACAGGAGGCATGCCATTTCTACCCAATTTGGGTACGATAAACACTGTGAACATAGTCATTTTGCTAGGTTTGGTGACTTCATACAAAAGTTTTCTAGCAAGTTTTTGCTCAATTCGTGATTTGACTAAACTAAAGAGTGAGTACTTTTAATTTTTAATGAATTTTCATGAAACTTTGTGAATCTGATTTATTCACTATAATAGTAGTCCATATGAAATTTTAAGTTATTCCGTTTATAAATAAATATAAAGAACAAACAAAAATTTCAGCTTTTAAACTAGGTAAAATCAAAAAATTTGTATGGAAGGTGTTTTTATTTCTTAATGCAACATTTTAAATCTTAGAATAACTCATTTTTTTATTAACTATTATTACCAGGTCCTGTGAGTAGAAAATTAGTTTTCAGATAAGAAACCAACAGTTGTACTTAAGGCATCCAAAATGTTAAAAAGTTTCTTCTAATAATAGCTTTCAATGGAATGTAAATATGGTATTCTTTAATTTATTATTTTTAAATTTCTTATGTGGTTTTATTTGCAGCACTCCATCCACTCTTAACACTTTCTGTACCTTTGGATCGTTATATGCTTGAACAACTTTGGGAAATACTAAAAAACTTACTTGCAAAATTATGAATCTTCTATCGAAAGTATAAGAACATTATGTTAAAAATTCTGTAGAAGAGAATATCCTTTTTACGCAATTTGTGGATCAACTTGTGAGGGAAACTGGATCTTTATTGGGTAAGACAAAACGTTTTCGTACTCCTACAGGACGTAGAGGAAAGAAGATGCGTTACAGTGAATGGTGTGCGCTACTGCACAGTGATAATTGATAATTTGTGGCCTATTTTAGAAGATGGCGCGCCCTGTCACACCGTGTCCATACAGTCGAAAAAGTACTGAAAAATGGGGTTGATGATCGTGTGGGCCAGTCGAGGAAGTCATTTGAATGAAATATTGTTCCACAATTAACCGGAAGTGGATTGTACTTTTGAATAATAAAAACCACATTGGAAAACAATTATTCGTTTCTTACTTAAGTACCATACATCAAAATCAATTTCTAAATTATAAATGGTCCACCCTGTATTATATATACTATATACGACATTCCACATATTTGTGCCTAATTTTCATGCGTAATTGGTACAATACTCGTGACTGTTCACAAAATGTCATAGTAGCCCAGAATTTTCAGGGTAAGATATGAACGGCAGTTCAGTGAGTTTTAGTTCGGTCAATATGCAATATTGAGTGTAGAGTGTAGAGAGTAGAGTGTAGAGTGAAAGGTAAAAGTATAAAATAAATTTGGAGAGCCAACAACACGAAGTGTTCCCAAGCGGTCCACCATGTAAGTACTAACCGCGCCCGACGCTGCTTAATTTCGGTAATCGGACGAGAACCGATGTATTCAGCGTGGTATGGTCGTTGGCAGTTGCCACTTGCTAGTTCTCAGTTTTGCTTTTCTTATTTCCATTTATGGCATTTATGGTACTCTTATGAATTAATTACATATTGTACATATGATAATAAAAATAACTTGATAACTTCACTAAAATACCATACATACTACTGTGGGCAAAAGTTAGTAAGACTTTGTTCATAATTTCAAATTTTTTTATTCATTCTTCCAAATCTATTTCGTCCCCTTCAAAGTAATCCCCCCCGGCCTCCCAATACACTTGTGCCAACGTTTTTTCCAATTCTCGAAACAGTTGTTAAAGTCAATTTCCGGAATAGCCTTCAATGCGCTTAGCGATTCATGTTTAATGTCTTCAATTGACTCAAAACGGTAACGGTGTCCACGAAGCGGTTTTTTGAGTTTAGCAAATAGCCAAAAGTCACACGGTGCTAAGTCAGGCGAATAGGATGGCTGCGGAACGATATCAGTCGAATTTTTGGCAAAATGGTCTCGTAAAACCAATGCAGTGTGAGCCGGCGCATTATCGTGATGCAAAAACCATGAGTTGTCTTTCCATAATTCCGGCCTTTTTTTGCGAATCCCTTCACGCAAACGACGCATTACACTCAAATAGTATTCCTTGTTGACAGTTTGGCCGGTTGGAAGGAATTCGGAGTGCACCACACCTCGATAATCGGAGAAAACTGTCAACATGACCTTGATTTTTGACCTGCTTTGACGGGGTTTTTTCGGTTTCGGCTCACCTTTGGCATGATATTCGGCCGATTGATCGTCTGTTTCCGGGTCGTAAGCATAGATCCAAGTCTCATCGCCAGTTATAATACGTTTCATGACATCCTGGTAGTCGGAAAGCATTGTTTCACAGACGTCAACGCGACGCTGTTTTTCCATAAAATTTAGTGATTTTCGTGCATTCACTCTTCTTAGGCCCAAATGATGTTTTAAAATGGTTTTCACTGATCCTTCCGATATTCGAACGATGCCAGTAAGGTCTCTGACTGTTAATCGTCGATTCTCGAGCACCAATTCCTTGATTTTATTGAAGTGTTGATCATCAGTTGATGTTGATAGCCGTCCTGGACGTGGTTCGTCGTCAACGCGTTCTCGACCATCTTTGAACAATTTGTACCAATCAAAAACACTTGCTCGCGACATACAATTATCACCGAAGGCCTTTTGCAACATTCTGAACGTTTCGGCACCAGAAATTTGATTCCGCACACAAAATTTAATGGAACTTCTTTGTTGAATAATTTCACTCATTGTGAAAATAGCCGAATGCACTTTTTGTACTTCAGAAAGACAAGCGTATACTAAACACTAATGATTATTTTGATGTGACATTTGGCACAGATGTCACCGACAGTCATACCAACCTTAAAAAAATAATATTTTGATGAATGGGTTTCCGCGCGAAATTTAAATTAAAAAGTCTTACTAACTTTTGCCCACAGTAGTACATACATACATACATGCATACATACATACATACATACATACATACATACATACATACATACATACATACATACATACATATTATATACAAATGCTTCATTTGCTCAAGCATGACTATTTACATATTGGCACAAATTTATTACCATATTCTCATTTAATAAATATTTTGTAAACCTAAAAAGAGCTTTTGAAAATACCTATTTCGAAATAATTCGAAAATAATGCACGCTCTTCTTAGGTAGCATGTCATTGAAAATTAATTCCTTTTTGGCTGCTGATTTCTAAGCGGCTATTATTTTTTCATAACGACCGATCATCAGACTGTCCATTAAATCCATCCCAACCATGGGGCGAATATGATCTTTGACGATATTCGGTTAGCTCTCCGATTACAACAGCGGGATGTTGTGATATTGTGATGTTGTTATATCGCCTGGTACATTTGTTGAAGCGAAACGAACTCCATTGCTTTCTTTCCATACAACCGTAGAATGATTACTTTACTTTTACTTTTAATGGCACAACAGCCCGTGGAGGGCCTAGGTCGAGCTTTTCGCATACACTCATGTTGTGCGTGTTACATTTGTACATGAATGGAAGGGACCTACAGTTTAATGCCGAATCCGAACGGCGAAGTGAAAAGCTTTTCATAGCAATTTTTACTCTTGTAGGTTTGCTATTGCCTGCCAAGAGGTGGTGCCGTGTAGAAAAATTATTAGTAGAATGCAGTGTCAACAAATTCTTCAGAATATCCACGAGAAACTTTATTTTCCGCACCCGGTTGGCACATTTAGAAACGAAACGAAACGATACGATACACGAATGCTACTCGATAGTGCTTGAGCAAAAAAAAAAAGGGCGGTTGCACTTTCTTGATCGTCAGCATCACTATCAAAATCATGTTCCCCAATATCTTCGTAACTATCCTCGTCGCGATCTTTTCGCAAAAAATTCATAAAGTCATTTTACTCGGCTACCGACATCTTTGTCTTTGTCATTGTCATTGTCATTGTCTTTGACAAATCATCTTTGTGATTACGCTACCAGCGCGACATACATACATAATTCGAATAAGAAAATAAAATCACACTCACATCAATTTACATTAAATTTCAATTCAAAATATCGGAGACACAACACAGCACACTAGTTTTTTTGTTGAACGCACTGCATACAACCAACCGCCTACTACAGGCGATTGAATTCAATAACAACAATACAACATTCAATACACTTGTGCTAATTCGAAAGAAAAAATTACAATACATAATTCACTTGGATTTTGTTAATATAAGTACACATACACATAATTGCGATTTGTTCATAGTTTTTAATTTCACTGCGGGAGTAAGTAAAGTGAATTTGAAAACGAGTTTCATAGGATTTTAGCATTTATTTCCTTGCCATTTTTGTAATTTAATACTTTATTTTTTCGCCAGTTTCGTATGGCTTTTTTTTTTGTACTGAGTTAACACAATTGCAGCTTGTGTGTTTTTGTGTGTATGTGTGTGTGTGTGAGTTAAATTGTTTTTCCATGTGCCCCCAACTTTCCCCATTCCCCAATAATCCGTCGTCAATGTCGTCGTAAATTACAAAATCAATTTGTACGCATTACCTGCATTTTTAATGTTCGAATGCCCTCCTCAAGACAACGAAAAACGACGAATTTATTCGAAACACGTACATATCTGGTATTGTTGTGTTTGTGTTATTTATTAATAAACAAGTGAAATTATTATTATTATATTTCGATTTGATAACAATGTTTTGCTATCGTTTTGTAATACTCTCCTTGACTCTCTCTCCCCCCCCCTCTCTCTCTCCCCCCTCTCTCTCCCCCCCCCTCTCTACCCCTCTCTCTCCCCCTCTCTCTCCCCTTCTCTCTCACCCAGTTTTTCCCCGTCAGCCAGTAGTTTCCTGCCCATTCTTGTGACCACATTTTTATTTTACTTCTCAGGGTCAGGATAATTTAATTTGACCTAAATGCTGCACGTGTCATAATATCATTGTATACTACTTACATACATACAATAACAACAATGGCACAGAAATTCTCATAAATTGTAGACATTGTTCGTGGTGAAAATAATGGGTTCCTACACCCGCTAAAACTCGATTATAAATGGCTGTTGTTAAATCGGAAACTGAATATTTAGAATTTATTCTTATGAAAGTGAGAGGTCAGAGCTATGTGCTCGTATGTACTCAGTTTTATTTTACAATAATTTACTGTGGAATACAATATTTAGGAAATTTCAGCGGTGATTTGAAACAATTAAGTAATTCCTAATGACAAATGATATGTTAATGTTTTGCTGAAAGTTCGGCATGATTTGGATAATTTGTAAGAATATGAAATTTAGAAATTTTCTATTTGAAAATATTTCGATTTTTACAAACTTTTAAAAATTAAAAATTTTGATTGAAATTTCAAATCAAATTTAGTTTAAAATTTGTAACCAGTGAAGTATTTAAAGCAGAGAGAGCGCTGAATTGTCTTAAGATCTTCAATTTTTTGTTTGAATTCCAAATTGTATTGAATTCTAACATATGCTGAACTAAAAATTAGAACCTGCTGTGTATATTGAAATGAAACAAATTGTATTTACTATTCAGTTATTCCATGTTATCCCTTGAGTGTGAGGCTGGCGATATATTGCAAAATTCAATTTGTCAAAATGTTTTGTGGAAGATTAACCGGTCACAATGTGACTAAAATTTAGTTAATGGGAAATAATAATATGTAATTGAAAACTGGTCGCTGTGGCGTAGTGGTAGTGCGTTGGACTGCTACGCAGAGTGTCCGGGGTTCGAATCTCGGCACAGGCAAAATCAAAAAAAGTAGCAAAAATAATTTTTCTACACGGCACCACCTCTTGTCAGGCAATGGCAAACCTACAAGAGTAAAAATTGCTATGAAAAGCTTTTCCTTCGCCGTTCGGATTCGGCTTTAAACTATAGGTCCCTTCCATTCATGTACAAATATAACACGCACAACATGAGTGGATGTGAAAAGCTCGGCCTAGGCCCTCCATGGGCTGTTGTGCCATCAAAAGTAAGTAATTGAAAACTAATCATTGGATATGCTCTCACTGTTCTCCATTTTTATATATACCAACTCTTTGATCGCTGTGGCGTAGTGATAGTGCGTTGAACTGCTAAGCAGAGTGTCCGGGGTTCGAATCTCGGCACAAGCAAAATCCAAAAGTAGAAAAAATAATTTTTCTACACGTCACCACCTCTCGGCAGGCAATGGCAAACCTACCAGAGTAAAAATTCCTTTCTTTTCGCTTCGCCGTTCGGATTCGGCATTAAACTGTATTCATTCATGTACAAATATAACACGCACATGAGTGGATGCGAAAAGGTATCGGCCTATGCCCTCCATGGGCTGTAGTGCTGTAGTAAAAAAAAAAACAAAAACAAAAACCAAATTTTTTAAACGAATTATGCCTCAACAGTATGACCTCTCTTGTTGCACATAGGACGTCTACTATGCAAGATCTCCAACGAATACGGGTTTCTGCAATGTTCCTTAAATCCGGTCAACCACCACGTACGATGGAACTCACCTCAGATTATACAGTCCTTCTCCAAGTCATGAGTGGTCGCCCCATTCTCCTGGTAAATACCACTGGCAGATTCCCAGTTAGAGCTTTACGCAGAGTCTGGCCAATACATTGTCAATTTAGCCGTCTCATTTCTATATTATATTATTATATTATATATATTTTTCTTAAACATGGTAGCAGATTTCGTGTATAATTACAAGTATCATCTAATTTCTCCAGCTTATAGAAATCATAGTCTCAGAGGTAACAAATACATCTGCAAAATGTAGTGGAACTCAATTATTGCTTTTATCGCACATTCTTTCTTACGGATGCCGTTGTTACGTATTAAGCAAGTACCATCGATGACGGGTGTATGAATCTGTTTATGCTCCTTTCATACTGGTGAATCAAAAAATTTGTTGAATTGGAGTAGGTCTGAATGTCACGCAAAGGTTTAATTTCTTTTACCTTTACTCTTGCGTTGCTCAGGTGCGTTCAGCCGCAATTTTTATAAGGGCCCGTGCCAGTTAAACTTAATGCACTGCAATAGACCGTGCTTCTACGACTTTCACTGGCTACATAAATACCCATTGTTCTTAATCTAATCATATTTGCAGAAATTATGGAGTCCTCAAGTCCTGTGCAACAAAATATTAGAGGATGGGTGTATTTTGCTGTTTTGCTCCCTCCCTTACTTTTTGATAAGCAACCTTTTTGTCCAAACACACTATGTATAATAATTTATTCAATCGTTCAGTACATTGGCGGTATTAGTCGAAGTTATACTTGGAAACCGCCACAAAAAAGTGGGGTTAGCGTGTAGTTGGAGAGTTTTGGTCTTCACAGAAAATGTTTTCCTCTTTATACTGCATAACTTTCCTATAGACACCAGAAACGCGATCGAGCAAATCGGTATTTAGATTCGAGCTCAACGTCTTCAGATTACTCTAGAATACCTGTGAAAACGCTAGTCCGATTTTTGCTGTTGCACAGTGTAATATTTACTTAATAATTGCTTTTTAACTGTACCAACACGCTTATTAGAAATGATTATTATACATATAAGCATTTAAATTGTAACTCACTGCAATTATTATTATATGTACGAATGTGGAAAGCAGATACCGCAAATTATTTCCGGTAAGTTTTTCCAACTTTCGGTATGCTATTCAAAATCTATCACAGAAACATCTACATACACAATACAAGCCGAGCTGCGACTTTTTCTTTTCAAAGAGAATATCGCTGTTCAATTTAGAAGGTATCCAGTGGCATGGAATGCGAGAACCTAAAGGGAAATATGCTTTGCAAGTGAATCGGTTTTTCTCATTTCCTTCATTTGATGTAGTTCTATTTTCTTTGCCTCCGACCTACTACTTCAGTAAGGTACTTCTTGCACTGTCAAGAGAAAACGTTAATATTTTTACCTGTTGGGCTCAACTATCCTCACACGATTAGTAGAGCTACCAGTGTATGGGAGGCGGAGGGATTGAGATAAATTTAGATCTGCTGAATGGGTAGTATACCACCACCCCCCACCGAAATCCCACTTAGACCCACTGGTGCATAGAGTCATTCAAGATTGTTTATAGTGCTTACAACCGTGGTTTTACTCGTGGGCGACAACTTGGGGCCAGTTACTTAGTAATCTTGCTGATTCCCATTGTAAATTTGTATGACACCAAAAATTACTACATCGTCCATGTACATAAGCTACAGTCTTCACTCCGCTCCTAATTAGCCAAATTAAAATGTTGTTTTCGAAAATAGTGCCTCTTGGGAGAAAATTTGGTAAAATATTAAGCTAAAAATAAATGTTTTGAATAATTAAGAAATTCTTGGCACTTAATTAATTCCGAAGATATTTTTCTCTCAGTGTATGTTTTTGGTGACTATGAAATTATAGGTATTTTTGAAATAAAAGATCTACCACAAAGATCATTGATATGAAACCATGGCGGATTCCGAAAAGATCGCATGATCTTCCTGTTCTATGAACGAGGTTATGTTTTAGCATCAATGTTCATTATCGAACCGATAAATTTTACACTAAACTGACAAATAATGTTTCTTAATATGTTGTAATTTATTTTGAAAGCCCTGATGGTATCGGTCAGTATGATTTAATTTTCCTTGCTTTGAACACCTCGATGAGAATAGAGGTGAGGACGTGACGGCAACAAGCACCTGAATATAACTACCGAGAATAGCAATGCCTGTTGTTGATGCATATTTCACCAGGCAACAACGACAACAGCATCAGCATACCATCAAAAGCAACAGTAATTTCCGTTTCCGCTTACAGCAATCAGCAATACAATGTTGTTGCTGTTGATGGTGGCATCATTTATTTATAGAATTTTTCAAGAGAAATTGGCATTTTCGAGCATACGCTCGAAACACACCAACACACACACAGACACACACACACATATACTTATGTGCAAAAAATCTCATGGTCATTGGATTTGATGGATAATAATAATAGAGTATATATTAATAAAAAAAAATTGAATTATGTAAAACAAAAATAACAGTAGATAATAATAACAACAACAACCAACTAATACTCAAGGTAACAAAGTCAATGTAGTTGAAAAAGTGGGCAGCAATCTCGCTCAGCTGTCGTTTGTTATTATGGCTGGCTGTGTGATGTGATAATGGCCACTAAAATCACAGAAGCAAAAACCGTGGGCTGGATGAGTTTGTAGTGACATTGACGATTGCTTTTACTGTTTTATTGTATTGCAAAGCTGGTGGCACAAACGACGAGTGGTTTTCCTTCTCCTTTCATCATCAACAACAGCATCATGAGCAACTAACAATATTGTGATGAAAAGCTAAGCGGAAACGGTGAAAGGCGCCTGCTTCTCTTTAAACATACAAACAAACACACACCCGCCCACACACACACACACACACACAACACACACACACACACCCTCACACACACACACACCCACACACACACACCCCCCACACACACACATACACATAGTGTGAAAGGAAACATATTTTCCATCTAAGAAAATATTTGCCAGAAAATGCTGAAGGTCATTTGAAATTAATAAACGACGACAAAATCATTTTATGAGAAATAGCTAAATGAAAAGAAACCTCTATCGAAATTGCTACAACCAATAGATATAAAATCAATAATTCGTTGATTACGTAAGTAAATATGTATGTATGTATTTTAAAGTGGTGATGGTTTCGTTCGAATTTTAAAATGCTTTCTCATAATAGAAAAGCTGGAAAGGATATTTCCTTAGATATTCAACATTTCCCAGAAGTTGAAAGTAGAAAAAAGTTAAGTCACTAGAAAAGACTGATCGGTACAAATGATTCACTTCAAGCGAACTAACAAGATATATGCCAACAACCTGCCAATACCTGGTGCCGAGTAGAAACATTTTTTGTTCAACTTTTTGATTTTACCTGTGCCGAGATTTGACCCTCGGACACTCTGGGTAGGAGGCCAAAGCACTACCAACCAACTACGCCACGGCGACCACCGTCATTCACAGAAAATCAGTCCAAAAATTGCGGGAAATTTCTTTGGATCATTTCAAGCATGGAAACTTGTGTTCGAAGTGTAAGAAAATAAAACGAATTTTGAAAGAATTTCAATTGCAAATTCTCTTTAATTTAATATTGTCAATATTTTCCACAATGATTTCTACGATTTTTCATTCTTATGTGGCAAGAACATCCGTGGCTGTTCATAGCCATTGTCTAGGAATTTCTTACATGCATTGCATTGCTGAGTACATGTGGGGGCGAGTAATTGTAACTTTTTGTCCTTTCTCATAACAAAAACAAAATATTCCTAAGTGAAAAGATACAAGATTTTTCATCTTGAATAGAAATACATAAGCCATATTCACGTTGCAAATGCAAAATCACAACAACAAATATATATAATATGCTATTAAAAGTTGCAAGACCCCATTTGCATCACATCGTGAATACCGCTATAGTGAAATATTATTGAAATTGTCAAACGAGTGTATGTATGCATATAAGTTCGTATATGCTATGTGTGTCTGTGTGTGTGTGTGTGAAATGGGATGTTCAGTTGATTTTGGTTGTTGGCTGGCTTCGTTGGTTTTCTTTCCATCAATCCATCAAAAATGCTTGAAATAACAAAAGCAAGCAACACTTGAAATTCTATTACGCTTTCAACAGCATTTATAAAATGATGAATTGCTTTTTTTGTTTTCCTTGCCTTTTGATGGCGCACAAAACTCTCAGAAACTATCAAATGCATTTTTTCGTTTTTCTTTTTTGTTTTCTTAGTACCCACATAGATTGAGTGAAAGAAGAAACTGCATTTGCAATATGTGGCAATTCCAAGGCTACGTACATACGTACATACATACATACTTATGTAAATATGCACATTTCCATATTTCACTATATTATTAAAGCTTACACACAATGTACGATATGCTACCTTTCCCATTTGAGGTCATTTGCGTCAGAACTTTTAAGATAAGTGCATATGTATGAGTATGCTAAGTGTGTGTGTGTGTATGTATTCATATTCAGTTCCTATTGTATTGCAACAGTGCACCACCCACACACCCACATATACAGTTTTGAATATTTAATATGTACATACATAGCCATGTTTTTAAAGAATGGATCAGTTAGTGTGTTTTTCAGTCATACGAAAACAAAGTATAATTTCAGAATATGCCCACCGGGAGACCTTTAACGACTACCCAAAAGAGCTAACTTTCTGATTCGTAGAATCATACGGAAAGCACTTAATCTAATCTTAGAATTAATTAAGCTAGATATTTTTTTTTTGTTTGATGTTGAATTCAAAAGAATCTCATTGAAGAGCGGACAATTTGCTATTTACAAGTAAGAGGCTGAGAGTAGAAAAGGGTACAGCTTATAAGTTCGGGAAAAATAGTTTAACTTAACTTTAGACCAGTGATGGTCACATATTCTTAACACGTGTGTATCTTCTTCTTCTTTCGCTTCTTTTAATGGCACAACAGCCCAAGGAGCGCCTAGGCCGAGCTTTTCGCATCCACTCATGATGTGCGTGTTATATTTGTACATGAGTGGAAGGGACCTACAGATTTATGCCGAATCATAACGGCGAAGTGAGAAGCTTTCCATGGGCAATTTTTACTCTTGTATGTATGACATTGCCTGCCAAGAGGTGGTTGCCGTGTAGATAAATTGCTTTTTCTACTTTATGATTTTGCTCCTGTGCCGAGGCTAGAACCCCGGACATTCTGCGTAGCAGGTCAACGCACTATCAACTACAACACGACGCGCACATGTGTGCATAGGCAAGCAAATTCTGGTTGCGCGACGTCGACACACGCTTCTTCGGTGTGACTTTCGATCGTACGCGTTCGGTTGTTGTTTTATTTTAATTTCAGCGATTTTTTTTTTTTTCAAATACAAAGAGAAAATGTGTAATGAACATCAAGTTGAACTTTGTTTTAATATGTGATAATATGTGTGCGCCCTTCACTGCTTTAGAGCAAAATTCGGAGCGCTTCTCACAAATGCACATTTAGCAACTGTACTTTTGTGCTTTTCTGAATAGTTACAAGAAGCACTACATAATTGTCAAATAAACTAACCAACAGATGAGAGTTTTCTATGTATGCTCCTTACCACAATGCTGTTCTTACGTTGCTTATAAACGGCCTACTGACACTCTTTGGAGAGCTCTTCCATCGCTGCTGTTGCTGTGAAGCTTGATGTCAGTGTTTACTGCTGACAGGCGAGCGCTCCAGTTTAATTTAAGAAGCTCTTCGAGAGTGCTTCCTAAGCTGTCTACGCTCTTTGCCCATCTCTGCTTTAGAGCCAAAACCGCACGGGTCTCTTTCAGAGTAAATGTGCCATACACATTTTTTATAGCAGTGGTGGTGTGGTCGCTGCGGCGTAGTGGTAGTGCATTGGACTGTTACGCAGAATGTCCGGGGTTCGAATCTCGGCACAGGCAAAATCAAAAAAGTATAAAAAACAATTTTTGTACACAGCACCACCCCTTGGCTGGCAATGGTAAACCTACAAGAGTAAAAATTGCCTATGCAACGCTTTTCACTTCACCATACGCACAACGTAAATGGATGCGAAAAGCTAGGCCAATACCGGCCAAAACCCTACATGAGCTGTTGTGCCATTATAAGAAAAAAAGTAGTTGGCCACTCCGCAGCACACGTGCGATTTAGCATTTTAGAGTTTACATGTACCAGACTTTATTTCATTGAAAATCAGTTAAGCTGATCAGCTGTGCATGCGAGAGTGACCACCTCTGTTTTGAACTTAAAAGTTGTATCGTGTTTATTTTCAGGCTATAAAATAGTAGTCATAAAATCTCTGGGCCAGTTCTTTAAAGAACTGTTTTTGATGACATGTAATCTCTCTTAGCAATTCTTTTCCTTTCATAATTTCAAAAAATTTTAATTATAACTACAATATTTTTCTTCGGACGATATTTAATTTTCTTTTATTAAAAAGAAGTACATACATACGTACATATTTAAATCTTACGAACTCGTTCATAACAAAAACTTTCTTTGTAAAATGCTGCCAAATAATTGTAATTTCTCAAAGTGCTAAAAAGTGTTGAATTGTCAAATTCAGCTCTTTTAAAAAAGAATAATGGAAAGCTAAAAAAATATTCAGCATTTGTGTGCGTACTTTGTGCGCGTGTGTGTGTTTGTTCATGCTAAAGGAAATGCAGTTCGCACTATGTACTGTGAAGTTGATGTTGGCAACAATGCCTCGCTTAAGTTTACATTGCTGAAAATTCAATTTGTGCCTGATTCTGTATACTGGGTGGTACATTAAATTGCGACAAACAGCTACAAAACTAGCTAAGAAACTATGATATTTAACAGAAAATATTAATATTATCAATATTAAAAAACATTAGTACAATGAATACATTCACACTTAAATAGCTTCCATGCAAATTTCGTTTTCACAGCATTTATGAAATTCACTCAAAAAATATTTCATTAACAAACGAATCAATTCCAATTTTTTATCGCAAAAATTAGGCAAAATCTATTTACTAGATAGTTGCAGATATAGCTTGATTGTTCATTAATGAGGAATATAATTTATATGGAGAATTTTACTGAATTTTACTAGAACAGACGGAACTTTAGGACCTGTCAGTGCTGGTCGAAATTTGTCATCACATTTCTTAAGTTTATTTAAGTTACTAAGGAGTGAAATCGAAAAAATCTTAACATATATAAAACTCAATAATTTTTAAACGGTTGATCTTAGATATTAAATTTTTTTTTATTTAATTGATAATATTTTACAAATTACAGAAAAATATAACTTTTATAGTTCCGACCACTATTTATGAACTCGAGGACCTTTTTTGGTAAGGCTTCCATTAGAGATTTGATAGTTGTTTCGGACACCTTTTTGCAGCAGTTTGCCCATCTCCTTTTAAAATCTTCGATATTTTGGGACACCTTTTTTGTGCTCTTTAAGTTTCTTTTCACAAGAGCCCAATATCTCTCCACTGGTCTTAGCTCCGTACAATTTGGAGGATTGGCCTCTCTTGGTACAAAAACTATGTTATTACTTTGGTACCACTAAAATATGTGGCCACATTGTGCTCTCTTATGAAAGGAGGAAGCTTTTTTGTCAAACATTCTAACTTACTTACTTTTAATGGCACAACAGCCCATGGATGGTCTAGGTCGAGCTTTTCGCATCCACTCATGTTGTGCGTGTTATATTTGTACATGAATGGAAGGGACCTACAGTTTAATGCCGAATCCGAACGGCGAAGTGAAAAGCTTTTCATAGCAATTTTTACTCTTGTAGGTTTGCTATTGCCTGCCAAGAGGTGGTGCCGTGTAGAAATATTATTTTTTCTACTTTTTGATTTTGCCTGTGCCGAGATTCGAACCCCGGATACTCTGCGTAGCAGTCCAACGCACTACCACTATACACAGGCGACCACTTTTCAAACGTTCTTTGATGTATATTTCGGTATTTATAGAGCCCACTGTAACAAATGAATTGCTTCTTTTGCCGCAACTGCATATAGCTTGCCATACTAGGAATTTTTTAGAAAATTATGTCTGCTTTTGGATTCTAAATTATTCTTCGACATTTCCTCGAGCATCAGCAACATAAAATTTTGACCCGCAAGCTGCGTAAAATCTGCCAGTACATACGTTTCGTCGTCCATTATGCAACATGAATATTTTTGCATGAAATTCGCTTTTAATTTCCGAGCCCTACTTTTGGCGTCTAAA
Source organism: Palloptera scutellata (assembly GCA_958295655.1). Taxonomy (NCBI): domain Eukaryota; kingdom Metazoa; phylum Arthropoda; class Insecta; order Diptera; family Pallopteridae; genus Palloptera; species Palloptera scutellata. The sequence goes on along the minus strand of OY282449.1, from coordinate 114,283,553 downwards.
TTTCTTGCAGCATTCCTGTCTGGAACTTTTTGGACTTTGTATGATTTCAAACCTGCATTGGCTTTAACTTTTCGCACCAAATAGTCAGAGCACTGGGCTAACCGGGCAGCTTTTCTAGCAGATGTGTTTGGAGATCTTTTCAATATGCTTTCTATTTTCTTGGCTTTCCCAATATCATGTGATCCTTGTTTTCTTCCCGAACCTGGTTTCCTATAGATGGTCAAATTACCCTGAAACTGTTTAATAACATTGGAAATAGTTTAACGCCAGACCTTCAATTTTTTGGCCCATTTTTTTGTAGGACCAATTTATATTTTTTTTTTAATTTTTAATAATTTTAAGACGTACTTCTTTTTTTTCACTCATTTTGATCAAACTCACAATAAATCAACATGTTTGTCATTAAAAATAATAACTGACATATTTTTCAAAGATAACTAGATCAAAGAAATTTTTAAATCTTACACCCAAAAAAAATTATTAGGTAAAACATGTGTTAAGATTATTTCAATCTCACTCCTTAATATGGTCGCTGTGGCGTAGTGGTAGTGCGTTGGACTGCTACGCAGAGTGCCGGGGTTCGAATCTCGGCACAGGCAAAATCAAAACAAACAAACGAAAAAAAATGTAGAAAAAATAATACGGCACCACCTCTTGGCAGGCAACGGCAAACCTACAAGAGTAAAAATTGCTATGAAAAGCTTTTCACTTCGCCGTTCGAATTCGGCATTAAACTGTAGGTCCCTTCCATTCATGTACAAATATAGCACATAGCACAACATGAGTGGATGCGAAAAGCTCGACCTAGACCCTCCATGGGCTGTTGTGCCATTATAAGTAAAAGTAAAGTCTGTTTACCTTAGAAATGGATATAGTGAAAATGAAAGGCAATCTGTAGAACTAAACTTATCTACTTTTTCATCGCTTTCAGCAAAAGAAAAACCTAACCAGGCCAAAATTAATTCATAGGTGAGCATTGGAGAGTAAATTCATAAACTAATTCCAGTCTGAGTCTAGAGCTTTTTCAACTTCTTCAGTAAGGTAAGGCAGGTAATTGCATTCATTCTGTGTTTTTCGAAATAAAGTTTGTACATAGATTTTGGCAGTCCGGTGCCCTATTTCTTTGAACCTCACTGCAATTGATGCCGCATTGGCTTCTATTCACTTACAGATGCCTACATCTCTGCCTCAAGTACCATGAACCACCCAGTATAATTGCATTTGTATGCGTGTATGTATGTGCATATAATGTAAAGAAAAACAACTTTATTATAGTGCAGCGTAAAATTAATTGCAAATTTTGTCATTTGTGTAGCACAATTTAATTTTTTTTTCATACTTTCCAGTTTTCCTATTTCACCATCATTTTTGATTACATAAGAAATTTTACAACTTTTTAAATTATTTTGTTTGCGGTTTTTATTACTGTGTGTGCTTTCGAAGCGAATATTTTAATTAATTCGTGAATGAGTGAAAGTGACTTTGGCACATCTACACACTATATATGTATACTATATGTATGTATATGTGTAAGTTTATGCATTCGTATGGGAAAATGTGCATACGATTGTGCTTTTGGTGGTCGGGTGCGGTATTTGCATGCACGCCCTTAATGCTAATGCCGCCGCTACACAGCCGACAAGATTGAATTGAATATTTGTCATCTTTTCTTTTGTTCACCGCCACTACTAAGTATGTGTGTACTAAGTATGTATGTGTGTGTACGTGAGTGTGTTTGCAACTGTTGCAAGAAAGTTTTATGTTTCTTTTTCGCATTTCATCTGTTCGCAAACTTTCGCTTCGTGGCACACTATCATCGTCATCATCGGCAACAACGACAACGACAACAACATCAACACTAAAGCCGCCGTTACTAAAGCTAATACTGAAGCAACAACTTCACTTCACCAATAAATGTTGAGCCCGGGAAAAGCTCCAAGCCTCAAAATGTCAGAGTTCATTTGGTGTTTTAATAAGTTAATGTGTGCATATTGCATTCATTGCGGTATTGCACTGGGCGGGACTATCAACGCCACACTGTTGCATTCATTATCCTTTCAACTCTCGACAACAACAATCAGCATCAGCAACAGCCAAACGCCACCCACATTTGTCCTGCTCGGGTTTCGCACGTATTCCCTTTTTTTTATCGAGTTCGCACACACACACACAAAATGCAACCCAAAAACAAAATACATACACATATATATATATAGTATGGTGTATGTGCATGGGTTTATGTACATAAGCTGTGAAAGATGTTTGTTAGTTTCATTTAAAAAAAATACAAAATTTTTTGTCTTTTACAAAGTTGTGGTTGTTGCTGCACAATTTTCATCATGAACACATCCATACACATTGTATGCACATACATACTTGCAAACGCACACACACAGACACACACACACACACACACACTTCATGAATGTGAAAGTGTTTTAAAGGTCATCGAGAAGATTGTGTCAGTTTGCTATGCATTGTTGTTATTACGAGCATCTCAGTTGTGTTGTGTTTTTTCTCGCTTCACATAGTCACATAGTCACATACTGTTAAATGCCAAAAATTCCAGCCAGTGCCAATCGGAATGAATATGAAATGAAAGTGGATTTTCCATTTTCATATTTGTTCTGCTGCTTGTACTCGTACTGCAGATACAGAGATAAAATTTTTGAACTTTTCATTTATTTTGATTTGGCATTTTCAAATCTGTAAGAGGGTGTCCCAATAAGAGTAAGAAGTATATGTTTTGAGCGAGTGGCAATATTTTTAAAGTAGTCATGTTCAGATTAGGTATGGAATAAAATATACGGCCTTGCTTTTTGAATGAAACCCTTGCTTTCGACTACATTTTGAGAAAGTTGTGGCTCTATTTCACAGATGACGCGTTGGATCTAATCCTTGAGAGCTCCGGAACTGTTTGTGTCTTATTCGCTTAGACCAGGGATTTGAAAAACCCCCCCAAAAAAAAAAAAATCGCACGATCTTGGTAGCCAGTTGTCATCGGAATTTCGGGAGATGATTCGGTCTGGAAATCGTTGCTCGAATAAATCGATTTTTTCATGCGCGGTGTGACAGGTGGCCAACGTCGTGTTGAAACCTGTTTAAACCTGTTGAAACCACATACCATGCAAATCATACCGTCCAGTTGAGGCCACAATAACTCCGTTATCATGTTCCTGTGTAACGAATACCATTTACAGTCTCTGCATTTCCGGCCTCATGTTCACAATGATAACGCGTTCGGAGCTATCGTAGACGACACTTGATAAGCTTCAGAGCTGCCACTTGCACAGTGCTGCCATTTGTGCACTCTTATTCGGTCACCCTATACATATTTTGAAGCGTTGTATGAGCTGTTTGCAATATACACGTGCTGTTATTTGTAATTATTTGTAAGCTTTAACCTTTTGTCAGCAACATTTCTGTGCATTCATATATGCGGTGGCAATCAAATGACCTTTTCACCATTTAACATAAAGCAATTAAAATACGAAAATCATATTTTAATTGAAAACAAACATACGAAAATGCGCCATTTTAATGAAGCCTGACCACACCACAAGGCTGAGAGGAAGATATGAACGGGTATGAAAGGATGTATTTCATAATTTGAATCTACTTACATACTTGTTAATACGTGAGTGGCTCCAGTTAAAGGTGGCCATACATCGGCCTCTTGTCCTATAACCAATTAATTTCATTTGTGGAAATTGCTCATACTTAGTCGGTTTTGACCTTAAGCAATTTCGAGTGTTTTTTGATAAGAAATATTTTCAATTACCATAAGATAATTTGTTATATTTCCAACAAATAATACAATAATAAATTGATTATTGTAAAAGTGTTCAACCCGGGTTGATCTGCTCTTAAATATAATCTACATATTACATAGTATATTAAAAATTAGTTTTAAGTTAAATAAGTATAAAAAGATTATTGCTAAAAATAAAATTCTTGACTTTCAAAGGTAAATCTCTTGAGAAGTTGAGCTTAGATAGTTTCGACCTTTAATGAATGACCCCACCACTTTCGATGGGAAACATTTCTCTCGAAGATAGTATGATAATTTCATGACCATTTGCCTAGTATGGTTACATACTTATAAGGTAATGACTTTGAGTGGCTTGCTTATGGATTTTGGGTCTAAATAGCCAAGCTTAAGAAAAAAAATATGATATGCTCTGTTAAATAAAACGAGACCTTAAAAAATCATATTGTGAATGGATTACTTTTTAAGGATAATTCGGGGTCCCTGATTCTGGTCTTTCCCTTATGCTGACCAAAAACTCACAATTTTAGTATACTTGGACCCATACAAAACTTTGTTTTTATTTTTACTCCTACATGCTTCATAGCTAAGAAATGTTGTTTATCATGAAAAAAAAGGGGTTAATTTTTTTTGATAGCAACACTCCAACACCCTTTCGGGAGTTACATATATGAAGCCACTATTCGATATATCACTATGCTGGGTACACTATGGCAAGACTTCTCATAAGGTTTTGGAGGAAAATGGTGCCTTCGGAAGTATTTCAGGTTACTGAATGTCAAAATTACCTTGGTTCAACTTTTTTGAAGTTTATTGAATCGTTTTTGTATGATCATCGCAACGAAAGTTGTGACCAAATTGATGGGCGGCGCCCTCTATCAGAAATAGCTTACGAAACATTATTTATAAGTGAGCAAAAAAAAAAAACAAATTTTCTATTCTGCTACTTTCAAAATATCACATACAGAACAGCAAATGATGGTTAACCTTCTATGGAAATAACTGAAACAAACTTCTAACTACACTTACCGATATTTTTGGGGGGTTTTTATGTATTACTTTTTGTGATAATTAACAAAAAATAATCAATTAAAAAATATCACATCAAACGCACTTGAAAAATCTTTTTAATTGACAATCAAATAAGAGAATAACTGACAAAATGCCAGTTACGAATATGTGAGCGAGAAAAATAGCGAATATATTTGAAGAGTTTTGTATATTGCTGATCGTGTAAGAAAGAGTAGTCATGAAGTGAGTAGTGGTATGTGGTGTTCGTATCAATGAACTATTCTACTTTTGAGAAATATCAGGGCTGTATAGGCAGATAAGATTGAAAAAAAACTGAAATATATGAATACAGAGGTTAAGTTCAGCTGAATACGTTTGTTTTGAAGCTCTTTCACATAGCGTCTCGACTAGCTATAATTAATGAAAATATGCATGTTCATGTCACGATGTTTATACACAAAATGTTTCTTATGCTACTTTCGGTAATGGCGGCTGCCCATCAGTTGCTCGTTAAATTTTTTTCATACTCAATTGATAGAGGGCGCTGTCCATCAGTTTATCGTCAAATTTGAAATTTCAAACAAAACATTTAGAAATTTCTAGAGCTTAAAAAATGAGCGAGTATGGACTGGAAAAAACCCCGAGGCACAAACAATGTAACAGTATTCGATAACAACGTTGTTGTTCAAGATATTAATAATGAAAATGATTCTTTGATAAGTGAATGAAAATAATTTCTTTCCGATAAAACTATGTTTTTGTGCATATATGTACATACTACTGTGGGCAAAAGTTAGTAAGACTTTGTTCATAATTTCAAATTCTTTTATTCATTCTTCCAAATCTATTTCGTCCCCTTCAAAGTAATCCCCCCCGGCCTCCCAATACACTTGTGCCAACGTTTTTTCCAATTCTCGAAACAGTTGTTAAAGTCAATTTCCGGAATAGCCTTCAATGCGCTTAGCGATTCATGTTTAATGTCTTCAATTGACTCAAAACGGTCAAACGGTCCACGAAGCGGTTTTTTGAGTTAAGAAAATAGCCAAAAGTCACACAGTGCTAAGTCAGGCGAATAGGGTGGTTGCGGAACGAGAACGATATCAGTCGAATTTTTGGCAAAATGGTCTCGTAAAACCAATGCAGTGATTTTGGAACCAATCGTGCATTCACTCTTCTTAGGCCCAAATGATGTTTTAAAATGGTTTTCACTGATCCTTCCGATATTCCAACGATGCCAGTAAGGTTTCTGACTGTTAATCGTCGATTCTCGAGCACCAATTCCTTGATTTTATTGACGTGTTGATCATCAGTTGATGTTGATGGCCGTCCTGGACGTGGTTCGTCGTCAACGCGTTCTCGACCATCTTTGAACAATTTGTACCAATCAAAAACACTTGCTCGCGACATACAATTATCACCGAAGGCCTTTTGCAACATTCTGAACGTTTCGGCACCAGAAATTTGATTCCGCACACAAAATTTAATGGAACTTCTTTGTTGAATAATTTCACTCATTGTGAAAATCGCCGAATGCACTTTTTGTACTTCAGAAAGACAAGCGTATACTAAACACTAATGATTATTTTGATGTGACATTTGGCACAGATGTCACCGACAGTCATACCAACCTTAAAAAAATAATATTTTGATGAATGGGTTTTCGCGCGAAATTTAAATTAAAAAGTCTTACTACTTTTTGCCCACAGTAGTATATATATAAAAAATATGAAATAAATCAAATCTTTATTATCAAATATTTACCAAATTGATTTGTACATGCTAAATTTTACCTTAAAACCCAAAACACAAATTTCCTCCAAAACACAAACAATAATACAAATTTTTTTTTAAGAATTTAACACTTTAAAGATTTATTTCCCTCACTAGTCATTTGCCATTCCAATACTTTGTTTTTCTACTTTTTGATTTTAACCTGGTCACGCTGTGTAACAATTCACCACCCTGCTAACGCCAAACTGCTAAGTACACCACCACGACCGATCACAACCCGAACGAAACAAAATACGATCTGGCTTTTTATAATATTAATATTTTCGAGTTCTAACTAATTCATACCTGCTTCTTTCAATCTGCTGATTTTTTTAGACAGTGACATTAAATTTTAATCACGTGATTTACTCTTGTATACAGTTATTGACAATGAATGTGATTTATTAATTTATTTTCAAAAAAAAGTTATTTAAAATGTTCGTAAATACTTATTAAATAACATTTAATTATTAACAACAATAACTTATTATTATAATCTCAAGCCATTGCGTTCCATGCTCAGAAATAGGAGTTGAAAAAAAGAAAGATGAATAAAAAATTCATTTATTACAATTTCATAAAAAAAAATACAAAAATCCTCTACAAATGTGTGCGAGTATTTATAAAATAAACAAAACGAAAAAATGGTAAAAATATTAAAAATTCCAACAAAAAAACAAAAAATAAAGATAATCGCAGAAACGCTAATGTCCGTTTCCGCTGATAATGACAAATGGCTGAAGTATAGGTAGACTACAAAATAAAAATTCTACGCGTGTGAGTGCGTCTATTTTATTCTAAAGCAACAACAGCACATCCTGACAATGGCCACGGTAGCTCTGGCATATCCATGAAGCTCTTGCGTGTTTTCAAGCAGAACGCCTCCACTTGGGTGAGTGTTTTCTTCTGGATTGTTGATACGCCACCGACAATTATGATGCGGCCATTAAGTGTGCCAACATCGTGGCCATGTCTGTGGTGAATGTTGAGAAATAAACATAATTAATGAGTTTTGTTTGTTGGTTTTGAGTGATATAGTATATTAAATTTTGTTTTTATATTTTCTCTATCACCATACTACATACAGACATACCTAGCCCAATTGATATCGCCATAGTGATGCCACGTTTCCTCATCAAAATTGAGTTGGTCAATGGATGCGAGTGATGTTAAAACATCGTCACCATTGAAACCAATTCCACCAACTAAATACAGTTCGGTGTTGGAAATTTTACAGAATTTACCAAATAAACTAAAAATAGAATAGAATTTAAAATTAATGATTTAAAAAGTAACAAAGAATGTGTAGGGAGACACTGTGATCTAGTGGTGGGGAAAGTTACTACTTCCCAGATATTTTTAATAACAAAATACTACAGAATAATTTATCACTATCTGTTCTTGCTACTATGTCACTCTTTTACCAGCTCCTGGTACTTTAAATATTTGTTGTTGTTTCTCCCAAAATAATGGTATTTCTCAACATTAAACTTACTTTCATTATCATCATAATATCGATTTAACTGAATAAAATGTTTCATTAAAATTCATAACTATTGCAAACAATCCACACTATTGACATTCTATCACTGAAATGCAAGCAGAATTCAAGTTGAGTTGTTTTTCCAAAACCAAAGCATTTTAAATATGTTGCAGGAACTAAAAGAAATTAATCCTACAACAGTCTTTCATTATAGCAACATCCTAGCAGAAACCAACTACATACATACATACATACATATAAAACTTTGTGTTTATTCGCTCACTCACTCACTCACTCACTCACTCAAACAATTTTGACAAAATAATCTGCATACCGTGGTATACGCAAATGTAGCTTTGACTTTATCCACTGCCCTTCATCCGCAGCACAATATTCACAGTCATCATTGTCTCGAACATCAGACCAATCACCACCATGTCCGCAGTCGCCTCTACCACAACCATCTCCCCTGTCATCACAGAAATCGTTAGGCTTGCAACTGTAATACTCCATCGAATCGGTGATTATATCCTTTAAAGTTTCTATATTGCCCTCGCCGCCTACACCACCACCAGCGCAACCAACGTTGTTCTCATCTTCGCATGTTTTTGTTTTGTTATCGATAATGCCCCCAGCTATCCAAATCTCATTGTTCACCATTGCCGCCGCTAAACCATAACGACCCACATTCAACGAAGCTTTCTAAACGCATACAAATTCACACAGAGTTGCATTTAAGTAATCGATAAGTAATACGTACTATACATAGTGCAATGCATAATAACCCTCCAAATTGTGACGTACCTTTTTCCATTTCTTTTGCTCTAGATTATAAAACCACACTGTATCCAATGCAACACCATTGACGCCTTCCCCGCCAATCACATAGAAACCAATGGCACGTTTTGTGCGCTGATCCTTGGCTGTTGTACCTTGGCATCGTTCACATTTGTCGTCGTCACTAATGTAACATTTATCGTTGCTGTGATTATCAATTACAACAACGGCAAAATCTCTACGTAGTTCTGGTAGAACGGATTCAAATGTCCATTGCAGTGTTTGCGGATCGAAACTCCATACGGACTTTTCAAAAACCTAGTCGAAAAAAGCAATTATTTATATGTGTAGAGGTAAAGCAAAAGGAATGGAAACATATATTATTTTATGGTTTATCTAAATGAAGGAAACAATTAGTAGGTGATAGCCTTCTTGTTTGTGAACATCACGAATTTATATACCTTGGTCGAAAGGTATCTAAAATATAGAATACGCTAACTGTCATCGGACATTTCTAAATTTTAAGCAAATGAAAATCAAATTGATTGTATTAAACAACAGATCATAATATGAGTGAAAGATGCGAAACCCTTCTGTAGGTAGACGTTGCAAAGATGAGGATAAATTAGATAAAGTAGCATATAAAATGTTAACTCTAATGAGAAGTTCTCACTTGGATTAGCACTTTCTCGCAAATGGTATATATATATATACATAAACAGAATGGGCCTACTGGTTTATGCCGAATCCGAACGGCGAAGTGAAATGATTTTCTTGCGAAATTTCTACTCTTGGAGGCCTGCCATTGCCTGCGAGAAGGTGATGACAGCGTAATAAAAAAAAATTTCTACTTTTTGATTTGGCCTATGCCGAGATATGAAACGTGAACTCAGCATATCTGGCCAGCACACTACCAACTACGCCACAACTATCACTTTTTTGAGTTAATATAAGTAGAACGCTCATCGATAGCCAACGATAGTCGACAATCGATCGAGGCTCTCAATAGGGCCCAGTTTAGTGCAGATGTTAAGTCCGTTTTCCGTTTCCACAACGTCAACATTTTATTTGACTTAACTTTAAAGTTTTGAAGAACAAAATGTATTATTTGATACTCATAACGTGATACTTAGATCGGCATAAACTTTCTTCAAAACTTTGAAGTCATGCCAATAAGTGTATATTGATTTATCTATGGTTTCACTCTAAAGTTGATTTTTGTCACATGTTGTTATAGGTCATCTACATATTCCCCCTTTTGTACTACCTAACTACTTAGTATATGAATTCATAATATTATTTTCTTTCCTTTATAATCAGAGCACTATGGCTTCAATTTAAACTTAAGTAAATATAATAATAATTATAGTAAATATTAGCTGTATTTTATTCGCCAACTCGTTAAACATTTACGAATAAAACAACCAAGTTCTTAAAGCTCTACTTCGTTGTATTGTCATTTACAATGAAACTGCTTAATAGCACTGGTAGCTAGAGGTGGTCTTACAGCATCTGAGCATAGACAATTTTCTTCTTCATTAAGTACTTATATGGATGAAATCATCCTTGCGCGCCAAATAACATTTTAAATTTCATTTGTAACTCACTTCTTTTCTCTTAATCTTCTTTCAATAATTATTGATAGATCACAGTAGGACTGGAGTGGAAGACGGCAGTTTAACACAATACAGCTATAATTATATGTATTATCTCTGAAACTTTTGTTGCTGCTTCCCGTATAATTATCGCTGCTAGGTAGCTATGCATACATAAGTAGAAGCGAGTAGCATATAAAACGAACCTAATAATAGACACAATAGCAATCCAATTGTTCGAACTTCAAAATATATTATACATTGTAAATATGAAAAAAACATATATTTACACAAATGAAACACTATCATATAATGACTACAGTCACTTTAAAAAATGATATATTTCAGCTATGAGAATTTAAAACTTCAAAGTCCATACATGGACCAGAAACAAGTAAGTTATAAATTTTGAATAAATCGAAAATTATTGTAAATCTTATTAAACAAATATTAAAACTTCTTGACCAGAACCATTTTATACAAGTTTCGCTATATTGTTTATTAAACAATAACTAAAAGTGAATAAATTCATAAATGAATTTAACAAAATTTTACTTGACACGGAAACTTAACTATCATTTAGACATACATTCTGGAAAAAAAAGGACCGGGAAATGATTATTTAAAAAGCTCGCTTAAGAGGATTGTAAAAATTTTGTCGCTAAGTTGGCACCACTGTCCTCTTTCCTGACGTGAAGTTTACGCGCGATCTGTCATCGGGGCACCCGAAATAAAAGAGAATTTTCGTTGAGAACTAAAGTCGATTCCAAAAAATGCGTTTGAAAAATGTTTTGATAATTGGATTATTCAGTGGTCGCTGCAGCGTAGTGGTAATGCGTTGGACGGTTACGCAGAGTGTCCGTGGTTTGAATCTCGGTATACGCAAAATCAAAAAAAAAAAAACATTTGTTCTATACGGCACCACCTCTTGGCAGGCAGGCAATGGCAAACCTACAAGAGTAAAAATTGCCTATGAAAAGCTTTTCACTTCGCCGTTCGGATTCGGCATAAAACTATAGGTCGCTTTCACTCAAGTACAAAAATAACACGCACGACATGAGTGGATGCAAAAAGTTCGGCCTAGGCCCGCCATGGGCTGTTGTGCCATTAAAATAAGAAGAAGAAGATTATTCATTGGCATCATTGTATTATTTCGGAAGGACCCTACTTTGAAAGCGATACAATACCAGGTGTACAAGTATGAAACCGAAAATACACGTTCATTTAAGATAAATGGTATACATTTAATATTCAAAGTAATAGCCACTAGCTACTAGCTACACATTTTTCCCATCTCTCTGGCAATTTATGAATGCCTCGCAACAAAACTGTTCTTTTGCTGAGTCAAACCAGTCATCGAGCCATGTTTTCACATTTTCGTACGAATCGAAATGCTGCTCAGCAAGTGCGTGCCCCATTGATAAAAATAAATGATAGTAAGATGGAGCCAAGTCTGGTGCATAAGTCGCATGGGGGAGTGCTTCCCAGCTGTACAAATCTATCAATATCCGAGTCGGTTTTGTTCGATTTGATGATGCATTGTCATCAAGAAAAATCACTTTGTGTTGCCTAACTGGATATTCTGAACGTTTTTGGCGCAAAACACGGTTCAAATCGGCGAGTTATTGCTGGACCACAACCTGACCTCACAGACGCGTGATTACAGACCAGTAACTGTTTCACTTGGTTTCAGAAGGTCAAACCAGATAACACCTCACTGATCTCAGAAAATACAGAGTATTGTCTTCTTTCCGAAACGATATGGCTTTGCTGTCGATTTGGCCGGTGTACCGGGCTTAACATACGATCGTTTACGTTTGGGATTCTCGAAATAGATCCATTTTTCATCACCAGCCAGTAAAAGTTCGATAAAGATATGACTTTCTTTTGTACCTGGCGAGCAACATTTCACAGGTGGTTTCGATTTTCTTGCTGTCTTTCAGTCAATTCATGCGGCACCCATTTTCCCACCTTCGAAATCAATCCCATGGCTTTTAAACGTTGAGAAATGCAGTGTCGGGCCACATTTAATGGTTCTCCAAATTTTGCTTCCATTGGACCATCATCCTCATCGAATAAAGCTTACAATTCGGCATCTCCCAACCTTTTCGGTGGTCTTCCACGTTCTTCGTTTCTCACATCAAAATCGCCACTTTCAAACATATTTAACCACTCGTTGCACTGTGTTTTGCCTAGAGCGTGCAGGCCGTAAGCTTCCATTAAGCATTTGATGAGATTCCAAAGCAGATTTCTTCAATTGGAAACAGAAAATCAATGATGTCCGCATATCGTAGTAGGCACAAAATTCGACATTTTTACGAGCGAAAAAAAAATGTTTTTGTATGAAACTTGATTGTTTATGAACTGAATATTGTCGGCTGAACTAAATGCGAAGAAATGGTGCCAATGATTTGGTTTAACAGAGCGTAGTGACACCGAGATTCCGGTTTCATACCTCTACACCTATGTACCATATTTGAATGAATAATAAATATTTTGTGTGTTATTGACCAATTTCCAGTACTTTTTTTTGTTAGAATGTATAAGACTTCCGACTAGCAGGTGTTTAAAGTTGAGATATGTACTACTTTTTATAATATAGCATAGAATAGGTCTGGCATTCCATGTACGATATTTGTTATACAAGTACGAGTTTATAATAGTGCAATAAAATACTATATCAGTGACCCAGAATTGCAATAATAAATGGAATTAGTGTTCGGTAAAATAAGAAAATGAATTCCTAATATAAACATAAGAGAATAAACAATCAATATTATCACGATGATTCGAACTAGTACACAATACCAAAGAAATAAAATTCATGCACACTACACTGCCTTAAGGACTGGCACATTCTCCTCCATTACCTCTTTCTCCTTGACCTGCCTGCTTCGTTACATTCGAAGTAAAGACAACAACAAAATGGAGAAAAACTCTACTTAACTGCAGGCTAGAACACTAATACCACCACATAAAAGCATAGAAACAATTGTAGGAAATCCATGAGGAGCAGTAACTTCCAAAATAATGAATACGACCAGCATACGATTCAATTCCACAAATAACCACAACCGTTCGAAAGAACAAAAAAACTCAAAAGCAAAAAAATGTACTATTCTCGTTCAAATGTAGCATGTATAGTATGTATGTGTGCGGCATACTAACCGATTTTTTGGTACAACCAAGTGCTGTTCTCGTACCACCGATTATATAAATAAGTCCGTTGCATACTACCGCTGCATGATGATGTCGTGAGCCGAAGGGAATGTAACACAAATGCTTCCACTGCATAACTTTGGCATCGTAGAAGAGAACTCGGTCGCCATAATTTTCAGCTTCGCTGCTGATAACACCACTGATGTTGTTGCTATCACCACAGACGCCGCCCTCACCACCGTCACCACCGCTACCATCACCACCATTGGCAAAATGCATTGCACGTTTACGTTGCTGTGGCAGCTGCTGTTGCTGCGGTTTGTCGAACTGGCAGTGGTTACAATAAGGATCAATGCCACCAAAAATGAGAATTTTCCGATTTGTTATTCTGTCAAGCAAAAACTATTTATTAAAAATATTCTGCTTCACGAGTGTGAATTTGAATATCGCTGCCTTAATTTAATAAAGCACTAACAGCAAATTTCTTAAAATCGAGTTTTGAATCTAGTTTCTGCCTGAAATTATGGAGCCATAAAACAAAAACTTACGTCTTTTTAATTTAATTTTAAATTACAATTGGGGTACTTATTCACAAGGTGCCGTATTCGTAATCTGAGAGAATTTATTACAATTGAGAAGACTACAGCACTAAATGTTTTGCAAGCAATATTTGCCAAAAATATTAAAGTTTTAAAATGCTTTTGCTTCTCCTGAAAAATTTGGAAAATGAGTTTTAGGGCTTTAGCAAATTAAGGCAGCGACATGTATGCATGGATTTAATTGTATCACAAGCTTTAATGCGCCACTTTAAGTACATAAGAACATATGTATGTACATACATAAGTATCTAATATGTATGGAGCAGAGGGGGGAGAAAGTGTGTAAGTTTAAATGCAAAGTTTTTTTCAATAGGGACGTAACAATTTTCTATTTAAATACAAACGCACCTTTAAATTTTATTTTGATCTGACAATATCCAAACTTCACTCCAGGTTTACATTTTCATATTTCATAATGGTTGTAGGAAGTTCACGAACGAGCAACATTTGCAAATTATTAAAAATTACTAACGAATTTTTGAGCCCGTGGTCGCAATACTCCAATTTTCGGCCGAAACTAATACTCGCCCCACCAGAAAGGCTGTGCGTGCTATAGTGGATAAATTCCGGTTAACATATTCACTATTAAACGTTCCTGTGCCAGTAGACAAAGCACCGGTTGAGGTAGCGAAAATGTAGCAAACTTAAATGCTTCGGTTCGCTGTGGCGTAGTGGTTGTGCGTTGAATTGTTACACGGAGTTTCCATGGTTCGAATCTCGGCACAGGTCAAAATCAAAAACTAGAAAAAAACTAGTTTTCTACATGACACCCCACCTCTTAGCAGGCAATGGCAAACCTACAAGAGTAAAAATTGCCTATGAAAAGCTTTTACTTCGCCGTTTGGATTCGGCATTAAACTGTAGGTCCCTTCCATTCATGTACAAATATAACACATAGCACAACATGAGTGGATGCAAAAAGCTCAGTCTAAGTGGCACCTCCACGGGCGGTTGTGCCATTAAAAGAAGAAGAAGTGCTTCAGTTCACAGGAATTCGGAATCTCTCAGTTCACATTGTGGCGAATTTTGCGTATAGATCTTGGCCTACACCCTTACAAGATCAAATTAACACAAAAAGTGAAAACCTCATGATCATTTGAATCGCCCAAACCTTCCCGGATTCATCCAATACTCTGCAAAAGTTAGAAGAAACACCTGAATTTCATCCAAAAATTATCTTCAGCGATGAAGCTCATTTTTGGCATTTTACACCATTGGATTTCTTTTTGTGGTTAAGTCATCGGTTTATGCCAACAAGTTTCAACAATTTTCGAGGAGCTCAGGAACAATATCGAACGCGATGTTGCCAACATTCCGGCCGATATGTGTGGAAGAGTGGTGGAAAATTGCCTCCAAAGAATCGATCGCTGAGAACGTGCTCGTGGTGGTCGTGGTGACCGATATTCAATTACTTATTATTGAATACTTAAACGAAACATGTGCACTACACCTGGAATAAATTTCAGTCCAATATTGTAATTATTCTATGTTTAATTTAAATAAATTAAACTTGTTATGTCCCAATTGAAAAACTCTTTAGTTATGTATTATATTTATTCAAAATGGAACTCTTAATTTTGTTTGACCGTTCTCATGTAGTGATGTGCCGATTGTATCACCCTGTTTAAGATTAATACCTTTAAAACAATGTAAATCTCGTTTGATAGTATGTATGTAACACAATAAGTATTCAAATTTTCCTAATCTCATGTAGTTTAGTTATAGCTTGAGAAATACAAACTAACAAAAATTCTATTATTAAACATTTCAGATGGTTGGAAAAATGTCCATAAATTAAAGAGACTTACGTTACTATTTAGGTCGTTTAAAAGTGTATGCACATACTTAAATGCAATAAATACCTCACCTCCAGTTCATCCAATATTCTTCTAGGTTACTTACTGATAAAACTCTGTCTCTTCAATGGATGATATCAAACTAGCATGCCCGGTATAAACCGGAACAATATGTTGTTGTTCCTCCTGTAGTATTTTGCTGAATTCCATTGCTTGTTCTTGTGCTTTTTCGTCGGTCTTTTTATCATCAGCAGCGATTATAGTCTGCGATGATTTTGTACATAGAAAGGCCGAACGAAAAGGTTTATTGGGTACAGCACCACCAGGACCATTTTCTTCCATATCGCCACCGCAGCCAACTTCAGCATAATGACGCTCTTGTTCGGATTCGTAGTGTTTGTGATTATTACATCTAGACTTCGTTTTTTGAGCAGATGCCTCTTTTAATTTACTTTTATTTATATTATTCGTTAAATGCTGATGAGAACGTGAGCGGTGATGTTTGTGCTGCTGATGTTTCGATTTCTGATGATACTGCTCATGCGACTGCTGTTGTTCGTTATTCGGTTCCTTTTCATCTGCAGCGAAACAACTGAAAGCCGTCGAAATGGATGGAGGCTCAATATTTTGATATTTTGATGTTAGTGTGCCAAGGTTTTTGTTATTTGTTAAATTCGTTTTACTCTCTCTATTAGATAGAGTTCTAGTGTCTGCAAAGAAAGGAAATATTGCTGTTGAAGAAGGTACATCACCATATATTGTATATGTAGTATATGGTAAACTTCGATCTGTTATATAATGCTCACACTCGCACATGAGTTAACCAAAACTGAAATACTAACAATTATTGATGTTGTGATAATATGTTCTCCTCCAACTTACTTCTAACTGACGTCCCGTTGGTCTTTCGCCAATCAGCTTCGTTTAACCCAAGGGCGATCCCAAGAGTGCCGAGATTGTACATTTGTATGTGCATTTTTATTTATATTTAGCACTGATTTTTGAAGTATTGGGTGTATAACTTGAAAATGAAAGATTCATAATTACTGACGTAACTTTTACTAAATCACATCTGGCAATACTGTAACTACTTTTGAATCAATTTGCAAAAGTGTAAACATCATAACCTTTTTGCACTACAAATATGTCAGCATACGTGCCAAATAAACACTATTTGCTTGGATTTTTTCTTTTCTTTATCAATTCGAAAAAAAAGTTGCTGAAAGTAATAGAATGCGGTTGGAAGTTTACGATGAATATACTCAATCGATTAAAATATGTGAATTCTGGTTTCAATGCTTTAAAAGTGGAGATTTTTATAAGGAAAATAAGTGAAAAAGTTCGAAGATCAAGAATTTGAGATGTTACTCGTCGAAGACTCGTGCCAAATGCAAAATAAACTTGCAATAACAGTGGGAGTTACTCAAGTAGCAATTTCCAAGCGCCTAAAATCATTGGGGTTGATTCAAAAGGAAGGCTATACGACTTGAAGCCGCAAGACGTCGAAGGGCGATTTTGCATGTTTGAAAAGCTGCTTCACCGCTATAAAAATAAGTTGTTTTTGCTGACGACAAAAAATGGATTCATTGAGACAACCTGAGCGAAAGAAGCCGAATGTGTAGCTCGGCTAACCAGCTAACCATCATCAACTCCGAGGGAGAATATTCAGGACGCCAAGGTAATGCTTTGCATTTGGTGGGATCAGAAGCGTGTCATCTAGGTTAAGCTGCTAAACACTGGTGAAACTATTACAGAAAAACTATATCGGACACAATTGATTCGTTCGAAGAGAACAATGGCCATAAAACCAGACCAGACACGAGATCGTAATTTTCTAACTTAACAACACGGGGCCTCGTGTCTTTAGACTGATTACAAATTATTTGGAAAATAATACTTGGGAAGTTTTGGCTCACCAGTCTTTGCTCCGTCTGAGTATCACTTATTTCGATTGATACCGAATGCCCTTACTGGAATACACTTTAACTCAATTGAAAGTATGAAAACTTAAATTTATTCGTATATAGCCTCAAGGTGAGGACGGTTTTTTTTTTGGCAAGGAATTCATAAATTTCCCGAAAGATGGCAAAATGTCATAGCTTCCAAGGGACACTGCTTTGAAGAATGTATTCAATCGCTGTAAAAAAATAACAAATTTTTCATGGTGTAAGTTTTTAATAATAATAATTTCAACCCGTCTCATCACACACTGTAGAAAGTGTGGTATGTACCTCCTAGTTACGGTTGCGGCAGTGATTTCTCTTTATCAATTTTGAAACGATTTTATGGAATTTACAATCGACTCCTTTTAATATGGAATGCAACCCACTATTGTTATACTCACCTTTTGCTATCGCTGGCAGCCCTTTACGCAACCTAATCGATGACTCAACTTGGACACTCTGATCGCGGCACTTCATCAGTAACGCAGACGCCTGCAATACAAACAAAAAGATCCGTTTTTCAATTGGCTTTATTGAAATTTAGTTTTTTATTATTTTATTTTTTGTTTTATGTATAAATAAATATATGTAAATATAATAAAAAATACCAATCACAATAAATTTTACAGCAAATTTCAATTACAACGAAAATTTGTATTCATATTATTTAAATTTTCAAGCATTTCACTACTGAATACAATGTAAAAGTAATTAGTCAAGATCTATTAAAGAAGTTAGTAAATATGGCTTTAACATACTAAATTTTGACTGTTCAATTTGCGACAATCAGAGCGAACGCAGCACTGCATGGACTTTTCAATGCCTTTGGCCATTTCAAGTGAACGCCAGTAATCTTTGCCGATTGATTGTATCATTTCCAGGTATTCCAAAAAGGATTTGAAAGTGACATACTGCATGTTCGGGCATTCGAGGCGATGATGATAGCTACACGCTTTATCGAAGACCCATTGACGTTGCATGGGCGCGACCAATTGATAACGCTCGAGGAAGTGTAGAAATTCTTCACGATTCTCACCGTAATACAGCTGAGTTGTGGTATAACTGTCCATACATAGAATGGAAGATAGTAAGTGGTTATGCCGAGTAAGTAGGATTACATTACGTATTACGAACAAAAACTGGTTAAGCTTACGAAATGCCATCGTTGACCATTCTCTTGACTTCCGGGTGGCTGGCTATGCGATCAATCTCTACACAGTCGATATTTTTATTCAGAGTCACCAGGAACCATGGTGGCATAAGACTGAAACGTACACATTTGATGACATTCAACATTTCAGCTTCTCTTTTTTCCCAATTGTGACTTAACCAACGAACAACCGACATGAAAATCTAATAAATATGAAATATTTAAGCATTTAATTAAATTACAACTGATAGTGAAGGGAAATACTTAATCTGATTTATAAATTCAGTAACAGAGTCATGCTATAGGTATTAAAAACAAACGTTAAATTTGGGAAAAGCTTGCAAAGTATTCGAAATGTTTCTTTTGATGGCATTGGAAATTGACTGTTCCCAGTCTCGAATATCAAAATAATGAATACATATATGTTAATTTAACTAGGCGTTGTTATATTATAGCGAACCAACAGTGGATGCTGGTCCGTTGGTAAACATGTAGTGGGAAAAGCGGATTTCACACGACCCCCCGTTGTCTCATCTGAAACTTCCCAAGAGAAAAAGATTGTCCAAATGCGGCATGGAGGAAAAATATAAAACAATACCCTAACTTTAATAAATTAAATGCTTTACTCACTTCTATTTCTGAGTTCACCCCGATGGTGTTCGAACTCAACAACGTGCATATCTCTCTCACATTCAATTCCAAGAACTCTTTCGATGACACCAAAGTCAAAAAGAACTTGCAAATACGCGTCAGCATCAATTGTTCCAAACTTTCTAGACCATAATTGCGTGCCTCCAAATAGAGTAGAAAAGCGGTATCCTCCCGGAAGCGGACATCATCGTCAAGGCACAACCAACACTGATTCACTAAATTTTTAATACGTAGAAAATTAGCGGCATTGAAGAGCTCCAAAATGCCTTCACGCTGTACCAGCGGCTCCTCGGCCAACATCCAATCGTATACCATCATGAAGGCGCCCGGTGTTATCTTCTCCTCGGGCAATTGTATCAACACTTCATTATTACATTCCATGAAGAAATCTGAATAACATTGCAACACCATCATGTGGCAATTAAATGTTACGCCTCCGATTCGTATTTGAACATTGGGCTTGATATGATTGTCGATCATATTTTTGAGCAATTTGTAGAGGTTTTCTTTCGGTGGTTGCACAATGTCTTCCCAACCTTGAATTTCATTGATTTTAAAGCCCATTTCATGCAGTGTTTTCTCTTTTAAGCCCGTATCAGCTTTTAGTGAATCATTTTTGCCAGGCAATTGAAGATTGGTGGGTAAAATTTTACTCGGCGGAGGTTTTGTACCTTTGGGTGCTTCAAAAGTTTCTGAAATAAACAAACTCATGAATTTCGAAGTGTACGTGAAATGCATTCTGAAAATCAGTTCTACTCACGCAAAGGAATTTTTTGAAAATCAGCTTCTTTTGCCTGGCTCGATGACTCAGAGTTATCAATAAAGTTCAAGCTGAAACATACATGAAGCATCAATATCGAGCTGAACTGAGTCGCATGCACTTACTTAATGTATTTGACATTATTTTCCATAGTGTCCGAAAAAGGCGGTGATCCAGTTGTGCCTGTTGTTGAAATGCTCGATTCATTGCTCTGAAAATTTGCAAACCTCATTCAATAAATTTAAGTTATATAAGCACAGTTAAGTGATGTGATGTGATGTGATGTGATGTACTACACCTTATTCAATGGTTTGTCCATTTGAAAAAAATAAAAACTTTCAGTAAAAGATACGTAAGATGAAAAAGTTTTAAACAGATAAATTATGTTTGTTGAATTTAGACAGCAAAATCAAATAAAACTTATTTTAATTGAATGAAACAAAAAGTCGTTTCAGAATTTTCCTGTAGCAAAGTTCAGAAAAATAAAATACTTGTTAACTTCTTACATGTGGACTTTACGATTAAAGTTAAAAAAAAGCAACCGATTTCCATATATGAGGAATTTTTATTTAATTTGGTCATTTACAATTTATTTGGACTAGTTTTTGTATATGGTACATCAATCAAGAGGCCATCGTTGTTGGCCAACGCAAAATTTGTCCTTTTTATTGCGTTTTCCATCACTTTTCCAGCATCTGGGTGGTATACTGATGATTGACATCACACGTCAAGGGAATTTTCGTTGCAGAAACTGTCTTATTTGAGTTGCAGTGTGGAATGGCGCAAGGTCTTATTGAAACCAGTAACAGTCCAGACCTTTTCCACACATTTGTGGGCAGACATAATGAGCCAACAACCGCCGATATTCCCAACGATTGTTTTGGCGCAACCGCCTGCCCAAGCAGTCACTTTTTGGTCATGCAATGGTGTTTCATGGATTTCGTATGGATTTTCCGTTTCCCAAATGCGAAAATTTTCCTTATTAACGGCGTCAGAAATTGTAAAATGGGTCTCGGCGGTTATTAAAATTTCCTTCCAAACATCAGGTTCAGTGTCAACCATTCGAGCGACTATTTGGCCGTATTCCAAACGACGTGGACGGTCTGACGGCAATATTCTTTGAGTCAATTGCTCTTTATACGGAAACAAATGCAAATGAATCTTCAAAATGCGCCGCAAGGTGGTTCCACTTTAAGATGCTGAGCGGAAACACTCTCTTACCGCTTCAACCAGTTCATTGGAACGTCTTGGGCATTGATGAACGGCCTGTCGACGATTACCCACTGTCACGTTGAGTTAACACAACTGAACGACTATTTTCAATGTACAGCATCACTATTTCGACGCGTTCTTTCGGTGTGAAATTGTACTGAATTGGCGTTTCAAAAACATGTTTACTCAAGTCATTCGGTTTATAAATGTTAATATTATTCAGTGTTTACATACCAACATAAAAGATGACGCACCCTGTATATTTTTTTTTCAAGGAGGCTCTTATCACAATATGGCATGATGGACTGATGCATAAAATGAGAATGCTTGAGTGTCTTTCTTTTTTAACTATCGGTAAACTTTGGTTAAAGTGTCGTTTGGAGGAAAATAGAAGCGCACGAAATTGTCCTATTTTACAAAACCACAACCGAAGCATAAATGCATTATGGCAGTCTTGTCCCATCCATCTCATTCCTGGATAGGGGTAAAGACTCTATATTCATTGTTTGCCACGAAGCCAAGACACAAGCAACGTGAATGATATCGATACCAAAACCAAAGGGTAGACCGCTTGAAGACATGTATAAATAATCACTTTTTCATTATTTCCAAAAAATTTGGGTTTTCAATATAATATAATGAGAAATTTTTTTTATTTTTTATTTATATATTCAACACATCTATGAATGCAGAGCATTGTGTAGAATGGAAGGAAGATTTATAGGTGAGAGGAAGAAGGAGGGAGAATGAGAGAGGGAATGCAATCACACAAGATACCGATAAACAGATAGAGAGCCATTGTGGCCAGTGTTATGCCTTTGCCACAAAGTACTTCAGTTTATCAGCGTCGACTATGACCGCATGTAGCGCCTAAGGCCGAGCTGTTCGCATCCACTCTTGTTATGTATGGTCATATCTCGGCGATATCCCTGAGATAAAAAATACCCGGTATAAAAAAAGTGTAGCCAAATTCGAGTTTTTGATCTTAACAGTCACAGTGTATTTTCTTGTACCAAATGGCACCACTTATTTTGTTGTGAGTATGGAAGAAGGCAAATAAGAGGAGAGTAAAAATAAATGGAAAATTGTTTTCAAATTTAAGCATTAGAAAAGCTAGCTTTTTGAATATAGGAAAGGAAAACATTTCTCAGAGAGAAAAAAAGTTTGCTTTCGAATTTTACTTTGTTTTTTATATATATTATAATATATATATATATATTATTATATATATTATTTATATATATATTATTTATATATATATTATTTATATATATTATTTATATATATGTAAATAATTTGACAGCTGTACAACAGTGGTGCCAAGTTTTGTTCATAAAATACTTAAACAAAGATGCTCGTTTCTTTTGTGACTGCGATAGTGATCTTATATACGCGTCGAAAGAAACATGTCTACTAATAAAAAACAAAATAGTTTCTTGTTTAAGTTTAACAACCTCGTTGTCTACATCCTCTGCAAATCCAAATTTAATATGATAAACTACCGATGTCAATATAAATATACTAGTAATAAATCGTAACTTGAAATTAAAATTTTATTGCAACACTGTTTTTGAAATTTT
Organism: Palloptera scutellata; assembly: GCA_958295655.1. Taxonomy (NCBI): domain Eukaryota; kingdom Metazoa; phylum Arthropoda; class Insecta; order Diptera; family Pallopteridae; genus Palloptera; species Palloptera scutellata. The sequence goes on along the minus strand of OY282449.1, from coordinate 114,260,298 downwards.
GCTAACTCACCACAACAGCAGATTTATTCTCCTCGAGTCAGTTGTTCCTCCTCATTTTTGTTTACAAAATTTCTCGACGCAGTTAGTAATTTCTTCTTTTTTTTTTGTCTAATCTTTTGCATTCCGCTTTTGGACAAAATCCACTTATTATTTAAACAAGTGCCTTACAAAAGAAACGAGGAAGAAATAAATAATAATGTTCGAGTTTCTAAAACATCTTTTTCATGTGCAATTTTTATTAATTATACTCGCTGTTCTTGCCGGAATTTATTACCCACAAATATTGCAGTGGATTGGATGGGCACAAGACGAATCTATAGCAGTGCATTATGAAAGTTCCCAAAACCAAGTGAACGAGAAAATCTTCACTGCCGCTGAGTTGGCCAAATACAATGGAGATAATGATACACCCTTGTACTTGGCGCTGTTAGGCAATGTTTACGATGTGACCAAAGGTGCAAAGCATTATGGACCCGGCTGCGATTATAATTTCTTTGTTGGTCGTGATGCTTCCGTTTCATTTATCTCTGGAGACTTTGAAAATTTTGATGTAGAAGGATCAAACGATGTGCTTCAATTAAAGTCAAGCGACTTTATCTCATTGGACAATTGGAAACGTTTTTATGATAAGGATTACACTTACAAAGGCAAAGTAATTGGACGTTTCTATGATGCTGCCGGCACACCCACTGTCTATTATCATAAATACGTAGCAATGCTGGAACAAGCGAAAGATGCAAAAGTTGCAACAGAACAATTACGTGTAATTTATCCTGACTGCAATATTGAATGGTTCGAAGAAAAAGGTACTCGCGTCTGGTGTACCACGACGAGTGGTGGAGGGAAACAGCGCGACTGGGTGGGATATCCTAGGAAGCTATTTATGATCGGCAGTGACACGTTTCGATGCGCGTGCATACGCCCAGAAGAGCTGGATAATCCGGCGGTTATGATAAAGCCATATGATGACTGTGAGCCTGATGCGAATGAATGCTTCTATAAAGTTGCCTAAGCTAAGTTTTATAAAATTAACAGTACACCCTAGTGTTATTGGATTCAAATTGCCTTTAGCTATTCCAAATGTACTCTGAAAGCATTTATAATACCATAGTTTTGTACTTATTTCCGAAAATTGGAGTGAACATATCGTTAAGTCTATTATTGTATTATTCATGTACTGTATTGTTTGGATGATGTTAAGTATATACAGTAATGTTATTTATATATACCAACTGTAATCGTGTTTAAATAAAGTTTGGACTTGTATCCAAAAGAAAGTTCAAATTGACTTAGAGAAGAATATGTTCTTTTAATGGCACAACAGCCCAAGCAAGGCCAGGACGAGCTTCTCGCAGACTGAAAATACTTCGCTTAAATCTCAATCCTACTTTCACTCCAATCGGATAAATTCCCACTTAAAATTTTTAGAAGGATAGCACTGCACGAAGCACGTGCCGAATCCAGACGGAGAAAATAAAGATTTTTTGGACAAATTTTACTCTTGGAGGTTTGCCATTGGCTGAGAAGGTTGAACCCCGGATACTCTGTATAACTACGCTCCGGCGACCACCAAGAAGTAAGTAGTGTTCTTTCTATTTATCATTTTCGGCAGATAAGTTGCATAACCTAGTTGCTTTATTGGCGCTAAAATATGAAATGAACTATGAATTTGACTAGTTTTGACACAAAGTAGTGTTTTCAAATCTACAATACAAAACCAAATAACGAAAAACAAAACAATTCTAAAAAAGTGGAATTGTGTCGTTTTGTAAAGTTACACCTTAATTTTGCCTTAATTCATTAATTCTTCATGCCGCAAAATGCAACTCTGCAAAAATTACAACTCACCACAGATTCTGAAAAACAGCTGGTCTCTATTAGTTAGTGTCACCGGTGGCGCTAATAAAACTAAAGATGTAAAGTAAAGAAAAAAAACCGATTTTCGAGTAACGGGTGTTTTTTCCTTGATTTAAAGAAAAAGCGTCCTAAACACCGGCACAAAGAAGCAATTATTCAAAAAGCCGAAATATTACTCAAACAAAACACTATATATGCATGTGCTTAAATTATACTAGAAAGTATAATACAAATGAATGTGCAATTGCCCTATTCAAGCTGTAAAGTAAAATGCTGCCTAACAGGTTAATAAAATACCAAAAATAAGAAATAAATTAGTAAATTTCAAAAATTTATTTTACTTTTCTGACCTGTTGTTCTACATTTTAATGAATAGTTGGTTTTAAGCACTTTACATCAGACAATCGGATTATTTACTTTGGTAAAGTACTCGAGAAAACCGGGTTTCATCAAAAAGAAATACCTCATTCGGTTTACCCTACACGTTTTTTGCATCTCTAATTAAAACATATTCGTGAAAGTTATAAAAATTCGATTGTAAATTAACACAAAGAAAATCTAATAAAATAAGTAAATTAATGGCGGACGAAGACGACGATGATAATGGAGTACATCGCCTGGAAGGGTCGAACGCTGAAATGCGTGGGGGCCTCATATTGAAAAAGCCCAAGGAGGAGGGTAGTGAAAGCCAATTCAAAATACCTAAACCCTCTATATTGGGCTTGGACAAGTTAGCGGCACAGCGGCGAAAAGAACGCGAGGAATCAGATCGGCGTATTTCCTTCAAAGATAGCGAATATGATGATGGTGATGAGCGCAGGGCTGCTGCCGCAGTTACTCCTATAGCGACTGTTGGCGAATTCGCGTTTAAGAAACCCGATACGCAAAGTCTTCACAAACTAAGTCGGCAATTGCGCGAGTCTAAAGTTGAGACTCCCACGCACACAGGAGGCGTATCTGAATTGGCGCGTGAACGATTGCGCGAGCATGTTAAAAGGGAACGCAACAAAGGTGGTGTGCGCTATTCCACTCGTGATTACAAGAAAGAGGGTGGCGGAAGCGGTGGGGATCGAGGTAATTCTTCCAGTCGTAATCGCGATAGAGATCGGGAACGACGACGTGATCGCGACAGACATAGGGACAGTCGCGGCGTTCGTGACCGTCGCGTACATAGTCGTCACTCAGTACGTCGCCATCGGGAATCGTCATCATCGTCGAGAAGTGTGAGAACACCGCGCTTCAAAGACGTGCCACACACTCCGATTTTATCAATGTCTAGCAGTTCCTGGGATGAGGACGACGAACGTTCGACGTCACATTCGAAAAAATCATCATGGGATTTCCCTACACCCAAATCTTATGCTGGCTCCGAACGTTCGGAATGGTCTATGCGAAGCAGTAGCAGTGGATTTGATAGTGGGAGTCGCTCGCGACGTGATCGTCAATACACAGATGACACACCACGACCCACTCCAGCACACAATTACAACGCTTGGGCCAATGATCGTAAACGTTCCGGTGCAACGCCAGCAACTGGGCGCAGTACTCGACAACCGTGGGGTGATAGTGAAGAAGATCGCGATATGTGGGAGGAGGAGCAACGCAGGCTGGATCGCGAATGGTATAACATTGATGAGGGTTACGATGAAGAGAATAATCCCTTCGCCGGTGCCAATGCGGACTACTTCAGGTTTGCCTTACCTTTCGTCTCACAAATCTACAAAAAGTTATTAATTTCTCCCACTTTTATCTTTCAGAAAACGTGAAGAAATACTCGAGCAAAAGCGTACAAAGCGCATAAGCGCACAGCAACGTCAGAACAATAAAGACAACGAGCTTTGGGAGCGTAACCGTATGCTCACCTCAGGTGTAGTCATGTCCATCAATGTCAATGAAGACTTCGACGAGGAGGCACTAGAACGTGTGCATCTGTTGGTGCATCACATTATACCACCCTTCCTGGACGGGCGCATTGTATTCACCAAGCAGCCAGAACCGGTAATCCCCGTCAAAGACCCCACATCCGATATGGCTCTGATTGCGCGGAAGGGTAGTGCTCTGGTTCGAGTTTATCGCGAGCAAAAAGAGCGTCGTAAGGCGCAAAAGAAACATTGGGAATTGAGCGGTACTAAGCTCGGCAACATTATGGGTATCGAGAAGAAAATGGAGGACGAAGATGAGAAATTCAACAAGGATACCGATACAGCCGATTATAGGCGAGACCAAAAGTTTGCAGATCATATGCGCGCTCAGGATTCGGGCGGAAAGAGCGATTTTGCACGCAAGAAGACAATCTCGGAGCAACGTCGATATCTGCCCGTCTTTGCAGCTCGTCAAGAACTGCTGAACGTGATACGAGAAAATTCCGTTGTCATAATTGTGGGCGAGACGGGCAGCGGGAAGACAACGCAACTGACACAGTATCTGCACGAGGATGGCTACAGTAATTTCGGTATGATTGGTTGCACGCAACCGAGGCGTGTGGCAGCTATGTCAGTGGCGAAACGTGTATCTGATGAAATGAACACCAAATTGGGTAGGTTTTTTTTTTTTAGAAAAATCTATTTTCTACTTGTTTCCATTTACCTAAAATATTTTTGAATTTGTAGGTGAAGAAGTAGGCTATGCTATACGTTTTGAAGATTGCACCTCCGAGAAAACAGTTATCAAGTACATGACTGACGGTATACTACTGCGCGAAAGTTTAAGAGATCCAGATCTGGATGGTTACTCAGCAATTATTATGGACGAAGCTCACGAACGTTCGCTTTCCACAGATGTACTTTTTGGATTACTGCGCGAGGTAAGTGCTTAATTAATCTTTTTATTTATCTACCTTATATTGTTGGCTTTATCACTTTTCTTCATTTGGCTCCTGGGAATACAATTTCGAATATCTTGGATAGAGTACTTCAACGTATACTCCTAGTTTTATTTGATTCTAGTTTAGAATTTTAATTTCTACACAAATACAATAATAGCTGCCGTACATAAGTTGATTTTGTTGGAGGAAGGGGTTTCACGGCAATGAAGAGAAATAAATTAACTTTTTTTTTTTTATTTTTAATTAACTTATTCTAGCGTTTTTATAATACAAGAACATGGTTAGTCAAATATTGATTATTTTTTTTGCTGTATGATAATAAGACTGGTTCCTTCTCGTAACTAAGGCTGTTAGACAATTTCAACAGTTACACGGCTTCTATCGTACCTTCTGGAGTGAGTGTTATTTTATTTGTATACAGAATGTTTGGGCCCTTGATAGCGATTATTAAAGTCTTGCTGCTGTGGGAATCTGTTTATCTTTTCCTAAATCTCTTCTGACCTTGGTGTCCGGGGACTTCTGTTGCCTCCTCGATGGCCTGTAACCATCTGATTCACTACGGGGCTTGACTTTTCTTCGAGAAATATTTTTTTTTTAACTTTTTTATATATCAGCCAATACCATCTGATGGGGCCAGGTATCAGATATAGGAACTTTACCAGCCGATTTACACCCTGGTACGGAACCAATACAACTAAGTGTAATCGTAAAACAGTTTAAGTATTAGGTGGTAAAACCATCCGAAGTAGTTTATTGCAAAGCATTATTTATGCCGATTTATTGCTGGCTGCAGTCCTCAGCCAAGCAATATTATTGGAAGTCCATCGTTGGACTGCTGCGCAGAGTGTCCGGAGTTCGAATCTCGGCACAGGCAAAATCAAAAAGTAGAAAAAATAAATTTTCTACACGGCACCGCCTCTTGGCAGGCAATGGCAAACTTACAAGAGTAAAAATAGCTATGAAAAGCTTTTCACTTCGCCGTTCGGATTCGGCATTCAACTGTAGGTCCCTTTCATTCATGTACAAATATAACACGCACAACATGAGTAGATGCGAAAAGCTCGGCCTAGGCCCTCCATGGGCTGTTGTGCCATTAAAAGTAAAGTAAAGTCAACCGAAATTGTTGATCATTTTGATATTCTTAAATGCTGATTGATGGATTTCTTCAGCATACTTTCAAATTCAAAAGGCTAAGCTGTCGAATACTGAAAAGAAGAATGTTCAGCAAACTCTCCTTGTTGAAAATGCAAGTCAATATTTTTTCAGTACAGTTCGCCCTCGTAATATCAGCACTAGCAATAAATTATTTTCTACGGAAAATAGCAATAGTATTCTTCCCTATTGACTATTTCTAAAATATACACCACAATGACATATTCTGTACTTAAAACACGATTTTTTTTTAAATACTTAGAGTAATTGCTGATAAAAGCTTAAAAGCAAATTCTGTGAAAAGCAATAAGCATATTAAAAAACATTTTTGCTGTAATGACTAGCATTCAGCAAAATATTTGAAATTGCTTTAGCAATTTAAACCTTTAGCGGTTTATTGCTCGTTTTAAAACCATCTGATATGGATGATTCTTAAGTAATCAAGCTTTCTTTCTGCCTTTCCGTTTCTGCACTACTTTAAAAGCAAAAGTCCGAGTACATTCCTGTAGCAAATATATAATTTAGAACTTTATAAATTCAGAAAACTTACTCTTTTATATATAGCTTACTTTATTTCTTACTTACGTACTTCCATCAATTAATTTTACTCATGCCCCACATGCAATAACTACATATAGAGCTTGTATTTGTTTGTGAAACGTTCTATGTACATACTTAGTCAATTATCTTATTTTTTTGTTTGTTTGTTTTTTTGTAATACAAAAACATTTTATCATCTCAATTATCCCGTATTTCTAAATATTTGCACACGAATAAAACACGAAAATTGTTTGTATTTATTTATAAAAAACCAAAGGAAAAACAAGTGTTTATATTTTATTATCAATAATTTTATGTCAAAAATTCAACAAATTTTTCACTTACACTAGAATAACTCAAAGTCGATACGATCAATCTTCGGTCATTTCAACGAAAATTTAATGATAATGAAAAAACATTTCCCTTCAATTTGTGTTTTAATATCCTTTAACAAATAATAAAAGCAGCATGTAAATATTCACTTCAAGTTATAGCAGTAACATAGCGCTGCTACACTTAAACGCTAGCACTAGTACAATTACATAACTAAATACAAATACAGTTTTCCTATTCAATTCAATTAAAGGTAAAAGCGATTTTGCTTTCCATGCTCTCTTACTTTCTTAAACATCTAAATACAATTACAAATTACATTTAGTTATAGATTATAATAATAATAATAATAATAATAATTAATTATTTCGTACCTAATATAAGAAATCACATCGATTTTAACTAGCATTGATATCGTAGATATTTTCTTTCTTCACAATTAATTCGTTTTGAATGCTTAAATTTATGCTGCTTGCATTTATGTATGTATGTATATGTAGATATATATATAATTTAAATATATGTCTGTATATATGTATATTCACAACAACAACAAAAAAGTACGTTTGGATTTTGCAGAAAACCCCTTTAACGTTTTATAAATTATAAACATAAATAATAAAATATAAGTCTTTTTTCTTCCAAAATGTTCACAGTAGTGTTTGTTGTTTGCTGGCCAAAGTCATATGATTTCAAATGATTACGATTACATATGTATAGCGATTAACATTTGATAAGTGGTTATTCTGATTAAGAGCCACTTTCATTTTACTGTAAATCAATCGAGATACAGTATTTTTCCAACTACTTGATACTACTTTTTCTGTGTTTAGTTCAAGTACTTAATTCGATTTTTATTGCTGGATTGCTTTTAAAATACTCGGTTCCTCTGCTTGATTTTGTTTCAAAACTTAGTTGTAATCAAAGGTAATAAAAAAATAATTTTTTTTATTCAAATTCGAAAATAATTAGTTTGTTTTTTTTTTGTAAATATTTTTCAATTCAGTAAAAATAAAGTAAATACATTATACGTTGTAAAAGTAATCAAGCAAATTCCGCACATCAAATGTAATCAAATCACCAAAAGTAATCAATATTAAATTACAACTGTGGTGTGTTGTCTCTGTGTTCGAGAGAATGAGAGATAGAGAGAAGATGAGCGCGCAAATGTTCAGGTGATGTGCCTGGACATTGAAATGAGTATGTGAGCGAGGGAGTAGTGGAGGTGGTGGGCCTGGAGTACATAAGCTAATGGCAAGTTTTAAAGCCAATATGCAATTTCTTTTTATTACTAATTAAAACCATTAAAATCAGTATACAACGAAACGCGATTTATGCGAATTTGTTTTGTTTATTTTAATTCTTAAGCCTCAAACTTCATTAGCTACACACACACACACACACACACACATCGACACTTGATTACTTGATTTTGTAATACTTTCATAATTCAGTGCGTTGCGTTAAAGTTTATAGAATTTCTGCGCAATTTTTATGTTTTTATTTTCTGGTAATACTATCATTTATATTGAGGCTTAATTACGTTTATCTTATCTCGTATATTCTTCGCTTTGAGCACCACTTTTTACATTATTAGGATCGAATTGATTGTTCGATGATTCGTTGTATAAGAACGCCACCTCGACGTTGATGATGATGATGATGGAGTGGAGCATGCGACGCTTCAATGGTTGCCTTAAAATGCTGGTGTGTACATGTGTGTGTGTGTGTCATTCTTTTCTTTCTTTTACTTTGAAAAGGATTTTTGCTTATTCATTACAAGCAACATGCCTGCATTCATGCCAATGCTATTCCATTTCACACATTCGGACATCTGTAATTATGCAGATTTGATTAGGTTTATTAAAATCTCGAGTGTAGCTTTGTTTATTACCTGTCTCTTTCGGACGTCTTGCTGGCGATGACCATAACGACACCAATATACAAAATGTTTATTATTATTCCATAGACTTTGCTTAGCTTTGCGTGCAAAGGACACCTGTTGTTGTCGGAAAGTTAGTGAGAAAGGAAGAGAACGATATTAGAATCTTTTGAAACTCTGAAATAATATTTTTAAATTACTTTGTTTTGTATTTGCAAATTCGTAGATAAACACACCAGACGACAAATTCATTTGGTTGACTGAGATATTAAAGAATACATTATTTATATGAGGAGCTGCATTCGAATAAAATCTAATGCATTCTTTCTTGTCAAATGTGTTTTAGGGAATGTGCGATATTTGCTTGATTTGATTTCAGCTTTCCATTTTCCCAATCTTTGCGATCTGAGTTGTTTGAAAGAATGCAAAATTTTATTGATAAATTTTAATGAAGAATTTTCCTCTTTTCTAAGTAATTTTGTTTATTTTTTTTTTTCTATAATTTATTCGATTAATATACAAATTAAATGATTGCAATATTTTGCTTATAAATTATTTCTATTTTTTGCTTTGATTTTTGATTTTTTCATTGATAAAACAGCATCTTTTCGGTTCAACAAAAAGTGCTACATACATGGAATGTTATTAATTCCTTTCTATTCCCAATCGGTGCTATGTGCTACGATTGAACTATGGTACGAGTACTAAGTTATTTTCTTCTAAATTAAATTTGTTTGTAACGCTACATTTCTAATTCCCATTCGTTTGTGATTTGATTGAAAGAATGCATTAGTTTTCTGATAAATTCAAATACTTCAAATGTAATTTTAAATCAATTCCCAACCTTTTGTGATTTAAATTAATTATATACAGTTATTATGTTTAACTACACACCTGATCGCGTATGTCCTTTTCGTTATGTGCTTGCTTCTCTTTATCAGCAAAATTATTTATTCTCAATTCCCAGCCATGACTCCAAATGTCTTCCAGCGACATTTTAATCATTTTAAATGTACCATTATCACGAATTTTCACAGAAAATATTTCAATAGTTTCAGGTTTTGGTTTATTGTCTACAAAAGAAAGAAAGAACGAATAGTGAAAAATTATGCATATACAATCTATTTAATTTTTGGATGCATAAAATAAGCAAATTGAAAATTAAGTGAAATAATAAATTTAATTTTTGAGAGTGAGTGACATTACATTGATGATGAAAAGCACCATACGGTATGGTTGTTTGGCGGTCAGACTTTCAGTATTGTTTGCGTAACTTCACAATGTCACGAAAACGGCAAAGTGTTAAATAAATAAATAAAATAAGTAGCAGCTTCAAGTTCAAGTTGCTATGTTGTATAAAATTTATGAAAATACTAAATTGAATCCAAAGTTTTAAGCTTAATACTAGCAAATTCAATGCGAAATCTTATATACAATTCTTTTGTTGTATGACGGGTCATAATATAAAAACCCGAACTAATTCTAATGTCACTGTTGAAAATTGTACTTTTGAAGTCGTCAAGGGTTTCGTGTATCTAGGATCCAGCATAAACACCAACAATAATGTCATCAAGCGGAGACTAACTCTTGCCAACAGGTGTTACTACGGGCTCAGTAGGCAATTGAGAAGTAGAGCCCTCTCTCGACCGACGAATAGAACGCTCTATAAGTCCCTCATCCTTCCCGTCCTAATGTATGGCGCAGAGACGTGGACAAGACATTGACCATCAATGATGAGAGGCTGTTAGGAGAGTTCGAGAAGAAGATACTCAGTAAGATCTACGGTCCAGTATGCGTGGACGACGTGTATCGAATAAGATGGAACGATGAGTTGTATGAGCTGTACGCCGACACTGACATAGTCAAGCGTATAAAAATCCAGTGGCTTCGCTGGCTGGGTCATGTTGAGCGAACGGAAGAAAGCGCTCCGGCTAGAAGAGTGATTTATTCGAACCACGGTGGAGGAACACGCAGCAGGGGACGTCCTAATCTCCGTTGGAAAGACCAGGTGCAGGGCAACCTGACTGCACTTGGCCTTATCAAGTGGCGCCAGCGCGCGCATAGCAGAGGCGAACGGCGAAGCTTTGTAGAGGCGGCCAAGACCGATCATCGGTTGTAGTGCCAGTTAAGTAAGTAAGAACTAATTCTCATAAGTCTACAGTGGATGACATCGTGTTTTTGCTCTCATTGTTACTCTTGTTCAATTTTCGGTGAAGGTTACTCTCACTATGTGCGAATCATTCATATTTTTTCTTGATCTCTGTGGTTTTTTAAAGCTGTAAAGGTTTTTAATAATTTGTGTGCTGAAGAAAATATTTAGTTGTTTTTTTCTTAAGTATTCTTATATTTTCTAATTTTTTCTATTAACTTTACTTTTACTTCACTTTTTAATGGCACAACAGCCCATGGAGGGCCTAGGCCGAGCTTTTCGCATCCATACATGTTGTGCGTGTTATATTTGTACATGAATGGAAGGGACCTAGAATTTAATGCCGAATCCGAACGGCGAAGTGAAAAGCTCTTCATAGCAGGCCATTGCCTGCCAATTTTTCTATTTATTATTATTTTTTCTACTTTTTATTTTGCCTGTGCCGAGATTCGAACCCCGGACACTCTGCGTAGCAGTCCAACGCACTACCACTACGCCCCAGCGACCACTTTTCTATTTCTATTAACTAAATATATAGAACTATGCAACAGCATAAATCGGACTGGAGTGTTTTTTTTTGGTGTTTATAGGAAAGTTGTTTATTATAAAGAGAGGAATATTTTTCGTAAACCTCCTTCTACAACCCAAACCCGTCTTTTTGGACGTTTTTAAAGTATAGCTTAGAACAATACTGCCAATACTGCCAATACGGACGATAACAGTATTAAAGTGTGTTTGAGAAGAAACTCTAAAATTCTTATTAAGTCGCCAGTCCGACGAAAAAATTTAATTTTATTGCAAAGTGTTATTAATCTGTACCTATTTTACTGTACACTTCAAGGTTACAAGAACTATAATTTTTTTATTTAATATGAATTTTATCATAAAATTTTTCCAACTGTGCAGTTGCATTCCTGCTATTCTTTAACTGAAATACTTATTGTAGGTATATGGTATTTAGAATTATGTAAGTGGTCGTTTGCATTATTTTTTCCCCCCATTTTGGATTAAAAATAATAGATTTTTGCTTTCATAAATATAAATCTTTTTACACGATTTATGTTGGCAAATTGGTGCTTAACCAAGACCATGACCCAATTTCCATTAATAACGAGAGTCATTGTTTTTAGGATTGTACTTTTATTTAAAAGTAACATATTGCATATTTTTTAGTTTTTATGAATGCATCGAATTAAAATCTTCAAAAAATATACAAATATTTAAATAAAATTAAAAAAATTTATGTTAATTTCACATCATTCCTGCATAAAAGATTCAAATACTTATTAACAGAGAAGAATAACTTAAAAAATATTTATTATTCCTGCAATTTAAAATTGTCTCTTGTAGACTTCCTCTTCTGGATATACTTTTTCACATTGCCAGTTCATTAACAAATTTTCACCTTCATATTTTAAAGATTTTTATCATATTTCAAATAATTATTGCAATTACTCATACTATCCGGAATAATGGTTGAAAAATCTATGTAGGTATGTATTTGTTTATCTTAGATCTGATCGACCTTGCGTTGCAGTTCGTTGCTCTTTTATCTCGCATGACATCAAATAAAATCAACACACATACATACAAATACTTGTATATATCGCTTAAGGTATAAATAGTCAGCATAATTAAAAACTTTGGTTGATTTTAATTCACAGAAAATAATGTAATCAACATTAAAAGTTGGTTGTAGATAATAGAGAAATTACTATTAAATTTTCTTAGAAAAACTAAAAAGAAACTAAAACGTTTATGTTAAAGGAAATTGCTTATTATCTATTAATTATATCAAAATATAGCAAACCAGTTCTATCAATCAAATGAAATCATGCTCAGCACAGAGATCTATTCTCGGCCCGGACTTTAGTAACACCAGTTACGACGAGATACTGCACATCGAGAAGTCAGACAACACATACATCCCTGGTTGTCTACGAAGACAACATTGACTCTATCATCACTGCGCGCGATACGGAGGAAGCTCAACGCAAGCTGAACCAAGTCATACTGAGAACACAAGCTTTTCTCGATTTTCATGATCTCAAGATAGCTACCGAAAATACAGAGTTACTTCCACTCGCGAACAAACACATCCCTTTGGAAGTAGAATAATGCGAGTATACCTCGACACAGTTAGAGCACCAAAAGTGTTAAAATATCTGGGAATTATCCTCGACTCCAAGCAGCTCGGGCAACCGTCTCGCTTAGCACATTAATGGCAGACGTTGGAGGCCGGGAGCACGGTAAAAAGCAGTTGCTAAATAGACAGTACACTCAGTCTTACTGTATGAATGTGAGTTGTGGGCTAGAGCGTTGAAAGCAAAATACCGAAGGACCATCCTGCAGCATCTTCAGGTAGCCTCAGCGTATCGCACAATGTCGAAAGACGCAGTATTGGTTATCAGCGGAACGGTGCTTATGGAAATGCTAGTTCAAGAGCGAAACAGGCTGTGGAAGCTGAAGAAGACCAGTAATTACACGATGCAACAACAACACCAGTATTTAAGATGGATAACCTGCGACGCAGATAATCGCGGAAGCTGGACCAAGCTAAGCTCAATCAGAACAACATACTTTGGAAAATCTGATTGGTACGAACACTCACAGCAGACAGCTTAATATGCTCTTCAGCAAAAAAAAGCTGATGCTATGTGCCAAGATATGTAGAAGACGTGTTGCTTGAAAAGGAGCGGTACCTGAGCGCAGGTATTAGGATGATCATCCAGTAAGGACGCAACTGGAGCCCGGATAATGCGGAAGCGTTCGCAGGATATATGATAGAAGTAAGTTCAATGAAAAAGAGGAAGATGTTTAGTGGGTGCAAACTCCATATACCAACTCTGTGACGACGGCAAAGAAGACAAAAGTGCTGTTTATTTCTATTGTGTTTCATTGCGAAATCTGTACAAACATGATATTGTTCTCTGTGAATATTTTTATTTCTGTTTTCGTTTTGCTATTTATAGATACTTTTTATTGATTTAATATCGAGCCCTAACCGCCAAACTAGTGTGTGTGACTTTTGTACTTTTGAGAGAATTTAAACATACGCTAAACATTACCATTGTCCAGGTACAAAGGCATATACAAACTCAATTGAGAATCAAAGAATGCTTTGCTATTTTTAACAAAATTAATGTCATTTAGGGCCTTTCGAAATAATTATGACTATATACTTTATTTTATAGAAATAAATATTTTTTTCACTCTATTTATAAACTGAAAAGTTGATATATGCAATTTTCTTTAATTTTCATTCTATTTATAGAAAATTTAATTATTTTATTTATGTATTAAACCCACGTACTTTTTTTTTAAATCAAATCTCATCAATTGATTCAAAACACACACGCAAAGAAAAATAATAACAAATTCAATCACTTGATTATTTTGTTTTTAATTAAATTTTTTCATAAAAATTGATGTCTACTTGCATAAACAGTGTCGGACAATCAAATAAGAACACCTTGTTCTGAAACCAACAACCTTAAAAAAATATTTCTCTAGGCTTATGATAAATTTAAAAGGTATTTACTTTTATTCATTTATTCCATAGGTTAAATTTTTCTTAAAACAAAAACAAAATCAATTCAGTGTAAAAAAAAAAATTTAAAATTTATACATAAAATCACATTTCAAAAGGACAAAAAACTAAGAAAACTTCAATTAAAAATAAAAAATAATTATAAAATATTGACTCAAATTGTTCACTAATGCTAATATTTTGTGGAATAGCCTTTGTTAATTAAAACCGCCTTCAACCTACTAGGCATTAATTCCACCAGAGACGCGCAAGTAGCCTGGGGTATGGAATACCACGCTCTTTGAATGCTTTGCTACAATTCGTCTTTGCTTTTAGCTCTGGTACTGCCAATCTTCTCTTTGACAATATTCCACAAGTTATCGATAAGATTAAGGTCAGGAGATTGTGAAGGCCAGGTCATAACGGGAATTCCATTATGGAAAAACCAATCTCGCGAAAGGATTTAGGTATGCTTTGGGCCGTTATCCTGTTGCATTTGCCATTTCAAGGGCATTTCCCATTCAGTCTAAGGAAGCATCACCTCCTGAAGGATGTTTACGTACAGAAATCTGTCCATCGTTTCTTTTATCCAATACAGAGGGTCCACACCATACCAAGAGTAGCATCCCCATACCATGATGCTTCCACATCCGTGCTTAAACGTCTTCCTAGTATATTTTGGGCTCAATTCTGCATTTTTCGGGTGTCTAACCCAACGTTTGCCATCACATCCAACAAGATTCACCTTGCTTTCGTCTGTCCATAATACGTTAGGCCATTTTTTTGCATTAATTGAACCATCCCACTCAATGTGCGCTTCAGCGAACTCTATGGAACACTTTCGATGTCTTTGTCTCAACATTGGTACTTTTCGTGCTGTTCTCCCATACATTTTTTTTTTTTGAACCCCTGTCTCCTCTCTAATTGCGGCAGCTGCCTTAAATGGATCGCGTGCCGCCAAAATTTTTATGCGATTGTCATCAGCACTTGTAGTTTTGCGGGGTCTACCTCTCTTGCAATGAAATTTTTGAGGTAATAAAGATTGGTAGACAAATGTCGAGGATCTGCTAATAGTTTTAGCTATTTGGCGAATGCTTTGTCCCTCATTTCGCAGTTTTTTCACCAAATCACGCTCCTCCTTGCTACAGTGCTTTGCTCGACCCATTGTGCTGTGACATTACAGAATAGTTTACATTTAATTTGTTGAATAACCCTCAATGCTACCATTTAAATGCTTACCCAGTACAAATTATAAACAAATTTAAGTTTTCTTTTTCAAAATAGACATTTTTTCGTCTGCTGTTCTTATTAGATTGTCGGCCTTCGAAAGCTTCGCTTCAACTTTTTTGTTTGGGAATCGCCAAAAAATATTTAAATGTAGTGTTGCCACCTAGAAATTTATAAAGTATAAACCATACCGTTTTCTTCTCTATAAAAATTTTTTGCCATAAGCAGTCCGATAAAAAAAATCAATGAAAGTTTTATAGTGCAAGGTGTTCTTATTGAATTGTCCGACACTGTATGTAGTTGATGCCTTGCTTTACATAGTTACTTTAATTTCAATCAATTTATTCTGTCTAAGCAAACATAGCATATATATGCCAGTAGTTAGTAAGTGTCTTATCTATGTGCTTACCAAAAAAAAAAAAAAAAGGTGAAAGAACATTTGTTTTACCAAAAATAAATTAAGTGAAAACGTGATATAATTTAAATGACCGTATTTTTTTTTTTTTTTTTTTGATATTTAAATTGCTGAATTTCTGCCTGCATACTCACGGACGCGACGTAGATAAGTGAAATGAAGTGAAACGATGCCTCAAAAATGTCGCAATAATAATCATCTCTATGAAAATTATATTTTGAACTTTTGTTTACTTGTGTTTTTTTCTTTTCATTATCAATTCTGATGTTGTTTGTTGTTTTGTTTTTTATAGGTATACTCGTATATTTATTTGAATACTTGAGCCGTACATGAATAAAACTGAAAGTGACTATTTTTAAATATGTACTATGTACATTACAAAGAGGAATATTCTCAACTATTAAATTATGATGGTGATTGTTTATTTCTGTAAATCAATTTAATTGCAGTTTTCATATTTATTTGCTATAAGCTTCAAGTCTTCAATGAACCATTCATTCCCTAGTTCAAGGTGGAATTTACTACTATTGAACTTCTCAAGATTAAAGATTAAACGAGATTATGTTGTATATGTGAATACTTAAACAGAAAAAACAAGAAACAAAAAGTGTGCATACTAAGTAATTTCTACTTTTATATATTTATTTTTTTTGGTTAATTATCAACAATAAGTTTCATTTATAAAGAACGTGCCAAATTTCACGAATTCTTTATTTTTATTTGAATGAAAACAATTTGGATACTGCACTAAATACAGATAAACAACAATACTAACATAAGTTAGGTGCCTAGGTGCATGCATACCCTGTACTTGTTACATCAAAATTATACTTCTCTAAATTAAACAACAAAAACAAACAATAATAATAATAAACAAGATTGTTTTTACGGCCGTATTTTAACAGATGTGGTGGTGCTTTCTTAAAATTGTGGAAATTTTTTAAGAATCTAATCACATCTTAATGTGATTTACTATATATCATAGTTGTATTAAGAAATTAATCAAGAAATAACAACAACAGAAAATTAACTAAATTCTAATTTGAAACGTAATATTCTTCAAGTGATGGTCATCAACTGACGAAATAATTATGTTTAAAAATTAAAATAACCAACTCAAATCAGTTCGAAGTTTTACATATAACAATTCAAATTGAAATTTCCGCACTTTAATTGGAAATTAACAATACATAAATGTAATAACAAAGTATTACGATTAACTATGTTAAATTTTTGTAACTGATTCCTTATTTTTTGCACTTTTAATCTAAGAAGTTGGATCTTTTCTGCAGGCACTTTATTAACTTAACTTTACTTTATTTAATAGTCTAATTTTTATCAAACACAAAGAGTCACGAGATTATCAAAAATGAGGAAAAATATGTTATGAATTATGAAAACATTTGTATTTGCTTTAAGCTAGAGGTGATAAATGTCTATAATTTTTCATAAAATCGATTGTTCAGTTTGAAAAAAAGTGTTTTTGTACACATAAACTGTAGGCGAAAAGGAAAAAAAAGAAGAAAGCTGTGCATTAAGTTAACATTCGCTACCACGCAAAGAAAGAGAGAGAATCTCTCGCTAACACGCACAGAGAGAGGAGTTATCTGAACTTGGGCTATCATTAGCCAATCAATACTGTTTGTTTATATCTAAATGTAAACTTTTTATATAAACTTACACAATAAACTGAGTTAATGTAATATTTTCGGGATAGAATAGAAAATAATAGTGTGAAAGATGTCTGAAATCGGTTGTTATGCAAGTGGTTCATTAAATATAGGTAATTATTGACACCAACATTCAAGTCTGGGAGAATTTGGGAAAAAAATATTTAGCCTTTTCCCACCAGAATCTTTTTACCATTTATAATTTTACTTAATTTATTTATTTTTACTTAAGCAGTAGCGATCGAAGTGACTGAGATTATTATCTTATTTACTTTTAATGGCACAGCCTAACCCCGTTTGGAGGGCCTAGGCCGAGCTTTTCGCACTCACTCATTTTGTGCGTGTTACATTTGTACATGAATGGAGGGGATCAACAACTACAGTGAAAAGCTTTTCGTAGGAAATTTCTACTCTTGCAGTTTTGACATTACCTGCCAAAGAGGTGGTGTCGAATATTTTTTGATTTTGCCTATGCCGAGATTCGAATCCCGGACATTCTGCATAGCAGGCCAACGTACTACCAACTACGCCACAGCGACCAACTGAGATAGTTATCAGTAAAACTATTTTCTTATTTGTCTTTAATTCATTCAGGTGCCACCACATTGGTCGTGATACATATTGGCTAAATAACAAAAAAGAAAATAATTGAATTACTTGTGTTTTACAAATGAAACACACACAGCACGAGATCTCAAAACTCAAAAAGAAGCGTTATCTTTGTGCTTATGGATATAATATAGTTCTACTTACACACCCAGAGAAAACACTTCAATACCGAAAATGATATTTTGTCAATTTTAGAAAATAAAACAAAAGTTCTTATGTGTAAGTTTCATGCTATCTGTGTTATCATGCTGACAATTTAATATCTGAAATTTTGTATTTAGTGACTTATCTGGGTTTGAGTCTCGACTGTTCATATCGAAATAAGAATATCACATATGTATGTGTGTATGTGATAATGCGCACACATGCGACTAAAAAAAAAGATCACTCTCTTTTTCTATTAAGAATTAAAGAGAGAGTAAAAAAGAGAGCCAACCTACCAATCGTAAAGCGTAAACAATCTGAAGAGAGTGGCTTATTACTAATACATGGTACATGTGCCGATTTTGTAATTATTTATTTACTTATTTACATATACATGGCAATTTTTTATTTAGGAGTCAGCGTACCATAATAAATGAAGAGAGAAAGACTTAACAATAAACACAAGAAAGCAATAAAAAAGGGAAATAAAAACACTAAAAATGAAACAAAATAAACAAGAATTGTCGTCAATCGGGAGTGGTGTGAAGTAGCCTGGAGTTAAGTGGAGTGAATCTGGTGGTAGACAGTTTTACGTGCTGTTATTTTTATATTTGCGTCAAGTTTTGTACGTAAGTATGCGTTCTTTTCGATGAACATGAAATAGAACACTGTATTTCAATGATTGCCGCATGCCATATATTTTTCACACCTACTCCACAGACACAGGCAATCAGAATATATGCGAATATGCTTCTTTACATTGTTGAAATACATAAAGGGCAAGAAAAAAAAAATTTGTGAATTCAATTTTCATTATTTTCCTGCAGTGTAACCTGTTCGTTCAATCAACCAACTCGAATACCCACAACACAACAACGTCTCACTTTATCTGGAAGTTTCTCGAAAATTTACTGCGCGTTTTTGCTTTTTCGCTTTATCTTAACTGAATGATTTTTCTTCTTTATCGACTTTGTTTGTATGTATCTCGAGGAATTGCTTAATTATTGGCATTTAATTTCGCAATTTTTGATCAAAATTCATACGAGTACACTGCAACTCATTGCAATCATGGCTCGCAAAACAAGTCGTGCTTTTTTTTTTCTTTCTTTATCTCTTTCTTTCGTTTGTTATATTTTCAAAGTTTATTAGCTTCCCGCTTTATTCATGCAGATTAGATATACTTTTACTAATTTATTGTTTAATGTATTTGCATTTCGGTTGATTCTCATTAGTTCACATAGTGATTTACTCACTAACTAATCTTTATTTAGTCGAGTGACGAAGCACTCAGTACTTTTCTGCTAATTTCAATTGTTTCTGAGCTATGTGTGTTCGCGTTCGCAAATAATGTGAAATATGTAGGAAATAAAAAAAAACTATTTAATTTATAACTAACAAAAAACAACCAACAATCTTTCAAAAAAAAAACCTGATATAAATGTGCATATCTCGGGTAGTTATAATTACAGTGACATATTTAAAACAGGGGCTCGATTTTGTTATTCATTTTGCTGCTGATAAAATATTTCTGATTCATTTTTAATCAATGTTAATCTTTGCGTTAAGTCACGTATGAAATAATGAAAATTAATCTTTTTTAAAAACATTCCAAGTCATTACTTGTAAAATATTTTTGTTTAGTACCTGCCCAAGTTTTGATTGGAGGTGCTTTTTATATATATTGCAACTTCGAGACCGAGCATACTTATTCATTGTCTTTCACTAAGGAAAAAGGAATTATTCGCTGTTCTAAAATAGATCTACACGAGTACTATTGCCCACTACTACACAGAGTGGTGCCCGGGTTCGAAACCAAGTACAGTGAAAAAACTATCTATGTACATGTCTAATTAGTACATAGTAGAAGTACATAGTAAAGCTCGGCCTACGCACTCCATGGGCTGTTGTGCCATTAAAAGTAAGTAAAGTAAGAAGTAATTTTCAAAATGGTTAAAGAGAGATAGAGTAAAGTTAGATCGAAAAGTGGAGGAGAAAGCCCCACATAAACATCAGATAATTGGTGACCTTTATATACACCTAAAGTACTTCCATAAGTCCAACCTCCGTCAGAAATTTTAGTATTGGTCCTACTTCTTGATATCTGGTATTGGATGATCACCCAAATGTCTTCAACGAGTATCCGGTCCATCCATAAGGTTACCACAATTATTTGAAACAAAATCGTTTTGGTAGCCGGAGCTTTTAACGTTTCTTTGGAGAAACCTGTGTGCGCGTTATTGTTTCAATATTCTCATACTTATTACTCTATTTTTTCCATGAACATATCCGCATTCAACTACGGCTCAGGAAATGCGTTGTTCATGGCGTTTGAACCATTTCGACCATATGCATATTTATGTGATCCCTAATTACATACTCCATTATTGTATCTGAAAATTCCACTAATTGTATTTATATTTATATTTATAACTTGTCAGGATACTCTACTTTCTGCGAAAAACTAAATAGCTTGAAATGCTTACGACACTCCAAACACAAGACTAACGAAATCAATTGCTCTATATAAAATTCTACATAATGTAATGTATTTAACATATTTCGCTCTCTCAAAATCTCCCACTCTTTGTTCGGTATTTGTCAATAGCATGCATGCTATACACACACTCCCATATTCACCACTCACTCGCTCGCTTGCTCACTTCTTCTTCTCCATTGTCATCGTCTTCACATAACTTACCTTTAGCCGTTTTGCATAGTACAATGCCAAACCATGACGTCACAGGCGTCACATTCTCATCTTGTGCCTCAATGTCCTCCTCGTCGTCATCTTCCTCCTGTTCATAGCTATTACTACGGTGTGGTTGTTGTAAATTACTGCTTCGTATTTCGACGATGAATCCACATTCAACTACGGCACAGAAGATGCGTTGTTCATCACGTTTGAACCATTTCGATTCACGGAGTTTTTGTACAGCCACGGAACTGCCGAATGTGGCATTTTTATTAGCGGAGGTGATGTGTGGCGGAAGAAGAGCAGCAATCCCGCTCACACCGCCACCAGCAACGCCGCCATCACCGCTGCCGCCGCCACCACCATTTGTGGTATTCGATTGATTGTGATTATTCTGACCCTGAAGTGGCCAGAATTTGAATGCATTAACAAAACTACTTGAACGATTCATTGTGTTGTTCTTGTAGTTAGTTGTTTTCGATGTTGTTGCTGTTGGAGCAGAAAACATAAGAAAATTCCAAGTGGGTGGGTGGGTGGTTGGTTTTTGTTGCTGCTGTATATGTATGTGCAACAGACAGACAAACAGACCAAACTGAAGGCAGTAAAGATTCTTCTGAAATTGGAATGTTTTTCTTCAAAATTTTTCTTTTTATTCAATTGATGCACGAAAATTAATTAAATTTTCCGTGTGTGCTTTTGAAAAACTTTCACTATTTTTCACGTCTTTCTAGCCTTTTTTTTTGATATTACTTTTCGCGTAATTTTGTTGTTGTTTGCTTTAAATATGTTTGTTGCGTGCAAAGCGCATACAAGTCTTTCTATTTAATTTTTCTTTTTTCAAAGATAAAATTTTTTCCTTCGTTCGTTTCCAATATCAATATCAAATTTAGTATGTCCCAAAAAACAGAGCTTTTTTATCTAATTAAATGCACTCTGGTCGATTTGTTCCCATTTATTTATGTTAATTTTCTTTGCTTTGAATTTTGTGTAATCTCAAATCCGTTAGTATTTTATTTTTCCACTTTTTTCACGTACAATTTTTTCTTTTATCAAATAGCAAAAAAAAAAAGAAAAACAAATATGTCTTTATTCCGCGTCTTTTTACTTCTACACTGCAAGAGACCCAAATGTCAAATACCACGGATTGCTGTTGAAAATGTTTATTTAAAGCCGGTTTCACCATTCTCTTTGCGCCTATGTTTATACATTTCATATATGTACACATACATGCATACGCTCGTACATATATTGCATACATATAACAGATACATTGTAGTTATACACAAATTGCAGCCTTTACTGTGCACATCGGCTATTGAAATATACGATTGTGTATGGTCTGGGTTATGTGCTACGGACTTTTTCGTATGGTGAATAATCACTTCTCAAATCTCTCTCTTTTAATTATCTATACTACTTATTCTTTCTCTCTCGCTGCTTTTCTCTTACTTACCTCTCTGTGCAATGTCTGTCTAGAGCAAAATACCCCCATGTGTACTATGCATATTTCTCTTGTGTCTGTAGATAGCAGTATTGCCAGAACACGGGATTTCTTCCTTGTTGGGATTTTTCGCGGACGCAGGGGATTGTGAGTCAAGAAGTGGAATATTTAAACCAATGAATGATATTTCTTTCTTTTTTTTATTTGTTTTTTTTGGAACATCTTCAGCATTTCTTTTGAGTTTTCTTTGAAAATCATTTCAAGTTATTAGAAACCAGTATTTATCAAAAACTCTCTTTTAATAGTCTGTGCACCGTTGTTATTTGTATTAATTACGAAACTTGTTTATTTTACGAAATTGTTACACTGTGCGAAAAAGCTCGACCTGAGGCACTCTATGGGCTGTGTTATGCCATTAAAAGAGAGAAGAAAGTTTGCACCGATTTTAGGCCATCGAGAAAATATAACTTGTATTGTCTGATGTACATACCCACATATTTTAGCATTTTAAGCCGATAGTTCCTTCAGTTTTTAACCAGTTCAAGAGATATTTACCAAAATAAAATGTTACGATAAAATTTAATATGCTCAAAATTTTGATTTCAGATGTTGTCAAATTTTGATTAAGAAGATATATTTCACAATCACTATTCTTCTAACTAAAAGTTTAATTTAAGAGTTTTAAGCAACTCTTACCCAGATATTGGCGAAAATTATTCAAATTTAACCGACAAAATGGGTCTCGATAGATATTTAATAGTATTCTAAAAACTAGAAACAAGTTAGCGGTACTATCTTGTTTAGTTTATTGAAATAGAAAATGTTACAATATTTTCTTTTTTGGGTATGTGACAATTCCGGCTTTAAGACCCAGAAACGATTCATGAAAAAACTCGAAAATCTCTGTCACTGTTCTTGCAATAACACAAAAATAATATGACGCTTGAACTAACTTAAGTGACATTTTATATTAAATACTTTTAAAGAAGCATTTCAAAATGGTAAGTCACTAGCATGAGTATTTGTAGTTTCCAAGATATTCATGTAAAGGGTGTTTTTTTAGAAATGTGGTTTTCAATCTGGCAATACTTTTTTCGGAGTTGGTCTTTTTGACAGCTGTCACTTGATTTATGCTCAGTGAGGTTTGCCATTTCATAATGAATAGACTTACTCCTAAATAACGTTTGCAAATCGTGCAAATTTATTACCAAAATAATGGCCACCGATCCTGAGTGGTCGCTGTGGCGTAGTGGTAGTGCGTTAGACTGCTACGCAGAGTGTCCGGGGTTCGAATCTCGGCACAGGCAAAATCAAAAAGTAGAAAAAATTAATTTTTCTACACGGCACCACCTCTTGACAGGCAATGGCAAACCTACAAGAATAAAAATTGCTATGAAAAGGCTTTTCACTTCGCCGTTCGGATTCGGCATTAAACTGTAGGTCCTTTCCATTCATGTACAAATATAACACGCACAACATGAGTGGATGCGAAAAGCTCGGCCTAGGCCCTCCATGGGCTGTTGTGCCATTAAAAGTAAAGTAAGATCCTGATTTTCACAAGAAAATTTTGTTCAGCGATGAAGCTCACTTTTGGTTGAATGAGCACGTTAATAAGCAACATTGTCGCATTTGGAGTGATCATAATCCACAAGCCATTGTTGAGACGCCGTTACATCCTCAAAAAGTCACTGTTTGGTGAGCTCTATGGGCAGGGAGAATCATTGGTCCATATTTCTTCAAATATGAAGCCGGTCATAATGTTACAGTCAATGGGGAACGCTATAGGGCCATGATTCATGACTTTTTCGTGCCTGAATTGGAGGATGTTGATTTGGACGACCTTTACTTCCAACAAGACGGCGCTACATGCCATACAGCCAACGAAACCATCAATTTATTGTAGGAAACTTTTGGTGAGCGCATTATCTCGCGTCGTGGGACTGTGGCGTGGCCTCCAAGATCGTGCGATTTAACACCGCTGGACTATTTTTTGTGGGGTTTTGTGAAGTCGCTTGTCTACGCAGAGCAGATAAGCCCGAGACGATTGACGCCTTGGAAGAGAATATTCGGCGCGTTATTACTGACATACGGCCCCAATTGCTGCGAAAAGTGGTCGAAAATTGGGCCTCTAGGCTGGAAATTATTGGAACCAGCCGCGGCGGCCACTTGCCCGAAATCGTTTTTAAAACATAATGGCAAATCCTTATCTTTATAATAAAGCTAAATTCTTGGACATAACATTAAATTATATGCGTTTTACTTCTTCTTGAAAACCACACTTCTAAAAAAACACCCTGTATTAGGTTTCTTTTAGGACACAATGTGTTGCATTATTTTCGCAAAAATCTGATTCATATTTGCTGAGTGAAAACTTAACTAACAACACTTGAAATCTAAATTTTGCCAAATAATATTTCACGTTTTGAGCTAAATCAGATCAGATTTTAATCATCTTGAACCGGATGAAAAGTGAAATAACTACATAAAAACTCCATCGTGCTAAGAATGCATAACGAAATTAAAATTTTCTTGATGAAGTCAAAAAAAGTTCCAAAAGTTTTTTAAAAAATGGATAATGAATGCATTTTGTAGAAGAGAATGGGATTTTGGAAGTTACGTCTCTGGCAACACTGGTAGATAGAATATGTAAGTTTCGTTGTAGTCTGCTCTTACACTCTGAAATATTTTCGTCGTTCGTGCATTTTGTCGCGCATTCTTACAAATGTGCTAATTTATTTATTTACTATTTTTATTATCTTTAGCATGCTTTTGTAAAAATGTATGTACATACTGTATACTGCATACACCATATACATGACCAATGTACAAATAAATATATTGTAAATTTGTATTGCTTTTATTGTTGTATTGAACTTTTTATTGCAGAACAATAACGTAGAAGTAAGAATGTTTAACAATCAGTCATGTGATGTATACACGATTTGAAATTTCCTATGCATCTTTGCATTTTCTGAATGGTTCGGCTAGGGTTCCGGCCTTGGAAATCCAAATGATGAAAACAGCGCAGTAAAACCAAAATTATTGAAATTAAAAATAAAATAAAATAATAAAACAATAAAATCTTTTCTTCGACAAGCTCATCAAGTTAAAGAGTGCTGCAAGCCATTCCATAGAAAAAATATTAAGTAGGATTTTACGGTTCAGAGGGTCAATTTACATAAAACAATAAATGATAATGGCAATTACTTCACATTACTTTTCTTCTCTTTGTTAACTAGTGTAATTGATATCGAGCACTAATTTCTATTTCCCACATTTCCGGAGGGGTCCGAACCACCTACAAATACGGCCTTGGTTAACGTCATAGGTTCAGAACTACTTCTTCCTCTTCCCTCTCCTTTCCACTATCCTATCGCCACTTCATTTCAAAAATGAACACAATGCATCAATAGAAGTATTCCCATACAAAAGAAAACAAGATTCATTCAATACCCAATATTCAATAAATGTTCTTGGAAAAACTGATTTCCTTTAGGACGTTGCTTTTATATTCATTTCCGAACAAATTAATCTTTGTCTCGTCACTCCATAATATGTTTCGCCACTTCGCTTCTCCTTCAGGTCCTGACCGTTTGCCATGAGACTTAGTAAAATTTAACATTATGGCCAAATTTTTCTACCGAATCAATGGCACTTTTCTTGTTATTCTTCCTGGAAGGTTAGCTTTTTGGAAACGCCGGCGAATTGTAGGAGCGCTAACAATGGAAACTGAAATTGCCTTAGCAGACTTAAAAGAATCGTTTTTGGAAAGTGTAATAATGGGCCGGTCATAAAGTTTCCTTTATGGATTGTTTTCTAATACCATTTCCGATGAAATGCAACGACCGGTTTATCAGTTCGGCAATATCTCGCAGGAATTTTTCTTCCTTTCTGAGCCTTAAAAGAAATCGCTTTTCTTCGTCGTACAGTGAATATTCCGACCCATCTATCCAATATTAATTACTATTTCACTATATTTAAGCTTTGTACTGGTGCAACTTACCTTTTTTTTCAACAATATAGACAAACAATTTCAAGTTAATATTTAAATAATGGAAAATGCGGTATGCGTATCAATTATTTTGATCAAGCAAATTTGAAAGCTTTACTGAAAAGTTTAGACTGCAAAAAATTAAGGAGATGTACACGTTACGAACTTTGGGCAATTTTCTTTGCTTCTGCTTGGCGCTCTCTAGGAATTGATTAACTAACTTAGGACAGTTTGAGAGTTTGAATGAGTTCGCTAAACTCGGACATCATATCCTATAACAGTTAATCTGGTAAGCGATGGTGAGGCACTTACGCGGATTCGACTACCTATGTACATAAGTATACTTACTTATAATCCGTAAACGGTTTATTTTTGTTATATACCTGCCACACATAAAGAAATTGTGGTATAAATGTATGTAGATGTTGGTTAACTGCAGATTAAAATCTGACTTTTAGTTAGATAAGATTTGCACAACCTTATGATCCGAGTGGTTGTTTCGAAATCTATAAACAGCTCTATAACTGGGAAACTGAATTCCTATTTAATTGCTTTTGGCAGATGATGAAAGCCGATTTCTCAATTATATTGGGATAAAACTCTTCAAAAGCAAAACCAACAAATCAAAAACTTCTGCAGAGACAAATTGACTCAAATGGACAGATATCTTGAGTTAAGATAGGAGAATGTATCAGAACATAGAACATACTATGTATAACGTAAATAATAACTTGAAATTTTGAAGCCGCAAAATTCTTTCTTTTATATACTGCTCCTATCCTCGCGTTGCAAAAAACACGATTTTATAAGAAATGCTTAGAAAAGGATTAAAAATATAGGAAATAAAACTACTTTACTTGACTTTTAATGGCAGAACAGCCCATGGAGGGCCTAGGCCGAGCTTTTCGCATCCACTCGTGTTGTGCGTGTTATAATTGTACATGAATGAAAGGCACCTACAGTTTAATGCCGAATCCGAACGGCGAAGTGAAAAGCTTTTCATAGCAATTTTTATGTTGTGCGTGCTATCTTTGTACATGATTTTGCCTGTGCTGAGATTCGAACCCCGGACACTCTGCAGTCTAACGCCAGGAAATAAGATTATTTTAGTAAAAACTGAGCAAATAAGTAATTGCCACGTAGCCCAAATGAAGCAAGTATAACTCTAGAATATGACCTTGCACAGTTCAAGAGTAGCAGAAAACTTTGCAAACGGATGTGTGTCAAAAGAGTGTAGGATATAATGAATTAGAATTTGAAGCCTTGTCAGATGAAGCCTCATTTAAATTCTCACTTATTCCCCATTTACACCTTTCAAGACTAGGACGTAAAATTTTTGCCACCCGCAATCCTGTTGGCTACCCTTCTCTCCAACAAACTCAGAACATGATGTTCAAGTCTTGAAAGGTGTAAATGAGAACTTAGTGAACGTTCTTTTCGCGTTTCGTTCCGCAAGTCAGGTTGTTTTAACGAAAATAAAGTGTAGACTAATAGATTTCCCTCCGCTCATACAACAGGAGCAATTATATTTTATAGATCGATTTGGTAAAACTACTCGTACACCAACAAATTCACGGAGCTAAGTTCGAAAATAGTCGGAAACTTGAGAGAATTGGATCGATGGCATTACTTTTCTTCTTTAAGCTATAAACACATAGAGAACTGCACTACGGAATTATTGACTGCAACAGCAAGCAACATCTGTCAATTGACATTTCATTTTCTTCATTCTTCTTCTTCAGTTTTACTTATCTCCATTTCTGTTTTGCAGCTGTCAAATTAAAAATATATTCTAATTCGACTACAACTTCAAATTGAGTAGTGCCATTCGAGTAGTTTCCAAATTTTGGGATGTATGTATCCTTTTTTTTTTAGATAAATGCAGCAGGAAGCCTGTCGCCATCCTCTATGTCTCTAAAACATTAAGTTGGATTCACAAATTGCAGGAAGCCTGTCGCCACCCTCTATGTTTCTAAAACATTAAGTTGGATTCACCAATTGAGTGTAGAAATCTCTTCTCGTTTTTTCATATAAAGCTTTTTCTCGCTCTTAGAAAAATTTCATATAAAAACCACTTGATCGGAGAATACGCCTTGAAGAGTCCATGAAAGGTCCAGGCCCTCTCCGTGACGTCGTTGGTTGTGTGCTGGCATGCTACGCAGACAGAGCGATTCAAATCTCGGCACAGGCAAAAGTCAAAAAGTAGGAAGAACAAATTTTTCTACACGGCACATGATGGCAAATCGCAAACAGCAAAACTCACCTAAAAAAGCTTTTCTATTCGTCCTTGTGTTAAATTGAAAATGATGCGCCTAGAAAGTTGTGATAAAAACGTTGCGGGGCGACATTGTTGGTGTAACTAAGCTGTACTGAGCTTAGCTCTACTGGTCTTGTTGTAGAGTGTATGTAAATAATATTTTACTCTATTTATTTTTAATTTTCATTCTATTGAAAGTGTGCAAAAAAAAAATGTATTCTTGACAAGAAATGAAAATACCAGACGAATTTTGAAAGCGACGAAAGTCTAATGATTTCAGAAAAAAGTGGAAGTGCAGAGACAAACAATTAAATATAATATTTTTGTGTGTTTTCTATGCAGATTCCAGCAATCGCAATCTACTATATTTGTAAAAAACCAAACCTGTTTCAAATAAATGATCTAACAATATACTTAGTACATACTATATATTATGATAGATTTACATACCATATTTATGTAGATATGGTAAATTATGGTTTGCTAACATTTTTGTTGTTGTTGTTGCGTATGTATTTACATGGTTT
The DNA here is from genome assembly GCA_958295655.1 of Palloptera scutellata. NCBI lineage: Eukaryota > Metazoa > Arthropoda > Insecta > Diptera > Pallopteridae > Palloptera > Palloptera scutellata. Next base: position 114,231,059 of record OY282449.1, on the reverse strand, counting down.
CTTAACAACAAAAGTAGCGGCTAGAGCAAAAAAGAAGCTTTACAACTGCCGTAATGCCATCTCAAGTGAATGCTACATAGTTGGTATGTGCAAGTGTGTAGCTCGTATCTGAGTTATTGTTGTTGCGTAATAGAATTTTTATTGGTTTATTTTTTTTTGTTGCTGTTGCAAATATCTACAAATTCGTAGGTCAGTTCGGAAATATCTTGCATTATTTCGTTTCTCCCTCTCTCTCTCCCCCTCCCCCCCCCCCCCTCTCCCCCACATTTGCAGTCAGAATAACTCAAATTGTTTGCGACGCATATCTTATATTTTGCTCTCTTCCACATTCTTCTCTTTGAATTACTTTTGTGCACTTGCAATCTCTCTCTCTCTCTCTATCTCTCTTTCTCCCGTTGTCAATCGAAAATTAAGAGATATTCTGCAATAGTAAATATCGCAGACAGCCACCTGTAATTTTATCATACAGTGTCATAAATAAACTAAAGAATATGGCTACACACCAATGTATGTATATATGTTATATGTACGTATGTATGTACTCGTATGTGTGTATGTTTATGTATATTTACATACGTAGATACTTATTTTTGTTTTCATTTAACCTTTTTTTTTTTTTATTATTTTGTTGTTTTCAAGATTGTGCTTTAATTCCCAAATATTTGGTTTTTTTTTTTTTTTTTACCCACTCACACATACTCGTCCACAAATAAATTTTAGGTACTAAATTGGCAATAGATCGTCTTTGTTGACTGCATTCATTTCACTACATTTATGGTGGACACTTTATTATTGATTAAGAATACGAGGTGTGATCAAAAAATAACCGTTATTTTCAAATTTCGTGAGTTACGTATGTTCGATTTTCGCATTTTTTTTCTGTTATGTTGGTACACATGTCTGTTAAATATGTTGGCAATACCAACCATTTTGGATTGTCAGTTTGTTTTTGACAGATAAAAAGGTAAGTCGTGTTTTGGTGAGTCGTGTTTTCTTCGATTTTTTACTATTCGATTTTTTCGAATCAAAGAAACTGTATTCAGTTTTGTGTAAAAAATGAAATTAAATGCGCAAGGACATTTGAAATGTTGATTGTGGCCTTTGGCGATTCTACTATGAGCAGAACACAAGTTCAATTGTGGTATAACCAATTGTGGTTTAAGGAAGGCCGAGAAGATGTCAATGACGATGCTCGTCCTGGTCGCCCGAGCACGTCAACAACCGATGAAAACATTGACGCAGTGAAGAAAATGATTTTGGATAATCGTCGAATCGTCGAATCTCTATCAGAGAGGTTGCTGATGATGTTGGCATATCGTTCGGCTCATGCCAAGCAATTTTTACGGATGTTTTAGGCATGAAACGTGCGGCAGCGAAGATTGTTCCAAAATTGCTAAATTTTAAGCAAAAACAACGTCGCTTGTGCGTAAGTTTTTGGCCAAAAACAAAACCGTTATCATGCCTCAACCACCGTATTCACCGGACTTGGCCCCCGCTCCCAAAACTGAAGACACCGATGAAAGGAAAGCGTTTTGCTACGATTGAGGAGATAAAAGAAAAATCGAAACAGGAGCTGTTGGCGATACCAAAAAGCGCGTTTCAGAAGTTTTTCGAGGATTGGAAAAAACGCTGGCATAAGTGTATTATATCTGAGGGAGATTACTTTGAAGGGGACAAGATAGTTGTTGATGAATAAATAAAGTTGAATACAAAATTTAAAATAACGGTTATTTTTTGAACATACCTCGTATACTGCATCTTTTACAATGCGATCAAAATAAATATGGTATCATACGAAATTCTATAAGCCCTTCCTTGTTCAAAAAAGTTTCTTGCGTCCGAATTGTATATTCCATGATCATTCAATTCGTCACATGTTTTGAATGTGTTTGCGTGGATTACGTGACGAGTAGTACGTTTACGAAAGGTACAAGGTGACTACAAGATTCTAAAATTCTTTTGGGCAACTATTTACCATTTTCCATATACCATACACAAATACTAACATATATTTATAGTCATTTGTCATGTGAATACCGTAAAGCAAGCTGGCATTGTACCATTACCTTGATCGGATTAGGAGTACTTTTATAATTAAATTTTGCATGGTACCCAGGATAAATATGAATATTACCTTGAGACATTGAAATCATGTTTACCAGTTGCCATGCATGTAGTAGTTTCTTTTTATACCCTACACACAGGGTAATTGGTTTTGATCATCGAGTAACACGGCTGCCTGCCCGCCCGTCCATTCATCTGTCTGTTCATGCAATAACTTAAGCAATCTCAAACAAACTTTAAACGGATAATCGGAAATCGAGATTTAAGAAGAAATATTGAAGCAAATAATTCTAAATTAGATTTCAGAAAAACTTTCACGTCAATACTATTAATATTAATACACTTAAAATAGAAAGCCATTTCACGTGTGATTTCCGAAAACTAAACCAAATTCAATACGTAAAGTAACTAGCTAAAACAACAATTAGTCACGAGCAGAGCTGTAAAAGAATGCAATCATTTTTAGCTACAGTCATTAAAATCATAGCGAACTGATGTTCAAAGTTCAATATTTACCAATAACCTCCCCTATTTCCCATGCCAGCTAAATCTTCAAAGAATACTTAGTATTAAAAGAAATATATGAAAACCATTGAACTAGAATAGTCACCCAACTGCCGTTCAATGCAAAGAGGTTGATTTTATTTTAGAAGCCTTGTAGCGTCTGTGAAGTTCGAACGCGCCCGAACTTAACTTTTTAGCTTTTGTTTATTATAGTCATAATAAAAATATTTCTATAATTGAAAGCAACCTATTCTTAGTTAATCTACTTATATGTTATATTAATATTTTGAGTTCAAATAAAATTAGAAGCTAAAAATAGCTACTAAATATAGAGTCATAAAGTAGAGTGGATAAGTTCTGTCAGTTTTAAATGTTTTCCAGCTACTTTGAAACTAAAGAGTAAACAATTTTAATATGAAATTGCCACTCAAAATGTGAAGGCCTTCGATTAATATATACTATACATAATACGTAGTTCTTATAATGAATGTTATTATCAATGATGGATTGATGATAAGCCTAAATGTTTTATATTAAAATTACCATTCAAAATTTGGTGGGAATAATTTTTCTCCGAAAACCTAAATTTATTTATTTTTGAACCAAGGTCGCACAGCCTCCTACTTTCATTATGTTAGAATTAAGAAAAGTGCTCAGACAACCCGTGCTCCAAACATTAGTCCATTATGATATCCCTACACGTTATTATATTCTAACTTATAGGTTTGCTAGCATAATCTCCGCCAGGTCCTCCAGTTCTCCAAACAATTTGGGTATCCAGTAAGAATTCAAGTTTGTTTCCTCTCCAGACAATATAGTTTAGGCTTATATTTATAATGTCTGTTTGGTGGCCCATAGTTTTAATTCTCCACCAATCGTTTAAGTATTTAATATCAAAAAGCATTATAATTTTTGTGGTCGCTGTGGCATAGTGGTAGTGCGTTGGACTGCTACGCAGAGTGTCCGGGGTTCGAATTTCGGCAAAATCAAAAAGTAGAAAAAATTATTTTTCTACACGGCACCACCTCTTGGCAGGCAATGGCAAACCTACTTACTTACTTACTTACTTAGCTGGCGCTACAACCGATGATCGGTCTTGGCCGCCTCCACAAAGCTTCGCCAGTCACTTCTGCTATGCGCGCGCCGGCGCCAGTTGATAAGGCCAAGTGCAGTCACGTTGCCCTGCACCTGGTCTTTCCAACGGAGATTAGGACGTCCCCTTCTGCGTGATCCTCCACCGTGGTTCGAATAAAACACCTTTCTAGCCGGAGCGCTTTCTTCCATTCGCTCAACATGACCCAGCCAGCGAAGCCGCTGGAGTTTTATACGCTTGACTATGTCAGTGTCGGCGTACAGCTCATACAGCTCATCGTTCCATCTTATTCGATACACGTCGTCCACGCATACTGGACCGTAGATCTTAAGGAGTATCTTCCTCTCGAACGCTCCTAACAGTCTCTCATCATTGATGGTCAATGTCCACGTCTCTGCGCCATACATTAGGACGGGAAGGATGAGGGACTTATAGAGCGTTATTTTCGTCGGTCGAGAGAGGGCTCTACTTCTCAATTGCCTACTGAGCCCGTAGTAACACCTGTTGGCAAGAGTTAGTCTCCGCTTGATCTCAAGGCTGACATTATTGTTGGTGTTTATGCTGGATCCTAGATAAACGAAATCCTTGACGACTTCAAAAGTGTAGTTGTCAACAGTGACATTTTGTCCAAGACGCCGTGACTCTTTGTTTGTTGACACAAGGTATTTCGTTTTGTCCTCGTTCACCACTAGACCCACACGACGAGACTCCCTTTCCAGGTTGGAGAATGCTGCACTGACTGCTCGAGCGTTTTTGCCAATGATGTCAATATCATCAGCGTATGCTAGCAGCATGACACTCTTGTAGAAGATAGTGCCAGAGATGTCGATGTTCGCAGCTCGAATTATTTTCTCCAGCATTAGGTTAAAGAAGTCGCACGATAGGGAGTCACCTTGTCTGAAACCTCTTTTGGTATCAAATGGTGCGGAGAGGTCTGTCCCAATCTTCACTGCGCTGGTGGTGTTGGTCAGTGTCATTTTGCAAAGACGAATGAGCTTTGCAGGGATACCAAAATCAGACATTGCGGCGTACAAGTGATCCCTAATCGTGCTGTCGAAGGCGGCTTTATAATCGACAAATAGATGATGGGTGTCGATCTGTTTTTCTCGGGTCTTTTCCAGGATTTGGCGTAGTGTGAATATCTGGTCGATGGTGGATTTACCAGGCCTGAAGCCACACTGATAAGGTCCAATCAGTTTGTTGACGATGGGCTTCAGTCTTTCGCACAGTACGCTCGATAGAACCTTATATGCAATATTAAGAAGGCTGATCCCACGGTAGTTGGCGCAGATCGTGGAATCACCCTTCTTATGGATTGGGCAGAGTACGCTGAGATTCCAATCACTTGGCATGCTTTCATCTGACCATATTCTGCATAGAAGCTCATGCATGCGTTTTTTGAGCTCTTCGCCTCCGGTCTTAAACAACTCAGCAGGCAGGCCATCTGCACCTGCAGCCTTATTGTTTTTCAGCCGAGCAATGGCTGTTAAGACCTCCTCATAGTCAGGCGGCGGTACTTCAACGCCGTCAGTGATTGGGGTTTCCGGAGTGGGTTCCGCAGTGGCGGGATTATTGCCGTCTTCGCCATTAAGCAGCTGCGAAAAGTGCTCCCTCCATAATCTCATTATGCCCTGGATATCTGTCACCAGATTTCCATCTTCATCCTTGCAGGAAGAGGCCCCAGTCTTCAAACCAAGAGTCAGGCGTCTTATTCTTTCAAAGAATTTTCGGACCTCGTTCCTGTCCCGCAACATTTCGATATCATTAAACTCGCGTCTTTCTTCATCTCTTTTCTTGCGCCTGAAAAGACGTTTCTCCTCCCTCCTCAACTTTCTGTATCGCTCCTTAGCAGCTCGCGTTGCAACTGACTGCAGGGTGGCTCTGTATACTGCGTTTTTTGCTTCAGTAGCATCGCGACACTCTTGGTCGTACCACATATTTCTCCGTCGACGGTGGTAGCCTAGCACCTCTTCGGCAGCCGTACGCATAGAGCGGGAAATGTGCGTCCACTGTGCGCATATATCATCAAGTTGAGGGGTGTTTTGCGAAAGGAGAAGTGCAAGTTGGTTGGCAAAGACTTTGGCTGTCTGTTGTGATTGCAGCTTTTCGACATCCAGCTTTCTCTTTGTACCTATCCGTACGCGATTTGCTACACATATACGTGTGCAGACCTTGGCTGCAACCAAGTAGTGGTCTGAGTCGATGTTTGCACCACGTATTGTGCGTACGTCTAGTACATTGGAAGCGTGCCTTCCGTCGATCACAACGTGATCAATTTGGTTTCGTGTGTTTTGATCAGGGGACAGCCAAGTGGCCTTATGGATATCCTTATGTTGGAATCTGGTGCTACTAACTGTCATGTTTCGTGCCGCGGCGAAGTCGATCAGTCTCATACCGTTATCGGTGGCTTCGTCGTGGAGACTGAATTTTCCGATCGTCGGACCAAAGAGACTCTCCTTGCCCACCTTAGCATTAAAGTCGCCTAACACGATTTTAATATCGTGGCGGGGGCAATGCTCATAAGCTTTGTCGAGGAGCTCGTAGAAGTCATCTTTGGTCGTTTCATCCTTCTCATCCGTCGGGGCATGGACACAAATTAGGCTGATGTTGAAGAATTTTGCCTTGATGCGGATAGTGGCTAGGCGCTCGTTCACCGCCGTGAACCTCGAGACTAGATGACGCAGTCTCTTCCCAACCACAAATCCAACACCAAATTCGTGTCTCGACGCATGACAGCTGTAGTAGATATCACAGGATGCTCTTTTGGAGCAACCCTGTCCCGTCCATCGCATTTCCTGTACAGCGGTGATGTCAGCTCTATATTTTTGGAGGACATCCACCAGCTGGATAGAGGCACCTTCCCTGTAGAGGGTTCGGACATTCCAGGTGCATATCCGTAAATCGTTGTCCTTTGGGCGTTTGCGGGAGTCGTCAACATTAGAGGGGTTCATTATCCGAGGCTTGTTTGGAGGTTTCATTGGAGGGTATTTTAACGTGGTGGGTTCCAAGCCCGACGCACAACCATTCATTCAAGGCCATGGAGAAGCCCGCCGCACACATTAGTTAACTCACTGACGGTTGTCAGATCGCTATCCAGGGGACGCCACGAGGAGGCTGTGTGTCGACTTGAAACGTAGAAGCGCAAGGATCGACCATGGACGCACCTGCGACTGTCACGAACTTTACCTTGTGTCCTACGCCCCAGGCAAACCTACAAGAGTAAAAAATTGCTATGAAAAGCTTTTCACTTCGCCGTTCGGATTCGGCATTAAACTGTAGGTCCCTTCCATTCATGTAGAAATATAACACGCACAACATGAGTGCATGCAAAAAGCTCGGCCTAGGCCCTCCATGGGCTGTTGTGCCATTAAAAGTAAAGTAAAAAAAAAAAAATTATAAATTTTGAATACCTAAGGCTCCCCAATAGTCCTCGTTTTTATATTGAATTTATTAAGTAGCCTCCTCAGGTAATAATATAAGATTATTTTTATATCAAAAATAAGTTCGGGATTTATTCTACTGGGTCATATAAAAAGTGTCCACTGTCATGTGATTGATGTTTAGTGAATCCGTGACAGCTTGCTTGTTGATCTTGCTCCAACACGCAAAATTTCATTTGCTTTTTCAGTAACTTTCAGTGCATCTTTCAGTGCTTCTTCTTTGATATCGAAATATCCGGAACGAAATTTTTCGGCTCGTTTTTGCAGCGGTTTTACTTTTCTTTAGTAATAAAGCATCACATAGTGTATTTCTTCAGATATTTCACTCATTTTAAAATCAATGTAACTTTTTAGACTAGCGACGAGTTACACAACTGTCTTCACATGTCACATGTCGAAAATTTGAAATTCCACCTTTCAAACATGAGTTCGCAACCCCAAAAATATATTATATTTTTTAATCCTCCAGTATTCAGTTATTCGTAAGTTCCTGTTCTGTTCTGTGGATATAATACTTTATCAATGAAATACCATCGTAGACGTCAGCAAACTCAATGACTTAATTGATTGCACTACCCTTATCATATTGAATATGGATGTATAATATTTAAACTTCTTGCTTACTTTATTAATATCTATTTAAAAGGATTTTAAGTGTACTCTTAGGTATATCCGAAAACATGATAAATTATTCATAGGTAGTTACATTTTCATACTTATGCCGACTACTCAATTTTCGTTTATAATTCTTATTATCGTAACTTCTTGTGAAAGTGATTAAAGTATTATGAAATGATTTTTCCCTGATTTAGCGCAATTGAAATGAATTGAAACTTGTGTTAGTTGCAGGAAATTGGATTAATAACCCGAACTCAAATGATTAAATGATTAATTTTTGATATCTTGAATAATTTATTCCCTTCCCTTTTCAAGTACAAACTAATGCAAAATCTACGTGTTCTGATTTTTGAATGAAGCTATTTTGCACTCGTGATTTGTAAATACGCTATTTAGTGGTAAGAGATATTCTTTTTTTTTTTGGCCACAAATTGTAGATAGCACCCATAGATACATGGTATGTATGTTTGTAGAACCTACGAGTATACTTATATTGTGTAAAGAGCTGGATGGACGCCGTGGCATAGTTGATAGTGCGTTGGCCTGCCACGCAGAGTGTCCAATGTGGTTCAAATCCCGACACAGGCAAAATGAAAGAGGTTTACCTTTGGCAAACTTACAAGAGTAAAAATTGCCTAAGAAAAGCTTTTCACTGTGCCGTTCGGTTTCGTCATAAAACTGTAGGTCCCTTCCATTCATGTACAAATATATGGATGCGAGAAGCTCAGCCTAGGCTCTCCATGGGCTGTTGTGCCATTAACAGGAAAAACGAGGGTTGAAGAATAGAGATAGCTCTTGCCTTGTGCGGTACAATAGTAACAGAATAGCAAAACTTTGACATCCCTGCAACAAATAAACAACAAAAATTTTGCTACTCTTGCACCATGCCAGGGCATATGCTACTTAGACTTGGACAGTCCCCCCCTATTGTGTTTGAAAAATTACACACTCTATTACCAGCAGACTCCTCTGTCATTAACCTTCGCACTTCTACCACTGTGGTGTACCATACCCCATAAAAATGAAAATGTTTTTGGCTTTGGAGTGGATACGAAAAGCTCGCCCCCGAGGCCCTCCATAGGCAGTTGTGCCCTATTAAAAGATGAAAAAGAAGAAGTGCGAGGTTAAAATAAACACATATTTTTTTCATCGAATAGAAATTTATGTTGATCGTTTCATAGAAAACAATCTGGGTACTCACATTGTAATTTGTCATGTATTGCGTATTTCGATTAATTTGACATTTGTTAGTACTTTTATGGTACATCACATCCGTAAATAAAGCTAATGATTTGTACCAAACAAATCCAGGAGAATATGACCAGTTTTGTTTGAACATGACTCAATAGCTAGAATCAATGAGAAAGGAAACGATATTACTGTGGGCAAAAAGTAATAAGACTTTTTAATTTAAATTTCGCGCGGAAACCCATTCATCAAAATATTATTTTTTTAAGGTTGGTATGACTGTCGGTGACATCTGTGCCAAATGTCACATCAAAATAATCATTAGTGTTTAGTATACGCTTGTCTTTCTGAAGTACAAAAAGTGCATTCGGCGATTTTCACAATGAGTGAAATTATTCAACAAAGAAGTTCCATTAAATTTTGTGTGCGGAATCAAATTTCTGGTGCCGAAACGTTCAGAATGTTGCATAAAGCCTTCGGTGATAATTGTATGTCGCGAGCAAGTGTTTTTGATTGGTACAGATTGTTCAAAGATGGTCGAGAACGCGTTGACGACGAACCACGTCCAGGACGGCCATCAACATCAACTGATGATCAACACGTCCAACACGTCAATAAAATCAAGGAATTGGTGCTCGAGAATCGACGATTAACAGTCAGAGACCTTACTGGCATCGTTGGAATATCGGAAGGATCAGTGAAAACCATTTTAAAACATCATCAACTCATGGTTTTTGCATCACGATAATGCGCCGGCTCTCACTGCATTGGTTTTACGAGACCATTTTGCCAAAAATTCGACTGATATCGTTCCGCAACCACCCTATTCGCCTGACTTAGCACCGTGTGACTTTTGGCTATTTTCTAAACTCAAAAAACCGCTTCGTGGACCGTTTGACCGTTTTGAGTCAATTGAAGACATTAAACATGAAGCGCTAAGCGCATTGAAGGCTATTCCGGAAATTGACTTTAACAACTGTTTCGAGAATTGGAAAAAACGTTGGCACAAGTGTATTGGGAGGCCGGGGGGGATTACTTTGAAGGGGACGAAATAGATTTGGAAGAATGAATAAAAAAATTTGAAATTATGAACAAAGTCTTACTACTTTTTGCCCACAGTAGTAAATCTTTTAATTGTTGATTTGATTGATTGATGTAAACATCTTTGAATGGATTTCAAATTTAGTAGACACTTATAAAGGGTGATTTTTTTGATACTTAGTTTTTGACGTAAATATTTCGGGCAGTTCACGCATGATTTTTGACATGTATCAAAGTAAAAAATGTTCAATTTAGTTTGCCATTTCATCATGAGTAGAATTACGCGTGAACAACGTTTGCAAATTATTGAAATTTATTATCAAAATTCGATCCGTTTTTTATCGCAAAATTGTCTTTAGCGACGAGACTCCTTTTTGGCTCAATGGATACAGCAGCTATGCACTATGCACCGAAAAATGCACTATTTGGTGCGGGTTATGGGCAGGCGCCATCATTGATTGGGCTGTACTTCTTCAAAGACGATGAAGGCCGCAACGTTACGGTTAATGGAGAAAGATACCTTTCGATGATAACACCCTTTTTTTGCCAGAAAATGCAAGAATTGGACTTGGCCGACATGTGGTTCCAACAGGACGATGCCACATGCCACACTGCACGCGAAATCATGCATCAATTGAGAGGCGAAGCGAATTTGGTGAGCAGTTAATCTCACGTTTTGGCGCAGTCAATTGGCCACCAAGATTGTGTGATTTGACCCCGTTAGACTATTTTTTGTGGAACTATGTTAAGTCTCTTGTCTATAGGGACAAGCCAAACACGATTTCTGCTTTGGAAGCCAACATTGAACGCGTCATTTGTGAAATTCCGGCCGAAATGTGTGAAAAATGTATCAAAATTGGACAATCAGAATGTACCACTTAAAGCGTAGTCGCGGGCAACAATTAAGTGAAATTATCTTTAAAAAGTAAATGGCAGGAATTGATTTATCGATCCAAATAACATTTTTTTTTTTTTTAAACCAAGCTCTTAAAAAATCACCCTTTACAAGGTGTGATTGAATTCACTTTATTTAATTTTTTTATACGTTTTAGTCACGCTGCTTTTTTATTCCAATTTACCAGAACAATAACAAGGCAAATTCAACATCATCCCTTGAAATTCAACATCATCCCTTGTAGGGCTGATAGGCAAGGTCATAGCTAACTAGAATATCGCAATATTACCTTGGTAAACAATTTTTATTTTTATATTATGTATATTCACTTTTTCGTGAGTACAGTTTGGACCAGAAGTTAAAGGAAACAAACAATTAACAGATCATGGTAAACCAAAAACGATTCTTGGAAGTTTATAGCCATTTTTTTTTTGCAAATAGACGAAACACAAAACTTATTTCTTCTTGAGAAGTATCAAGCACTAATCCGATTTGAACCTAACTACTGTAGAATCGATGAAAATCAAAAAGAAATTGAGACCACTCCCATAATATCTCTCAGATCTGTCCACAATTTCTTAACCGATCCCATGTCCCGACTGACAATAATTGTTGACTTAACTTACAGTACTTTTAAGAAGAAAGCAATCGGCTTTATTCCATGAAATAATTTGAATATCAAGTAGGCCTTGATTTTCAAAAAACTTCATTTCATTGTAAATTTCGCAATGTAATTGTAGAAACAGTCCATTACACGCTTTCGTCTCAAGAGCATATTTAAGAAATGAGTTCCGTATACGCGAAACGTTTTGAAGCAGTCTTTCTTTTTTCCCATCCAAAAGGTCCGAAGATGTCCCACTTGAGTGCTTCGAAGTACTTAAAAAAGTCGAAGGCGTTTGTCCAGCATTGGAACACACACTTTTTGGCGCACAAAAATGTGGACGACTTGCCAAATCGCGGCATTTGCAGAGCTACCTCGAAACAGGAGAACTTGGTTAAAAAGAGGATTTTCGAAGTTAATCCAGCCATATCCTTGAAAGCAGCTAAAAATTGTCTCGAAAGGGCATAATTATCTCTCTGAATACAATAAGAAACCACCGTTTAAGGTTCAAATCCAATTTCGAGCGACGACGGTAAAACCCTTACTAACTGCAAAGCAAATAAAGAAAACGCCAAGAGTGGGCAACTGAACATGTGGATGACGATTGAAGCCAATCGGTGTTCACAGAGGAATCCTCCTTTTGGATGACAAACACTATTAAGCGTGCTTGGTCCACTAAAGACGGTAAGATGCTCCAGCGATCAGTGAAACATCCAGGAAAGATTCATGTTTGGGGATGCTTCACAAAACAAGGATTTGGCAAATTAATCATTTTCACGAGGAATTTGGATGCCAACTTCATGACCACGATATACCGTCGTGGACTTCTGCCATCAACGGATATGTGGTTTGGGGCAGGAAGCCGAGATTGGGTTCTTCAAGAGGACAACGATCCAAAACATCGCAGTCGCTTGTGTAGCAGTTGGAAAGAGGAGAACGGCATAACTTCATTGGATTGGCCCTCACAGTCGTCAGATGCGATCGAAATGCCAAATCGAAAATGTTTGGGCTCTTATGAAGTTAAAACTACGTGGAAAAAAGATACGTTCAATAAATCATTTGAAACGGCTTCTTAGGGTAATATGGCGAAGTTTAACACGGTCATATGCTGAAAAATTAGTCGATGGCGGCTGGACGCCATATTAATATATTTGCGCAATGAATAATTAATCATTTGAAGATGCTGTGGACTTTTTTTAAGATACCTTAATTTTTTCAGTGACTTAAGCCGATTGCTCTCTTGTTGAAACTACTGTATGACAAGAAGTTAGAAGTTATTTTGATTTTTTTTTTAATAAAATGAAAACCGTGCATCTTATTTGATAGATAAATACAAATACCAGTTACATGCAATCACATTTTACAAAAACGTGATTCAACAACAACAATCTGTTTGATATCTGCCCCAATTTGTAATATACCATATTAGGTACTTGTATTTTGCTTATCTGTGACTAGTAGCACTTAGGTCGCATGATATGATTAACTCTTTTTCTTGCTTGTTTCAAACATGAGAATAATAATAGCTAACAGCAAGTATGGTACTAACAAGGAACAAAACTAAGCCTACTCTTTTACCTAACTGTATCTGTTTTCTTTATTTATGTATGTTATAATTATATTAAAAAAAAAAATTCATAAATTCGCTTGAGTCGCCTTGAAGCAATAACGCAAACAGTACATTTGCACTCGCTTTACTCGTCGTTTGATTATAATTTTATTTGTGTATTTGTTTTTGTAAATTCTATTGCACTCCCAGTCCCGCTATCGATGTTACCTTCACTCTCACAACAGAGTACAGCGCAGTAAGAGAGAGAGAGTGATACATCCATATACAAGTACAATATACTTATGTATGAATGTTTGTATGCGTGTGTGTATATAAATTCGTATCTATTTTTAGACAACGTCAAAAATGTACATACATACTCGTCGTATATAAAATATATGGTACTTATTTAATATTTATTTAATTTTTTATACGTTTTAGTCACGCTGCTTTTTTATTCCAATTTACAAGAACAATAACAAGCCAAATTTGATAAACAGACACAAAAAACAACACAAGAAAGAAAAAAAGGTGAAAGTTGAGAAAAAAGTGAGCTGACAATAGACTGACTGACAATAGAGATTAACGGCCCGGCCTCATATGAAGAGTACACCACATTGAGTTGAGAAAAAAGTGAGCTCAAAACTGACTGACAATAGAGATTAACGACCCGGCCTCATATGAAGAGTACACCACATACATGCAGATTTACTTCTTTATTTCAACTGTCTACTGTTCGCCCCTTTGCTAACAATATATTCAACTTTGAAGTTTACGTGGTATAATGAACATAGTATTCCAAGTAGAAATCCTGCCATCCTTAATTTTTTATTTTTCTCTCAGTCAGTAAACTGATGTTAAGACGTTAAATCGCTTGAGCGAGGTGACTATTCGACCGGACCATTTCTCGAGATTACACGATTACCGAAATACCGATCAATTGTCTGGCCAGCTGTGTGGTATGTGACACCATCTTGTTGGAACCAGATATCACTGAAGTCAAGTCCATCAAGAAGAATGATAGCGAACTCCATTCACCGTAAAGTGGTGATCCTTACTTACTTACTTAACTGGCACTACAACCGATGATCGGTCTTGGCCGCCTCTACAAAGCTTCGCCAGTCACCTCTGCTAAGGCCAACTGCAGTCAGTTTGCCCTGCACCTGGTTTTTCCAACGGAGATTACTACTGGCGATCCTCTGGCATGAAATCCACACCGCACGGTCACTTTTTGTGTTTGCAATTGAGTCTCTTGAAGCACGTGATGTCCAATAATACATTTTTGGCTTATTGATAAAGCCGTTAAGCCAAAAATGAGCTTCATCGCTGAAGAAAATTTTTTGATGAAATTCAGGGATTTATTCAAACTTTTGCAGAGTTTAATCGGAGAAGTTTTGGCACTTCTAATGATCACGAGACCATTTCTTGTGTTAATTTAACTTTGTAAGGGTGTAGGCCTAGATCTTTAAGCAAAATTGTGAACTGAGAGATTCCCAATCCCTGCAAACTGTGGTGAATCGACTGATTTGGCTCTTTTTCAACCGAAGCACTTATTGCTTCGATATATGAAAAGCTTTTCACTTCTCCGTTCGGATTCGGCATAAAACTATACATGTTCTAATATAACACGCCCAACATGAGTAGATGCCTAGACCCTCCATGGGTTGTCGTGCCATTAAAAGAAAAGAAGTTCAATACTTAGTATAGCTAAGGTCGATATCACACTGGTAACAGTTGGCGCCGAGGAGACGAAACTGTTGTTGTTTCCTAAGTAATATGAAAAAACCAAAGAGTGAATTGGAGAGAGCGTAATTTTAGTCACTGGCGGCATATTTGCACACGTTCGTTCAGAACACATTTGCCCCGCGTCACCTGTTGCCAGTGTGATATCGGCTATCTTAATACATTTATTGCTTTTTTTTAAATTTTTTTTTATTTTAATTTTTTTTATTTTTATACTATTTATAAACATTTGCCATAAATTTTTGTGCTACAGGTCGCCACACCTCCTTAATTGTTTGTTAATATACAGCATTCTTTTAAAATGTTTGTATACCTATTTACGCTCTCTGGAAGGGTATACAAGCACAATTACACACACACACACACACTCTCTCTCTATATAGCTACAGCATGAGCACTAGAATGTTTCGAAATTCACCTCAAAAAGAGAGACTTTTCTATTGATATTTTTGTTGTGTTTTGTTGTTTTCTTTTTTTGTTTATTGGCTTTTGTTTTTTTTTTTTTGTGCTGCATTGTTCGAATTCATAGCAAATACATTTTTTGCATAGTAAGTTCGTGGTAATATTGAATATTTTTCTCGTCGAACATTTTGTGCTCGTTGTGGGAAACACCCAGCATATCGTATTAGGTGCAATAAACATTTCATGGTGTTCGCCGAGAAAATTTTCAATATAACCACGGCCTAAGTAAAATGAAATATAAAATGCCATATACAGACATAAGTACAAACACTACTAGATACAGCTAAAATTGTGTCAACTATATACTGAAAGTAAATATATATAATATATATGTACAAATGTACCTACTTGTACCTACTTGTTATTATACTTATGTAAGTATATATGTATAAAACAAGTAAAGTACATTAACGACTGTCTATCCAATGTTTATAGCGAATTGTATTGTTTTTCGTTGGCATTGTTCATTTCAGCGACCAGCAATTAAATATGACTAGAATTGAAATGCGATACTGTTTGCTTGGAAGCTAACTTGAAGATGGGCATGGTTATTAACTGATAGTCTTTGTTCTTACGAGAAAACTGCAGATACCAGAAGCCAATTGCCAAGAGTTTCATTCAAATTTAGCTTAGTGTTTCCTATTCATATATGAACCTTGTTTGTGGGGAGCTTGGAGTGATTATTGCTCTGTTTGCAAGGCAAGGTAGTAAGTACAATTGTAAGAAATTAGTTTCCCCCAAAAATCGGTACTATCGTACCGGTACTATGCATCGAAACATAACTGTAATCTACGTCCGATACAATTGTTATAACTTTCCCTAGCTTTGGATAATAATGAAATCTTATGTTTAACCACAACAGTTTCAATATTCGTAAGCCTGATCAAAAGTTATTTACTTTATCAATCTTTTAAACACAATTACATGGAAACTTGCTCGTTTTATAACTCATGCAGACAAATGGATCGAATGAATAGAAAATACCTGTTTACACAAGTAAAACGTAAACGTATCATCAACATTTTAAACATCCGAAAGCCGAATCAAAATAGTTAGGTTATCAATTTACTATGATTTATTAGATACTTACTTAAATGAAATTTTTCCATAAAAAACTTGCTACTTTTATTACTAATAACTCTAATAATAGAGGCGTGTGGAGTGAATGATAAGAATAAGCATCGTTTGCAATCGACCAAACCCATCAAAACAGAACAATTAGAATTTAGAACAAAACTTGTAAAGTATAAAATATTTTATAAAAAATAGGTTCTTAATACGTTACTAATATTTAAGTTTCCTCTCTAGCGAAAGTCCAGATTACGAAGAAGAACTATAAATTTGTTCGTCGCTAGAAAAAGTCTTTAAAGTCAGTTGTAATAATCGATTATTGGAGATATTTATCGGAAAAAGGGAGTGATAATCGAAAACTGCTGTGAAACCCAAATCTATGATCAGTAAACTCATTTGGAATAGAGATAGCTCTAAATTTTGACATTTTTGTGGTAGACACAACGCGAACGAGTTATACACAATCAACTTAGTAAGTTTCTTAAGGTTATAGCCCTCATGCTTAACTTACTATATTTAATGCTTATAAGTCAGCAGGCACCGTCGGCAATAAAATAAATTTAACTTTATTTTTCTGCATCTGTCTGTAGAACTTGTAAATGCTACATTCGATACTTGGCAATTAAAAACATCTACTGCCAGATACTTAATTCCCATGATTTCAAATTGTAATATGTATAAGATTGTATACAATAGTTCAAATCCTCATCATAATGATAATGTCTTATCTCAAAAATAATACACTAATCATTTGTTTGTTTATTTAACAAAAAAATTGAACATTTCCTATGTTGATGATGTTGTTGCCCGGCAATAATTAAAACATTCACTTAATCAAAACAAACCAAAACGAAAAGGTATGCAACATTTTTAAGTGCAGCTCTGTACTCTTAATGACTTTTAACGCATTTCATGCAAAAAATAAAAATAAATAATTCGAAAATAACAAAAAACATAAATAACAAATGTAAATCGGCGGGCCGTAGAATAATTTTCAATGGCGACAGGAACGAAAATTCGCATTCGTTTGTTATGATCAAAATCTGAATAAATTTGGCGACAAAAATATATAGTTTATACATACTTATTTATTACATACAAGCATATCACGAGCTCCGCATATATTTTTAACTTTTCGAAAAAAGAAAAATAAATGAAATAAACGCTTTTAATTTTGAATAATATTTTCAATTTGATTTTTTTTTTTCTTTCTAGCTTTTTATTATTTCTCGTGACTAAAGTTTAGAGAATTTTTGTTCAATACAGGGTGGTTGAAATATAAGTTTGTTTTAAAAAATAAAATTAAGAAAAATCAATTTTTTCCCGCCATATTATGCCTTTTTTTTGAGAAAGTGCAAAAATTTATATTATTTATGGAGCACGATTTCATTTATGTCGCTGGCTTCCCAGTAGCACATCCTGTCAACTGAATTTTCCAAAACCGAATGGCTCAGACGATATTCGTCTGAAGGCCTGACTCGTTTCTTGATTGGCCGTATAACATCAATCTTTCACGACACCCCACAAAACAACCTAGCGGGATGAAATTGTAGTCCCGAGTAGGTCAATTGACATCGCGAAGACGGTTGATAACACGGTTCGATTGTTTGAGGGGCTGTGTGGCATGGTGCGTCATCCTGCTGAAACCACAAATCGTTCAAGTCCATGTATTCAATTCAAAAGTCCATGCTCACAAAAAGTTAGTAATCTTGGCCCTATAGCGCTCAGCATTAACCGAAATAATGTTTCCAGCAGTATTTTCTCTCGGCCACAGCCGTAACATTCTTGTAGGCACACATCGAAGAGTAGAGCGATTCATTTCGTTTCTCGGAGGTATGATACTGACTGACACTCCAAATTTCGAGCGACAAAGAGCTGTCAATGTGAAAATAACCTATGATTCGATAAGAAACCACTAGATGGACCACCCCTCACATACATACATACCAAAGTATGTAAATACCTACTCATAAGAAACGTTTACTAGTTTTTTGGCAAACTTCTCGAATAACAATCGTCGTAAAGTGTTCATCGTTGTTTTTGTTTATTTATTACAGTGTGACCCCTTCAATATTATTTTGGTATTACAATATTAACAGTAGTTTCAACAAGAAAGCAATCGGCTTGAGTCACTGAAAAAATTAAGGTATCTTCAAAAAACGTCCACAGCATCTTGAAATGATTAAGTATTCATTGCGCAAATATATTAATATGGCGTCCAGTCGCCATCGACTAATTTTTCAGCATATGACCATGTTAAACTTCGCCATATTACCCTAAGCCGTTTCAAATGATTTATTGAACGTATCTTTTTTCCACGTAGTTTTAACTTCATAAGAGCCCAAACATTTTCGATTTGGCATTTCGATCGCATCTGGCGACTTTGAGGGCCAATCCAATGAAGTTATGCCGTTCTCCTCTTTCCAACTGCTACACAAGCGACTGCGATGTATTGGGTCGTTGTCCTCTTGAAGAACCAAATCTCGGCTTCCTGCCCCAAACCACATATCCGTTGATGGCAGAAGTCCACGACGGTATATTGTGGTCATGAAGTTGGCATTCAAATTCCTCGTGAAAATGATTAATTTGCCAAATCCTTGTTTTGTTAAGCATCGCAAAACATGAACCTTTCCTGGATGTTCCACTGATCGCTGGAGCATCTTACCGTCTTTAGTGGACCAAGCCCGCTTAACAGTGTTTGTCATCCAAAACGAGGATTCGTCTATGAACACCAATTGGCTCCAATCGTCATCCACATGTTCAGTTGCCCACTCTTGGCGTTTTTTTATTTGCTTTGCAGTTAGTAAGGGTTTTACCGTCGTTGCTCGAAATTGGATTTGAATCTCAAACGGTGGTTTCTTATTGTATTCAGGGAGACATTTATGCCCTTTCGAGCCAATTTTTGTTTAGCTGCTTTTAAGGATATGGCTGGATTAACTTCGAAAATCCTCTTTATAACCAAGTCCTCCTGTTTCGAGGTAGCTCTGCAAATGCCGCGATTTGGCAAGTCGTCCACATTTTTGTGCACCAAAAAGTGTTGGTTCCAATGCTGGACAAACGCCTTCGACTTTTTTTAGTACTTCGAAGCACTCAAGTGGGGCATCTTGGGACCTTTTGGATGGGAAAAAAAGAAAGACTGCTTCAAAACGTTTCGCGTATACGGAACTCAATTTCTTAAATATGCTCTTGAGACGAAAGCGTGTAATGGACTGTTTCTACAATTACATTGCGAAATTTACAATGAAATCAAGGTTTTTGAAAATCAAGGCCTACTTGATATTCAAATTATTTTATGCGAAGAAGCCGATTGCTTTCTCCTTGAAAGTACTTTTTCTCGAATCTGAGTTGTGGTTGTTTTACTATTTCTTTTTTCTATTACTACAAATTTGCATAAGTTTAAAAATGATAATGTTATTTTATTGTGATTATAATAAAAATGGATGTTTAAGTAAATTTATGATTGCTACATAATAAGTACCTCCCAAAAATCCGCGATTTTTGATGATAGTTTCCATTCATGTACAAAAATATATCACCCACAACATGAGTGGTTGCGAAAAGCTCAACCTAGGCTGAGAATTCAGAACTATCGGTACTTCACAACGGCAAATTCAGCAAGCCACCACGAAAGCAGGATTCAAACTAGCATGTCCACTTTCCACTCCTTCTCTTTGCAATCGTCCTGAACGAAGTTATTAGTTATATGAAGTTAGTATGCTCCGGAAGTAGAATCATATGATAGAGTCCCACTCGTAAGCTCGAGACGATATACATACATATGTCTCTTCTCGTACTACATAAATCAGTGGCATGCAAAAGAAAATTCATCCTTTGATCAGAGAAGCACACCACGTTGGCCTCAAGATCAACATCAGACGACCAAAGCAATGAGAATTTACAACATCAGCACTGATCGCATAACAATTGAAGGCCATGTTGTAAAATTTTACTACCTATGCGACATGATGGCCACAAACGGTGAAGCAGAGGAGCATGTCAACAACATACTATACTCATCAAAGACAATGCTGCTGTTGGACGGTGAGAACATACTCTAAGAAAGCCAAGCCAGCCAAACAGTATCACAAGAATACCCCTTAACTGGAACCCACACACCGCAATGGCGACCAAAGCCCATGTGGAGGCGTTGCATTCATTTGGAACTATCCGCAAAAAAAAGAGGGTTTCAAATTCTGTCTGTGTAGAAATTTGATCATTATTGCCTGCCGCACGTAGGCATGCAGTATGCAGTAGGTGGCAATAATAAAAAAAAAGTTTTAGCTTCAATGCTTCTTCTATGCGGTTTGTGTATCAAAGCTATTTTTAGCATAAATACATGTATGTATGTATGTACGAACAATATACGAGAGCAATATCCAAAAATGTTCATACATGTGTCGTATATGCCATTGAGATCATAGTCTGAGACTTTCGCTTCCACTCATGTTGTGTCGCCATATATTCAGTGACTGCAGCTGGCTGACCAAAGAAGCTATTTTTCACAAATTTCTAAATTTTGCCTTCGAAGGCTCTCTAAAAATCCATGCCAAGGACGAATCCGCCCAGTATTGAAAATTATTATGGTACATGAGAACTACTTTTATGCATACGTAAAATATTTGTATAAATGAACAAAAAATTCGGCAGAATAGGTAAATATTTACACCAAAATATTCGGGGAAGCTTCTTAATCACGTAGCCAGTGTCTGTTTTATGCTTCAGTTGTTGTTTGTTTACATTAATTCAATAACTTGGGCGGCATATTCTCTTCTCCATTGATGGACTTAGGTCAGTTTTTTTTTCACAGATATTCTATTTGTACAAGGTGCGGCAAAAGTAATCTCTCGATTTGCTAAGGCTATAATTTTTTTTTTAAATGAAATAACTCGGTTTTGTTTGTAAATAATGATTATTAGGGTTTCCACATTTTTCCCGGTTAAATCGAGAAAATAATATCGCTCAAGAGGACGCCACCAGAGTTGATGTTAACATCCGCTTTTTAGAGCATTTCCCTTTACTACTTTTCTCAATAATTCAGGCGATAGATTTGTCATTTCTTCAATGTTATATTTTTCTGTTCTAGGACTGGCAATGCAGAGAATTGTGTTGAATGGAAGGAAGATTGATAGGTGGGAGGAAGAAGACGGGAGAATGAGAGAGTGAATGTGATCAAACAGGACGCCGATAAAGAGATAGACAGCCATTGTGGCAAGTATTATGCCTTTACCGCAATGAAATTTATCAGTGTTGACTATGACTCGGCACTGCATGCCAAAGGCCGAGCTTTTCGCATCCACTCATGTTGTGCTTGTTATATTTGTACATGAATAGAAGGGACCTATAGTTTTTATGTCGAATCCAAAGTCAGAAGCTTTTTACAGGCAATTTTTACTCACTTGTAGGTTTTCCATTGCCTGCCAAATTTTGGTGCCGCGTAGAAATTTTGATGTTGGTTTTATAGTTTTTTATTTTTTTTTAATTTTTTATTTTAAATATACATATTTATTATTTATTTGTTTTATTTTGCCTGTGCCGAGTTTCGAACCCCGGACACTCTGCTTAACAGTCCAACGCACTAACGCAACGCTACAGCGACCACTTAGTGTATGTGGCAAGGTCAGTTTGCCGTAATTGATGCGATTATTCCTCGTTCTTGAGTAGTAGAACGTTCCATGACTTGTTGGCGTATCTTCTACAGCTATCTTCTTCACAAATGCCAAAATCGCGATGATAGATGACACCACACTTGCAAAAATTAGAGCATATTCCAATAGGTAGATTACTTTTGCGCCACCCCACCTTGTATTAATGAATAGCGACATGAGACGCGTGTGCCTACGTGTCTCGTGGCATGTATGTCTTGCCTCTTTCGCTTTTTCATACCTACTCACACTCTACTTTAATCAACCGCATACCGCACTCACACCTAATTTTCATGCGTATTTCGTGTTCATACTTATACAAGAAAAAATAGAGAAGCTACAAACAAAATAAATACTTAAGAGAAATGCTTAAGAGTTTACTCCCTCTCCGCTCTCTCGCGTCTCGCTCTCTCTCTCTCTCGGATACTCTTCTAGAAATTTGTTATTTTGAACAGGAAATTTACCATAGTATACCATAGTATACACACTTAAACAATTGAAAACTTCAGAATTATGAAAGTCCACCCTTGTATAAATTTATTTGGGGGCTCGCTAATTCATATACTTACATAAGGACTTACATAAGTGAAGCTTGTTGATGTGTGTAGCTAATATTCATAGATTGAACAATATGGTAATGCACAAGATTTTTGTGTTGCCTTGACCTGATGTGCTTTTGATTGCATTGCTCGAATTCAAAGCGAAAATTCTATTCTATGAATGCATACTTTTTGTCTCGTCATCATTTATGTATAAAATGTTCTCTGTATTCATTATTTATAGTAAGTTTATAAAGGGTGATTTTTATAAGAGTTTCGGTTTTTGAAAATGAAAAAAAAAACACAGAAATTTTACAAAAGTGAATGAAGTTTTTATTTGGATCGAAAAAATCAATTTCTGCCATTTACTTTTTAAAGATAATTTCACTTTAATGTTGCCCGCGGCTACGCTTCAAGCGGTCCATTCTGAATGTCCAATTTTGGCACATTTTTCACACACTTCGGCCGGAATTTCACAAATGACGCATTCAATGTTGGCTTCCAAAGCAGAAATCGTGTTTGGCTGGTTCCTATAGACAAGAGACTTAACACAGCTCCACAAAAAATAGTCTAACGTGGTCAAATCACACAATCTTGGTGGTCAATTGACTGCGCCAAAACGTGAGATTAACTGCTCACCAAATTCGCTTCGCCTCTCAATTGATGCATGGTTTCGCGTGCAGTGTGGCATCGTCCTGTTGGAACCACATGTCGGCCAAGTCCAATTCTTGCATTTTCTGGCAAAAAAAAGCGTGTTATCATCGAAAGGTATCTTTCTCCATTGACCATAAAGTTGCGGCCTTCATCGCCTTTGAAGAAATACAGCCCAATGATGCCCATAAACCGCACTAAATAGTGCATTTTTCGGTGCATAGTGCATAGCTGCTGAATTGTCTCTGGCTGGCTGTCACTCCAACTACGGCTATTCTGCTTATTCACGTATCCATTGAGCCAAAAAGGAGCCTCATCGCTGAAGACAATTTTGCGATAAAAAACGGATCGAATTTTGATAATAAATTTCAATAATTTGCAAACATTGTTCCTGCCGTAAGTCTATTCATTATGAAATGGCAAACCAAACTGAGCATAAATCAAGTGACAGCTGTCAACTCCGAATAAAGTATTGCCAGACACTGCTTGAAAAAACACCCTTTACATATGGTATACTCGTATTTTCAATAGAAATATGTAGATGGTAAATAAAATTGATTATATCAACTGGATTCATACATATTTATGTAAATATATTTATAGATGTTTAAGCATCAGCTCATGAACTCCCAATTTCATTCCATATACAAAAACCATTGATTGTTTTGAATCTACCCTTTAATCTTTATTTTAATGTTAGTATCTACGAGCTTAATCTAACTAAGTAACTACAAAAATTTCTTTTGAATTTCTCACATTTTTGTTTTTTTTTGTTTTACAGATTGTTGCACGTCGTCATGATCTTAAACTTATTGTCACCTCAGCCACCATGGACTCGACAAAGTTCGCCACATTCTTCGGTAATGTACCCACATTTACAATACCGGGTCGAACGTTTCCTGTCGACGTGATGTTTAGCAAAAACACTTGTGAGGATTATGTTGAGGCGTCCGTAAAGCAAGCACTACAAATCCATCTCACACCCAATGAAGGCGATATGCTCATCTTTATGCCGGGTCAGGAAGATATCGAAGTGACGTGCGAAGTGCTCGCTGAACGTCTTGTTGAAATTGATAATGCACCCGAATTGTCAATATTGCCAATATACTCTCAACTTCCATCAGACTTACAAGCCAAAATCTTTCAAAAATCCCCCGAAGGTCTGCGTAAATGTGTCGTGGCCACGAATATTGCTGAGACTTCACTGACCGTGGACGGTATTATTTATGTTATTGACTCTGGTTACTGTAAGCTGAAGGTATATAATCCGCGAATCGGTATGGATGCGCTACAAATATATCCTATATCGCAGGCGAATGCCAATCAGCGTTCCGGTCGTGCAGGGCGTACAGGTCCCGGACAGGCTTTCCGCTTGTATACACAGCGCCAGTATAAAGATGATTTGCTGGCTCTGACTGTGCCCGAAATACAGCGCACCAATTTGGCCAACACGGTGCTGCTGCTCAAATCACTGGGCGTCGTCGATTTGTTGCAATTTCATTTTATGGATCCACCGCCACAGGACAACATTCTCAATTCGCTGTATCAGTTGTGGATACTGGGCGCGCTGAATCACACTGGCGCCTTGACACCGATGGGCAGGCAAATGGCAGAATTTCCACTGGATCCGCCACAGTGTCAAATGCTTATAGTTTCATGTCAGATGCAATGCAGCGCTGAAGTTCTTATTATAGGTGAGCAAATCAGTTCATTCAATCAATGTTAATATTGAAATTCTTCATGCATTCTAACAAATTTCAATTTATTTACAGTTTCCATGCTCTCTGTACCTTCGATATTCTATCGGCCCAAAGGACGCGAGGAGGAGGCCGATGGTGTGCGTGAAAAATTCCAAGTACCCGAATCGGATCATTTGACATACCTTAATGTGTATTTGCAGTGGAAGCAAAATAAGTAAGCATCATTCATTTGAATGATAATCTGATAATCTGTATTAACAATCTGTTCATCTCCTTTGCAGCTACAATGCCAACTGGTGCAA
The DNA here is from genome assembly GCA_958295655.1 of Palloptera scutellata. Classification (NCBI taxonomy): domain Eukaryota; kingdom Metazoa; phylum Arthropoda; class Insecta; order Diptera; family Pallopteridae; genus Palloptera; species Palloptera scutellata. The sequence continues at coordinate 114,205,956 of OY282449.1, read as the reverse complement.
TGAGCATTTCATACACGTCAAGGCGATGCGCAAAGTGCGTGAAGTACGCCAACAGCTTAAGGACATTCTGGTACAACAGAAACTAGGTGTAAAGTCGTGCGGCACCGATTGGGATATTGTGCGCAAATGCATTTGCTCGGCGTATTTCTATCAAGCGGCCCGCCTCAAAGGTATCGGTGAATATGTGAATTTACGTACTGGCATGCCGTGTCATCTGCATCCGACCTCAGCGCTCTACGGGCTCGGAACGACACCCGACTATGTTGTCTATCATGAGCTGGTCATGACAGCAAAGGAGTACATGCAATGCGCCACCGCTGTCGATGGCTACTGGTTGGCCGAACTGGGTCCAATGTTCTTCTCGGTGAAGGAAACTGGGCGCAGCGGACGTGAAAAGAAAAAACAAGCTGCCGAACATCTCAAGGAGATGGAAACACAAATGGAATTGGCGCAGGAGCAAATGGTGGAGCAGAAGTTGCAGGCGGCACAACGTGAAGAGCTAATGACACCGAAGCAAGAAATTATATCACCGGGTGGTTCAACGCCGCGTCGCACGCCTTCTCGAATTGGCCTTTAGAAATGAAAACTGCCGAGCGCTAAGTAAAGTATACAAATAGTAGAAGCATTTTTTTGTTTGGTTTTTTTTTTTTGTTTGTTTCTTTGTTTTACGTTTACACTAACTACATACATGGATACATAAAGTACAATAAAAGTTATAAGGCAATAGAAATTATTAAGAAAAAATAAAGAAATTACATACTACCTACTTGCAATACATTCAAAGGGCATGAAGTTTCATTTAAACTGATTAGCCTAGATGTCTGAGCATAGCCTTCTGAGCATAGCCCGTTAAACTCTGCATCAGTAGACCTCTTGTTTATTTCTTTATTTTCGTCTTTATTTTAAAATCAATTATTTTAGGTTATTTAATAATTTCAAATTTTACTACAAATTTTGGTTAACGTGCGTGAATTCAATTTCTCTGCGGCATATTGGAAAATTTTAGTCTCTGTTGACTTTCTAAAGTTTTTACCAATCTTGGTTTCGTTAGTACAATAGAAATGAGTCAAACCCTCAAACATCGATATACTATATGTACGAGAGATGTACAAGAAAATCGGTTTTTCCCGACATACATATACTCGTATATAGATAACGTTACCTTAACTTACTAAAGCCCTAATACGGCTTATTAAAATTTATTTATTTTTACTTAGTGTTCTTGCGTTTGTGGTAAGCTTAAGCTCGTGAACATGAATGAGCGCTAACGAAAATTAAAGGATCGTGCGTCAGCGTACGTGAAATTCCGTCGTAAGCGAAATACTATACGTTTTGTTGTAAAAAATTGAATTCTGTATGGAATAAGCATGCTGTAAAATACAGCAGAATGTGAAGAGATACACATATTCCTAGATTTGCACGGTACTCAAATTATACGGTTTTGCTTTTACACGGTTTTCGTTTTTTTACAGTAAATTTTATTTGCAACTTAACTTTTACAAGGTTTTTCTCATATTTTTATTTAGCATTTATATTTACGTACGCACTCGGTTCACAAATTCGATTACTTTATACCTGTCAATGGCAAACGTCAAACGGAATATCAAAAATAATATATATACTCCCCCCCCGCCCCCCCCTATCAATCTTCCTTCAAATCAACACAATGCTCTGCATTTATATTGGTACACGCTATATGTTGAATGTCTCAATAAAAAACAATTTAAAAAAGGAAAGAGAGCGCATAACTTCTTTCTCGTTCTTACTACAGTGTAAACAGCCGCATAGAAAGTATCTACTTGTCACCAACATACAATCCAAGAAGATCTTCATCATTTGGACTGTTATTGACGTAAGAGGTTGAAAATATGGGATTATTTGACTACAAATATTTTAGCAGTATTATCAAGCTAGCATACTTTCAGGATCCACTGAAATCCATACATTAAGTTTGACCCTAAAAGTACACCAAGTATGACAAGGTAAAATGGATGTTTAAGCTAACCATGTATCCTGTATTTCGCAGGATATCTTATTTTCAGATTTTGTAGCCTGCCAGAAATTGGTATTCTATAAAATACTCTAATTCCAGTGTTAATCCGTTCAAATCGTGCATAGAAAAAGGGTACTACAAAAAGAAAATTCCCCAGTTTGACGTTTGCTTTTTATTTAACATTTATTTTCGTAACATTTGTAAATTATATGTGTCCGCCTTATTTGATATGCCCATCATTAGAAAGCACCTCTCTAGCAACAAACCAAAGCACCCCACGTTAGATGTTATTCCTTGTTCTAACATAGTGATAGTTACTGGTGAACAATAACGTTCAAAACTTTATTTTCCTCCTCCTACTCCTCCACGGAGTTTAAGTCATTCTGTACCTATTGATGGAAGGATGTGAAGAAGGCCGAGAAGCACTCAGGCACTTGTAGCCAATTGTACTTAAGGCCTAGGAAAAGAAGAAAGGGTAACAGCAAGAAAGAAGTTAGAGAAAAAGAGGGAAAAAGCTGAAAAAGTTGTTATATTCTCTTCCGCAAATTTTCCGGATTCTCTCACAAATCTCAGAAGATCGCAGAAGGGGAAGGAGTGAACTTTGTCCATTCCTGTAACATCGAAACCCAAAATGCGCCATCTCGTTCTAGCAAAGGCGAGACATGTGCAGAGAAAATGCTCTGTGCTGTCCACCTCCTCCAGACAAGATTACTAGTTTCCAACTGATTAAAATAAACTAATAACACGTTTCCAATGAGAATTGACAACTATTATATTGGTCTTATAAATTTGTGCATTATATATTGACATATATTGACTCATTGGCCTTTAATATGCAATAGATAGCAAAAATGGTTTAAACCAGATATTTTGGAATTACAACACTTGTACAATATATCTAACTACATATAATTGCACATTATAAATCAATAGATACACAAGTCTTAATAATCTGTAGATATTCCAATCTAATCTTTATTTATTCTTTGATAATAACAATGCAATAAATTCTCACATATACAATACAAAAATATGGAAATACTTAGTGACTTGGTAACTTGATTACTAAAATACAATACAATGTATGCACACACGAAGTGCAAACATTTAAAAACCGATAATCTCCATATTTTGCAGTGCGGAGATACAAATTTTCAAATAACAACTTTATTATTATTTGTTATAAGTAAAAAAACAAAAAAAAAAAATAAGATTTTTCGGTTCTGAATGTTTGGTCCTCATATGTATCACATGCATAATAAGTTTATATAAAAATATATGTGTACACACGATTATATACATATATAAAAAAAGAAACAAGAAACTATACAACTGAACTCATTTTAATTATCCTTGCGATCGGCCATAGTCTTCTCGATTTCATCCACGGTGCGTGGCACAATGGCGAAGTTTTCATTTCCATTCTTTGTAATTAGCACATCATCCTCAATGCGAACGCCACCAAACTTGCGGAAACGCTCAAACATCTCGACATTTATGAATTTGTTCAAGTTCGGATCAGCCAGTGCACGATCCATTAGGCAATCGATGAAATAGCATCCGGGCTCCACTGTTACATACATGCCAGCCTTCAAGGTACGTGCAAAACGCAATTTACTCAACCAAGATTCAGCGGGCCGCATTGGCTGCCCTTCCAAATAACCACCAACGTCATGCACATCCAACCCTATTAGGTGGCCCAGACCATGCGGTTGAAATATGCCCGACAACCCGGCGTTCAACATCTCTGACACATCGCCCTGCAACATGCCACCATCCTTGAGGCGTTGTAGCATAACACGACACGACAACCGGTGCATGTCAATCCAGGAGACACCGTCACGCGCCTCCTTCAATACCGCATTACGTGCATCCAGCACTGCATTGTATATGAACTTTTGATCCGCATTGAACTTACCATTGGCCGGGAAGCTGCACGTGATATCAGCAGCATATCCACAATAGTTGGCACCCATATCAAACAGGCACATTTCACCGTCGCGCACCGCACAATCATTCGGTGCACCAGCGTGTCCGTAATGCAGAACAGCCGAATTAATCCCGGTGCCGCAGATGCAAGTGTACGAGGTGTGGCGACAGCCACCCACTGAGTAAGCATGATGCAGAAACAGCGATTCACCTTCGTATTCACTGCGTCCGGGACGCATAAATTGCATCACACGTATATGTGCATCCGATGAAACTTTGGCCACGTAGCGCAGCACTTCTATTTCTTCAGCTGACTTGATAACGCGACATTCGGCTATCACCGGATGCAGCATATCGCAGTTGACCACAAACTTTTCAATGCCATCAAATCGCGCTGGCTCTGATGTCAAGCCGCTGTCCGTGTTAACGCCGCTAAGTGTGAGTATTACTTCAGGTCCGTTCTTCTCGAAGTAAGCACCCAATTCGTCGACGTAACGCACTTCATCCACTTCGTAAATTGCCTTAAATTCGACCAATGTCAGGAGACGTCCCATCCAAGTGGCATACTCTTGCGGCAAACGTGGCACAAAAAGTGTCGTCTCGCCTGTGGCCACCTTCACTGCGCCATAACAATCTGGCTCCTTCACACCGAACATATACTGAAAATAGGACTCCTGGCGAAACTGATAATTAACATCGGTATCGTTGAAGCTGACATCTTTGCCGCCTGCCAACAGTATGTAAGCGTTGGCGCCTACAGCGGGAGCCTCGCGAAGTGCGATGCAAACTTTTTGACGATTCTGGCGAAACATTGACATTGGGACGACATGCGTCTGTGAACCCATTCGAAAGGTGGCCATTCTAAAGAAATGTAAACACACTTTACTAAATGGGAGGAGAGGCTAAAGCTTGAATTAATTTCATTCAGCTATGATGCTATAAAAATCAATCAAAAGGATTGTGGAGTTCAACAATTGTTACTTACATTTAAACAGTTTGCTTCTCGAACTTTATCAGTATTATTTTTCTTTGTTCTCTAAGTTTGCGATCGCTTTGGTCTGCTGGAATTGTGTGACCTGCTGCGGTTTGCTCCCTGCTATTTGTGTGATTTTCTAATCAACGAAAACGCAATTGCCATTCAAAACCAGAATGAAATTATCACAATTTGAACAGAGTGTAAAAAGAAAACAAAAACAAATATACATTTACATACAGGGCTGCACAAAACGTATGCGCACAGAGCAAATGCAGTGAATTAAAGCACAGTGGGATAAAAATATTCAAATGAAATTGAACAATTTTTTAAGCTAAAAGTTCTGCATCTAAGTTCTATTATTTTAAACTCAAGCATCTTAATTTCATTTTCGGCAGCTTAATTTAGCATTAACCAATCAACTTAATTCTGACTTTCAAATGCGTAGGTTACAAAAATCCATACTTTATCTCATTTTGGGAGTGGGAAAAAATCCGTAGAAATTCGTAACGACTATTTTCGATACATTTAAAAAAAAAAAACTGATTTCCTTATTTGTGGCTTATGTTGAATTCAGTACATATTTTGATTGATTCTATGCATTAAATAATTGCAATCGGCAGTAGTAAGTTTTTTGTTCTTATTAACTATGGTGTATTGGAGTGGAAAATACCAACCAAGTTTCCTCACTGAGACTGTTTGAAGTTTTGTTGAGATTAATTGCACAAAATTAATGCAGAACCCGCAGAGTCATCGGGAAGAATATTGGCACGCATTTTGTGCCGAATGTGGTCGCTTACAGGGTTTTCTTTGAACAAGAATCACAGCTACTTGCTCTATAAGGTACAGCTCATAACAAAAGCAAATGAAACTTTTATTTTATACTTTTTTTTTTTTTTTAGATATTTAAAGTTACTCTGTAGGCTTTTTCTAAGAAAAGGTGTATAGATTTATTTGGCCCGATTTCCAGGGGAAATTATATCGCCATAACTGATTATTGAATTGTTGCTTTTTCTTTTATATTGTCAACTGTGTTTTTCGATTATAAATTTGTTTAATATGTTGTAGTGATCAATATTCGGCTGTATCAATATTCTGTAATTAGTTCTGTATTCTGTATTAGTTTGGATGAGTTGCTGGTTATTGTGTCTTGTTGTGCTCTATTTGGAGCATTTGAATAGTACGTGGTCAGTTGTTTCTATTGATTTACAGTCTTCACAAGTGTTATTGTTCACTCTGTTCATTTTATTTAGAGTTTCATTATTTTAAAATAAAAAGTTTTCAGGGAATTTATTGAAAACTTCTAATGCGCAGAAAACCTTGTTATTGGGTCAGTGTTACAGATGCCAGGTGTTGAGTTTTGTTTACTTTTTGTTTTGCTTAATTGTTGTTGTTTTAAGAACGCCTTATTTGCTTCAAACAAACTAACGGCCCATAACTATAGGAAATTGAATTATAACAAACAAAAATACACGAGGTAGCCAATGTTTCAAACGGTTTTCGGTTTTTATTATTTCATAAAAGCTCCGTTTGCGTTTATACATTGGAAAATGTAAAAGATTGAACTTTGATTCGACAAGTTTTTTGAGCAATTCTTGGTCTAAGCTCTCCCATTCTCTTAAAATGTCAGCTTGAAGCTCTTTGACGGTATCTTATTGTTTGCTGTTGCCGTACACGCGTCTGGTTAGGATGCCGCAGAGGTTTTCTATAGGGTTAAGATCGGGAGAGCAGGCTGGCCAATCGAGATAACCTATTTGTTCGCGACGAAACCAATCAAGCGTTTGCTTGCTTACATGAATAGAAACATTGTCCTGCTGAAAAATCCATTCCTTTTGTTGATGTTCTCTCAAAAATGGAACCAAACTGAACGGGAGCACACTTATGTAATCCGAACTTCTAATTTTTGATGATACCATTTGCAGTTCAAGAGTACCATCTATGCAAAAAGCGCCCCAAACCATCGCGGAGCCACCACCGAAGTTTCGTTTAGAATAATATTTTGGCGCTTTTCTAAGGTCTCTCCAATAATGATGGAAACCATCAGGACCATCTAAATTTCACTTCTTTTCGTTAGAAAAAATTACCTGTAAGCAAACGCATGATACCTACATATTATTTTTATAACAAATAGAAAGCTTACTTGAGACCAGTCAGTATTCATATTATTTCTGGCGAAGTTGAGTCGACGAGCTTTATGACTTATATTTAAGCGGGGAGTAGGCTTTAATTTTTGATAGACTAAGTAGATGTTTTGTGCCGCCAATCAACCGTTTTATTGTGGTTTTTGAGACCTTATTGCCCACAAACGGTCTTAATTGACTGGAGGTCAAAGATGAGTTGCTCGCTTTTCGTAGGATAATTTGCTCCTCACGCTTTGTAAGCTTCTTTTTGGGGGCCTCCACGCCTTGTTTTTCCGTAGTTTTGTGTGTCAGCTAAAAAACTTTTGATTTTTTTTTTGAAATTGCTTGAATGGTTAGGCCTTCGTCCTTTAAAGCAAGAATTTTCCCTTGCTCCACTTGACTTAAGTATGTACCACGTGGCATTTTATCACAAAATGACAAAAAAAAAAATAGAAACACTTATTTTCCGTTGTCAGTTATATATTTACATTTTACTTAAACCGTTCATGGGCCACTAGTTTGTTTGAAGCAAATAAGGCGTTCTTAAAACACCAACAATTAAGCAAAAACAAAAAGTAAACAAAACTCAACACCTGGCATCTGTAACAGTGACACAATAACAACGTTTTCTACGCATTAGAAATTTTCAATAAATGCCCTGGAAACTTTTTATTTTAGAATAATAAAATAAAAATTTCATTTCCTATTGTTATGAGCCGTACCTTCCATAGTCATAACCGAAAAACTTAAATAGAAATCCTTATTAAATTTGAGCAGCAAACGTGTTGAATTGCCTGCACCGAGCACTAAATGAATCGATAAGGATGATACGAGTGGAGGGCAGAAGAGGACAGAAGGGATTTGCAATGGCAACCGGTATAAATTGAACTTTGACGATCATCATGAACAACATGAATATATCATATCGGCGTATCATCAGCAAATTGACTGATATTCATTTGGATATGAGTAGGTATTTCAGTTACATAAATAATGAAAAGAATTATGTTGTTCCAGCACTGAGCTCTGAGAGTAGCCAACTGGCATTTTAAACATTTTACAATAATTGCCTGCAGCCTAACAGCCTAACATACTTTTGATAATAGAAATAGGAAAACCAAGTAGTCTCATTTCATGCGTTATTCCAACATATCAGATTGTGTTTAATGCCGCCTTGAGATCAAGTCAGACCACTGTCTGTTGTTGTTGTTGCTTTTTTTTATTGTTCAAACCATAATAAATGTCCGATTGAATTCAAGCCGAGGCATGTAAGGAATTCTTCTTTAATTTCAATGGTTCGCACATGAACTAAAGTAGTCAAATGTTCAATTTAACTAACGAAAGAGTCCTTGCTAAATAAGTATGTCATAGCAATTTTCTACACCATTGGGCTGGTAACAAACTTAACTTTTTCCCACTATTTTAGGTAGTTATTATAATTATGGTTGTATTCCTAATTGGCTTAGAAAATGACTTCAAGATTTTGTGCAATTTCTTTTATTTCGTTCTTTTCATTCATGTAGCGATGAAATATGATATGACAGAGAAATGACATGAAATAAAAAATGCTAAAGAGCTTATTTAAATATCATAACAGTGAATATGACCGTGGCTACATTGAACATTTTAGTCGGCACACTTTGACCTCGATGTGCGAGACACCCAGGTGATCGTGTTCGGTGCCACATCCGTTTCATGGTGTTCATCGAGCGTATTCATTTATATCAAGTACAATGTTTACGTGTACAAATATATTTTATGTATTCAAAATACAGTTGTTATTGTGGTCGCTGTGGCGTAGTGGTAATGCGTTGGACTGCTGCGCAGAGTGTCCGGGGTTCGAATCTCGACACAGGCAAAATCAAAAAGTAGAAAAAATAATTTTTCTACACGGCACCAATGGCAAACTTACAAGAGTAAAAATTGCCTATGAAAAGCTTTTCACTTCGCCGTTCGAATTCGGCTTTAAACTGTAGGTCCCTTCTATTCATGTGCAAATACAACACGCAGAACATGAGTGGATGCGAAAAGCTCGGCCTAGGCCCTCCATGGGCTGTTGTGCCATTAAAAGTAAAAAAAAGTTGTTATTATTGTTGTTGTTTGAGTGGTTGTTTTCATCTAAAAAACATAACTAGTGTAAATCACCGTTTTACTTAATACCACATTCCTCATTTTTTGTTAGTTAATTGTCTTTTTGTAAAAGGTGAGGTCGTAATCAATGTAAGTCTCTGCATCTAAACCGCACAGAGTTACATATGATATGTCCACTTTGTGCTTTTAACTCGATTTCTGAGACTTCAATTATAGTTTTTGGAGGAATGGTTTGCCAAATGAGCGAGATCTTGCTCTTGTCAAACTTGGGCAGGCACATAAATAGAGAAAGAGACCTTTCGCTTCTCCCTCGTCCTGGCAGCTACGACAGGAAGTATTGAATGGAAGATTAAGTCTTGCCTCTCTTGTCTCCCACCTTCCAGTGGCCTGTGAGACCAGCGATAATGCGTGAACTATTGGGGGCGAGAGCACGCTATCAGTTATTTTGTCCAGAGGTCATTATATTCTTAAGTGGCGCAGACAGTCAGTCGTTTCCACTTAAATCCGGCTATAGTGAGGTAGTGAGAAGCAAGAGTATGCTTAACACTGCTAAACGGAATTGCGACAGATTCCACTGTAGCGATGTCAAGAGTCGAAGCCAACTTAGCTAGGTCGTTTGCCCTTTCATTACCCTCGATGTTCCTATGGCCTGGAACCCATATTAGAGTGATTTCTATCTCTTGACCAAGTAGAGCGAGATCCTCCCTGCAGTGCAGAATTAATTTGGAATTTATAATAGAAGACTCTAAGGCTTTAATAGCAGCTTGACTGTCTGTAAAGATAGCTATCTTGGCCCCCATATTCCGGATGTCATAAGGTGATCTGCACGCCTCCCTTATTGCTATTAATTCAGCCTGGAATACACTGGATTCGTTGGGCAGACGTATGGCTGAGGATAGTTGGAGGAACTCTGAGTTGACGTCAAAAATATTGTAGTGTTGGACAGAATCGATACTTAAAGTAGCAAGTATTCGATTTTGAAAAGTACTCAGTATCGAACCGATACTTGTTTTCTCACTATCGAACCGATATTTTTACCATTTTCATTACAAGCCATAAACAGTTAGTATACGATATTTTCTTTTAACTTAAAGTAAAGTGACTACATACATTGAATTCAATTCTTTAAATAAGCAACAACAAAAACATGAAGATATTTTGCAGCAATAGGGTATGCCCAAATATTGCTGTACTAAAAACTCAGTGTTTGTGTTTGCGCGCCAAAATATGACCACATATCACATTTGGTCGGTTCTTCGTCGATTGTGTCTCTTCTTGTCGTTGCTGAAATTTATTTTGAAATAGTATTGCCAGAAGTAAGAAACGGCTAAAATTTAATGAATGTAAAAAAAAGTACCAGATCTTTCGACACCGAAGAAATTGATACTCAAAAGTACTCGACACTTCCCAATAGGCACTAAAATATAGTATATGGTATATGTATATGTATAAGTACCGTTTTTGTATGTTTATATTATATATCTCATCTGCTCCGTATTTACAACACACTATGTTTAAAAATAATGAGGTCACAATACAAAATTACGATGAATCCAGACTGGGTGGGATACTCTAATGATCACTGTTGAAGCTAAAAGAAATCAGAAAAAAATATAATCATTACTCGAACTTTATAAATATGTATCCCAAATCAAACTCCGTCTACTAGCAGGAAGCCTTTCGAAACAAAACCTCACACAACTTTCCATAGTAAACGTCAGCGAAGTTGTCAGGTTCTTATCCCAACTGAGTTGGTACTATCAAATTTGTAAAAAATTCCCCATATCCAGATTATATGATTGGTATCAAAACGGTCCTAATAACCTCGTTAAGCTTATGAACTGAGTTAATATAGTACGAACATTTTACTCCAACTTCTTTGAAGCTGAAATGAGACAAAAATGTTAACAATTTAGACGAAATCCAATTATTTATTTTAATGAAACAAAGTTCAATCGGTATGTTTTTTGTATTGCACTAAGTAATATGATTTTTAAAAGAACTTTTTAATCTGACCTCATATTTTTGAAACGCAGTGTGACTATGTATCTAATGCGTGTGCACAGTGTGATATAATTAGACGATTCAAAAGGTCTCGTCTATCATGGGATATTGTCATAATATTGAGACATTTTTCCGAAATATTTGAGAATTTACGATAATTTAGAGGATACGACACCATTGCTCGGTCCACAGGGTGTCGTATTCAGTGTCGTATTTTCTCTATCGTCGTAAATTCTCTAATTTTCCATACATTCTCTAATTATTTGACAACATATTTTATTGAGACAGCTTGTGCAGCACCTACATACATAAGTACTTACTTGTGAATCACCATGACAAATTGGCAGCGGAACGTGATTTTCGTTTTCAATGACCTTCATCTTTTAGCCATGTGTGCTGCACGTGCGCCTTGTCATTTAAAATGTTCCCGCATTTTTGCAGGATACAAATATTTTTGTTGCGAAGAAGGAAATGTAAATAGTAAATGTAAGAAGAACATAAAATTGAGTAGTTATTTTACCTGCTGTTTTTAAAGTAAGCATGTATATAGAAACTTTACAAAGATTGCTTTGCAGAATATTTAGTAAAAATCTTTCAGAAGTAAAACTGAGCTCAACGTGGACAAATCATAAATGATCAACATAACATGTTGCCGATTAAATTATTTATATTTACGCTATTAACGCGATTGGGATTTTGTGAGCCGAACGATGTGCATACTAATCTAAAAGACAAAGACAAAGAAGGAAACTGCAGTAAAAGGATGGAAAATGAATTCACGATTGAATTAAAGGATCTCCTGAATTTGGGAGATGATCTGCAACCGCTGAAAAATCCTGTTTCAATGAGGTAAACAAAAGAATATTCGCGTTTCATTCGGCACACCACACACGCACACACACACACACTCACTCACTTGAAGTAGTGATTAAGTCTCATGGACTTCTTATATTTCTATCGATATAAAGTCAATGAGAATTATAAGAAAGTGTACAAGTGCCACTTCTTGGAACCATCAAGTGCTAACAAATTGCCACCCTGCCGTTCGGAACCGGCGTTAAACTGTAGGTCCAATCAGTGTACCATATATACTTACCAACTTAACCCTTTTCCTATCCCCAAGATACGGAAGGTCTATGGCCTTCCTGCCCACATCCAAATCCAAATCCAACCGCGCGTAGTTCTTTTGCTCATTTAATTTACCTTCGAGTATAATACTTATATAATATTAATTGTAATTTAATTTTGTATTTATTAAGAGATTCAGCATCAAAGTTTTTACTACAAGCTTATAGCGATTTCAAGGAAGAACAAGCAATTGATGCAGACGACGACGAAGTTGAACAAATCATTGCTAATCACAAGAGTCATTCCGACCGTTTTACGAGATCGATATGGGATGCCAGTTTCATTACCGAGGTTGATCATAAGCTTATTCGGAGATGTAATAACATTGTAACGTTCTCCTGCAAAGGTAAAAACTGGAAATGCTATTTTGCTATTTTAGAAATAAATTTCTAAATGTGATTTTCTGTTAATTCTAGCACCCGGAAATGAGCGAACAAAGTTTCCACAAGTTCACAGCAAATACATATCTGCCATGATGATAAATTTCAATACTAACAATGTTCCAGATGGTATGAAATTGGTGCACGCAACATTCCGCATTTACCAGGAACCCACATTAGGAGTATTTGAAGAGAATATGATCACACGGAAAATTAGCATCTCAGTTCATAGCACATTGAGAAGTCACACTACTTCAGATCGTACATTTCGTATTGTAAATACAATCAACTCAACGACATCTTACAAGGGATGGTATGAATTTAACATAACGCACACCTTAAGCGAATGGCTAAAACATACGAGGAAGCCCACAATGGAGCCCAATGAAATTGTTGTGCTGGTAGGAGATCCTATTTCGGAAAATAATGCCATGGATATTGGCCCCAATGATATTGGTCTAATCGAGCCAGATGTTAAGGACGATCTGATTGCCAACAGGCCCTTCATCACTAGCTATTTTATTGGACCCGTACTATTAACGAAAATCCACAAAATCCGTACCAAACGCAAGGCTTACTACAAACTGAACCGCAAAGCGGATCAATATTATCGATCGACGATACCAAATATCTACCACTTGCCACTAACCTGCGAACGTATAAATTTCACATTGCATTTTAAGGATTTGGGTATGCACGACTGGGTTATTGCACCAAAAAGGTTTGAGGCGTTTTTCTGCGCTGGCCAGTGCAATTTCCCTCTAGCTGCTTCGGTGAAACCCACTAATCACGCCATCATTCAGACATTGATGCACTTGAAAGACCCCAGAGTACCGAAAGCCTGCTGTGTGCCCATCAAATTGGGTTCCATTTCGATATTGCATTATCTCGATGATGATGCTGTTAATTTAAGTAAATACCCACAAAGTGTAGCTTTAGAATGTGGTTGTCATTAGCGAGTGAGAGGCTAGTTTAAGTGTTACGTGCTGTATTACGTTCCTACATAAATAAAAATATTATGTTAAGTGTATTGTATTAGTATAAATAACTAAGTACATATTTACATGCATTAGCCCCAAAAGCTTTGGGCCAATCATTATGATATATTTCGTGCTCAAAAGCTTTGAACGATATGTTCAGCATCGCGCTCGTCACCTGCATAGTGTCTAGTCTACATTCAAGCTTATGTCAATGATGTCGCCTGTTCCGATTGGATTTTTGCGCTGAGCCATCCGTAAGGTCTCTTACATATAATGGGGTTTATTCTTTTTACCAGCAGAAAGCAAGTGTTACTAGTGTTCACACGAATCAATGACAGTATTTTGTTTTGTCAGTGAAGGCTATTTCTGGCAAAATATGGGTTCTAACTTCTGTTTAGAGGGTAATGGCTCTATAGAACTGCGGTTTGACTCAAATGATTGCTACATAAACTTATTGTTTATTGGGTTCAGAACTCTGTACCCTCGCTGTCATCAACATCGATTGGAATTGAAGTTGAAATTTTGTAGTTTTATGAATAATATCGCAGAGATTTGATTTCTGTAAACTATATGACTCCTTGTCACACACTTGTCTCTTCATGTATTCAAATTATTTCAAGAATTTCAAACTTTATTACTTAATCCCATTTACACCTTTCAAGACTTGAACGAATTGTTTTGAGTTTTTTGGAAAGAAAGACAAGTTCAAAAGAGAAAAGCAAAACTTGTGTAACTTTGGACTTACGAGTACCTTCAAATAAGTCTAAATTTTGAGGTCGCTGTGGCGGGGTTGGTATTGTGTTGGCCTGCTATGCGGAGTTTCCGGGGTTCGAATCTCAGCGCAGGTGAAATCGAAAAGTAGAAACAAAAAATTTCCTAAACGGCACCGGCTCTTAGCAATGGCAATGGCAAACTTGCACGCATAAAACTGTAGGTCCCTTCTCACACAACATGTGTGAAAGCTCGGCCTACGCCCTCCATGGGCTGTTGTGGCATTAAAAAAAAGAAAGGAAGAAGTAGCCTAAATTTACAAAGATTCGATAATTTCTCTTTTTTTTAGTTTTTAAACTTTTCCAACACAGTCTTAAGATAACAATTTCAAACGGTAAATGCAGTATTGCTTAGGACCCCTTATTCTTTTAGAATCCGAAGTGAAGCCCCCCACCTGCAAGTGAAATACGATTTTCTTTTATCCCCCCTATGACTTCATTTGTTTATCACAGGCAAAAATAGGGCATGGGATTAAATTCTCCATTTATTTGTGCCCTATTACATACCATAAAACTATTCCAGCAGTTTTTCAATCATTTACGAATACCTACAGTGTCGGACAATAAATAAGAACACCTTGTTCTAAAACCAAAAACCTTAAAACAATATTTCTCTAGGCTTATGATAAATTTAAAATGTATTTACTTTTATTCATTTATTCCATAAGTTAAATTTTTTCTTAAAACAAAAACAAAATCAATTTAGTGTAAAAAAAGTAAATTTAAAAGTCATACATAAAATCACATTTCAAAAGGACAAACAAATAAAAACACTTTAATTAAAAAAAAAAAATTTTAAAATATTGACTCAAATTTTTCACTAATGCTAATATTTTGTGGAATAGCCTTTGTTAATTGAAACCGCCTTACACCTTCTAGGCATTGATTCCACCAGAGACGCGCAAGTAGCCTGGGGTATGGAATACCACGGTCTTTGAATGCTTTGCTACAATTCGTCTTTGTTTTTAGCTCTGGTATTGCCAATCTACTCTTTGACAATATTCCATAAGTTCTCGATTGGATTAAGGTCAGGAGATTGTGCAGGCCAGGTCATAACGGGAATTCCATTATGGGAAAACCAACCTCGCGCATTGAGGATTGAGGTGTGCTTTGGGTCGTTATCCTATTGCATTTGTCATTTCAGGGGCATTTCCCATTCAGGATAAGAAAGCATCACCTCCTGAAGGATGTTTACGTAAAGAAATCTGTCCATCGTTTCTTTTATCCAATACAGAGGGCCCACACCATACCAAGAGAAGCATCCCCATACCATGTTGTTTCCACCTTCGTGCTTAAACGTCTTCCTAGTATATTTTGGGCTCAATTCTACATTTTTCGGGCGTCTAACCCCACGTTTGCCATCACTTCCACCAAGATTCACCTTGGTTTCGTCTGTCCATAATACGTTAGGCCATTTTTTTGCATTAATTGAACCATCCCACTCAATGTGCGCTTCAGCGAACTCTATGGGAAACTTTCGATATTCATGTGTCAATATTGGTACTTTTCGTGCTGGTCCCGTATACAGTTTTTTCCCCACCAAACGTCTCTTTACTGATCGAGCACAAATTTGAAACCCTGTCTCCTCTCTAATTGCGGCAGCTGCCTTAAATGAGTCGCGTGCCGCCTAAATTTTTATGCGATTGTCATCTGCACTTGTAGTTTTGCGGAGCCTACCTCTCTTGCAATGAAATTTTTGAGGTAATAAAGATTGGTAGACAAATGTTGAGGATCTGCTAATAGTTTTAGCTATTTGGCGGATGCTTTGTCCCTCATTTCGCAGTTTTTTCATTAAATCACGCTCCTCCTTGCTACAGTGCTTTGATCGACCAATTTTTCTGTGACATTACAGAATAGTTTACATTTAATTTGTTGAATAACCCTCAATGCTACCATTTAAATGCTTACCAGTACAAATTATAAACAAATTTAAGTTTTCTTTTTAAAATATAAATTTTTTCGTCTGCTGTTCTTATTAGATTGTCCGCCTTCGAAAGCTTCGCTTCAACTTTTTTGTTTGGGAATCCCCAGAAAATATTTAAATGTAGTGTTGCCACCTAGAAATTTATAAAGTATATACCATACCATTTTCTTCTCTATAAAAATTGTTTGCCACAAGCAGTCAAATAAAAAAAAAAAATCAATGGAAGTTTTATAGGGCAAGGTGTTCTAATTTGATTGTGCGACACTGTACTTATGTATGTATGTATGCATATCGAAGAAGAAAACCATTATCAGTATAAGTATTGTAGTTGTAAAGTTTGGGGCATTCATTTTGTTTATGTGTGTTGGGGTTTAACCAATTCACCTATTCACAACAATGTGAGCAGGCAAGGAACTACAAAATCAAGTACAGTTTAATTTTCCCATAAATTCACTGCTAACGGAAGATATTCCATAAACATTTGCACAAACGATTTTGCATTTGAAGTGCAAAGACCACGAAAAGAGCAAAATGCTACTGACGAAAATATTACTTTTGATACTGCTAACGGTGTCGACAACGGTCGCCAAAAGAAGGAATTCGCAATATAATGATTGCAAATTTGAAAGATACGTACCTGGAGATTACGTGGACGATGTAGATATTGTTGACCTTTTCAATCTGGAAGTGGGAAGAGATTTGATTGCGAGGGATTTCCTCGACTTGAAACATTCTGCACGGCTGCGAAACCCGGTTTCGTTAAGGTAAAACCAATAATCTTCTAAAAATGTTTCCTTCGATTTAATTTTTAGTTTTGAATATTTTTGGAAAAAAAAAACAGGAATTCGGCAACAATATTTTTGCGAAAAATCTACAAAGATTTCAATGAAAAAGAAGAAATTCAAGGAGAAGATGAAGTCCTGCGAATGATCGGCAGCGATCATACACCACGAAATACGAGATTCATACGCGATGGAACTTTCATTAACCAAGTTGACTGGACTCTAATTGATGAGAGTAATCACATCATAACATTCGCAAGCGATGGTAAATTCAATAATGACTCAACTCTATGTATAAGTTCAAAGGTTCAAACTGTTTTTTACTCTTTCAGCGTCCGAATTTGAGCAAGTACAATTTTCGAGAATTCAAAACAAATTTGTAGTTCCCATGACGATGGTTTTCAACACTAATGACATTCCGAATGATATGCATTTGGTGCACTCTTCACTTCGCATTTATCAGAATCCCAGCTTAGGTATATTTGAAAAAAATATGATCACGTGTCAAATTAGCATCACTGTTGTCCAGAAAATATACGAACTCAATAGCTTCAATGATGCAATTAACGTTTTGGGTACAATTAATTCGACAACAGAATTCGAGGGATGGTATGAATTCAATTTAACGCAAACCGTAGCCAGATGGTTAAATTTTAAAGAGACGTACCCCACCGCCACCCCCGAGGAACTTATAGTAATCATTACTCCGATTCAGGCACGTAATGTGGGCGAATTGGATGCCAACGATATTGGTTTGATTAAGCCGAATTCAGACATGATTGGGTACGAACCTTTCATAGCCAACTACTTCGATGGAGCCATACTCTTAGACAAAGTCAAGAGCCTTATGTATACGTGCAAACGTAAAGCAAACAATGTCTATGTGGGAACCTGGCCAAAATCATGTGCAAAGATTAATTTCACACTAGAATTTAACGAATTGGAAATCCGAAAATGGGTTATTGCACCAAAGAAGTTTGAGGCGTTCTTCTGCGCCGGTGGCTGCAAATTCCCACTGGATCCCAACACTAAATACACTAAATTTGCCCTCGTAAAGCACAACTTGCTCATAATAAATCCCAAAATACCGCTGGCTGTGTGCTGTGTCCCCTTCGACGCGAGAGCAATCTCAATATTGCACTATCGCAATGCAGACAACATACAATTGAGTTTATATCCACGTAGTAGCGCGATGTGCTGTGGCTGTACGTGATCGTTGGAGTAGCAAAAACAATTTTTTAAAATATCATTTAGAATCAGTATCTATTATACCGTTACTTAGATACACAATTTTTAGTATTTTAAAATAAGACATTCGCTATATTTTGATAAAAAAAAAAAAAAAAAAAAACAAGAAGAAAATCATATCTCACTCATTTCTCGCACATTTAATGGATAGATTTATAAGCATTTTGTTTTTTTTTTGTATAAATTTTATTTAAAAAATATTTGTTACACTAAAAATACATGTATGTGGTATGTAAATGTTTAGTAATTATTTCACTTATGTTATTAATTTTGTGTGTGTGCATACATAAAAATTGAGTTATCAACAACTTATATATTTTCTCTTAATTGCCGTCATAATGATCATTAATAATATTAAGTAAAACGAATAAAAACTAATTTCAAATTTATACTAACAACAATTAAAAATATTTACTAAAGTTTTCTTAATTTCTTCTTTTTATTCCTTTTCTTTTCTTTTCTGGATTTAGCGGTTCATTACCGATTTAAAAATCTCATTAACAATGCTTTGCTTGTAAAATTCAGATTTCTACAATTTCAACAATTTCGACAATATAATTTTTGATACAATTCTCTCGTTTCTTTCTTTCTAATTAAAAACAAATAGACAATTTACAACTTTAATATATATATATATACCTTTTAATTTAAACAACAGAAATATAAATTTAAAAAGAATTTTACGTGCAATGCTGTACTTTAATGTCAATAATTAAATAAACAAGTAATTTAAAGTTCCATATCATTGTCATATAAGTTTTTTTTTATAACAGTTTCCTAAAGCAATTAAAAATCGACGGAAACTATTTATTCAGGGAGAGAGAGAGATCCCTAGTTCTCTAGATTTTGAAGTTCCTGCCTCTTTTACGCGAGAACATCGCTCGACTGTTTTAACAGCCTGTTTCGTAGCCTAGAACCTTTTATAGGTAAAACTATGCAGATCATACAATTAAAATTTGGCTCTACAGTTTTAGAAAAAATACATTGGGTGCTTTAGGAGGTCCGAAAAGGGTTCTCGGAAGAGAGTCTCTCTATAAATTCCAAAACAACCCAAGTAGTTTTGGCTGGAAAACTGTCTCATTCGTCCTAAGTTTAAGGACGTAACTATTGACTTTCGCAAGATAGAGTCATGTATCACTAACAGAAAACAAAAAGTGATTTTCCGAAATGCAGTATCACAAACCCATTGCTGTTACTTCCGGAGTTCCTCAAGGGATCCATCTGGGACCTTTATTATTTCTTCTGTTTATCAATGATTTGCGATCTGTTATTCGAAATTGCAAAATTGTAACGTATTCTGATGATGTAAAGTTGTTCTTATCTTACAACTCTATAATCCAACAAAAACTTCTGCAAGAAGATCTAGATAATTTTTCAAAATGATGCCGATTAAACTTGATGTTACTCAATCTGGATAAATGTAAGTTTATGACATTTACAAGGAGACAACCTATGTCTGCTAAATATTCTTTACAGGATCAGACTCTGAGTCATGTATTGATATTTGTTGATTTGGATGTGACAATGGACTCCAAATTAAGTTTTAACTTACATATCAACTCGTGTGTGAACAAAGCTAAAAGTTCGTTAGGATTTATTAAACGCTGGTCAAAAGAGTTTAACGGCCCTTATACAACAAAAACGCTATTCACTTCACTTGTTAGACCCATCCTTGAGTATGCATCTCGTGTCTGGAATCCTCAATATATTTGCTACATAAATAAAATTGAGTCGGTTCAAAAACAATTTCTTGTTTTTGCACTGAGGAGTTTTTGTTGGAATACTCTATTGAAGCTTGCACCGTATGAACATCGACTAAAGCTTATTAATCTACCGACATTGATAAGCAGAAGAAAAATGCTGAATATAACATTTCTTGTAAAGCTTTGGAATGGCATTCTATCATCTTCCTATTTACTAAATGAAATAAACTTTAATATACCCTGTGGAAGCTCACGTTATTTTATTCTTATTAAACTTGGCATATGCAAAACAAATTATGCTCAAAATGATCCTTTTCATGGAATATGTAGACATTTTAATTATTATTATAATTTATTCAGCATTTCCGATTCTCTGGAACACATCAAAACAAACTTACTTATCATATTAAATCACTAAACAGCTGATGATTTTATATCTGTAGTTGTAAAGAATGCCTATTTGGGTATACGCGGCTCATTACATATTTTCGTGTAAAGCGGTTGCGTCGGTCACCGATCCATACGTTATGTGGATACGCCCCTCGATCGTGTTGGACGGGAGGAGGGTCCGTTGGCATTCGTTCGTTCGTTAAAGTCGCATATACTTGATTGCAATTGGTTTTGATGTCTCAAATAAATTGCATTGCTACTAGAGCTCAGGTTCACCTTGGACCTTAATGAATCTGTAGAACGACTGGGACATCAATCACAACATGTATCCCTGGCTTAACAAACTTGTATTCTAATCAACTATAACAGATCATGCTTCATATCTACATAGGACATTCATGCTGCCTTTGAAGCTTCCAACTCCTGCACAATAGATCTAAACTAAATCTCCCGGAAAATGAAGCTACCACTATTTACTGCCAACATCGAATAGCAAGTTTAAATCTTCCTGCCTTAAACAACCATTAACAATCTCTTTTCTTTAATGCCGAATTTTTAGAAGCTACTAAGATAAATTGGAAGAACAACGTGATCAAAAATGGACTGTGGATTTGTTACTGGAGTCTAATGCATTAGATTTACAAAGTTTCTTTAGTTTAACCGTTTTGGTTTTTGTAGTTTTTTTTGGTTAGATGATCTCAATTTTGAATTTTTTGCTCACTTTAAAAAGTACAGCAAAGATTTATTAACAATTTTTGTTTCCGCATGAAAATAGCACAACACAACGTTTGCTTTTGCTGATTCAGTATTAAATTAGAAAATCGTTAAATATTGCACCTAATAAATAATGACAATGATAATTTCAAAAGGTTTTGCCGTTGACATTGAAAATCGAGCTACTACATACAAACATATGTAAATACGATGAATACATACATACTCACCTTTAGCTATGAAAGTACATATGTACATACAAATGTATATTTAGCACCGCAGTACACACTTAATCCAATCGGACATTTCAATTTCGATGACATTATCCTGATTGTGATCTTTGCGTTGGAAGTAGTCGAAGGCCGCTGTGAGATGAAGCACCGCCGAAGCAAAATCGCTGAGTCTTAATGTGCCATCTTTGCGTATATATCGCTGCATTAGACAATTCATGATCTCCGTACTAAGCTGGAAGCCCACATCATACAACGCATCACGCAAACGTTCAGCACGCAAAATTCCCGCTTTTTCCTTAGTATATATCTTGAATACGCCTTGCCACGACTTCAGATTGACCATGAACGTTTTGAATTGCAAAAAATTAATACGCCCAGTGCCGCTTTTGTCCTGCAGTGCTATTACCTGCCGACAAATGTCAATGTTTGCGCAGCCTTTGATATAATCGTTGGGTAAGCATGCTTCCAATAGCTCATGCAGCTCGAAACAGTTGATGGTTTTATTTTCATCGGCCAACTGCATAAATACGGGCTCATACTGACAGACATTCTTGATTTTTATTGTATCCGCTTCGTTCTTAAGCGCAGGAAACGGATCGAGCAGCATTAGTGTCTGTGTTTCGAGTAGCGAGAGACGTAAGGGCGCTGTACCTAATATTCGTACCGTGAAACTTGACTCTTCTCCCGGCTCGTAAGTGGTGGGCATTAGAACATACTGTCCAACTTCCAGCTGACAGCGATAGCTAACGTGACGCGTATTGCCATAATCTGAATTGAGAAAACTCACTTGGGTCTTGAAAAACTCCTTCGGCAGGCACTCACTGTATTTTCCCACCTTTGCACCGCCGCCGACGGCGCCTGTGGCAGCGACCGGTGTAAGTTTGTACATGGTAAATCCAATGACTTTGGGTTCCACTGCTGTATGCTGATTTAATGCCACCACAACCTCTTGTTTCTCCTGTACGTTGAGCAGCAATTGGGGATTGATGTGAAATGATTCGTGATTGCGACAACCACCTGCAGTGACACCACGCTTCCATTGGCCCTGAAACATTCTCATTTGCCACCGCTTCGGTCGATCTTGTAATGTTAACTCATCTTTGGCCGTATCTGCATCCAGATAGATGCACTCCAGACTTGAAAATGTTTGTGTGAACTCCAGAAAAGACATCCAAAACTCACCAACGTCCAACTGGCCGAAGAGCCGATCACGCTCCTGCACTGAGACGCGCTCCCACGACTGCGACATAGCAGACCAATCACTTTCGAAGCTAGCATTATTATCAAAGGCATTGCAAGACAAAGGATCCTTAAAACGCGCCAGCTGCACTGAGTCGCCAAGTAAAGTCTCCACTTTATCCAGGGAGCAAAGTCTGCAAATAAAAAAACAAAACAAATTGGTTAAACTTTGTGAAGAATATAAGATTGGGCATAATTTTAATAGTCAAAATTGAACCGGAAACCCTTTCTTGAGATGATATTGTAATACACAGGACAGGCACTCTTGATTATACTAGGTCTAGTCTGGGTGTGTGTAATACACAACACTAATTCTCATTTATGTACATCGCAACCTCAGCTATTTATGCTATAAATACTTTACATTATTTTATATTACTGCAAAATTTGCATTAATTATAAATTGCTAATATTTTCTACTTTACTTCTTAGGCATTTTCGGAAAAAGAAAATAATTATTACGAGTGACCGGAAATCACATATTTGTGCGCTGCATTTATGGTTTTGCAGCTGTGGCACGCCCACACTAACTCGCACATGCAGGCTATCGCACACTCATTCACTCACCTGTAGTTAACATTGAGCGTAATGCCATTGGGCAGTCGTTCAGGTGTGTTTTTCTGTTGCGCCGCCGCAGCGCTCGTCGCCGCAATGCACGTCACAATGCAGGTGGTGTCCAAATGTGATTTCAATTGTTGTGGACGTAACATTTCATGGGCATTGCTGCCTACTTTCAGGGGAATGCATTCAACAACACCTCCCAACAGGTCACTAAGTCCGTCCGATCGCGTTCCATACTTGAGCGCCTCATAGGAGCCGTGCAGCTTAGCAATTGCCTTTTCTAGCAGCGATGCCCAGTAGCAATGTGACGCTTGCGGCTGTAGAAATGCTAAACGCCCATTGATCGTTGGCAAACGGTCATCTACCAGCACCTCCACCCACTCACCGCACCACCATAAACGAAAACGAAAGACACCATGTGCTTTATCCAAGCTCTGGTCAGCGGGCACAACCCGATAAAAAAGATTGCGTAGCGAATGTAAAACTCCTAGGCACGAAACCAGCCAACGATCACCCATTTTGCCCGGAATCACATCGAAATTTTCATTCTCATTCACAAAACATGCATGCTGTGTGTCCGCGAACTCAGCGATACGACGCCATTGGAAGGTGAAGGGAGGTGTTTGATAATAAAATACCGAGGACTGCACGGCAGCAAAGTCTGGGTCTTCCCAGAGGACATTGCGTGCTCTGCAATCGCTTTTGATGCGCTCATATTTCGAGGTCATGCTACCACTACTGCTACTGCCACCAGCGCTCCACACTCTACGCACCACTTTCCCAATTATGCTTTGCTTTGCTGTTCGTCGATTCCGTAAAATTCACTTTGATTACGCATGCGCTACCTCATTTAATTCAATGCGCACGGAATATTATTTTCCACAATTCACAAAATTTCCTGGATATTTCCCTTTTTTGTGCCCTTTTCCGCTGGATAACCTTGTTCAATTAAATTCCACAATAATACGCACGATTTCTCGACAACAACACAAAGTGAAAGTTGACAAAAATCTTAGTTGTTACGGCTGCGCAGCGCAAATATTTCACAAATGGTTGGCAACACGAGCACATAGTGCGAAAGCTAAGTTGCATCTTCAAGTAATCCATAGAAATAGTTATTTTTTAATTAAAAGTTATACATACATTAATTGTACTATTTGGTGTAATAATTGCAACCTTGGGGTAGATCTCTTTAACCAGGTGCCATGAATTTACTCGATCATCTCTAGCTGAGAACAAGCACAAAGGAAAGCGATTGTCGATATTCAAAAGGTTTAACGCAACTATTTGCATTACGATTTTTGTTTTTCTTTCAGATAGTGCGAGAATAAAATAAATTGCATTAACAGAAACACAAGAGATGTGCCAAACAATGTTAAATTTTTGCTGTAATATGAAAACACTGTTGTTACTTGACAGAGTGGATGTTTTGACAGGGCGGAAATATCATAAATTTTTGGACATGTTCAGTAGAGATGAGCACACGACTTTAATTTTGTCGTGCCACGGAAAATCTATCCGTTGACGTGAGCGGTTTCTGGATAAAATCACACAACTTCATAACCAAATACTAGGCGTATTTAAGACTGTTTGCCATGATTTTTATTTTTCTGCGTTTTGAATTTGTCTGTGCCGAGGTTTGAACCCTGGATAGGTATTTTCAAAACGGTTTCTGTTTTCACCAAAAAAAATTGTTTATTGAATAAATAAAGCAAAAACAAAACGAAAAGAAATAACATTCAATCTTCAGCAAATATTTTAGATAAAAATAAAATTTCAAATTCCTTTGAACATACATAAGTACAATTTAACAAATATGTATTAAAATCTTGGATTTAAGTAAATATATTTTTTGCTTAGGTTCGCTGTTCGACGAACACATCATATTTTTCTCTTGTGCTCGGTGTAGTGGTTACATTGCAGTTCGTTACAGAGTTGCTTTTGGTCAAAATTCAGTTTTTGTGTAATACTATATTGTACGTAACGGCAACACTAAATGGTATACCAAAAAACTTTAAACGATTATATTAATATGGAGAGTGCAATTAATAATTAAGATTTTTCTTCAATATTTTTTTAAAAAAAATAATTAATATTCACTTTAAAAACTAAAAAAAAAATCGCAAATTCGCTTTTCTGCATATGAAAATAATGATGTACAGGCTTGCATGTTTTCCTTAAATTTACATAAATTTTTGTTCCTTTTTTGTAGGATAACTCATTGCTACCCTGAATGCTCGGCGTGTTTGGTGTAGATTTCACCCAGCATATCGTGTTCGGTGTGAGAGTGAGTAAAAGCTCCCCCATCGTGTTCGGCCAACAACAATTGCATGGTGTTCACCGGGCAAAATCTGAATATAACCGCATCCTTACCAAACATACCAGACTTGTGCAATGCACCACCTATTTTCTAAGATTATCACGGGAGTATTTCAAAGTGAACAAAAATTTCCTATGAAAAACCATAATTTTTTATTTTGCCATAACTTCGATTTTTGATTTGATACAAGGTCATATATCGTTGTAAAGCTTTCTATGAGTACGACCTTTAGTTTTCACGTGTATTGACCTCCAATTTCACCTTCTAATAGCTTTCCAATTTTTAGTTTTTTTTAACGAGATTGCCCTATATCTAATTTTATTTACAATATGCTCTCAAAAAATCATTAAACTTTTGCTTTGAAATATTTCTCATCCATGAACGAAAAAGTTACAGTGGATCATAGTTTTAGTATGTCTACATTTGTGTAAACTGATTATATTCGAAAGAAATCAGTACTACACAGAGTGCCACCTAAAATAAGAATAATATATCTCAAAAGTAAATAGATAGCGGATCAAACAAATATCAAACTAGCTTCTGGAAATTTCTCTAAATTTTTTCATTTTTTATTTGTATTAGTAGGCTTGTGTGCCACAGGTACACAAAAAAAAAAAATTTATTGTTAAAGAGTCTACGATGCCAAATTTTCAAAATCAATGTTTTTCTTTTTGTGTGAAACCACGCCTATATAAACAAATGGTCATAGGTCATAGGGTGTTTTATTCGAACCACGGTGGAGGAACAAGTAGAAGAGGACGTCCTAAACTCCGTTGGAAAGACCAGGTGCAGGGCAACCTGACTGCACTTGGCCTTATCAACTGGCGCCAGCGCGCGCATAGCAGAGGCGACTGGCTAAGCTTTATACAGGCGGCCAAGACCGATCATCGGTTGTAATGCCAGTTAAGTAATTAAGTATAGGTAAAAACTATATTGCAGATAAATGTTCTTCGGCCACTGAACAACGAAACAACAATCATGATATAATACTTGCCTTAAACTAAGTTTTTATTATCACCAGTATAACCAAATTGAAAGAAAAAGATACCAATTTTGGTAGAAGTATACCAGAAACGACAACCATGGTTTTCACACTACACATTTAACATTTCTAATAGGGATGGCACAAAAAAATTTTAATCGATTAAATAATCAAATGATTAATTACAAGGTATAAAAAAAACAATTGCAATTAATGTGAAAAAATCGATTAATCGATTAATTTCAATATTTTAAATTAATAATACTAAATTGCATAAAGACTTCAAACCACCAAGTTTCAGCGCCGAATCTTGTAGTAGAATTGCTTTATCACAGGGTTCCAGACATATTCTAATAAGAGAAAATCTCAGCAATGGCCCATATTTGAAGTTAAGTAAAAAAAAAATAAGATATCGCATTTAAAATTCGTTTGATCATTCTGCGAAATTCGTCTTAACATAAATGAAAATATATTTATTGAAGTCAAGAAAATTTATTCTTTGTTTAACCAAGTTTGAAGAAAAAGCAATTTCGATAAACGTTTTGTTGTCAAACGACTGCGTTTTTCGGTCGCAGTTGGACCCGCTTTTGAGAAGAGCCGCTCAACTGTTACTAAGGTATCTAGTATGTAGATGAGAATACTTTTTTGAAAGTCCGTAAAGTTTTGGGTAAACTGTTTTTCTTTCTTCCCAAGCATCAATAATGTTTCGACTTAGTTCTAATACCTGACAATTCAAATAAAAGCTAATTTCATCTTGTGGATGTGTAAAATCATTGTCGTTTCTCCCTCTTTTGTGCAATAGAGTTCTGAGAGAAGCCCAAAGGTCAAACTCATTCTCTACCGATTCCACTGACGACTCGCTGCCTGTTTCCATAGTATCATCTGCAACTGTTATTTCAGTACGTAAAAACTTCATAACTGAGGTCATGGCTAATGGGTCTTTGAAATTAATTTTTTTGAATCTCGGGTCGAATAATGATTTAACACGATATCTGTTTGTTTTTTAGCGACTGGCTGTTTACACCGGTTGCACTCAGTTAGGACTGATACGACTAATTTTGGCCCTTGTACGCTAACTTAGATGATTATAAAATGTATTAAATTTCAAAATGTTGTGTGCGATTATTTTGCAATTACTCGATTAATAGTCGAGTTATTACTTACAAGGAGTGTTTCGATGGAATTAAATCGTAAATTGAGTGAAAATAATCGATTAATTTAATCAAATGATAAATCGCTGTCATCCCTAATTTCCAATAAAAGAGAGAGAGAGAGAGAGCTGTAATGTTGAACGCTCTGAACAAAATACGCAATTATTTAATTTGTTTTTCATAGGTAATATTCAAGTTATCGATTTTTCATCGATAAATTGTCGGTGCAAACATTGCCAAAACTTAGTCATTGTTTTTATTCAGCGAAGAAGAATTGCATTGCGATTGAAGATTTGCGAGTACGTCCTGAACTCTTTTAAAGTATTATCTAGAAACATATTCTGATATTGTACTTGATGTTACTTTTTTTTTCATAATTATTATGTAGGTTTATGGTTTTCTACTTGTTGCGAAGTACTGAACTAACAGCAGTGTAATTAAATTAAGAAGAAGAAATTCAAAGCAAAGTAGAGGAGAATATAATAAGAGTCAACAACAGCAACAGTCAGCGAAAATCCAGCCAGTTGATGAAGAGCAGCAGATGCATTAAGTCCATTTAATTTTGTGTGAAGCGGAAAAAGGCAACATCAAAACAGAGCAACGGCCAGCAACAACATAGCTAATCTACTAATTCAACACATCGTCAGCGGAGCTTACGACGCGTCGGTCAAAGATTACAATAAAACAAAAGCAATAAATCAAAAAAGCAACAAATCGTGTGCCGTGCAACTAATTAAAATGACGACCATCAACCGTAAGACACCCTCATCGTTCACATTAATTGCACTCATGTTGCTGGCGGCATGCAGTTGCATAGCTTATGCAGACATTGACATAAGTCAAATTAATGTAAATGACCTTCAACAGAAATTACCCTCTGAGTTCGCCAATATGAATCTAACAAATCTCGAGGATGCTAAATCGTTGCTACGCGACAAGTGCATCAGTGTCGCAGGAGAGGAGAAAGGCAATGCTGCTTATGAGGAGATCGAATCGTCGGCTATGTCGTTGGGCGAATGCATTTCCGGCATAGTCAATTTCACGAACATACAAGCGGAAATCGATGAGGCAAGTCCCCGCGGCGAGCTCGACGTCGTTTTCAATAAGTACTGCAATAAACGCCCAGAGGCGGTGGCATGTATTGAAACATTCAACTCAAAATTGGTGCCATGCCTGGAGAAGGACGAACAAGAGAACCAAGACGTCTTCATGCGCATCATACGCAGCCTACTTAGCTTCGTTTGCCACAAGGGAGGCGATCAAATTGCGCTCTTCATTGCTGAGAAGGGGCCTGAGTGCCTGGAATCGAAAAAGACGGAAATCGAACAGTGCCTCAATAGCACATTTGCTGGATATGTGCCCAAAGAGGGGTTAGAAAGCATTAAAACATTGCCAAAATTTGTAATGGGACCCAAGCAATGTGAGGATATGGAGCATCTGGAGGAATGCATCGTTGCTAAACTTGAGAAATGCACAGAAATCACACCAGCCAATATCGTCGAGTCGATGTTCCGTTTTATAAAGAACGAGACCATTTGCCGTAACGGGCCTAAAGTGTCAAAGCAATCAGCACTAGGACACAGTAACGCTGCTGCTGGTAATTCTTCCATGTTAAGCTTAAATGCGATCGCTTTTGCCTTAATGTTTGCTGTGATTTTATCGTTTTCGAAGAAAACGCTGGTGTAGGTAGATATGTAGATACGGATAGTAGAATAAATTGCAACTTAATTCGAATTATTTCTACTCAATCTATTCAAAGTGTTGCTCTATATTTTTCTGTTGTATGTATACTACCACATAAATTTCCCATACACTCTAGTTATATTTAGTTTATATATTTGTAAAAGGTGTATGAAATTCTTGTTTTTGTTCCTTTTTTTTTTGTGAAAATTTGTTTAAATAGCATTTTATTATGGGCCAAGTAAGAATATGTAGCACACTATCATACTCGTATACAATATAAACATGTATTTTTGTTTCTAAACGAAAAGTGCAGAAATTGAATATTTTAGAATTAAGTTAGAATTGTCAACTGCTAAAGGTAATTCGTAGCTTTATTTCGAATTGGTTCTCCTTCTGTGTCTTTCAAAGCAATTGAAATATCTAAAAATTATTATTGCTCAAAAAATTATGTCAAATATATGCCAATAATTGATAATATACAAATTGAAACTCAGCTATCTTTAGCACTAAAAATGTAAACTCATACATACTCTTATGATTTGTGTTAACTACATAAAAAACACACACGATTGTTTACGTGTGCAAGGAACAAAAACATGTTTAAGGGAAAAGTTTGTACTTTGTTAGCTTTAGTGAATCTAATATGCAGTGTTTTTTGTAAATGAAAATTGTCTTATTCGAATAATAATAAATATAAGAAAATTTACACTTGGAATACGAGAACGCATAAAATGGTTTGATTTCACACATGGTTTACTTAACATATTTATTGACAAAGTAAATACATATGTACATACGTTATGCATAAACCTCCCACTTTTGTTTCCTCGATGATTGTACATAAACAAGTGAACCTCACTGATAACGAACAAAGCAGCAACCAAATGTAATAATATTTTTTAATAAGTAATGACTTGAAACTTCAATTGCCTATGTATGTGAAATTTCAATTCAGTTGATTTTTTTTTTTATTATAATTTAATCTGTTTCTTTCTTTGGTTTTATTACGACGGTATTTTTACACCATGGGAATGCCAAATATGTATAATTATACTCTGTATTTTCTTTCCCCTTCGCTGTATGCACGTACCAGTACATTTATTTATTTAAAATTCATATTTTATTCGCTACTTATCGAATGAACTTTGTACGCATTTGAATCATGCTTAAACGTTTACTTAATATTATCATTATCTTGTTTCTTTGAATGTTATTGTTATAAACAAGTTTAAACAATTAACGAGTGCGGGAAAGAGATGAAAATAGTGACAGAGATGGAAAGTGTTAATGCACATATAAGAGTACATTTTGATAAATAAATCTCAGCTCGATTTATAACAAGTAACATGTAATTTTTGTTACAGCTTAAAGTTATATGTTATAAGTCATACAAAATTAATGATTTGGTTTAATATGAACATCAGGGTTGGCCTTACTTTCGATAACAGTTGAAAGCAATGTAATTTATTTTTGTTTGGTTGTAAGAGAAAATAATTATGAGAAATTGAT
Organism: Palloptera scutellata; assembly: GCA_958295655.1. Classification (NCBI taxonomy): domain Eukaryota; kingdom Metazoa; phylum Arthropoda; class Insecta; order Diptera; family Pallopteridae; genus Palloptera; species Palloptera scutellata. The sequence goes on along the minus strand of OY282449.1, from coordinate 114,175,149 downwards.
CACTATTGTTGCCACGTTCTAAATTTTCCAAAACCCTTCAGCTGTCCTTATTTCCAGCGGTTTGTTCCTCTCATTACTGATAGATAGTCTCTACATAGATGTTCTTTGGTCGGCCACTACTTCAACTTGTTTGGGTATTTCACAAAAAATATCTCTGTGAGGTTTACAAAGCTTTATTCTTCGTCTCAATTCAATTGAATATCGGTCGTTCGGTCAGTCGGTCGAAGGTTAAACATCCAGAACTATTCAGAATTAGTTGTTTGTAAACTAATGGAATGTTTAAGATTCAGATATCTCTCGGCATCAGATACTCAATGCATTACATTGAGAATCCTTTTAAAATGCTTCCTCTTTAATTCGAGAGGTCGATAATAAAATTCTAAAATTGTGAACAGTAACATTAGCTACATGAACTATTGGTTCTACAAATTGATCAAGGTAAAAATGTAAATATGTATGTACAGGGTGTTTTTTTTTAGAAGTGTGGTTATCAAGTAGAAATAAAACGCATATAATTTAATGTTATGGCCAAGAATTTAACTTTATTATAAAGATAAGGATTTGCCATTATGTTTTAAAAACGATTTCGGGCAAGTGGCCGCCGCGGCTGGTTCAAATAAATTCCAGCCGAGAGGCCCAACGTCAGTAATAACGCTCTGATTATTATCTTCCAAAGCGTCAATCGTCTCGTATCTGCATAGACATGCGACTTCACATAACCCCACAAAAAATAGTCCAACGGTGTTAAATCGCACGATCTTGGAGGCCATGCCACAGGCCCACGACGCGAGATAATGTGCTCACCAAAAGTTTCCTACAATAAATTGATTGTTTCGTTGGCTGTATGGCCGTCTTGTTGGAACCTAAGGTCGTTCACATCAACATCCTCCGATTCAGGCACGAAAAAGTCATTAATCATGGCTCTATAGCGTTCCCCATTGACTGTAACATTATGATCGGCTTCATCTTTGAAGAAATATGGACCAATGATTCCCTCTGCCCATAGATTACACCAAACAGTGACTTTTTGAGGATGTAACGGCGTCTCTACAATGGCTTGTGGATTATGATCACTCCAAATACGACAATTTTGCTTATTAACGTATCCATTCAACCAAAAGTGAGCTTCATCGCTTAACAAAATGCGTCGCGTGAACCAAACCATTATTTTGGTAATAAATTTGCACGATTTGCAAACGTTATTTAGGAGTAAGTCTATTCATTATGAAATGGCAAACCAAACTGAGCATAAATCAAGTGACAGCTGTCAAAAAGATCAACTCCGAAAAAAGTATTGCCAGATTGAAAACCAAAAAACACCCTTTAGATGCAAAAAGTAAACAATGATTGTGGAGTTATTCTTTTTATTATTATGTATTGTATATGTACACTGTACAGGGTGCGCAATATGGGGTATTTTTATTTAATTTGGTCCTTTACAATTTATTTGGACTAATTTTTGAATACAACATCAACCAAGTGGCTGCCTTTGACCAAAGCAAAATGTGCTCTTTATGCTGCGTTTTCCATCACTTTTTCGAGCATGAATTTGGCAGGAATGTTTGCCTTGAGCTCGACAATGGTCTGAGGCTTGTTAGCTTACACTTTGCTTTTCAAATAATCCCTCAAAAGAAAGTCCGGAGGGGTAAAATCTGGGGATCACCATTTTTTGATGCCACACGTCCAGGGAATTTTCTTTGCAGAAACTGCATTTTTTGATTTGCAGTGTGGCAAATAATAAGCCAACATCCACCGATATTGATTCCTATTGACTTTTCCGCCTTCTATGAAGAAAAATGGCCCAATGATGGTTTTGATGCTAAAGCCAGCCCAAGGAGTCACTTTTTGGTCATGCAATGGTGTTTCATGGATCTCGTGTGGATTCTCCGCTCCCCATGGTGGTTCCACTGACGCCGAAATGCTGAGCGCGGGGACGATACGGTACATGTGGGTGGTTCGCGGGAACATTCTCGTACCATTCTAATCACTTGATTGGAACGTGTTGGGAGTTGATGAACGATTTGTCGACGATCTCCCCCTGTCCCGTGTCCAACAAAATTATCAATTTTTTAATATTATATATTTTGAACTTAGAATGCCAAATTGCTGAAACGCAAATGAACTGGGGAAGCCAATTAGGAGAAGATCAATTAAGTTATATGGGTATACTATATGTTTGCTGTTAAAGTCTTACTGAGTTGATTGTTGTTGTTAATATTGTGATATTTAGTTGTGTGCAGCAGTTAACCAAGGTGCGTTCTCAACAATATTTGCAGCTGAAACTTTGCACCCACTTCAGCTGGTTGGTTTAGACACCGCTCAAAATCTGTTGATGAGTCGAAAAATATGTGAATTTAGTTTTTTATTTAGCCATTTATAAAGTGGAGTGTGCAGATTTTATGTAGATTAATGTCACTGATTGTAGCGAAGCCAACTCTATTTCCCGTTTAAGTATGGTAAGGCAATATTATGTAGGCTTATATCATTTCTTGAGATTTGGGTGCTGCTGCTGACGTATTTCTCAGTTAACACTTGTGAACGACGACCATTGTTAAATATTGCTTAAGCTGAGTGGAAATGCGGGCACCTTCGTTTAGAAGTTGTTCAATAGAAATTACCAATTTCTTTCAGCGTCAATAACTCTTTCATTATTATTGAAATATTAAGAATATATTATGCATAGTTATGTAAAATGTAAAACTCAAGTAAATGCAAAAAGTTGATTGCGTGTGATTCATTACACTATGTACTACGTATAATGGTGGAAGATTTGGTAAACCCAGTGAAATTCCCATTAATGAAAACATTAATAATCTTATGGCGAAATTGTCGGTGTAATTATTTTCTAAATTTTAACCCACAACAGGCCCAACTATACCAAAAGGAACAGTAGCTTAGCATGAGTTAAATTTATAAAAGAAAACTTACTAAAAATGTTTCCACCACCACCACCACGGTTTGTATTTTGAAAGAGATTACTTCTAGATAATATTTTGTCATTTAAATTAAATTTACCCGGTCCATCAGCTGCTGCACGCTCGTTAGTTTCGGTCGTACCGTTTAGGTGAGAGAAGCTTTTTAGCTGAAGCCTATCGTAAGGATCGTAAGCTTTAATGTGTCCATTTGATGTTTAAAGATTATTGACATTTTAGCTTGTCATGTTACTGACACTCTTCCTCCCCCACGAGTAGTCGCGTTGCCCTCCCCCCCCCCCCCCTCCCCACGAGTTCTTAAAGAGGAGTGCGAGTAACGCCGGGTTAAATAATTATACTTTAAGTATATAATTCAAGGGCGAAATTTATTCGGCAGCCTCATCTAGAGCACGATAACCGATACGATAATAAGAAAAAAAAAAAAAAACATGCAAGCTAAAATTTGTTTGCGAATATATTTTGAGTTAAGGAAGTTAGTTTTGAAATAACAGTGGCACGTAAACAAGTCGAAGACTTTCCAGCAATCGCAACATCGTCATATCGGCAATGTTAAAAATTCGACTGTCAATGATATTTTTACTGCTGATGATTGTAAGTAGCGATGCCATTTACGCGGATATCGACAGCTCCTCGTTTAATTCGATGAACCAACAGCAGCAGCAAAGCCGAGTTCCTGAGAATTTACAATTTATTCAATATAAATGCTTGAAGGACGCAAGTGTTTATGTATTTGAAAATGTGAAAAGCGAATATGAGAGATTGTTAAAAAGCATTTCTCTCGAAATTCCTCATATGAATAATAGACTGAAAATAAATTCCGACATTATACGCAATTATTGTGGAAAACGTATCAAAATCAAAGAACACTTGGAACGGTTTAAATGGGCACTTGAACCGTGTTTTGATAAACGGAAAGACAGAGAAATTGTTACAAGTATTAAGCGCATTATAGACAACCTAACAGAATTCGTATGTGGTGCGGAATTGGGCGAGCTTGAAAGTTTCGTTAAACACCAAGACGAATATTGTCTAACTACGGCTATGAAGAATGGCGGGCTAATTATTGGAGGCCAATTCAGAGAGCAAATATTGGCGGAGTCGCACGTACCAAGTATTAGCACCACCACAGCAGCTGGTAATTGCAGTGATATGCAATATTTGAAGATGTCATTCGGGGAATCATTGCGACAATGCAGTATTTATAATTCCACCGAAATTTTGAAGCCGATCTACGATATTATCGGACAGGAGTTATGTCGTGATTTTACAAAAGAGCTACGACAAACAAACAATACTAATAAGCTGAGATTTGATAATGGCATAAAGTTCATTTTAACCATAGCAATAATTTATATTATAAGCGCGTATTTACGCGCTTGATTAATAGCAAAAGTAAGGAAACTACTTAATTCTCTGATGTTTACCATATATTGAAATTGTACTTGATAATAATTAAGTAGAATAAGTTACTTACGCTTGATATTGAAATAAAATAAAACATTATTGCACAATTTTATTAAATATTCGAATTGTGGCTTTTATCAACATTTGAGTCGACCGTACATTTATCATCAAAAAAATATGAAAATAGTGAATCATTTTTTTTTTATAAATGTAATGTTTATAGATGACATTGACTTCTGAAACAAACAAATTAATTTCGAGCTAAAAACAGAAATTTTTATCCACGTTAAAAGATTTTAAGAGATAATGACAACTATTTAGAGAATAGTTCTAGAAAATATCGATGAAAGAGGTGGACTCAACAACAAAAACCATATTATTTTTTTATGGAAACACACGTATATTTAAGAAAAATGGTTATACATTCAATCTTCAAAGTAATAGCCATTTCTAGCTACACATTTTTCCCATATCTGTGGCAATTTGAAAATGCATCGCCAAAAAAACTGTTCATTTTTTGAGTCAAACCAGTCATCGAGCCATTTTTAAACATTTTCCTACGAATCGAAGTGCTGCTCAGCAAATGTGTGCTCTATTGATGAAAATAAGTGGTTGTCAAATGGAGCCCAGACAGGTGAATAAGCCGCATGGGGAGTGCTTCTCAGCTGTACGAATCTACCAATTCCCGAGTCTGTTTTGTTCGATGTGATGCTGCATTGTCATCAAGAAAAATCACTTTGTGTTGCCTAGCTTGATATTTTGGACGTTTTTGGCGAAAAGCACGGTTCAAATCGGCCAATTGTTGTTTGTAGCGTTGACCAGTAAATGTTTCACCTGGTTTCAGAAGGCCAAACCAGATAATACCTCTCTGATCCCAGAAAACACATTGTCTTCTTTCCGAACCGATTTGGCTTTGCTGTCGATTTGGTCGGTATATCGGGCTTAACATATGATCGTTGACATTTGGGATTCTCAAAATAGATCTATTTTTCATGGCCAATAACAATTCGATGAAGATATGACTTTCTTTTGTATCTGGCAAGCAACATTTCACAGGTGGTTTTTCGATTTTCTTGATGTCTTTCAGTCAATTCATGCGCCACCCATCTTATCTCTGCGGAACCTTCAAAATCAATCCCATGGCTTTTAAACGTTGAGAAATGCGTTGTTGGGTCACATTTAATTGTTCTGCAAGTTGTTCTTGCGTTTGACCATCATCCTCACCGAGCAAAGCTTGCAATTCGACATCTTCAAACTTTTTCGGTGGTCTTCCACGTTCTTCGTTTCTCACATCAAAATCGCCACTGTTAAACTTATTGAACCACTCGTTGCAAACCAATGATTTGGTTTGACAGAGCGTATAGTTTTACTTAGCGACACAGAGATGTCATTACCGGTTTCATACTGGTACGCTTTAAATGCACTCAACTCTCAGGGGACCCCTGTGGGAGGAAGAAGGAGGTTGAAGTAGTTATGAGCGTTTGCTTTAAATTTGCAAGGGTGATAATAATCGGAAAAATTTGCACTTAGCTTATTCCAAATATGTGCTGTACAACAGCGTAATGCGTAGTGCTGCGGAACACCGTGTTTACGTGGAATGCGTGAATTCCGCTTGCTGATCGTGTGAACAGCATCTGGTGAACACACGAACTAGCAGCATCAGCTTGCGCATCTTAGAAGAACATCTAACAGTAAAACAGATAGACGCAAGCCACGTTTCGACGATGTTCCAAGGAGTCAATAGAACTGGAAACTCTACTGTCTCCTATTAGCTTTATCGCTCGATGTTGGATACGGTCCAAGAGGTCCACTTGCGTTCGTGAAGCCTCAGCCCATAGGTGCTTATTAAATTCAGCAGCAAGGCATTCTAAACACTTCTCGTGGTGAGTGCTTTAAATGGTTCAAAAACTACCTGGTGCAGTCAGATCCTATCAGTTGAAAATAAACAACACATTTAGCGAAGAATTTCAAATTTAGCAATAAGTCCCCCAAAGATCAAAACTAGGTCCGATTTAATACATTTTGTATGGGAGAGGCATGTTATTCGCACATGCAGACGGCACTCAGGAAATCCATGCGCGATTGTTGAGAGGCCAATGTACCCTCAACGAGTTATTGTATGGTGTGGTTTTTGGACTGCCGCGCCGGTATCATTTGGCAATTCTTCTTTGAAAATGAGGAAGGAAGATGTGTTACAGTGAATGGTGAGCGCTACCGTGCAATGACAACTAAGTATTTGTGGCGTACTTTACAAGATATGGATTTAGACAGCATTTGGTTCCAACAGGATGACGCGCGATATCACACAAGCCGTGCAACAATCGATCTTTAGCCGTTTTCGTGCTGTGCATTGGCCACCACGCAGTTGCGATTTGATTCCGTTGGACTATTATTTGTGGGCAGCCGTTAAAGATTAGTGTTACGCTAACCATCTAGCAACGATTGAGCCTCTTAAGAATGAAATTGGTGTCTCCATCGATCAAGTACAGCTCCAGTCGAAAATGTACTGAATATTTGGGTTCATCATCGTATGGGCTACTTCAAAGCCAGCCAAGTTAGTCACCGGAACTGGATTGTACTTTCGAATAATAAAAACCACATTGACAAAAATTATTCATTTCTTATTTACACCAAAACCAAATCCCAAATAATAAATGATCCAGCCTTTATACCCAGATCTTAATCTTTCGGACTACTACGTATGAGGCGTTGTTTAAACCAAGACCAGCAAACATCCCCATAACACGCTTGATTCCCTGATTTGGGCATTCAAACGTTTCCGGTAGAGAATTAAATCTGCTATTACCGCTAGAGGCGATGATTTTATCGAATAATTGTATAGCCAAAGTCTCACTCAGTTTACTGTAAAAATTTCATAAAAACTCAATAAGTTTTCTACAAATTATACAAAGTTTAGTTTTAAAGTCAGTACGTCCTCAATATAGCTGCCGCACCCTGTATTTGTCTTTTCTAATCGGTGGATTCATATTCTTTTTTGTTTGGGAAGGTAACAAGCTGACTCCTTCAGGTCAATTCTTTCTGCAATTACTTTTATTAAATCTTCTTGTTCATGTCTTTGGCAAAAGTTTTGATCTAGTCAGAATTCTAGTGATCGATTTTTCTGAACTTTCTCCAAAGTTCTGTTTTAAATACCATTCTGAGCTATATCTATGAAATCTTTGTTCTAAGTTCCAGCAATTATATATGTAGTGTGGTCGCTGTGGCGTAGTGGTAGTGCGGTGGACTGTTACGCAGAGGGTCCGTTTTCGAATCTCGGCACAGGCCAAAATCAAAAGGTAGAAAACAAACATTTTTGTACACGGCACCACCTTTTGTCAGGCAATGTCAAATCAAAAGAGTAAAATTTGCCTATGAAAAGCTTTTCACTTCCCCTTTCGGATTCGGCATAAAACTGTAGGTCCCTTCCAGATCTTAATCTTTCGGACTACTACGTATGAGGCGTTGTTGAAACCAAGACCAATAAAATCAAAATATAACACGCACACAACATGAGTGGATGCGAAAAGCTCAGCCTAGCCCCTCCATGGGCTGTTGTGCCATTAAAAGCAGAAAATAAGTGTTCGTTTATAAGACCCACCATCATATGAAAGCTTGTTCATTTGTTCGCAAATTAAAAGCATTTGTTTATTGCATGTATTGCAAGTAATTTACTTTTGTTTTAATTCAGGAAAATATATTTTTGTTACAAAAAAAAAATATTATTGTATAAAATATAATTTTCTGTTTTCATTCGTAATTACTCAAATATTCGAAGAGTATGTATGTATGTGTGTAGGCATGAAATGGTATCGCACAAAGTAAGTATGTATGTATATTTACATATGCTTTGTATCTTTTTGATTGTTCTGTTTAAACTCATGATTAATGGCATCCGCAGCTTTTCACTACCATATTCTTGTATTTCTTCAAGTTAACATTCTCTTCGTTCAAATGATAAAGTACGGGCAAAGCGCCCAATCTGGTGGGGGCGCAGCAAGGTTTCGGTACCTTTTTCGGTTCCAGCAAATGCACTAAAGTCTGAACAATCGCATGATTCGTAGCATTCATGTGTGCATTTAGCGGAAAATTGCATTCGCCGCTGCAATAATAGGCGCCATAACCATCCGGTGCTATAATCCAGTCCTGCGAACAAAGAGAATATTCAATTATCAGTTTCCCACATTTATTACAGATAACACGATAACACGAGTGCGCACTTACATGCCAGCCCAGATCTTTAAAATCAATATAAAGCGTTTGCATTTGACAGCTACGCATATTCTCAACAGGCCCATCGAATAATGGATTCACCATTTCCGACTTCTTTCTTTGGCGTGCCGGAGTATTACGCTTTTTGCGGCTGTGATGTTTCGTCGTTTTGATTAACTAAGTATTTGAAATAGTAAAGCAAGAAATCAACGAAAAAAAGCATGTAAGTAAAGCAGAAATACGATTGAATTCGAATAGTTATAAAATCGGTACCTCTGGTCCTCTAAAGAAGCCAATCATAAACGGCTGGTATTCATCGTCACCTTTCGGATGCACCAAGCCGATATCATCTAATTTAACTTCACGCTCTGGCTTATGCACTGCATGAGCCCCCACATAAATTCCCTTATTCTCTTTGTGGTGGTGCAGCCATGCGTTCAAGCCTTCAGTGACATTCATTTCCAGCCAGCCTTGATAATCAGATGTCGTATTAATCGATGATAATACCTCCAACTCCCGTTGCCCATCCATTCTAATAATAGAATAAACGGTAATGGTGAATTCTTTGCCACTGGTCAACCATTTGCCCTGCGCAGGATTCTGATATATTCGCAATTCTGCCATCATTAAGTAATTGTCATCCGGCACATCGGAAATGTCAAACCAAAGGCGTCGTCCATGTTCATGCCGTACCTCGTCTACACGGTGGTCTGAAAAAAAACAAAAAAAAAATAAACATTCGCGAATTTATACCTAAGTATGTAATACTTATATAAAATCATGCTTGATAAATATAATATAACCCGATCATCTGACCAAAGTCGGGTTTTTATTATTATTTATACATTTAATATAAGAGATAGATTGTAGATCTCTGATCGGTCTCTACGTACAAGTCAGCGGGGTGGCCTATATCACAACCCAACAAATTACCCGTAAAATGATTTTTTATCTTTTGTTTCCCTTGCATTTGCTTTTGTAAATATTTTTTATTTCGTGGAATTGAAAAGACGATACATTTTTTCTCATTTGTCTCTATCTCACTTTCCCCTCCAAAAATTGGTTGTTGTTGGTGATAATGGGTTTCTCAATAGAGACATATATCTTTATCGGTGTTCTGTTATTTCATTCCCTCTCTCATTCACCCTCCTTCTTCCATCCACCTATCAATCCTCCTTCCAATTAACACAATACTCTGCATTCATTGGGGTACACCCTGTATCAAACAAAAAAATCCATATTGTATTTATAAACAAAGGCACCCTATAATTTATTTTTTGATCTGGCAATGTCAAATCGTCATGCAAGGTATACATTTTTATCATGAGTTTCATCGAAGAATCACCTTCAGCGATGAAGCTCATTTTTGGCTTAATGGCTTTGTCAATAAGCAAAAAATATGAGGTGTTCGACAGCTACAAATCCACATGTGCTTCAAGAGACTGCATTGCATCTTCAAAGGTGTGATTGGATGGAATTTTTCGTCGATGAAAATTATCACCATATGACGGTCAATGGAGTTCGTTATCATACCATGTTTCCAACTACAATATTTTTGACCAGAATTGGATGGCGTTGGTATCAGTGATAAGTATGTGGTTTCAACAAAATGGTGCCACACAGCTGGTCAAACACTTGATCTATTGAAGGATAAGTTCGGTAATGGTGTAATCCGGAGAAAATATCCGGTTGAATTGCCAACTCGCCGTTTGCGATTTTATGCCGTTAGATTACTTTTTATGGGGCAACGTTAAGTTGCAGTTTTATGCCAACAACGTTAGAGCAGCTCAGGAACAATATCGAACGCGAAATTGTCAACGTTTCGATCGATATGAATGGAAGAGTTGTGGAAAATAGGCTCCAAAGAATCCATCGCTGCAAACGTATCGCACGGATGGAATTCCATGCTCAAATGTAACATGTGTACTACACCTGGAAAAAAATTTCAATCCGATATCTCAATTATTCTGTGTTTTATTTAAATACAAAATTATCATGTCCTTATTGGAAAACCCTGTATAAGTGATATGCATGCAGATTAAGGTGGGTCAGCAAAAAAAGTTCGCACCGCCTATTTTGAAAGTTTATCCCGAGATTGTTTCAGGGCAAACGAAATTTTCCTTTAGGGGGTCTTGAAAAACCGCTAAATCAGTCTTTTTGCCATATCTTGGTTATTTACATTAACACAGAGTTTATACTGAAACTTTTATCCGCTGTAACTTTTTTTTTGTACGAATGAAAAACAAAACTTTTTTCGCAAGGGTTTTATTATTTGAGAGCATTAATATGCTATTTTTTGTTAAAGAAACGACAAAATTTAAATTACAAGCCGAAGATGACATCATAGGTCAAAACGAAAAGAAAAGGTCGTACACCTCGAGCGCTTTCCAACGATATATTAATCTGGACAATCGGACATCAAATACCCAAGTTACAACAATAAGACTGATTTAGTGGTTTAAATTTTTTTGTTTTTTTGACTCTGAATCACGCTCGGGGTAAAATTCTAAAATAGGTAGTGTCATACTCAATTAATATGGTAATTCTTCTTTGCTTTTAATGGCACAACAGCCCATGGAAGGTCTAGGCTGAGCTTTTCGCATCCATTCATGTGGTTCGTGTTATATTTGTATATGCATGGAAGGGGCCTACAGTTTTATGCCGAATCCGAACGGGGAAGAGAAAAGCTTTTCTTAAGCAATTTCTACTCTTGTAGGTTTGCCATTGCATGTCAAGAGGCGGTGCTGTGTAAAAATATTGTTTTTTCTACTTTTTGATTATGCCTGTGCTGAGATTCGAATTCCGGACACTCTGCGTAACAGTCCAACAGCGTAGGCCTTTCAATATTCAACCAATATGAAAAAGAAATATTTAAAGACATTTGCAATTTCAGCTTTACAAGGTTCCATTTGGTTCTTTTAAGGAAAGGTCTGCGGTAAAAGAGACCGGGTGAGCTTCTTTTTGAGAACTATCGCTATACTGCGAAGACCTGAAATGTACCTATACATATGTATTTACTCTCAAAAGTGTAATGAGTATGATAACAAGAAATGGGCTAATATTTAGGGAATTCTGGTAAATATAAATGTAAAATTCAATCTTTTACTAATCAGAAATCTGAAAATTAATTCGTTTTGATAAGTCAACTCATTTTCTACTGGGAGTTGTACTTTTCATGCTAAGTACACACACATACATACTTATTAAGCTTTATTTATAAAAAACTATTTATTAATTTTTTATGCAGGTTTTCTAGGAATCCATACTTATCGTGTAATATGAAAACGGCAATTGAAATTTCGAAATGATACACAACTTATAATGAAATATTAGTCTCAGAAAATTTTTGAATTCTTTTGATATGTTTTTCAGGTTCTCTAATAACGAATAAGAAGTTATACTTGCACAATATTGTACTACATATTATTGATTTAACATTTCATTATGTCGGCAGGAATTCAGAGATTTTGAATTGAGCTTTGGCATAATGATGATGAGTATGGCCCCGTGCAGGTTTGTTATAAGTACCTACCTACTTACATATGTAATTGTTACTCACTTTTATTTAAAAACGTCATAATAATATCACTTTGATCGATGGCTCTTTTGTCGAGATCAGTTATAAAATTTTCCTGCTCTTGTAGGTCACGTTTCGAACGTGATGGTGCATCCCCTTCATTTTCTTCTTCGGTTAATCTGTGATAGACATCTAGAAGAAATTGTGGAGCAGATTTTCTGTAAAAAGAAATACAATGGGAAAAAGTTTTATTATGCAAAATGAAAACACGGCCATGTAACTCATAACGACATGACAAAAGTTCAGTGATGAGAAAATCTTAATCGGAGTACAGAAATATGTTTTACTTATGTATATGAAGCAGCCATGTACGAGTATATTTACGCTACATTACATATCAATATATATAAATATATTTATTAATATTAAATCAAATTATGTCTCACGATTACGTCAAACAAAAGAAACCATTTTTAGTAATCACTTTAAGTTCATAAATCAAAATCTATGTTTGCCACATTTTTATTCAGCATAATATTCTGTGATACTTAATCACTGACAAGCATGTAAAATTGAGCCGCAGACAAAGTGGAGTCTGACAATTAAAAAATATTTGAAACTTTATATAGTAGTACTAAGTAGATGATAGTATGCATACGTATTCAAAGTTAAACTAGTCTTTGTTTGAATATTTTCAACAAAGATCGAGTCAAAAGATGAAAAATAAAATTTGAATATGAAAAAACTGCAGGTTTTCGGATTGCATTTTGAACACGGAGCCACGGAGTGTGGTATTTTATTGTGAAAAGAGCTTGTTGTTGTCGTGAAAGACGCCTGATAATATCTAACTTAAGGTTCGAAGACAATGGCTGCGACAGCGTCATTGCATCATGGCAACTAGATGGTGTTGGCTTGTTGTCTGTTGGCGTGTTGTCTGCGACTGGAACACAATGAACGCGGCAATGAAAAAATGACTTGAATCCTTATCTTCACAATTTCCATAGACTATTTATTTTATACCGATGAAAACAATCATTTTGAATAGAACACTTAATTAATTTATTTATTTTCAAAGAAAATAGCATAAGCTAGCAAATTTTATAATTCACGGCTGTTATATATATATTTTTTTTTTCATACAGTGACATGTCAAAATTGAAATATGGTAGATTGAAGTCGATTGAAGTGGCAAATTGCTCATTAACGCAATGATGCTAAGAATGCATGGTCAGATGACTTACTTTACTTTACTTTACTTACTTACTTTTAATGGCACAACAGCCCATGGAGGGCCTAGGCCGAGCTTTTCGCATCCACTCATGTTTTGCGTGTTATATTTGTACATGAATGGAAGGGACCTACAGTTTTACGCCGAATCCGAACGGCGAAGTGAAAAGCTTTTCATAGGCAATTTTTACTCTTGTAGGTTTGCCATTGCTTGCCAAGAAGTGGTGTCGTTAATTTTGTTGTTGTTGCATTTTTTTTTTATTTTATTTAATTTTTTTTTTTTTTCCTGTGCCGAGATTCGAACCCCTGACACTCTGCGTAACAGTCCAACGCACTACCGCTACACTACAGCGACCACGAAGGTCATTAAAAAAACACAACTGAAATGCTTCTTTCTTAGGTGAATCAGAGCTGGGCATTCGCATAGAAAAATAGATACAGTTTCCTATACTTCATGTAATAGGATTGCAAAATGACATATGGTACGAATCTGTAATAGTTCAGTATCTGGAAATATCCTGGCTCCCTGAACCCCCTATTTGCAGACCATTCTAAGGCAGAATAATAAATAAATCAGATGTGCCAAGATTTCCAATTTAGTGGCAGTACTTTTAACCACTTTTCACTTGTAGTACGCACTAGATATATAGTACACAGTGCAGCCGTTTATTCTAGAGCATATAAGAGTTATGATAAGTGCACATCATTGTTCTCATTATGAATTTCGTACGAAAATCAGCTTACTATATATAAATATTTTAAGTATATAATGGATTTTTCGTTTCAATCTAAGTATAAACAGATTGAGGACTAAGCTCTATGTGCAGAGGTACGTTTCGGAAATAAGAGGCCCTAAGCTGGTTATAACTCTTCCTCCTGGTGCCCGTATTTTCTCTCCACGGCGATGACTGTGCATATAAATGAGGCCAATATTTGCATTTAAGAATATACCATAAATTATCCAACAAATATACATATGTATAAAAGAATATACATATGTATGTACTAATTAACAAAAACAAAATCAAAGTGATCCGCGTTATTTACAAACTCTTAAAACTACATAAGATGACAACATATAGCAGATATACATACACCCCTGCCCAAATTAATAGTTACACTGAAAGACTTTTTGTTCAAATTGGTTTTTGCAACCATTATCGCGCAATTAAAGGATAAAATGAAGTGTTTTTTTTAATTATATTGGGTTAATTGCAATGCTATTGCTGGCAAAGTGAAACGTGTGATTTCCCTAATTATTGTGAATTTTTTTGAAAAAAGTCAAAATCTGCTTGCTCAATAGTTACACCTACAAGTTCGTTAAAGTTTTTTTTGTTTTGAGTTCTCACCGTTCTTAATTTAACAGCGGTAAATTTTGCTTTAATTAACTTTAAAATAGTGACATTTGATTAAATAATTTCTAATTTAGATAAGTCGTAAATCATACTGCACTGATGAAGAAGCCCGGTTAGTTTCGAACCTAAGAAAAGAAGGAAAATCACTTCGTGACATTGGTCGATTTGTGGGGAGAACCCATAATTTTGTTAGAAATGCGTTAAAGCGAAAACCACAAAACGAGTCTCGAGGAAGGCCCAAAAAACTAACGCAAATCTCGATCGTCACATTGTGACTATCTGTAAAAAGGACCCATTTAATTCTTCAAAGGTATTGGAGGCAAAATTGGAAACAAAGTTAGTTATATGGAGTTAACCTACTAAGACGAATAGCTAAAAAAGTTTCATTGATGCGAAAAAACAATTTGCGCATGATGTTAAATTTTGCAAGGAAACACAAAATCTGGGTGGGATCTTAGGGTGAGAAAAAGTGGAGAAATATTTTATGGAGCAGCAATGAAACGAAAATTAATCTGTTCGGAAACGATTCAGAAAGGCATGTACGCCGTCCAAAAGGTAAAGAATTTCACGTTAGTTTCATGAAGAAAAAACAGTGAAGCATGGAGGTGGAAATATTATGGTTTAAGGATGCTTTTCTTGATATGGAGTCGGTCCTACACACCAAACTACTAACCATATAACAGCAGCCGAATACAAGGACATTCTGGAAAATACAAAACTACCCTATGCGGAGGAAAACACACCTTTGCGTTGGCTCTATCAGCAAGATAAAGGTTTTCCCCAATAAAGAACAGTTATGGGAGTATGTTCAGAAAATATGGTATGAGACACCCATAGACACGTGACGGGATTTGATAAATAGTATGCCAAGGAGAGTAGCGAAGGTAATTCAAAATGGTGGTGGATACACAGGATATTAGTTAAATGATTCCAAATATACAATAATTTTTTATTAACATTTTTAATTATTATAATTTTTTTTTGGTAATACTACAAGTGTAATTATTTTTTTGGGCAGTCGAATAAGCGCCTTAAAATGTTTATTGATCTCAGATACTTTGTTATATTTTATCTAGTAATGAAGTTTATTTTTCTTTATTTATTTATAGTATATTCACTGAATTAATGTGCATTTTTGTTTTTATTAAAATATTGAATAATACCATTATATATTATGTTAAAGTTGAAAGTGTGCTGTGTACCTATTATTTTGAGCAGAGGTGTATGTACATAGCAGTGTCTTTCAGAAATTATAACAATAATATTAAGCATTATACCATATTCGATTTCCTATTGCTTACCTCAAAGAGAGATGTCCATGCTTGTGTCTGGGCCTTTCGGACAAGCCCAAGAATTCGAGAATCTCACAGGATACATGCAGTTTATCATCATCGTCTAGAACGCGATGCATAATAGTCTGATCAACACCATTATCCAAATAAATGCCCGATTGGCTGGCGCCTACGAGTATTTGTGATTTTGTATTGATATTATTGAGAATTAAAATCAGAAATGGTGCCAATATAAGGAAATTTAAATTGCTGAGCAGTAATGAACGCAAGGAGCAAATGGCACTAGTTCGCCTACAGCTGGTGCTGGTACGAGGACGGGGTAGATACTGATGATGATGGTGGCGCATATTGCACCACAGTTTTCTTGCTCGTTTCTTTTATTTTTCTTTTTTTTTTTGCTTTTATATTCTTTTCAATTTTCACAATATATGTACCATATGTACTTTAAATGAAATCAAAAATCTCTTTATTTTTCATTAAAGTATTGTATCCTCATGCAATTTATCCACTTTGTTTTCTTCATAAAGTTTACGTTTACGGTTAATATCAAAACTTATTTCAATTTCAATAAATTTGATGTTTTAGTTGTATGCCATTTTTGGTTGCTGCTGCTGTTGTTATTATTGTTGTTTTTGTTGTTAATGCTGTTGTTGTTATTTTGCTTAGTGTTTACTGTGGTTGTTGATTTTGTTGTTGGCATGCGATTTACGATACGCTGAAATTATTATTTATGTTAAATGAATTATATAAAAAAAAAACAAAAAAAAAAAAAAAACTGAAAAGATCTCCACAAAAAAATTCATAAGAAAAATTATTCGAAAAGGCTAAATGCTATTTGTGAATACAAATAAATTGAATTGAAGAAGCTATACATCAAAGTACAGTGGTGAGATGCTTCGATAGCACTTTAACTAACTAAGTACTAGCACATATCGCTCATTTGCTGCAAGACTGTCAAAACTCAAATAAATAAAAAAATTTTATTTCGACAAAAATGCATTTAATTTTCAATTTTTAATTTACCTATCTTCTTCTTCTTCTTCTTTTTCCACTTCTTCTTTTTCCACTGCACTTTCCACTCATGTTGTGAGCGTGTTATATTTTTACATGAATGGAAGGGACGGACCTACAGTTTCATGCCGAATCTGACCGGCGAAGTGAAAAGCTTTTCTTAGGCAATTTCTACTCTTGTAGGTTTGCCATTGCCTGTCAAAAGGTGGTGCTGTGTAGAAAAACTGTTTTTTCTACTCTTTGATTTTGCCTGTGCTGAGATTCGAACCCCTGACACTCCGCGTAACAGTCCAACGCACTACCACTACGCCACAGGGATCACACAATTTACCTATCACATCATTCAATTGATCAACGACAAATACTCTGTTCACGCGAAGAGTTTATAAGATATAGTTACGAGTTTTTTCTGTAGACTTAACTCGAACATTTGGTTTTTTATTTTATGACAGTCTTACAGGAATCGAGCGATATGTACTATCCCGGGTTTGGATGAGGAAAACTTGTCAGGAGGTTCATAGAAAGCTAAAATGTGGGTGGTATTCAAAGGACAATATTATTGCCATAATTCCAAAAGTTGTTCAATCAATTATTAAAAACACGGTGCATAATGGCATTAAAAATAAGATTATTGAATGCCAACATGGATTTGTGAGTGGAAGATCAACTTCTACTAATTTAGTTTTATATTCTCGCACCTCTTAAAGAACAAAATTGAGGGGGGAAGTCAAGTTGATGTGGTCTATACCGATTTTGCTAAGGCGTTCGATAGAGTGCAATACTTACTCTGTTCTGATAAAAAAAATTAGGCTCTATGAGTTTTCACTCAAATATGTTAAAATAGTTTGAGGGCTAAGTATTTAATTAATCGTAGGCAGTTTGTGCGTATTGATAACAAAACCTCTAAAGTTTTTTTTAATCATTCGGGTGTACCACAAGGAAGCCACCTTGGGCCACTTTTATTTGTCTTATTTATAAATGATCTACCGGGGTATTTTACCCATTCTCATTGTTTTATGTACGCTGACGATGTAAAGTTGGTTAAATCCATAAATTATCGAATTGATTGTGCACATTTGCCAGAGGACTTGAATAGTTTACTACTTTGGTGGACTAGTAACAAGCTGCATTTCAACATTGCTAAATGTGAGGTTCTTACATTTGGCCTGTTAACAAGCCCCATTGTTTCTGACTATTTTATCTTGGAGAATACGAGGTATGATCAAAAAATAACCGTTATCTTCAAAAAGTATTTATTTATTCGTCAACAACTATCTTGTCCCCCTCAGATATAACACACTTATGCCAGCGTGTTTTCCAATCCTCGAAACACTTCTGAAACGCGCTTTTTGGTATCGCCAACAGCTCCTGTTTCGATTTTTCTTTTATCTCCTCAATCGTAGCAAAACGCTTTCCTTTAATCGGTGTCTTCAGTTTTGGGAAGAGGAAAACGTCAGCGGGGGCCAAGTCCGGTGAATACGGTGGTTGAGGCATGATAACGTTTTTATTTTTGGCCAAAAACTTACGCACATGCGACGTTGTTTTTGCTAAAAATTTAGGAATTTTGGAACAATCTTCGCTGCCGCACGTTTCATGCCTAAAACATCCGTAAAAATTGCTTGGCATGAGCCGAACGATATGCCAACATCATCAGCAACCTCTCTGATAGAGATTCGACGATTCGACGATTATCAAAAATCATTTTCTTCACTGCGTCAATGTTTTCATCGGTTGCTGACGTGCTCGGGCGACCAGGACGAGCATCGTCATTGACATCTTCGCGGCCTTCCTTAAACCGGTTATACCACAATTGAACTTGTGTTCTGCTCATAGTAGACTCGCCAAAGGCCACAGCCAACATTTCAAATGTCCTTGCGCATTTAATTTCATTTTTTACACAATACTGAATACAGTTTCTTTGATCCATTTTTTCGAATAGTAAAAAATCGAAGAGTACACCAAAGCACGACTAACCTTTTTATCTGTCAAATAAAAAACTGACAATCCAAAATGGTTGGTATGGCCAACATATATTACAGACATGTATACCAACATAACAGAAAAAAAAATACAAAAATCGAACATACGTAACTCACGAAATTTGAAAATAACGGTTATTTATCACACCTCGTATAGTTTCGAGAGTTCAGGCTAAATGGGACCTAGGTGTAATTTTCGACAATAAGTTTTTCTAAGCACTATGATCATGTGATCTCAAAATCCATCACACTATTGTGTTTCTTCAAACGCCGATTAACAGAACAGAAATGTCGGTATAAAGTTCTGATAAGTGTTTAACCGGACATTGAAAAAATAGCCCTAGGAATACTATTGCATATTTTTACAGAGCATTGTAAACGTAGATATTAAACACATCAACATAGTTACACTTTCCGAAGTTATAGTTTCTTACAGTGAGTGAAAAATGAATGAAGCTGTAATTAAAGAATGAAAAAAGAATCAAAGGATCTTTGAATATGTTGTTCCTTGGAATTAAAAAATAAGGAATAACCCTTTTTAAGTATAAGATTATATCAACCAAACTTCTTATGTACATATTATATTAAGAAAATTCTTACTAGGCCCTCCATTGCGTGTTGTGGAAGAATGAAAGGTCTATTGAACGATTTTGGGTTGAAATGACCTGAAACATAGGTGGTAGTACCTTATTTCTGCAAAATATGGGGAAAACAGTATAAATCAATTAAAGAAGAGTAGTTCGAGTAGTTGATTCAAAGGACATCCCAGATGGACTATAAACGTAGCTTTAAACCTTCAAGGTACTGAGTTGAATGCTGCACTACACTTTACATGAAAAACAATAAATGGGATTAAAACAAATTACACTATGTAACCGCTATTGAATACGAGTATAAATATCGATGGTATGAAGCTAAAAGGATATATTGTATGCTTACTTTTTTCATGATTGACTTATAAAGCTTATTAAATGCTTATCTTCGAAAGCCGATTATTTTAGACTCTATGATACAAAGTCGAATAAAAAATTGACATACAATATCTGTACTGTATTTTACTTTTAATCATAAATTATCGTACTCGCCATAATTATTTATAGCATTATTTTATTTACGCAAGGAAGTGGAGGACGCGAGAAGTAGGTAAGTACTACATACGATTGCATATATGTAAAAGTTTGTTTTGAATTCATGAAGGAGTCTAGTAGAAAAGAACATCAGGATTAAAATTGCTTTAAAATTAAGGAATCAATAGAGTTTGGAAGCACAGCTATACTCTCTTAGCTTCATTGTTCGTGGCTGATTGCAGTTGAACTTTATGGTTGTGGCATTCGAGTAAAACTTCTACCAATTGATTGCTGTGTGCGTGGAACGATTTTCGAGTAAAGTTGCACTGGCATTTGGCGTGTTGGCATTTTGCCATTGCCATTTGTCTCATTTGTATTCTGTAGGAAACATCATTTTCATCACTAGTGAAATGAATAACACGCAAAATTCGAACATTTGGAAATGTCGAGCGAAGTAAATTGAATGTGCAAAACAAGTACTTCTTAAGTACTTCTGTACTTCTATTAAGTAATGTACTGGTAAAAAACACTGATGCGGAACTATGGAAGGTTCGAAATCATGCGTCCGGCCCAGCTTGCTCTACTCACATGTTATGAAATTAAATTAAATTTAAATTTTAGATCCATCTTAAAATGTTATGGGCATGTTTTCACATGATTTAAGATAGAATCTCGTTAATGCTTTTTTGGTCTACAAAATTATTATCACAAACAATAGCATGTAGTATGTACGGTTTAATCGGTTTGTGTGCTATTTGAAAACGCTCCATTGTACGTAGGAGTAAAGAATGGACGGACACGCGCGCGCGTCTTGCACGCCTTTAAATGTAGTACTTGCCACTCGAGCGCCACTCGCCACTCGCCACTTTACGATATTCTTCCTCCTTCCTCTTCATTATGTACCCTGCATGCATACACATAAATAAGTAGAAACTATAATTAAATTAATTGATATACACAAACTGGAAAATAAACAAAATTCTTTGCAAAAAAAAAACAACAACAACAAAAAAATTATAAATAAAAATAATATGTAATAAGAAATCAAGAAGTAAGTACATTATTCCTCTCTAATATGCGTAATAATTTTCACTTCCAACAACACTGAGCATGAACACTGACTGGGCCAAAGGAATGGGCCAAAGGAATGGGCCAAAGGAATGGGCCAAAGGAATGGGAACGAAGAAAGGCACAAGGTACGAGTGCCATTCTAAAGACTTTAATGCGACTAAGTATGTTCTTTATTATTAATGATTGTTAATTAACTGACGAAATTCATATAAATAAATACAAATTTGTTAGTTAGTATGTAGTGTGGAGAGTCGAGAGTCGAGAGTGACGAGTGTCATTAAGCATTCCAGAGATACTTTACACACATATGCAGATATGCAGATATACAAATGCTATGTATGTATGTATGTGCATGTGTATGTATTTATCTAGGTATTTGTATGTAAATAGAGCCACGCTCGGTAGACGACATTTTCAACAGCAGTTGCTAATATGAAGTAGAAGTAGCAGTGAACGCGTTGATGACCACCATTGAAAAAATACCACCACTTTTGGAATGTATAACACGAATGCGATATTGTTGGTATTATTATATTTAAATACAATTGATAAATTCTCATATTTTTTATTTTCTTTTTTATTTAATTTTAAATGTAAAAATGTTTTTAATTACACTATAACTTTTTTACAATTGATTCCACCAGCGTAAACTAAGGAAACAAAAAAAAAAACTAAATAAATAAACAAATCAAACAAGCGTACGGAGGCAAGCGATCAAGCGAGCGAACGACAAAAACGAACAAATTGAAAGCGTTTTACGGACAATCAGATAAAATAGAAGTGCATTGCGCGAAGTTCCAGAAATAACTGAGAAAAGACTGACTCGTCGTCTGTATGGAAAGAAACAAGAAATAAATAAATAAAAAAAAAAGTATATAAAAAAAAAACTAAACTAAACTAACTTGTATTGCGCCAAATGAAGCAAACAACTTGTATATAAAAAATATGCTTGTGGCCCGCAGCGTGGTGTCTTACCAATACTACATCCACTTCTACTACTACTACGACTATCTAAGATCGTTTTGTTCATTGTTCGGCATGGAAATGATCATCATCTCAAAGTTACTCAGATTTTTTTTCATCGTACAGTAGCGGATTAACTCTTTAGCCCTTAAATATGTACACATGGTACGTATAAAGTTGACAACATACAAACGCTTCGCTGAATAGTTTTTAATATTATCAGTGAATACTTCCAGTTCTGTCTCTCATTCGAATGAGAAGGAACTACATATTTGATCTACTGGAACTCCAGTTATCAGACTCATTGGATATCTATCGTATTTGGTCATAGCATCCGTTTTATAATTCGAAGAGAGCGATCCACAAACCCACCTGATAATTACAAGAGTTAGGAGGAGTATTATCCAAGACGCGTTGCTGTACCAATATCCAATAAACCATTTAGTTTATGTATGTAGCCTAACTTCCTTCCAACACCAGCTGTCACCTCACTTCCAAGTTACTTGAAACTATCCACCAGCAAAACAAAGAGAATTGGCACTGAAGGCAATATTGTAAAGTCCACGGTGTAGGGCTGGACACTTCGTACCTTCATATCTAAGAGTATCGTGAAATTTTGACAAAATATACCATTTGGTTTATGTATGTAGCCTGACTTCCTTCCACCACCAGCTGCCACCTCACTTCCAAGTTACTTGAAACTATCCACCAGCAAAACAAAGGGAATTGGCACTGAAGGAAATATTGTAAAGTCCACGGTGTAGGGCTGGACACTTCGTACCTTCATATCTAAGAGTATCTGTGAAATTTTGACAAAATATACTTTCTCTACATACGAAGTTTTATTGAAAATCTGTTTCTTAAATGATTTGATGATTTTTTCCGGTACATTTTTTCCGCTTTGGGGCAATCTATAAGCAGTTTGTAGGTACGCTGCTATTGAAGTAAATGAATATCATGCACGAGCTGCTTTGGGGTATAATGGCGGTAATTGCCATAGTGTAACTGTAGTTTTAATTGTGTTTAATGTGTTTTTTTTTGTGACCCTTCTCTCAGCTCTCGTTTTCGAGACAAATGTGGTAAATATAGTTGATATAGTTTTGCCCGCTTATAAGTACGCTTGAAAATGCACGAAGTCGAGTTGTTATATGCGGGAAATGCTTATATGCAGCAAACCCCGCTTAATAGCATCCAGAGTGTTAAAATTCTGTATCTCTTTTTTTGGGAAAAGAGCAAATTGCACGAACCATGCTGCTACTAAGCGGGAACTGCTTATAAGCGGGGAATACCGTATATGTACTTACTTACGTCTTGAACTAAATCAAACAATATTCATAAATAAAGTTTAGAACGTGGACATTGACCATCAATGATGAGAGGCTGTTAGGAGCGAGCGTTCGAGAGGAAGATACTCTGTAAGATCTACGGCACGTCTTCCAATATGCGTGGAACACGTGCATCGAATAAGATTTAACGATCAGCTGTACGCCGACACTGCCAGCTAAGTAAGTAAGTAAGTAAAGTTTAGGAATATTTAAAGTTTAATTGCAATAGAAGCTTTCAAGAGTATTCATCAAGTGGGAACAGTTAAGTATATATTTTTGGGCTACCATTGGTCTTGAAAGCCAAAGCTGTTTATTTTCAGCCTCGGAATCGAATCCGAAATATTTAATTTAAATTTAGTTTGTGTATCAATGTATCTATATATATATATATATATATATATATTTACATATACGAGGGTAGATCAATAAGTACCCGTGTGTGAAGACAGGTGGCGTTACTGAGGGAAGTTGGCATTACCGTCGTGTTTTGCCATCTGTTACACGACACCATACTAAATTCAAACTGATTTATAGGTTAGTTTTTATTTGGCAGCCTTTAGTATCACACGTGCTTTGTGTTTCGCGATAAAATGGAAAAAGAACAATATCGATCCGTAATTCGCTTTTTTGTATCGTATTTTTTGGAGCGGTTAAAGAAATGGCAGAAAGGTTGGGAAAAGTGTATTGTACTAAAAGGAGATTGCGTTGAAAAATATGTGAAAAACTTGCCTCTTCATTCCTAACACGGGTACTTATTGATCTACCCTCATAAGTACATTTACATAGTTATTTCGTTGATAAAATTGTAGTATTTAGCTAATACCGAAACAGACAAATATGAAATTTGATAAAAAGTAATTCTCATACTATCTTCTACGGTTGCTGAGATATGCCTAAGTGAAAATGTTGACATAAAAGAATCCTCACAAGAAATTCATTATCCCAGAACAACAATTGCTCTTTTTTATCAAGTAGAAATTTTAGTAGGGCAGAAAGTGAGGCCAGGAACTTGTCCAGAAAAGAGAGGTTGCCACTCTTAAATGCGTATTTTGAAAATATTTTCCTTTAGTATGGGCCTATGTTTTTAATATAAGTAGGTATATTATTAGGTACGGCACTGTATAATTACTTTGCTTCTCATGTTTTTTTTAATGGGATCGTGAATCTTAAGTTTCGAGACCACTTATGTACATATATCGAATACGATCGAATCTCTCAATGAAGGAGAGCAAAGCATTTCATACTCTACACAATACAATCATAACCATCAACTAAGTACATACATAAATATGTATGCGAGTATATCATATACATATAATTTATGTACATATGTATATATTTTAGGTACATATGAACAAATCTACTTCAACGAGAAGATCGTCCAAATCTCACCTAGAGATTTATTGATTTATCGATTGTATATTGAAATTGTGAGTGAGAAGAGTAAATGTGCGATCGAATTTGATCAGAGCAGATTGTCTTAGATTAGATCGCATCAGAGCAAATCAGGCACACATATCAAACAAAAGCAAGTCAACAAAAAACAAATAAGCATCTTGGTTTTGTCTTTCGTCAACACTGAAGTACACGGATGCATTACTTCAATTACATATGCCAGTCTGGCACAAGAGTGAGGTTGAGGTTGGTGAGCTCTTTTGTTCTCTAAATATGACTTCTTCAATGTGAATTGTTTATTTTGAGAGAGGTGAATGCTATCTCAATTTGAATATCTACAAATATTTGTATGTATGAACATATACCATATGTATGTATTTTATGTACATATGTATGTATGTATGTATGTAAGAATGTATTCATGTTTTACCTGCAAAATTATATCAAAATCGATTTGGTTTAATTTTTTTTAACGTAAGCACAATTAGATGAATTTTCTTCGAATTTCACTTGCTGCCATAATTATGTTCTATTCGAATTGAATTGCCTTTTTTCAGAGATCTTCACGTGAAGCCACTTCAAATTCATAAAAAGTTAATGCATTTTAGTCTTAATAACGTCAGGTAAGTTTTATTTGTTTTTTTTTTAGATCTTTAGATACGAAGGCGCCACCGGTGAAAAACCGGTTCCTTCCACTTAAGTGATATTTGAAATTTTTTGCCTTTTTTGTCATGCTGTGTTCTGCAGTTACGAATATCTTCCTTTTATTAAAAAAGGAAAGAAATATTTGTGTGTGGTATATGTATGTATGTATGTATGTATGTATGTATGTACTTAAATACACTTAAAAAAAACACCCCAGAAAGTAACTATAACAATAAATCTTTGGTGCATTCAGAAGTTATAGTCAATCTTTTTGACTAATTTCTTAAAATATAAAACCAGTTCATATTGTATACAAAAAGAAATTACTTATTTCAAATGCCCGCCTTTGGCCTTTACGAACGCCTTAAGTCGCACTGGCCAATCATCAATAGCTGCACGCACCTCATGCATTGGAAAAGTGCTGACAGCACGAATCAAAGCAGTCTTCAGAGAATAAATGTTGGGCTATCTTTTGTGGCAAACCATGTCCTCTAAAACTGTCCATAATTTGTAATCCAGTGAGTTCAGATCAGGGCTGCCATACGGCCATTCTTCAAAGCAAATGAAAGCTGACAACCGAAGTTTGACCCCTTGTTCGCAGAAATGCAAGTCAGTGACCCCATCGTAAGAGACACCCCACCAAACCATGACTGAACCTGGTTGATGACCCTTTTCGACCCGTGGGATCAGTTCAGATGCTTCATTAGATGACCGTGCATACACCCTATCATTTTTCTTGTTAAATTTTTCCTGCACGGGTAAAATTTTTACATCTGTAAACAAAATTTTTCTGTTCTGTTATCAACGTGCTTCACCAAAAGATATTTGGATTGTTCTACCCTACTTTTTTCCAAAGCTGCAGTCAACAAATGTCGGATGCGACGTTTGAAGGCACCAAGTTCCAAGTCTTTTCTAATAATTCGACTCATGGACTTTTGCGTGATATTCATCTCACGGGTCACGTGAGCGGATTATGCTGAATTCTTGATTTGACGGCTTTGATGATTTGCGGCATGCGAACTGTACGTGGACGGCCCGACCGGTGGCGGTCTTTGATATCTCTTGTCTCCTCAAACAGTGTTATGCACCGGTAGACGAACATGCGACTAATCCCGAGTGGGCGGAGCGTTTTGAAAATATCGCTTTTTTTATTTCACACTTAAAAAGTGCTATAACAGCGATACGGTTCTCATTATCTGACCCCTATCCATGGTGAAGGCTGACACAATTTTGAATTCCCATTACAGACTAACGCTATAGAGGTTAGCTTTCATAAACCATGTGGTAATAACAGGGTATGTTCAATTCTACTATTGGAATGGGTGTGTTCAATGTTGTAACAGTATTTATGTTCCTACTAAGTATTTTAAGCATTGAGAGTAAAACTAATCCTAAAAGTATGCACAAGTTTCTTCCTATCAGACTTTGATATTATTACAAAAACAAATAAAGTTAATTTGTTATTTATATTTGCAAAGCGAAACTTAAAAAACAAAAAAAGTTGACCGTGAGTCATCCGAGAGTTCTTGAAACGAGAGTTCTCTTTTTTTTACGGAGAAGTTTTCTACATATTCAAATGCAATTGAATGTAAATCAACCTACTAGTTATATGTAAGACTACGTCTATGTATGACTAACTTAGTATATGGATGTCTATAAGTATTATCGTAAATTTAGTTCGGTGTCGCAACTTAATTTTTAAAATAAAAAAAAGAGAACATTTGCAGTGGAAAAAGAGTACAATAGAGCATAGTAAAATAAACAAGTAGACTAAACAGGAAGAGTAGTTTTAAAGTACTCCGGATTGTCAAAAAAAAAAAGTCATAGCTACAGTTGGAGAAAAATGTATTCCATAGCCAGAGTCGAATTTTTCAATTTGTAACCTAATTTTAATACTCCTTGATATGCAGTGAAATGCAACTATGCGCTATAAATTCTGTGACAATAATTTTTTGAGAACCATTTGTCATTAAAATCAATTGAATTTTCAGAATTTTATTTAAAAAGGGAAGAGTTCGTCTTAGCATACTTTTTTCACTATGCAATAGAGTACATTTAAATAATTTATGTATATTTCAAGTCTCAGGCCTTAAAACTGAAAAATCTGTGCATCTCCCTAATTCAGCTAGTGTATTTCAGGCGGAGGTCCTTGCAATTAGGCTAGTAGGTTACTTAAAACGCATCATACCTTTAAAAATAATATCTTGACGTACCATATAGTCAAACCGAAATCAGGGCATTCGATTCGGCAACCAAAACTTCCAACCTAGTAATAAGGTGTAGGGAAGAGCCTTATGGGCGAAAAAGCCGATGGGCTGAATTAATATCCTCCACGATGCAAATTGTAAGTGTAACAACATGCAGGATCAGTAGGCCGTTGTGGCCGAACTACAGTTTTTAAAAAAGAACATCACATCAAGAACATAGATAGAAACAGACCGGATGTCTCAAGACATGTCAGGATTCTCAGTTATCACATAATGGAAATTCCGCACAACATTCACTGTCTTAGTTGTCAACAACCAGAAGAATTCCTCAACCTTATGGAATTGTCGGATAGGAATATTGTAGAACTACTACACCGAAACAAATAAATGCATTAAAAATTAATGAAAATAATTTGTTAAATTAAGTCAGCAAATTAATGAAAAACTGAATTGAAATTAAATCAATGAAACCCTAACTGAGTTAATGAATTAGTACATTAAGTTTTATGGACGCACATGAAAACGTTCATTATTATTCATTAATATTGTGCCATACTAAACTTAAGCAAATGATTCTAATCAATTTTAATGAACACATTCATTGATTTTGCCTAACAGCCATTGACGGAGTAATTGTATTTTATTTTTGCATTAATTAGATCCGGCGACCTCGATAGTCTAGTGGGTAGTGCTTGCGCCAGTGTAAACAGCCACATGAATAGCTTTGAAAAAACATTTTCTTAAAGAATTTATTCTTTAATTGATAAAAAAAATTTGTTTTAAGCTGTTCAAACTTTATACAACTCTTCCAATTACTGAAAAATGTGACAACCAGCGAGATTATGGGCATGTCGTAGCTTTAAATTTTTTTGTAGTTGACATTGACAAAATCGTAAAAATCTTTCAAGCACTCCGTCCGCATATTGCCAATTAAAAAAAAATTGTTATCGGTTAATTTTGAGAATACTTTCAATACCAAATCAATATAGCATATTGATTGCAATTTGATTACTTAAATGTGGGCAGGGCATCCCACACCAATTAAATTTCAGCTACAAGGTAAAGCTTGAGACGCTATGTTCCACCTCGGAACGGGTTCGTTCCATATTTCCACCACCAAAATTCGTGTTACAATTAAGGACAAAGCATTGTATACAAATTCCTACCTGAATAGTTTCAGAAAAGAAAATAAAAAAGTACTAAAAGAGTACAACAAATATATATTTATCTATATATTTCTCAAATATATCATCAAAGATATCGCAAAAAAGAGAAGTCCAAAAAAAGAACACATGTGCTCTTTAAAAAGTATGGTTTGATACCCTCTTAAATATATTACTTAAAGGAATTTGCAGCTATTTACACCAGCGCAAGCATGAAAGACTGAAATTCTAAGACTAATTATATACATACATATATGTATGTATGTATGTGAGCACTAGCTTTCATGGCTATCAGCTCCGGTAAAAAAGCAAGGTAGTAAGAAACAAAGCTAAAACTTATATCTCCTTTTTACTTGCTTACTGTTCTACTTGTCTCTCTCGGGCAGTCTTCTATGCTTGCGCCAATGTAAACAGTTAAAAAATGTGATAGTTTCAAGCTTAGTTAGTGTGCGTGTAGTGACATAAGCACTTTTTCTACATCTACATCAAAGTAAATGCTGGCTTCATAACTCAGTAAAAAACACCATCTGTAGTAATAGCTCGAAAACTAAAGACAGCGTTTGTAACTTTCCAATAATTGTAGTTTTTCAATATGAAACAAAAGCTTTATAAATATGTACTTATACATATCGTCATCATTTAGACATTTCTTTTTTTGTACAGGAGAAAAAAAAAAACCTTAAACAAATAACACCAAAAACGTACTGCTTTAAATACTTTTTAGTTGCAATTTATGAACAAAGGCACAAAAAAATTCAATTCTGCACTTTTATTTCTAATCAAATTTTGTCTTATTTTTGCTTCTCTGTATAAAAAAAACCACAACAATGTGAGTAAGAGCCTTTCTAAATGATGATGATGACGATATACGGCTTCTGAAAGCCGCTTTGGCAGCACAAGTGATGGACACAAATATATTTATCCATGAAAGTGCTCTGAAAAATCTGGGAAAGAAATATTATTTGTGAATGATGGCTTAAATACAATCTTAAAGCGAAACACGACTAATTTCTTCACTACGTTCTCGTCACCTCGAGGCGGTCTATCATTTCCATGTAAAAACTATTGGGTATTGTTTTTAGAAACGTTATGAAAAAATACTTGATCTGACAGAGATAAAATATGCTCGAACCGTAATACAGGGTGTTGTTTTATAAGTGTGGTTTTCAAGAAGAAATAAAACGCATATAATTTAATGTTATGGCCAAGAATTTAGCTTTATTATAAACATACGGATTTGCCATTATGTTTTAAAAACGATTTCGGGCGAGTGGCCGCCGCGGCTGGTTCGAATAAATTCCAGCAGAGAGGCCCAATTTTCGACCACTTTTTGCAACAATTGGGGCCGTATGTCAGTAATAACGCGCCGAATATTCTCTTCCAAGGCGTCAATCGTTTCGGGATAATCTGCCTAGGCAAGCGACTTCACATAACCTCACAAAAAATAGTCCAGCGGTATTAAATCGCACGATCTTGGAGGCCACGCCACAGGCCCACGACGCGAGATAATGCGCTCACCAAAAGTTTTCTTCAATAAATTGATTGTTTCGTAGGCTGTATGGTATGTAGCGCCGTCTTGTTGGAACCAAAGGTCGTCCACATCACTTACTTACTTACTTACTTTTAATGGCACAACAGCCCAAGGAGGGCCTAGGCCGAGCTTTTCGCATCCACTCATGTTGTGCGGGTTATATTTGTACATGAATGGAAGGGGCCTACAGTTTAATGCCGAATCCGAACGGCGAAGTGAAAAGCTTTTCATAGCAATTTTTACTCTTGTAGGTTTGCCATTGCCTGCCAAGAGGTGGTGCCGTGTAGAAAAATTATTTTTTCTACTTTTTGATTTTGCCTGTGCCGAGATTCGAACCCCGGACACTCTGCGCAGCAGTCCAACGCACTACCACTACGCCACAGCGACCACATCGTCAGTCGTCCACATCAACATCCTCCAATTCAGGCACGAAAAAGTCAATAATCATGGCTCTATAGCGTTCCCCAATGACTGTAACATTATGACCGGCTTCATCTTTGAAGAAATATGGACCAATAATTCCCTCTGCCCATAGAACACACCAAACAGTGAGTTTTTGAGGATGTAACGGCGTCTCAACAATGGCTTGTGGATTATGATCACTCCAAATACGACAATTTTGCTTATTAACGTACCCATTCAACCAAAAGTGAGCTTCATCGCTAAACAAAATTTTCTTATGAAAATCGCGCGAACCGAACCATTATTTTGGTAACAAATTTTCACGATTTGTAAACGTTATTCAGGAGTAAGTCTATTCATTATGAAATGGCAACCCAAACTGAGCATAAATCAAGTGACAGCTGTCAAAAAGACCAACTCCGAAAAAAGTATTGTCAGATTGAAAACCACACATCTAAAAAAAACACCTTTTATATAGTAATGGGTTTGCATTTAAAAAATTTTTACATGGTTGCAATTTAGGCAACTTTTTTTCCTTGTTTCTCTTCACTTTTAAAAATATACAAGAACTCTTTCAATTTATTTTTCCATCCTCTAAAAATGTAACACAAAGCTCTATAGGAGTGTTTTAAAATATGCCCTACCCAACAACTTTATTCAGAGCATTAGTCAAGAGTGCAGAGCACATATGCCCCTGCAGCAACTATTGTCAATGTAATTCTGGCCTTTCCAATTGGAATGTTTGCCAAAATCTGGCGGAATATTGCCAGACTTCAGAAATTATTTACAACAAACTTAATCAAGGCGAATTCATATAAGGTGTAGTCGTACAACAAATTCACCAGGGAACAACAACGGAGTTTTGCTGCTGCGGTCATATCGGCGGTATAGTTACAATGTCAAAATCAGCTGTTTACAGCAGTAGCAAAACACGGCAATGCAAATACATTTTATTGTTTCGGCCATAATGGCGGGTTCGATTACAATGTCAAAATCATCTGAAGAAAACAAAAGGATATAAAAAATCAAAAAATTATAAGTAGTAAAAAGATCATAGTTAACGACAAATCTAGATTTTGGAAAATTTTAAAAATGCATGTATTTGAAATATATAATATTTAGTTTATATTGTTTTGTATTTTGCATGTGTATCTTCGTGGCTGGCTAGCAATGAAATAATACACTAGAGCTCAACGTTGGCACGTTCGCGTGTTGCAACTGGGCATGAGCGCTACAGGTGACATAAGCTGGAAATGCCACGATCCTTGCCAATCCGTTGCGCGAATACATTCCACGTTGTCATTTGCTGTACAATACAAGTCATCGTCAGAAGGAGAGTGCGTGCTAAAGTATTAAGAGATATAATGCGATATACGGTAGTTCAAAGATATTTTTGGTACACTTACGTTTTTTGTAAAACGATTCCAATGGACGGAACTGCACTGGGCAGTAATTTCACCCTTTTTGCACCAACTATTAAGTGGAATGGCAAAAAGTGATTGTTGTATATTGCACCTATTAGCTGCAACTCAATCCAGCAAATTTCATTCCATTGCTGTCGACATTTTACACTTTTGAAGACGAAAAAAAGTAAGCAAAGAATCAAACGTAAGCAATGGCTTACTTATGTCACCACTTTTCATCACAAAGTGGGAAGAGGAAAGAGTTACTACCACCTTGTATGAATTCGCCTTGAACCTAATTTTACTTTCATGTAGGATTCTGAACACCATGAAATTTTAGTTGTACCGAAAAAATTCAAAAATTAAAAAAATTACATTATTTGCATAATTTATTGCACATTCAATCATATTTTTAAATTCACTCGCCACAATCGTTTAAATTTTTTTGGTATAACATTTTAGTGTTGCCATTGTGTACAAAATAGCAACTCTGTAACAAATTCGAATTTCACCACCACACCGAGCACTAGTGAAAAATATGATGTGTTCGCCGAACAGCGAACAACAACATAGCCACGACCTAAAGCCAATTATACCGTCACAGCTAAAATTTAAATTTTTTCAGGTTAAGCTTTTTAAGTTTCCAATTCTGTGTACATATTTTGTATAAACGCAACTTCAATATATTTGTTCTCCAATTGTGATTTTACAAGTAAGAGTTAAAGCTGCAGCTCTAAACACTTTATTCTAAATCAATTACTTATTACAACTTTTCGGTTATGACCGCTAGACAGTGGTACATTGAGTGATAATTTATTTATTTGTTTTATTTAATGAATCAAAATCATATAATAATAGACTGTTGGTTAACAGTTTTCAGAAATGTATGACTTTACAGTATAATTTAGTTAAAGTATTTCTTTTCAACTTCTTAACAAATGATTTAAATTGCACAAACTTTATATTTTTTATTATATATTGTCGATGATATTATGTGTATATTTTCGCCTCCAACAAGTTTCTGGAAAGGAATTTTAAAAATTTTTTAACATGGCAACATTTGACGCATAGAAATTTTTTGATTCGTTTCAATTCGCTTCGACTGCCATGTTTGTTTTAATCGCGAATCAGTCAATCGCGTAAAAGTCTTTTATTTTTCGTTTTTAAAGGTAAATATACCAATTAAATTCACATAAAACCGTAAGAAAATTGTGTAGGAACAATAAATGCAAGTGTTTGTGGAAAAATTGAGAAAAGAACAATGCGTTTAATTCGAGAAAATGAAAGTGAAAATGTTGGAAAAAAGTTTTCACCTGACGATGAGAAAAAAACGCAAAGAAAAATGTGTTGAAAACTTCGGAATAATTTTGGGCGGGGAAGTGAAGGAAACTATGATACAGTGACATAAAGTGCTAAATTGATTAAAAATAGTGCACCCAGCCTATATATTTGAAGTAAATAATCAATGAAATGTGTTCCTAGATTTTAAAATTCAAGTGTAACAGATTGATTTTTTCTCTCCATATTTTCCCTCCAAACTATCTTAATATGTGTTTCACTATTTTTTTATATTTTTTTTTGTCATTCGTGCAAGGTTATTGCACGGATACTTTTGTCTCGTTCTGCTTAATGCGCTGCCGAATTGGAATCTAACATCATTTATATTACACCAGTGTTTCAATTCAGTTTTGGTTCCCACCCAATTTGAAAGCGGCCACATTTCCAAGAGCTCCGATTGTACTTTTCGTTTTTTATCGTTTCGTCTTCGTGTTGCAATTTTTGTGACGACGACCGCGGCGACGCTGCTGCGGCGAACTTTGATTTATCATTTAAAATTTTTTTTATAACGTCAGATATGTTGCAAAAATCTCGTATTTTTCGTTTTAAATGTCCTTGAATTTTGATTTTGGAAAATGTAGTGTTTATTTTGTTCAAGTGACAGAAAAAGTGGGTTAGAGTTAACTTTCATAATTATGATTTTCTGTGTTTTTTCGTAACATGTCTAAAAGTGGGCGTGACATAACACTAGTGTGCATATGTATATATGTAAATACATTTGCAGAAAGAAAAAAATGAAGATTGTCACGCCATTACCTGCATTCAGGATTTTAACTCAATCGTATGTCAGTTTCTTCATTACGTCATCATTTTCGATGAAGTGGTTGGTTTTTCTATTGTGCTAGGTTTATTACTTAGCGTGATGCGCAAAGAAAGTACATATGTATGTATATTCCTTTTTTACAGTAGTCTAAATTCTTGACTTGACACTTTTCTATGTTTGAGATAAGTATGCATGTAGTCTCATGATAATTATTGCTAATTTTAATTTCTCTTTTAGCTTTTTACTAAAATATGAATACATATTGAATCCATAGTGAATTCCAATACATACACAACTATTACATTTTTCTGCATTCATTCAATGAATTGTAGTTGTGGTGCTGGTATTTCTCGTAGTTTAACAAAAAAAAAAAAAAATTAAGATTACGATGAGATACGCGTGAATGGAATGCACGGAATTTAATTTTATCAACGTTGAATTCAACTAGCAGTGTTGCCAGAAATTTTTGGAAATTGTAGCTAAAACTGTCAACATAAAAAATTTAATTTTAAGCCTAAAAAAGAAGCAAACTATGTTTTTGTCATTAGCCTCAGAGAGTCGACTAATTTTGATGTCTACAGAAAAAGGGGGGAAGTGAAGAGAGGAAAAGTAACGTGAGGCTTGATTTTTTATTTTGTTAAAAATGTCTGGATTGCGAAAAAATAATTTAACCATACCAAATTTTATGTAGAATGAAAAAAAAATAAATGATACTTATAAAAATTAGTAATTGGAACTTCTTCACTATCACTCATTGCTTAATTTTGTCCTGCAGTAAATATTTGTGCAGCACAAAAAAGGTGTTAAGCATTGAAAATGAGGCGACGGTGTTCAGACCACATTTTAGTAAGAACATGAGAAAGTGGACTCTTGTCAAAATTAGTCGGTGTTCTGAGGCTAATGTGAATAGGGTCTATACAAAACTGTACCTAAAAGTTGTATTTATACTAAACATACAGGTACATATTTTTGTTATTCATTAATTTTATCAAATCTTCAGTTATAACAAATTTATTAAGTTTTTTAATATAGAATTCTATGTAAATAAGTTGACTTCATTTCTTGGTTTTGTTTTAATAGAGTTTAATCAAATAATACCAT
Organism: Palloptera scutellata; assembly: GCA_958295655.1. Taxonomy (NCBI): domain Eukaryota; kingdom Metazoa; phylum Arthropoda; class Insecta; order Diptera; family Pallopteridae; genus Palloptera; species Palloptera scutellata. The sequence continues at coordinate 114,139,848 of OY282449.1, read as the reverse complement.
TAAAATTTGACATAAATTAAGTATAATTAATAAGCAAACAACAACATTAACTAGAGATTTTTAAATTCCCTCACTTTAACACAAAATTCAAGTGTTGTACATAATTGTTTTTTTACCATGTCAGATATGCACAAAGTTTCTTCCACTGTAGATCAAAATTTGTAATTTCCATCCGTACTGAAAAATAGTTTCTCTTTTTTCGAAAAAATTAAAAATAACAGCAAATAAAGATTTTTCAAAGGAAAAAGTTAATATTTCTTAAAGTTTCAATATTTTACGGCAAACGTGAAATGTATTACAGAAAATATTTTGGGAGAAAAATAAATAAAATTTTAACTTTACAATAACTAAACTGGCAACATTGTCAACCAGCAACCGACATATGCGTTCGTCCGTCCACCACCTTCAATTTATATATCGAGATTTTTGCTGTTTGGCACTACGGATTTACTTCCCAAACTAGTTTTAAAATATTTTGTGTTTTTTGTACTTTTGAACCAAAAAAAAAATTAAACGAAATTTGCATTTTGTTTGTTTGTTTTTTACCATTTTTGTTTTGCTTCGTACTAGGTTATTTTATAAATATAACACTTTTATATTGTACATTTAAGTTTTTAGTTGCGATAAACTTTCAAACAAAGTGCTGAGATCTTTCTCTAATTTAGGTTAGCACCTACAAATATAAGGCAGACTATTTAACTGTAATGCCAAAATCCACGTCATTAAAACAAGTTTTTTTTTGGCTTAACTTTGACAAAAAGTGTGTAACTGATTTTCATAAATTAAAATAAATGATGACGCGCTTTTGTTTTCAAATACCACTGAATTTCATTTGCAAAAATTAACGAAAATTCAATTAAGTTTAGTGAAAATACTTTCAAATACTTTTTCGTGAGAGAATTACAAGATTAATTTAAGTAGAATTGTTGCAAAGTGGTCGAGCGTAAGACCACGTCTATTGTGTATCCACTGCAAAAAAAATTGGCCAATCTTGTACAATCTAGACTAGGCAAGTTATTAATCTTCGGGTAGATTTAAGACTTAGGAATAATTTAATTACGGGTGAATTTGAAGCCTAGCTATGTTAAGACTGTACTATCTTCAGGTCGAACTACCATGGGCTTAAGTACTCCTCAATTTGATTACTCTAATGCAAATATAATACAAATGGTATGTAAAACGGGTAGGAAGAAATGAAACTTCTCTTCAATAATAAAAAAAAATACATATGTGAAAATTACTTTTTGGCAAATAACCTAACCAGTCATTGCTCGCCAAGAGATGACTTGTATACTTTCTTATGCATAATTTTCATACACTTCATAACGGTAGGGATGTAAAAAGTTTATGAATGAGAACTAACCACCAGACGAAGACTGGAATCGAACCAGCAACCTCACGGGTGAGAGTCTATACGCTACCCTACTAGACTATCGAGGTAAAATGGTTCGAATTTTAAAATAATTTTTGAAAATATCAAATAATACGAGAATGGAATGGCCGTTGACCTGAATACAGAGTTTTCTGAAATATTGCTATAATTTCTACTGTGATATTTCCATTCAACGCTATCAAACTCGTCCTACATAGTAATATGTACACTTAAGCAGTTATTCCTTTTTACCACAGATATAATGAATAAATATTCTAAAAAACCAACAAAAAATGCTCTGAATTATCAGAAAAATTAAAGCAAACTACATTTTCTTGGTTGATAGATCATTCTAAATTTGTTATACGCAAAACCAAAAAAAAAATTCCTAAAATAATGAAGTGACATCATATGAGCTAATAATTATTTGCAGCGAATTATTCAATTATATTTTTATAATACCAAGATTTTTAAGTGTGTGCAGACACACCTAGATCTGCTAAACAAATTATAAAATGCAAACTTAACTGAAGTACAAATGGAAAATAAGGTAAAAATGTGAAAAGTTTAATAAATTACAATGCCACATGGAAATTTTTTTTTAGTACATCAAAAACTTAATTGTGACTTTGGAAGATTAGTAAGAAAGGGGAAGTTTAGAATATATCAAAGAATCAAACAGAAACCGTAAACTTTTAAAATTGTTTAATTTTTTGAAACTGAAAGCGTTATTTTTATCTGAAAGAAAACGGAATATATTCAAACACTGCAACCGGTTCAAATCGGTTTTAAGAAAAGTTTAGTTTTCTAGTTCATTGTTATATATTTAAAAATTTATTAAATTTGAACGATCGAAACCGAACCCGTATGAACGTTGAAGAATTAAGACGGAACGTTACGTTGGTTCGGTTTCATTGCGTGATATACATACAATACGTATATACATACATATACTATAAGAGTGTTTACGCCAAGAATCAAATATTTTAAAGCCATAGAAAATAGTCTATCATATTTTTAAAGCACATATTTTTTTCAAGCGATGATGTGTAAAATTTAACTTATAAAAGAAGTAATAAAATTACCATAATAGAATTTACATAATAGAATGGAATGAAAAGTTAAACAGCGTGTTGGAATAGAGGTGCGAACAAGCTGACGATATTCACATAAAGGGGATGTGGCTAATTTTTGGGATCTGAAACCGATTGAGGAATATGAATTTAGGTTAATTATGGCAGTACTCACGCCGAAGGAGTTAGATAAGAGGCAAGGGCTCTTTGCTTCCGTGAGAGAAGCCCCAAAAATGTACATGAAAGAACATAGGAAAATGGAACAGTTTTCTTTAATAAATGCATTCCCTGTTGATGGTACAATGATATGAACGTTGTTATTAAAGATTTTGCTTACACTTTTTTACTCATTCGCTAAAAATGATGCCAAAGTGAATTTTGCTGCCTGTAATCGTTATGAAATGCAGACAGACACACAGGCAGCATAACATGCTGTGATGGTAGATTATGTTGTTGTTATGGTACTTTAAACTTACTCTTGCTGACGCCGCTGTTTATTTTCTTTTTGTTTGTTTTTTTTTTGTATTTCAATGACAATGGAAAATATGCGCGAATGCCACCAGCAGCACAGTATACTGCAGTCAGATCCTACGAATTCAAGAATGTTGATGGTGGCATGTGCCAGGAAGTGTTTTATTTCTAACTCGCTCGCTCATATTTAATAGCGAAATAGTAATTGAGAGATGCTTTTCCGTTGTCTTCTTTTCTCTAACATTCTTTGCAGAGATTTTATTTTTTCTTTGTAAAAATATTGCGCGCGCATTTTCTCTTCTTATTATTGTCATACCTTTGTTCCAAAAGTACTGATTTATCAGTAAATTTACTACATAATTTCCCGTATCAGTATCTGCCCTGACTTCCTGATTTTCAAATGAATTATAAACTTATAGCTTATTTACTTGTTTATACAGTTTACAAAGTTTAAAAGTCATTTACGAGTTTACATGAATCCGCCTATTATATTAGCCATTTTCAATCATGCACACGTGTTGTCTTGCAGTTAAAGAAAACTTGTTAAAAACTTGTTGTTGTACAGTACTCGGACTTAAATTTATCCTACTTGTTATCCCATCAACACGAAATATAGAGTTTAGTTTTTACATTTTTCGCAACTTTTCGAAGTTACATATCGGTAAATATAACAAACTTATATAAAACTTGACTCAAATGGTCACTGTGTCGTAGTTGGTAGTGTGTAGGGCTGCTCCAAAGAGTGCCAAATTGGTTAAAATTTCGAAACAGGCAAACACCAGAAAGTCGAAAAACAAGTATTGATTTCCTATTATACCCATCTGGTAACCCTAGTTATACTTTTAGTGTTTTTCGCCTCCTCCTCTTTTCGCTCTGTGATTTGTCTTTATTTTCGCTTTCAACTGTAGTTGGTAAATTCCTATTGTTTATACATATGCAAGTGTTTTTGTGCATATACATACATATCTAGTGGTACATTGTTCTTGTTACGATATTTTACGTTGTGCGGCATCATTCTTCATGTGCATCACCATTTCGTCCATCCCATCCCACCACCCTAAGTCATAACCATCGCTCTCCCTCGCTCTCTCTCTCTCTCTCTCTCTGCTGAGGTTTCATTTTAGTAAACCTCTCGCTACAACTTTTTCTTTGTCTACAGCATTGTGTGCGGTATTCATATATAATATATTTTTGAATTTGTGTTTTCTTCTTCGCCTCTTTCATCTGCTCTCCTTATGACATTCCAGCTTTTTTTTTATAAAATTTTTGTATTTTGCTTTTGTTTCTTGTTGCTGTTATTATTTCGCAGTAGTGAAAACAGCAAAGATGCAAGAAGTTTTTGCTAGACACAATTTGTTTTAATATTTTTTAAGTATTAAAAAATTGCAATAAATTATTACTTTACAATATTATTTAAATTGGTTTAAAAGCAAAAAAGTGTTTGGCTTGTTAAAACGCAATATTTATAATTGTAGCAGCAGGTTAGTATTTGATATACTGATTTGTGAAAAGTGGAAAGCAAAAGCAAAAACAAAAAAAAAACTTCGAAGAAAAAGAAAATTAGTATACTTTATATGAACAAATATACTGTGTACTAAAGCATTATTGTGAAATTCATTCCTGGGAAATTTCCGTATTGCCATTACATGTCTCTCAAAATTAAATAATTTTTTCCGCACCTTACATAGGTAACAAAATATTTTTTTTCTTAAGTCATTGTCCTATCGGGTTTAAATTTCCATAAATTGCCAAACAGTTGTAAGATTTTATATCTGAGCTAGTTATTGCGTTTTATCAAAAACAAAGTCTATTTTCTTCTCATACTGACCGGATTTATTTTAATTTTGAGGTAAATATCGCAACAAAGTTAATGTGGCCTTGATTACTGGGTGACAGGGTTAATTGATTCAGATACTAATGAAATTATCTTTAATGCTTACGTTCGTTTACTTTGTGCGCCTTAAGGAAATCATGGCATTTCATCATCAGGGTTTGACTTCAAATAAAGGGTGGTCCATCTAACATTTTAAATTTGAACTACTGCTTATTTTGAGTGTGGCAACTCTAGTGTCATTCTTATTATGGCGGAAAATTAGTTTTATAGTTTGCGAAATAGTGAATCTTCTACCAAAGGTGAAAAAAAATCACGTTCAAAAGTCGGTAAAAGAGAAGCGCCTTCTACGAAATTTGTGAAACGTGTGCGATTTGCATCTGGATCTTTATTAAATAAATAAACATTTATAAAGTGCGCAAAACCAGTAAAAAATTGCTGCTGTTGCTCAGAATGAATGGTGTGCGTTACTGCACAATGGTAACTGATTATTTTTGGCCTATTTTAGAAGATATGGAAAAATTGGGTTGATCGTATGGGCTACTGCCAAGCCAGCCGAGGAAGTCAATTGAATGAAATAGAGTTCCATAATTAACCGGAACTGCATTGTACTTTAAAATAATAAAAATCACATTGAAAGAAAAATTATTCGTTTCTTATTTACACCCAAACCAAATTCAATATTATAAATGGTCCACTCTGTATTTCTTACACACTATGAAATATTTAAGGTATGATTCAGTTTATAGCAAAATCTGCATAGAAAGTGTTTATTTTCATATTTTCTTAATGGTGCAGCGACCTGAACTTTGGTCATTATAATTTTTGCGACATTTAATAATTAGTTGTCATTTCTTTTTGAATATGACTTAGTTTTATTATATTTATTAGTATTAGAGTATGCAAAGCGAATACCACTCAAGCCCAATTGCCTATTGAGCTTTGTGTCGAAGTGGGAGATTTTTAACTTGAAATTCCATAGTTTTGATCTTATGATTTGTTTGTGACCATTAACGAGAAGACTGAAGAGTAGTCTATATTTTACCTTTTCGACGTAAGCTTCTCAAGTATATGCTCTGGTACATCAGATAATAACAAAAATATATTATACATATATAAGGCAATGTTTTTGAGATAGTAGAAAACATTCTATTACTTATTAATACAAAACAAAACCATATCTTTCTTCAGGCCAATAACCACCAAAACACATTGCATCAAAACAAATAAATCTCAAATTACATGTACCTTCTAATCTTCATTATGAGATAGATCCATTCCATTAGTTGTAAAAGTTAATGAACCTTTCGTTCGTTCATTCGCACTCGGAGTCTTCGAATTATTTTACCTCATTCTTAAAAATTTTGCCAAATGTACAATGACCTTGTTTTGTATTCTCTTTTTCTACCAACATCATCACCAGCACACAGACACGGTTAGTCATGATTTCATGTACATACATACTATTGACAAGGCAAAGCCAATGGCAGGTTTTTAAAAGAAAATCTTCGCTGGAATTAATGAAAGTATTTTTTTTATGTATGAGAATATATTTTACAGTCAGTATTTAGTTCAGATTTTGGGTTTTCCATTACCTACATTTTGTTTAAGGGCAATGTTTTCATGTCGATTTGAAAAGAAGACAATAAACATTAAATACCTAATAAATGGTGATTTTTTAGGAGCTTGGATTTTCAAAATTCGAAGAATACAGAAATTTTACAAAAGTGTATGAAATTTTTATTTCGGTCGATAAATCCATTCCTGCCATTTACTTTCTAAAGATAATTTCATTTAAATGTTGCCTGCGGCTACGCTTCAAGTGATCCATTCTGAAGGTCCAATTTTAACACACTTTCTCATACATTTCGGCCGGAATCTCACCAATGACGCGTTCATGGCTGACTTCCAAAGCAGCAATCGTGTAAGGCTTGTCCCTATAGACAAGAGACTTAACATAGCCCCACAAAAAATAATCTAACGGGGTCAAATCACACGATCTTGGTGGCCAATTGATTGCAGCAAAACGTGAGATTAACTACCTCACTAATTTGCCTCTTACTTGATGCATTGTTTCGCATGCAGTGTGGCATGTGGCACCGTCCTGTTGGAACCACATGTCGGCCGAGTCCTATTCTTGCATTTTCGGCAAAAAAAAGTATGTTTTCATCGAACGGTACCTTTCTCCGTTGACCGTAACGTTGCGGCCTTCATTGTCTTTGAAGAAGTGCGGCCCAATGATGTTGCCTGACCGTAAATCCCACCAAGGAGTGATTTTTTCCGGATGCATTGGTGGCTGCTGTCTCTGACGGGTCTTCACTCCAAATACAGCAATTCTGCTTATTCACGTATCCATTGAGCCAAAAATTAACCCCTTAGCTGAAGACAATTTTGCGATTAAAGGCACTTTCCAAACTTAGCTTTTTTTACTTTGACACATGTCGAGAACTGCCAGAAATATAAACATCAAAAACCAAGTAGCAAAAAATCACCCTTTATTTAGGGGATCATACATATATGGTATCAAGAGTGTGGTGTGTCAATTTCTTTCGAGTATTATGTCCTCTTACATTTAATGAGGAAAGTAATTCCATTTTTAATTTTGTAAAGTATTTGTGAGTTATCTTTAAAACAATTTCAATCACTCATTGATGATATACCAATGAAAAACCGCATTTCTACATGCTTATCGATTTTACACTTTAATTGATTTCCTGGTTACTATGTGTTTAACTAATTTGTCATACATCCTGATAGTGTAAATCCCATGAAAAATTAGTTTTGTAATTTTTATTGTCAATTACTTAGGTCCAATTTCACAGTATAAATTTACTTTGTCCCTGGGCAGCCATTTAATCTAATGTAAATTAAAAATTCAAAATAAAATACGATTTAACTTTTTGCGGCTTTCACAGTGTCCGCCTTTAAATAATAAATATAAGTGGCTTCACTGAAGTCTACATCATGAATATTTTCTCTTGTATCATTATATTGATGGTAGCTTCAAAAAAATAGTTCGAATAAATTAAATTAATTCGATATTGATGACAACATATATTATATACATATTATGCCCCGTGTTGTACTAACCAGTAGAAGTGTCTCGCGAAGCACTTTGCAGATCTGCATGTTTTAAGTTCGGCCTAACTACTTCTTTAGGTAGATCGCACAAAGTTGTTGAGCCAACGTATAATTTCTTCAAAGCTGATTGCAAGGAAAGATTTATTTTTTGACCCCATGGTGAAAATGCAGTGCCGTTATTGGCCATTTCATTGCATGCAACATCACAGTGCCCTGGGAATCATATAAGGCAAAATCAGTTTAATCGTACCATTACATTTGCGAGCCAATTTCGAAGAGCCGACAGGGTGCAGCCTAGCGTCATTGCAAACATCCCTGTAGTTACTTCCAATGCCATTTCTTCGTAATTAACCTACACCTCACCTTCAGTGGTCGCTGTGGTGTAGTGGTAGTGCGTTATACTGCTACGCAGAGTGTCCAGGGTTCGAATCTCGGCATAGGCAAAAAAAATCAAAAAGTAGAAAAAATAATTTTTCTACACGGCACCACCTCTTGGCTGGCAATGGCAAACCTACAAGAGTAAAAATTGCTGTGAAAAACTTTTCACTTCGTCGTTCGGTTTCGGCAATAAACTGTAGGTCCCTTGCATTCATGTACAAATATAACACTCACAACATGAGTGGATGCGAAAAGCTCGGCCTCGGCCCTCCATGGGATGTTGTGCCATTAAAAGTAAGTAAGTAAAGTAAGTTCACCTTCAGGATAGCGTAAATCTTCATTATGAGATCTATCACCATCAGTCCAGTATCAAAGAAGTACTAAGACTAACCTGACAACTGTATCTCACGACTGTTTCGTATGCTTAGTGTTACGTCGATACCATGATTTACTCGATACCAGTACAAAAAACTCGCAAATAATATATACTCTAAAGTAATAAGGTTTGCATATTTTGAAAATTTGCTGACAGACTCGAGATAATGAGTTTTTTTGTGTGCATTTTATTGATGTTTTTTTATTTGATTTCTAAGGAATGTTTTTGGATGCAAAACTAATAATTTTTGAGAAGCTTTTATTTTTCAAATTTTATTTCGTCAGAAGTAGCTTACATCAAACAGTAAACATTAGTTGCAAGGAAATAAGCATGTTATTTACGCGATTCCAAGTAAAAATTCATTTGAAAGTTTTGACGTAACACAGTCGTGTTAGGCTCCATTTAATCTGAGTCTGTAAGCCGCTTTCATTGATTCGTTACTGGTCTGGAAATCCAGTGGAACTAAGAAAAGTGGTAGGCCACATCCTTCTTAAATTTGTGTTAAGCTTGCTTCTTCAACCTTTTCCTCAACCTACAATAAAATCCCTAGGTAGAAAATAAGTATTTACCATAATGATCGAATCAATACACCACACCTCGATTAAAATCAAAATTATAACTTTATTGTAATTTTATAAACTTTTAAGAATGTAAAATGAAATTGTAGCAGAAAAGAAAAGCTACATACGTAGAAAGTTCTCAATATTTCTTTCGTCTTTTTAATTTCCAGTGCTGAAAAGTCTTTATACATACTTATGTATGTATGTGCATACTTTTGGGATGCGCAAAACAGCTTGCAAAATAACTGCCTTCCGGTTTAGTTTGCCCTAAGGCGGCTAAAGAAGTTTCACTTCAAAAATCAAATTAGGGAAATCCCAATTTCATTGAATTACGCAAAAAATAAAAGCTCAAAAGACACTTCGATTTACGGCCAATATTTTTGGAACCTTTTAGGACATAAATCGAGGTGGTGGTGTTTGTGCAAGATATCAACAACATCTTTGTTTTTTCTTCTTCATTTTCTTCATTTGTTTTATCACATTACTTGCTGGTCTCACTTGACAGAGAAATCGTTTTAAAAATGTCTTATTTCATACACACACACACACACACTCACAAATATTTGGATGTCACATTATTGTGTCGTTGAATGTTTTGTTTAGCAAAGCTTTTATCTTTGTTTTTTTTTGATTTTTGTTTTCTCTCTATCAAGCGCGCTAAAGTTTATGCGGCGCTCCTAATCACTCGGCCAGCTCTCGCTGCCTGTCTGTATTAGTGATGCCAGTGTTTTGAAATGGAATTTCTCAAAGTGATAGCAAATTATTACAAATTTCTTTTTCCCTCCACACATTAGAAAATTCTACAAAAACTCTTTCGCAGAAATAAAAAAAAAAATATATTATTTTGTGTTTAAAAGTTAAAATGTATACAATCAGACATATCGTGAATACATTTTTACACTGTGCGGCAAGTGTATAAAAAGTAAAAATTCGAACTAATGGAGAAATTACGTATAAATTGAAAATTGAATGTAAAAAATTGAAGTAAAAGCTGAAAAAAAACAATCATGGCGTACATGAACTAGTTTCTCGTTAATGTTCCTTCCTTTAAAAGGGAATGTCAAGTATTTCATGAAACTAGTTTCCACGTTTAAGTGCAGACTTTCTATATTCAGCATATTCAAATCTATCGTAAATAAATGCACACGTAAACTATTAAAATTTTCAGCTATTCCAACTACATTTTTGACAAGTAAAAAGCTTAACGTGAAATTTTTTTTCAAGATCGGCTTGTTTGTTATTGATTTCCAGTATTGCAAATTTGAATTTGTGAAATAGAAATTGAATATTTTTTTTTTAATCTTTTTCAAAATCTTCCTAAAAAAAACTCTTCGACTATCTAGCGAATAAAAAAAATTGGTTTTCTGGGGAATATATGAACATTAAACTGGGTGAAAAAAAAGTTTATGTTTTTGTCCCCGCGATTGATGATACATTGAGTCAATAGGACTTGAACGATATGAACCGTTTTTCAATTTCGAATACTCCTGTAAAAATTGTACTTTTCGAACAAAAAATTTTAGTAGGAAACAATTTGCTGTTACCTTTACCCCATTATTAGTTTCAAATTAAAGAGCATCAAATAATATTAGGAACTACATCATTAAATAAATTTAAGGTTTTTGGGGTGAAATTAGCTCTAGTGTTCGTGTATGACACATTTTTTTATTTGATTTTAATAATTGAGGGCTCATTGGAAAGATCTCACACACGTTTCGACATTTGAAAAAATTAAGCTTTTCATTGGCGCTAAACCGAAAAATGTTAATTTTTTCAGACCATTCAGCTCACGAGTGTTCGCCATAGAAAATCGGTTTATGGCGCTAGACTCCCAATGAGCCAATACATGTATCTATTGCGTTATTATACGCTAACAATAAGAATCCGAACAAAATTCGGAAATAATTTTCCAAATTAAACATAAAACAAAATTTTAAATTTTTTGCCCGTACATCTCCGCCCACCTTAATATACATAGTAATATAAAGTAAGGTTATGTGAATAATGAAAATAATGAAATTTGCGAATGCGAATGCAAATAATTTTTTTTCTTAAAAAATTTGAAGTATTAAAAAAAAGGCAAAACTTGAAAAAAGATAAATTTAATTTCAGTTTCAGATTCCAGCTTTTATTATCTTTTTTTCGAACATGGAACAAATTGCTGAAAATAAATTCTTTCTTTTAATGGCACAACAACCCTTGGAGGGCTTAGGCCGAAAAAATTACTAATGCGAATATATTTACCTCAAAAAGGGGCATTTCCCTCGAACTGGCATCACTAGCCTGAATCGCAACAAGTCAATTTCCAATTGAGCTTTTGCAGCAGCATAGCGCTTTTATTTCTTTGTTTCATTCAGATACTTTTCAGTGTGTTTTTTATTTTGCTTTGGTGCTTTTGACTTAAAATCTAAAACGGCTTTAATTTCGTAGTAGTTTTTCGTTTTGTTATGTCCAATTGTGCTTTTCAGAAACAATAGAAAACAACAGACAAAAAAAAAAAAGAAAAGAAAAACAATGTTTACAAGGTAACAATATTCGAGCACTTTCGATGTATTTTTTTAAATTGATTTTTGCTATTATTATACAATGCTAAAAAAAAATGCTACCATAAATGTGCATTTAAGTGAAACTGAAGAAAAGTCATATTTTGAGTCGCATTTTAATCTTTTTTTTTTTTTTTTGAGTTCTTAATTATATGGAGATGAAATATGAATGTTCGACATTGTGCGTGTTTAGCTGTATGCTTTTTAGATTTTTCTCTTTTTTGTTTTCATTTTTATTTCAATCATTTTGTAAGGTCAAGCACCTTTTTTTGTGTGTGTGAATGAAACAGCATCAGATTACAAAAACAAATTGCAAAATGAATAGTTTGCTTTTAAGCAATTTCAATTTTAAGCAAGTCGAGTAAGGCTGGTATTTTTTCAGTGCTTTGAAATTTGTTTACTCAGTTCTATCATAATCTAACAAAACTATTTCGATACTCTACTACTACAAAAGGATCTCTAGGCCGTAGTTTTTCAAAAGTATTTGTTTTATCGCCTCGTGTTCAATAATGTTTTATTGCCCATTGAGAAAGTTCTGTGTCTATTACAACTTATAGTAAATAAAAATATAATTGTTATTTTCTATTTCGTCAGTATTTATTTGTTGTTGTTGTCCTGGAGGACACAAATAGCACTGGGTGCCCTTTTGACCAAATTTTTATTATTGTTTTAATTTTTGTCGAGAATGGGTTCCCTAGATCCCACGAAATGTCAAATAATTCATGTGAGACCTAGCATTACTTAGTAGCAGCTTTCCTATTTCAATCACGGCGATGTAGTCGAGCCAGGCTCGGGCAGGTGTGAAGATAATGAGTTAGGCTTTCTGATTTTTCTCCATAATTTGCAACTGCAACATAATTTATTATGGTGTTGTTTAAAATAGCTGCATGCTCCTTTCCTGTGCCCAATCCAAAGATGATGCGTTGATATGATCAATTAGCAGCAATCTCCAGCTCCGTTGGGTCTTGTAAGATGGGCGTGGTGTTGGAACCCGTGACACCTGACGATTGGGCTGAGAGGGGCTCGGCTCCGATTTAGATTGAATTCGTCCCGACTGACTCGGACTTGGCTCCAGCTCAACTGGATTGCTTGATGGGACTCCTTGACGCCGCTTCTTTATGCGAGCTACCACCTCCTGAAGAAAGGTCATCGTATCGCCTACGCTTGAAAGGTCGAGGCACGAGTCGTGCACGATACTCAGACTTGGTCAAACACCGCGATTTAGATCTTGGGGATTTGGATCGCGAAGCGTCCGTTCCATGTGGTGGAGCTGCTTGCAAATGCGATACCTTCGTTCCCTGGTGCACCTTGCCATATTGTGGTGTGGTGAAAGATAATTTAAGCAATATTTATGCACATCTTACGAAATTGGGTGCATTCTCTAATGAAGCGCATACCCTTATACAAGCGGCACTTAAAACTTAGTAAGACCTTGGCTGCACGGGATGCCCCAATTCCACTCATTATCTTCTTTGAAAAAACATCAGAATGAGGACGCGGAAGGCAGGGCCAGAGAAGCGACGATCCTAGAACATTTCTCTTCATGCCGTCCAATATCATTTATTTATTAGTATTGACTTGAGTAATATCGTTAGGTACCTGAAAGAGTTGGCCTGTTGCTCACGATGCGATATGGAATTGTGCCTGCCTTTGTATTTTGAACAATTGGAACAACAGAAAAACTTTCGTTAATATTCATGCCTCCAAACTTCGGACAATTTTTGAAACGGTTGCATGATGAGTACTAGTTAGTCTTGAACTAGTACCATATGAAGTAAAAACCTGATCCTAAAACCTTGAGTTAAAACCTGATCCTAAAACCTTGAGTTAACTGTTGACTAAAATACGATTATTTTCATAAAGGTCAGTCAGGTTTTTCCAAGATACTTACTTACTTAACTGGCACTACAACCGATGACCGGTCTTGGCCGCCTCTACAAAGCTTCGCCAGTCGCCTCTGCTATGCGCGCGCTGGCGCCAGTTGGTGAAGCCAAGTGCAGTCAGGTTACCCTGCACCTGGTCTTTCCAACGGAGATTAGGACGTCCCCTTCTGCGTGCTCCTCTACAGTGATTCGAATAAAATACCCTTCTAGCCGGAGCTCTTTCTTCAATTCGCTCAACATGACCCAGCCAGCGAAGCCGCTGGTGTTTTATACGTTGACTATGTCAGTGTCGGCGTACAGCTCATCGTTCCATTTTATTCGATACACGTCGTCCACGCATAGTGGACCGTAGATATTACGGAGTATCTCCTCTAAAAAGCTCCTAACAGCCTCTCGTCATTGATGGTCAATGTCCACGTCTCTGCGCCATACATTAGGTTTGGAAGGATGAGGGACTTATAGAGCGTTATTTTCGTCGGTCGAGAGAGGGCTCTACTTCTCAATTGCCTACTGAGCCCGTAGTAACACCTGTTGGCAAGAGTTAGTCTCCGCTTGATCTCAAGGATGATATTATTGTTGGTGTTTATGCAGGATCCTAGATATACGAAATTCCAAGTTACTATGTATAAAACTATCATTAGTCAATGGTGGTTTCCGAACAATTTCACAAGCCTAACATTGATTCAGATGGCATTGTTTCTCAACTGGGGACAAACGTGAATTGTTAATGTAAATAGCCGTAAACAGATCCTTAAAGAAGAGACAAGACAAAAAATTTGTCGGGGGGGAAAATAGGTTCATAAGCGCGGCACAACAAACATAGGCTTGATACCATGATCGATCTTGATCTTTTGCGGCGGTTGTAGCGTTTACTGTATCTTCAAAACTGCCGATAATACTTATATGTAATCTAAATAGCTCTCATACGTTGCTTTAACTTGCCTCCATAGAGCTTTGAGTTTTTATCTTTGAACCTCCTGCGTAAATACAGTATTGTTACCCATAGTGTCGCTGTAAGCAGATTAAAAGTCTAAAAGCGTGTTAGCTGCACGATTAAATTTCGCTTGAGCAGACATATGTATTAAATTATTATGTGAAAATTGAAAAAATCGGTTTACTTACTTACTGACTTTTAATGGCACAACAGCAAACAAATGGAAGGGACCTACAGTTTAATGCCGAATCCGAACTTAAGTAACTTAAATAAATCTGCCAAACTCGATTGAAAAAGAATATAAATGAATAGAAATTATGAATAATAAAAAAAAGGAATATTTATCTTAAATTTAATAATTTTAGTTATTTTCGATAATTATAATCAAATCTTTCCAAAAACTCTCTTAAATATTTTTTTAGTATTAGTGCAGTGTTGATTTCCCACTGGGTTGGTTACTAATTCCGTCCACAAATAATTATGTGTATTTGAGTATTTCACAAATATTTCCAAAAATATTTATTGATATCGAGATTGTATAGATTTCACACTGAGTTGGAAGCACCGATGTCCGTCCACTACTGCTTCTAAGAATCCCCTAAATTCGCCTTTAATTGTTCCTTTTGTTTCTAGTATCATATATAATATTTGCACTTTACTGTTGTTCCCTGTTTTCTTTTCTTTTTTATGGTAGGGTACTTAGATTTTACTCAGAAAATAATAAAAAGAAACTCAAATATATTTGAGTGAAAACTTGAGTGTAAATGTATGTGTGCTAGTGAGAGAATTTGAAAGGGAGCGATCTTACATATGAACAAGAACAAAGTTCAGCAAACGGTAAGACAGTATAGTGACGTCACAATCAAAGTAGATAAAGATTGGAGAATTGAAAAGTAAAAGCGAATGATGAAAGAATCAAACAATTGTTTATTATTTATTTATGAAAGTATATAATCTTGAATTGAGGAGTTCCATAACAAAACGCAATAAATCCACTTCTTAAGTTTATAGTTTTTTTGAATGAATCCAATTCTACATATTAAAATCTATGTAATCTTTATTATAAAACAAACCAAAGGTCAATAATTATTTTACTGTAACACCAAACAATACCAAAAATAATCATTCTGACCAAAATAAAATATTTCCATGTTGATGCAATAAACGAGACGAGATATTAGTGAAAATTCAATGGTAATAATTAATGTTACTGTTAGTGTTTTACAGTACAATAGCTGTAAAACGTTAAGGATTCTATTAGGTAGTTGTTAATACCTACTGATAGTGACGTCAATGGCGTTTAAAATTTAGTACATGTTACTTAAAATATCTAAGGCAGAAGCAACAGTGGCGAGTATGAACGTCGGGAAAAGAAAAAGTGATCCTATACAGAGAACTAATACTAGTCGTTAATAGTTGTTTTGATGCCTTGGTATCTTTTCTTATCTAAAAAAGTTTATCCATTGGCTCTGTTCACAAAACGTACAGCCACAAAGAAAAAAGTTGTTACAAGTGTGAGAAGTTTAAATACTCATTTGATTATTCTCAATCGTGAACTGTTATATAAAAGGAAAGTAAAAATTTATCAAGACAATATCTGACACGACTGATCTATATATACCCAATTGTCAGATGTATACAACAGAATGCCATGCAACTATTCTCTGAAGCACAAGAACAAATTAAAGGTGGTATATTAAGCCTTCTTCCTGAAAGTATTGTCGGTTACAGGTCGGAGATTGAATACTATTGCTATTTTTCATGGCAATATTCTTAAAGAGAATAGAGGTGACGTGGTGATAGGCTCACAGCTAGGTTTAAACCAAAGAAAGAAAGTGTGCCAAAAATTTACCAGCGAAATAGAGCCACAATACGATAGAAATAAATCTCAAAGACGCTATTTTTCAGCACAACTCTATATAAAGTATTTGTGGGAGATTTATAATGATTTAGTAGATAATTCACTGAAAGTTAAAAAAAAACATATTTTTGGAATATTTTAAATGCTCTTAACGAAGGATTCTCCTGCGACAGCTGTGTTTTTGCTCAATGGCTATTAAATCAAAATGGAACAAAATCTGGCCTTAAGACAGCATCTATTTACACAACAAAGGATTCACAAGTGGGGCCAATTCTTTTTTATGAAATTGCGAGAGTCGATTCTCCTAGATTTGTGAGCTTGTGTTTCGATATGCAGCAAGTTCAACCATTGCCCCCATTGGATGATCTGCAATGGGCATAAAAATGTCAATTTCCTCGAATTCGAGTTGAAAGACCATGAAACGGGGTGAAGTATTTGCGTCTTCGTCTGCAAGTGGGGTTTCAAGGAAGTTTGAAATAGTTCGAAAAAAAATTGGCATGTAACAAGATTTTATTCAATAATAAAGTTA
This sequence comes from Palloptera scutellata, assembly GCA_958295655.1. Classification (NCBI taxonomy): domain Eukaryota; kingdom Metazoa; phylum Arthropoda; class Insecta; order Diptera; family Pallopteridae; genus Palloptera; species Palloptera scutellata. The sequence continues at coordinate 114,122,956 of OY282449.1, read as the reverse complement.
GTGCATATGGAATTTTTCCGATTCGATTTTTCTGTTGTTGAGTTTCGCGACAAAAGCTAACTTGTAGATCTCAACAACCTCTTCTCTCTCGTTGGCTTCGTGAATATAAGTGAGATCTTTTCAAAATTAGTTAATTGTCGAAAGGTGACAAAATTCCGACAGCTATATGCAAACCTATCGATATGAAAATCGATTTGGTTACGGTTGCCAGGATTACAAAACGAATGAATAAAGTAAAACAATGAAAATAAAAATAAGAGGCTATAGGCCTGAACAGATAGTGAGATAATAGATCATTTTTAATTTTGCGGAATTGCAACAGATTGCGCTTCTGCCACATTAGTAGCTAGTTCATCTGCCATCTCATAAGACTCAATATTCCTATGGGAACAATTGACTTCCAATAATAAGAATTATATAATGTCAGACGTATTCGTAAAATCGTAAAATCGTAAAATTCGTATAATCGCAAAAACATTATTTTCCTTTTTTCTATTATTTTGGGGCATAGCAGCAAGTACATAGTGACAATTAGTGAGTGTATACAACAGTTTTGGACACAGCAAATTATTGTAATTAAAAACGAAAAACAGACCAAAGAAAAAGATACATGCATGAGTAAAAACATATTCAGCCGATTTCGATGTGGCCACTCTTGGCACGAATACACAGCTTCAAATGCTTGGAAAAATGTATGGGATGCAGCTCCTCCCCGTTATTTGGTGTCCCATTCAAGACGCAACGACTGATTCAGGGACCATACGCTGTAATCCATCGTATACACTTATTAATTGTCACCCTGTCTATATTTGGAGACGGGTTGGGCTTCATTGCTATTATGTTACAAACGTACTCTCCATACCTCTTTTAAATTTTATCCAAGATTTTCATCGTCCGTAAAATCGCCAAAATGTGATCAAACTCTCAAGTTCCGAATCTCTTCTTTCTTCATGGTTTCAAATTGATTGATTGAGAATTTGGAGATTTCGAAGTGGAAATTAAAATGTCGAGATTTTAGTAATGAAGACTAAAATTGACTGATTTTTTATTTGATTTTGAAGACTTTATTTACCAACCCTTGTAAATATTATATATGTGGGTTTCGAAAATTAATCATGTCCGGAAAGAAACAGCATTTGTTGAATTTTTAATAATATTTCACTAGGGGGTAACACCTGCAACTAATGGGGTAACACGTTTTATATTGGTATATGGCAAAATAAATTATTTTACTGCGACATTGTTTCTACATATAAATTAAAACATGGAAGTGAGGATAACAAACAGACTTGTCGGATTATTTTCCTAAAATTTGTTCCATACTGATAAGGAATTGTACCTTGAAATTAGAATTCGGCTGAATTTGGTAGATTCTCACCTTATTTTAGTTGCAGATAATGGCTTTTTTGCTTGTGGATTCAGCTAGATTGCAGGTAGTCTACTCAAACTATATAAAGTTTCTGTTTGAGATGTATCTCGAAACGACAATAATCCTATATATTTACGTTCCACTTAATGTTTTTTGTTTTGTTTTTGGATTCAGCTACCAGTGGGTAGTCCACACATGGGTACATTAGAACATCCATAAAATATATGAAGTGTGCAAAGTGGTTTTTTATTTTTTGTATTTATGTTTTTTTTTTTTTTTCTAATTTATGGTGTATAGCAAACAATTATACCATTTCAAATTTATAGAACAATAGAAAAAATTTACGACAATTTCTACCTTTCATCGCCTAAAATAGCAAAAAGTGTGTATGGAAGAAATATTTGCTTTTAAATATTGCTACCTTAGCCCCATTCTCTATTTGGTTATGTAGAGTCTTACATGCTTACCTGATCGCAAAAAGTTCTGCCTGAAAAACAATGGATTCATTTTGAATTGTTTTAGTAAGTTGGGGCGAGTTTGAGTAGAAGTATGTACCTACACAGCAGTCCATCTTGTGCTCATCTGTGTAGATTTCTACATCAAAGACGCCGAACACTTTCCTCTTTCTCCAATTACTCTTTTTGGGAACTTAACTCTTTTTTTTTTTAAGTTTAAGGTGGGTGTTAAGTATGCTGTTATTGTGTTGTTAATACTAGTCGGTCCCTGCAACAGAGCAGACCTGGAGTTTTCACTGTTTGGGAATCGATGCTGAGGCTACTGGAACTCCAGTCCAGCACTCATTCATCACACCACTGAGGTGGCCATGTATTTATTTACATAGATTATTGTGGGTATGAATATTAGAAGAGATCGACTTGCTTCCACATCATCCTTTTTTTTCATAAACATACCTACTTTTCGAGTTTGTAATAGCTAGGTACAATTCAACTTTCTAGTTTAACTTTCTAGATTAATTGTACTTAGTAGGGACATAAATATTGTTACAACATTGAACTCACCCATTCCAATAGTAGCATTGAACATACCCTGTTATTACCACATGATTTATGAAAGCTAACATCTATAGCGTCAGTAAGTAATGGGAATTCAAAATTGTGTCATCTTTCACCATGGAGAGTGGTCAGATAATGAGAACCGTATCGCTGTTATAGCACTTTTTAAGTGTGAAATAAAAAAAACCGATATTTGCAAAACGCTCCGACCACTCGGGATTAGTTGCATGTTCGTCTACCGGTGCATAACACTGTTTGAGGAGACTGGAGATATCAAAGACCGCCACCGCTCGGGCCGTCCACGTACAGTTCGAATGCAACAAACCATCCAAGCCGTCAAATCAAGAATTCAGCAAAATCCGCTCACGTGACCCGTGAGATGAATATCACGCAAAAGTCCATGAGTCGAATTATTAAAAAAAGACTTGGGACTTGGTGCCTTCAAACGTCGCACCGGACATTTGTTGACTGCAGCTTTGGTTGAAAATAGGGTAGAAAAATCTAATCGTCTTGGTAAAGCACGCTGATAATTTACACAGAAAAATTTTGTTTACGGATGAAAAAATTTTTACCGTGCGTGAAAAATTTAACAAGCAAAATAATATGGTGTATTGTCGGTCATCTAAGGAAGCATTTGAATGGATCCCACGGGTCGAAAAGTGTCATCAACTAGCTTCAGTCATGGTTTGGTGGGCTGTCTCTTACGATGGGGTCACTGACTTGCATTTCTGCGAACAATGGGTCAAAACTTCGGCCAACGTTTACCAAGAAACCGTTTTGGAAGCTGTTATGAAGCCACTTAACCATTCGCTGTTCCAAAACCAGCCGTGGACTTTCCAGCAGGATTCTGCTGGATTACAAATTATGGACAGTTTTAGAGGACATGGTTTGCCACAAAAGATACCCCAACATTTATTCTCTGAAGACTGCTTGGATTCGTGCTGTCAACACTTTTCCAATGCACGGGGTGCGTGCAGTTATTGATTATTGGTCATTGCGTGAAGGCCAAAGGCGGAAGTTTCGATTAAGTAATTGCTTTTTGTATACAATATATATCAATAAAAATTGGTCCAAAAAAGTTAATATTTTTTAATTTTATAACATCAAATGTGTGTAACAGTATTTATGTCCCTACTAAGTAATTTATTTCTGAAGTGGGGATATCTCGAGAAGGCATGCATGCTAGCGGTTCCAAGTCTATGCTCTTCGGATATTACGTTGCTTCTTCCTTCAAATATTATACCACATACATGTGTAGATACAATTAAAAATTAATCATTCACTGAATTTGTGTAATAATACACGAAAGGATCTCACAACAAATATGCATACTGGACATGCGAGTGATATCTCCTAGACAATCTATGAAAATGAATAGCGTGGTGCCAAGGTATAACGCATGCATAAGTCAAAATCAAGTTAAAAACAAAACGAATGGATACGTAGGTGTTATTAGATTCCAACTTTATCCCGTCCCAACCTAATAATGAGATCGCTTTATAGTCTCCCATCCCAACCAAACTACTTAAATCAACACTGTCACATACACATTAAACGCTTTAAAATTTATTCATTATATCTTTAAAGTTATATTAACCTACGTTTTACCAATGAAACGAAACGTGAGAGAGACTAGTATTCATAATTTTTGTGTGTCGCTTACTCTCGTTTCGGGTCATGTTTGTATGTTAAATTTTCATGAAATTATAGAGCACTTTTACAAAGATATTTTAATTTTAAATTGTAAATTAATACATTTCGGAAAAAATAATAGTATTAAGCAAATATAATAGAAGTATTTGAATTTGTTAATTAGTATGTAAAAATTTCGTATAGCAAAATGTTTAAAACAATTGATAAACTAGAAATAGCAATGTAATATTCAAAGGACTAAAAAGAAAGTTCAGAAGAGTGAGCTAAGTTTAACCAATTTTTTTTTTCATATATAAAAATAACTTTATTGAGTCAAATATGTTCCATTGCTATTGACCACCTACCGCCATCTTTCGGGCAAAACCTTAATACCACCCTCAAAGAGTTCCTGCTCGAGAAACTCGCACAATACTTTTTACAGTCCTCTTGGCAATTCAACTTTACGCCACCAAGATAATTCTGCAACGAGTGAAACAAATGGTAATACGAAGGTGCAAGGTCTAGACTATATGATGGATGCATTAAAACTTCCCAGCCAAGCTCCCTCAGTTTTTGGCGGGTCACCAAAGAAGTATGTGGTCTAGCATTGTCGTGATAAAAGACGACGCCCTCTCTGTTGACTAATTCCGAACGTTTTCCCTTGAGCGCTTCATTCAATCTTATTAATTGTTGACAGCACAGTTCCAAATTAATAGTTTGGCCACGTGAAAAGCACCAAATACTAAGCCAAACCTTCCTTGGAATCAGTTCCAGCTGGGCGACGGTTTGGGCAGGCTCACCTCGTTTTGACCATAATCTTTTTTGCACATTATTATCACACGTTATCCATTTTATTCACCAGTAATCAATCTGTGCAAAAATAGTTCGAGATCAAAAGAGATTCACATACTGAAATGTGTGGTCAGTACAATTTATTTTTTACTCAGATTATGTCCAGTTTTTTGGAGTAGCCAGCTTTTTTTTTAAATGGTTCAAAACCGTTTGGTGAGCAATGCAAAGATCCGTAGCAATGTCGCGACTGCCTATGTGTCGGCCTTCCTCCACCTTTTCAAGAATTTCGTCCAATCTTTCGGTGGATGGTCGTTCCGGTTTAAGTGCGTCTTTTACATACAAATTTCCAGAGCGGAATCGATCATATCATTTTCCAACTGTCCTTTCGCTGTAGCGTAGCGGTAGTGCGTTGGACTGTTAAGCAGAGTGTCCGGGATTCGAATCTCGGCACAGGCAAAATCAATAAGTAGAAAAAATAATTTTTTATACGGCACCACCTACAAGAGTAAAAATTGCCTATGAAAAGCTTTTCACTTCGCCGTTCGGATTCGGCATAAAACTGTAGGTCCCTTCCATTCATGTACAAATATAACACTCACAACATGAGTGGATGCGAAAAGCTTGGCCTGTGTGATTGCATTCCTTCTCTCATTCTTCCTCCCACCTATCAATCTTCCTTCCATTCAACACAATGCTCTGAATTCATAGGGGTACACCCTAATAATAAAAAAAAGTACCTTCTCCATAATGTGCACAAATTTTTCTGTGAGCCTCTCGGCGGCCGTATAGTGCTTTCCTAAGAAATAAAGTAAAATATAGCAAAATTTTTCCGATTCTGTACTCACTTTAGTGACTTTAAAACAGTTGAATAATGAAGAAATGTCAATTGGTAAAATTTGTTTATGATTCTCAGAGATGTCTAGCAACAAAGAGGTGCCAGATCGGACCAATACTTACGGAGTTATCGTACTTTAAACTTTGTTATTTAACTTTTCTGATCTTTTCAGCCAATCTTATATTATATAATAGTTGACTTAGTACCAAAATAACAATAAAATGGGTTCATAAACAACTGATTAAAAAATAATATTCGTAGCTTATGAATTCATATATTCTTTATGAATTTATGGTGTTACACAATTTTTACCATTGTAATGTACTCACGAGTTCAAATTCTTTAGAGGTAAATTTTTCATCGCCTCCCTAATGCTCTTGCGTCCTGGATCGTCTCCGGTGGGTTAATTTTAAATCCAAAATGCGGTTTGTTAATGAAATGTTCAGTAATAAAATTTCTAAATACAACTTTTTCATCGTCTCTCCAAAATTTAATTGTGGATAAAATCTCCAAAAGGAATAAATCATGTCCAGAAGAAAGATTTGTTGAATTCTTAATACTATTTCACTAGGAGGGGTAACCACTGACACAGGTAACATCTTTTATATATGTATAAAATACTTGCATTTTACTACCACACATTGATGCCATATATTTAAATAAGGATAACCAGATGTCGAATGAATTTTCTAAAATTTTTTCTATACTGATTCGGGTGAATTTGCAAATTGTTTTTCAAACTTTCACCTTTCCAAAAAAGGACAATTATCCTATATATTTTAGTTGCACATAATGCCTTTTTTGCTTTTGGATTCAGCTAGCTGCAGGTAGTCTACCCAAACTGTTCATACACATTTCTGTTTGTGATGTATCCCGAATGCCCGACAAACAAGTATATAATTTACACTGACAAGCAATGCGAGTGCATGAATAAGAGAAAAATAGAAAGACAGAAATGGAGATACGATGAAACACCACCACAAATGACCTTGAAAATTACTATTACTACAAATATGACGACGGCGAGTACGAAAACGGAAACGATAGCGAACATGCACTCGGCTTAGCATTTTGAGAAAATGTTACCAAAAACACTTAAAAATAAGAGTCCAGCGAGGTAGTAAATATATTTATTCTTTGATATTGGCATTTTAATGTTTTGTGAATAGAATTTGCTGCATGCTGCAACAATAAAATTTTCTTGGAAAAACTTAATATCCCTTCGATGTGCAGTACCTTACATGATATCGAAACTAAATCTGTTTACTTACAACAAAATAAAAACCCAAACAAAAACGTACCCTGTATAAAAAGAAAAAAAAAAAGAAAACAATTATGTGCCGCCGCCATGCAATTATAGAAGAAGAGAAGCACAGAGAGCCCAAATGAGAGAGTGTAAGAGAATGGATGCAGTTACAGTTACATACGGAACAGTATAAAATCGAGGCACGTGAGTAGTGAATCTCAGTTCAAATTGGATTTCCGAGTTGACCGGGTTAATTTATTTTCGTTAAATACTTTTGCAACACGGGACGACTACGACACAAGAATAGAGTGGTTTTTACCAGCAAAATAAAGGAAGAAGTTCCATCGTGTTTGTGAATTTTGTGTGCCGCTACATTTTCCGTTGTTTAAAATTTGTTTTCTTTCGTTTTTTTTTGTTAAAAACATTGTGCCAAATAATTCGCTATATAGAAGTTATTGTGAAAAATAATATAAAAATTGATACATTCTGCAAAAAAAGAAGAGAATAAATTAATATTTTTGAGACTGATTCCGAAAAATATAACAGAAGTTTAAAAATTTTTTCGAAACTAAACGAATTCTACGAAAAAAAAAGAAGAAAATAAAATATTAACGACTTTCGACGACGAAAAAGACGACATCATCGATTAAACAATTGAATTTGATGATGTACGTATTCCACTAAACAAATTTTTTACGAGTATGTTTTGTTGTCTTATTATTTGCATATTTATTTAAATATATTATTAATTTCTTAATTTTTCGGTTCGTGTTACATCTCAAACTTAAATTATGTAATTTTTGTTTTTTGTTGCTATCAACAAAAAATGTAATGTTTTCATACTTTTGTGCTATCAGTAAAAATGTATGTGTGTGTGTGTGTGTGTTTGTGTTTGTGTGTTGTACTAAAAATTTACTCTCCTCTCTCTCTCTCTTTGTGACATTTCTGCTATAATCAAAACACACAAAAAAATAATAATAATAAAAAAGTAATATTACTTATACTAGTGGATGCATATATAAAGTATGTTTGTATGCAGTATGTATATATGTTTAATAATGTTTGTAATATATTTGCAATAGTGTGGAGTTCCTCGCTGTAGTAGAAGGTTTTGTTGCCGCTCGTGTTATTGTAGTTTTTACTGCACTTTGCGATCTGTGAAATTCCTCAACGTTGTTGCCTTTATTGCAACTCAACTCACTTACCTTGCAGTATTTTTTTAAATATTTCTTTTCTCTTTGAATTTTATTTGAATCTTTGTTGTTTTTACCTTTTTTCATTTAATTTCAATTTTGTGTATGTATTACTCATCAACAACTCGCTCATCTGTTTGGCTTTTTGTCTCTCTGCTAATGCATTTGCCATTTTTATTTTCTTTAATTTATTTGTAGTTCGCATACACTACACAGACACAGTCACATGTACATACATTTACATATCGCTCTGAATATACTAATTCACAGGAAGGAAAGAAGTGTTGTCGCAATCTACTACTGTCTATCGCTTTAATGTACGAGTAAATGAGTAGCAGCTGATTTCATGTTATTTGAATTTGTTATGTTTTATTATTATTATTTTTGCTTTATTTATTATTTTTCTCTACTTTATGGTTTTTTTCGCTATTAGTTTTGGAATACACTTTATTTTTTAGTGCCAATATATTTACACTACTACTACTACTACTACAATGAGCGCCTGCTAGTTGTTGTTGTTGTTATCGTATTTGCTACATACATATGTATGTGATTATTTTCACATGGTCATCATGCTATTAGAAAATAGGTTATGACCTGTTTAGTAAAACTATTGGAAAATTCTCCCTACTCTGCCAAAAAAAAAAAAATACTATGACCTAATTAAAAGAAAAAAAAATGAAATGAAAAATAGTTGAAAATACTATGAAAAATGTTATCAAGTGTTCGCTGATACATTTATTTTAAGGGCGTGGTATGAGTTGTGTACGTTTTTAATAAGCTTCACGTTTTCACTGTTTATTATCATGTATTGAAAAACGCCAATATTTTACTTAAATAGGCGATGATATTATTTAACCAGTAGCCTCCTGGTTGTGCATTGCCACCCACAACATGAATATTTTCATTAATTATGATAGTGCGGTCTGCCGGTCGCTTCATTCAGAAGTCGCTTCTTTTAGAAATCTTTCCTTTAAAAAGTCTATTTTTACAAATATCGTTGCTCATTTAAGAATTCGTTCCTTCCAGAAGTATCTCTTTATCTCAATGAAGTTGCTTCATTTCGAAGCTCTTCATTTCAGAAGTAGTTTCCTTTTTTTTATTTATTTTTTTTTTTTTGAATAGTTGTCGCTTCTTTTAGAAATCGCGACCTGCAGAAGTCGCTTTTTACAGAAGTAGTTCCTTTGCTACTGTCGCTTTAGAAGAAGAAGAAATGACTAGAAGAAGAAGAAGAGAATAGAAGAAGAAGAAGAAGAGAATAGAAGAAGAAGAAGAAGAAGAGAATAGAAGAAGAAGAAGAGAATAGAAGAAGAAGAAGAGAATAAAAGAAGAAGAAGAGAATAAAAGAAGAAGAAGAAGAGAATAAAAGTAGAAAAAGAAGAGAATAAAAGAAGAAGAAGAAGAGAATAGAAGAAGAAGAAGAGAATAGAAGAAGAATAAGAGAATAGAAGAAGAAGAAGAAGAGAATAGAAGAAGAAGAAGAAGAGAATAGAAGAAGAAGAAGAAGAGAATAGAAGAAGAAGAAGAGAATAGAAGAAGAAGAAGAGAATAGAAGAAGAAGAAATGACTCCTTTTAGATTTCGCTTCATTCAAAAGTTGGTAGCTTTCGCTATGTTAGAGGTTGTTGTTCATTGTCTTGGAACCTGCTAGGTCTTCTGCTAGAAACATGTTTGTGCATTTTACTCTGTCAAACAAGTATCTAATTTATACTCCTACTTAACACCCTGTTAGAAACTAAGACAGAGTTTCATTTAAGTATATGGATAGATACAATGGAGAACACTAATATTGGAGCCCACGGAAGATGGCTGAGCCTATTAACTAGTTACTTCTGTAGAGCTTGAAGTGGAATTGATAGCCATCAGCTAAAGGAAAAAATTCTCAATGAGGTGTCAAGACTTTGTGGACAAATCTGTTAAAAGCCTGAATTTTTTTCAAACGCTAAACTTACATAATCAGAAGCTCAGAATGATTTCAAATAACGAAATGTAAATCTGCTGATTTTGCAATCAATCTGTAAGTTTTCAGAACATGCCTTAAGGAAAACGTGAAATAGAAATTTATCAATTAAAAAGAATAATGAAATACTCGAAGAAAACAGCTTAGAACTTTTATATTCTATGGAGAAAAACTAAATTTGTCTGTGTATTAACAGATCATCATCGTTCGTTCGTTCAATAGCTATAATTTTTTTCGTAAGACGAAGCGCTTCAACAACAATACAAACAAACAAACAAACAAATAAAATACAAATGAATAATACAATTTCTTCTTTCGTTTTACGTTTTATCTAAGTATTTACTTATCTACCTACTACGTACATTACGAATTTTCTCGATATGGTATTGAACAAATAAAGCTTTAAAATTCACAGTTGTGACTTATCTCTTCTTATCTCGTGCTACACACTGCTGGTGGTGGTGGTTAGTATGCGTATGTACTTTGCTTGATATTGTAGTTGAATATTGCTTGATCATTGTATTTTTTGACGTCACTGCCGTCTCGTCGCTGCTGGTGGATGGCTGATCGTCTTCAAGATCGTCGCTATCACTATTAAGCATAATCATCATTCCACACATTCAATTACTATCGTTTAAAATCGCTTATACATATTTACTGATAGTATTTTCTATTTTACATTTGTTTTTTTGCCTCGATCACTCACTCTTTCTCTCTCTTTGGCTTTAGCTCTATCTCTCTTCAATTATTTCATTTTCATTTATGAATGAATCACAAGCATATTTGGTTTTTTTGTTTTATCATTAATGGTAGAATGTGTGCATGTGTATCAGCTTTCTTTTTTTCGCATTCACATTTCAAAAACAAAAACAACGTAAAACTCTAAAAATATATGTATGCATGTACCGAGTTGTCGAGACGCTGATCGTCTGTCCGTCATCCTCTTGGTTGTCGTGAACACTTGTTTTTCGCTGATTGTTGGCTTTGATAGTTTTTCACTTCCTTCCAATTTTTGTTTTTTTCATCCTGCCCGCAAATTATTTTGTTATCTTTGGTATTTGCTTTTTCTGATTTGTTTTGTTTTTTTCTTATATACTACATACATATATTTACTTATGTACATACATACATATGTATCTAATCATGGATACCAACAATATCGCACTTTCTACTTGTTGATGGTAATACGCCGAGAGAGTCGACAACGAACGACCATGTCCAGCAGCGCATACATCGTTGCTCATCGTTATTTCTGTTTTTTCGGTTTTTGTTTGGTGTATATTAAATGTAATGCAATTATTTTTATTTGTTTCATTTGCTATTTAAGTTTGAATTTACTACTCGCACACTTGACTACCGCCTTCTTTTTCTACGTCGTTGTGGCTGTGCCCTGAATGTACATTTGATGGAAGTAGAAATGATCAGATTTTAGATTGAGTTATTGTTCTTCTTACGTTGAATATTAATAGGTCGCGTATTATTTAGTGTTTTTCTTATACAGTCAGTTAAAAAATAAATAAACTTATAAACATATATAGTATGATTTCTTGACTTAAATTTGTCATCTTGTAGTGAGTGTTTCTATCTAAACTTATTCTACTTTATTATTATTTCGTTAGTTTGGCGGAAGAATGAATTTTAGAAACATGCATAAAGTTTTTCAATAGTTGAGTTAAATAACAACAAGAAAAAAAAGTCAATAGAGTTCGATCAGAAAATTTCGGAGACTGACTGACGACTGACGACAGATGGATTCTGATTCATCACTATCGAGATAAGCAATAGGTGAACTAAAATTAGTCGATCTTTCATCGATAGCAAACGATAGAGATTCGCAATACGGCCCTTAGTTAATAGGTACAGTAGTATCGCAATAGTTCGTAACCCCGTTAATTCAAAAATTGCTTTAATTCGCAAAAAATACCATACTTTTTGATCCCTTCTCTCATTCGTATTTTTGAAAATTTTTTTTTTTATTAGTTGTTGACAACTTCTTTTAATTCGTAATGCAATGCAAAATTCTATGGAACTGTTTCAAAAATCAATCATAGTAGGCAGCTATGGTCAGTTTGTTAGTTGTTTTACCAGAGTTGTGTCTTTTGTTTTGTTTTTTTCTTTTCATAAAATGAATTGAAAAAAATCCGTTAATTCGTATTTTTCTTATTTCGGGATTCGACTTTACTTTCATAAATATGTAACACATTTCTTGATATTTATTAAAGGTGAAAAGTTAAATTATATTGCTATTACCGCTAAATGTTACTGCTAAAAGTTCAATGTTTTATTGTAAATCTACATATTGCCATTGTAAACAATATTGTTTGTGTGTATACGCTCCCGAGCTATTTTGGAGTATCTCTCAAACTTGAAATTGAGGTAACAAAGTTTTCAAAGTATTCTTATTATGGTAGATATACTTACTTACTATTTAAACACTTTCATTTCAATTCGACAAAATAGCTTTGGAAAGTCGACATATCTACCTAAGTACCTACCATATGCCATATCCCCTACTTATAATGCCATGCAAATACATTTTCTCGGCAATTTTATTAATTTTCCCATTTTCCCAATATTTTTTTTTTTTTTTCTTTCTTTCTTTCTTTTAGAAAGCAATTAACTTCATGCGAGTGTGGAAAAATTACAAGGAGAATTCAGGTCCATAACACTGAAACAAAATACAAAATGGATTTCTAAAAGCAGAATTAATCATAAACAAACCAAACTCAACCACGCCTGAACAAAACGACGACCAACACTAAAATCGTAAACATCATTCGCAATAACAACATCATCAACAACAACAACACCACCACCACCATTATTATCATCATCACTATTAATACAACCTACAACCACCATCCTTTTCCCCGTTCTCACCCCAAAAATAAAAATATAATTATTGCTTGCACCGTAAACAAAACAAGCAAAAACGAAAAAAAAAAATTTGCATCACAACAACAGTCGCATTGTGTTTGGAGCAATACAAATCAGCAAAGGAAAAATAAATATCGATTGAAAAAGAACGTTACGTTTTCCCCTCCCCTTACAATCAATCATTCAGATTTTTTCCAACTTGTTGTAAAAAACAAAACTTCAACAATTTTCAACAATAACAAACAAATCTTTGATGGCAACAAATAAGAACTACGGAAATTTAATAATTTTTGCAAATCGTCAATTGATTGATTAATTGATTGAATCACTTCACTTTGAAACCAAAGATTACCAATAATATATAAAATATTTATTTGCTAAGCGAAAGAATAAGTAAATAAAAAAGAAAATAAGATTTGCCTTTAAACAGAAACAAAAATTATAATAAATAATTATAAATAAATATAATAAAAAGAAAATGTTGTCAACCGATGAAATGAAATTAATCGGCGTTGCAGCTACTGTTATTGTTACTAAAATATTCAATATAAAAAATGATGCATAAATTCAAATTATACAACGTCAGCGTTAATCAAAAATTTAAAAGCAATCAATTGCAACAACAACAGCGACAACGATCAGGCAAAGAAGAAGCAGAACACCAAGTTGCTGTCAACATTTTAACAATTGCTAAGGCATTAGTAGATATTGCGAAAGCGATTTTCGTTATAGTCACCATTGTCATCACCATCGCCGACTTCAACGTCAACGTCAGCCGCAACGCCAACGTCGACAACGCCGCTGCACACAATATCAACAACAACAAGGATATTAGCGACAATAGTGATATTTACAGCAACGAGAGCAGCGACAAAATTGAAAATATCATCATCATTAGCAGCGGCAGACACAGCGTCAGCAACTGCTGCTACAGCATTAGCAGCAACAGCAACAATAAAATATTGTCCAATTTCAATGAAATTGGATTCTATTTAACTGAATGACACGATCGCTTTGTTCGTTGTGTGTAAACATTAAGTGAAACGGTAAGCAGTGAATTGAGAGATAATTAGTTTAATTTGAAATTTAATTAAAACATTCAATAATTATTTTATTGCATGTATGTATGTATTTTTCTTCTAAGTATTATCTATATTATAGTTTGTATTTTTCTTCTTCTTTTCCATTGATTTTATAATTTATTTGTGTAGCACTAAGGTCCAATGCTATTTGTTTTTTTTAATTTACAATTTATTTTGAAAACTTGTTTTATTTATTTATTTGATTTATTTGTATTTCAGTTTATTTACTAAAAATTTTTCAACATTATTTTTTATTATTACTTATTAAAATTTTAATTATTACTTATTAAAATTTTTATTATTATTATTAAAATTTTATTAAGTATTATTATTACACTTTTTGTTATTATGATTATTATAATTTTTATTGTTTATGTTAAAGTATTTTGCTTTAGTACTCCTTTTCTATATGGATTTAAAGTAAAATACTTGCTATTAACAATAACAAAAAAACAAAATTTTAAAGTGCAAATTTTGTTTTTTCGATTGCAAAAATTTTGACTTGTAATATTTGTTATTGTTTTGATTGATTGTAATTGAGAAGTTTGTTTCAATTTTTGGTTACTAAAAAAAAAAAACAATAAGAATGCAAAATACCCTTATGTACATTATGTATTAGACTACTTTTTATGTATTGCGTAATTTAGAGTAAATTGCAGTGGACCTCAAATGTAGTTCTTTTTATATTGTATGTGATATGTATATATTTATTTGTATTCTTCTTCTTATATCTATTCTTTAACTTCTATCTATTAACTATGTAGCATCTGATTATAGTATTTCCTTTTCTTCTTTTGTTATATTATTTCACGTTTAACAATCGTAATTTGATTAGAAATTGAACATTTCATAGTTCCAGTCAACATCATCATGAGAATAGTTGCAATTGGCTGGCTTTGTCAAACAGACTATAGCTGAATCAACACTAGAATAGTGACGGCCATGCGACACAATTCACAAAATGCATAATAACATAGTATATTAGTATTTAAAAATAAGCCTTTACACTGACGTATGTGTTTCCACACAAGGAAACAGCTAAAACCAAACATCTTGTTGAAAAAAAAAAAAAAAAAATTAAAATGTCATAACCAAGACACAGACAACCAGTCATAGCCATGAACAATTATACTTAAAATTCATTCCGCTTATCACGAAACCCCTTTATTCATGTTCAGTTTTTGAGCCGCCATAACAGAACCAATCTTCTAGAATAAATTAATCTATTTCTAGAAAGTCTTAAATATTTTTGAGTTCCAAAAAGGCTCGCTTAACATTACTACCTAGGCATTCGTGCTCTGTCTGCTCCGACAATTTTTAATGAGCACATATAACTTGGTTCGATATAGAGATGTAATTTTAGCGTTTTTCTCGTTATACTATAAGTATTTGACGGTTTTGTAAAATTCCGTCTTTTTTTTTTTTGCTAAATTAAATGCAACTGTTACTTTTAACTTAATTACATATGACATCTTTCAAGCAAAAAACGAAGCAAAAAGTTGTAATAATCGAAAAATGATTTCAAAATATTTATTATTTAATAGTTGTTCTACTTCTCCTTCAGTTATTTCTATTTCGTTTTTGCTACAATTATTTTTCTTCAATCGACTTTTATTAAAAAAAAAAGGATTATGTTTCGTGAATATATACCATATATATAATGAAATAAATTTCAACTATGTAATGAATTATACCATATTTCCGAGATATTTCTCGAGGTATTTGAAATGTTTTCCTTAAAGATACATCAGTGGTGTTATGTTGAACTAAAATAATACCATTGCATTTCAAAATCCTATATGCGTCACTGGTAGACATAAAAAACAATTTTTTTTTTTTAGGCAACTCGAGCTCGGCTCTGAAATAATAAAGAAAAACGCCTATTAATGCAAATTGAACAAAATAAATTTTTAATGACGTATTTTCAATTTAAAACTTCTACTTAGTTAGTTTGCAATAGAATCGTATGTGTGTTGTCTATCTACCATAAGTATTTTAAAAATTAACGAATATAAGATTTCCCCTTTGAAGTAATACGTGAATATTATTTATTGTACTTACTAGCTTTTTGACATTTAAAACAATTTTAAATATATATTTTTTTTAGAAAAGTTATCGAATATGTCTTTGTTTTCTAATAAAAAATTAAGTAATATACTGGGCATACGATTTCTCGAGGATATGATCGGTTTCAAATAAATGAACTTTACAATTTTCGTAGGTAGAAAATGAGGTTAATCTACTTACTATGTAGTATGCCCTATGCATTTGTTTAAAAAACAACCAATGGCTTATGACAATTCTATTTTCCTATTTTTTGTGCAATGTTGCCTCCAAGCCCATACAAAATTCCCAAATTTTTGTGTGTTACTAAAATCGACTTTTTTTGAAAAATGTGTGTGTAATAGTAAAACTTAAGAAATCGACTTTTTCATTTCCAATGGATTTTATTTTGATGATTGGGGTACACTGTTGATTTTTCACCTTGATGATGTTGCTTCGAACTTGATATGACAAAAAAAAAAAAAGAAAAAGCAAAGGAAAGGAAATGCCAAGGAATGCACAAAATAAACATAATACAAAATCTGATGGAATATAATAATAAAAGAATTATTCTTTTTTTTATTATTAATCTCATCACAAAATAGGTATGAAGTATCCTCAACTTGTATCAACGCGTGCGGTGAACGCCATCTCTGATTGGTTAGTATCACGCTTGGAGCAATTAGGCGTTGAGGCACCACAGATCTATACAAGACTTCTCCTATCTCTCTTACAATCGTCAGTTCAAATATACGATCCAATTGAGTTCAGCAATTTAGAAGTAATTCAAATTGTTCACATTTTATTATACTAAGCGTAAAAATGAGAAAACCTTAAGCAAAATTATTAATTCCTAATTCCTTCTGTTATATCTATTTTTTCTTCAAATTTTCTTTTAAATTTTCCACTGCGCGCACATTAGACATTATCCGCAAATCGTAAGTGGAATAATAGACGTTATCTGCCGTGTGACACTGATACATTAAAGAAATTGAATGCAGTTCAATGCCTAACAGGAATTGTATCGTCAGAGCAAGAGGTTAGTTTGTTTGCTTGCTGTGTTAGTTTAAAACTAATTGTTAATGTGTGTTACAGATAGCAACCATTGAGAATCTCGTCGATGAATTGTGTGAGAAATTGAAAGATATTGAGAAGCAAACGGCAGATATTGAAGATGAGCGTAAATTATTGGTAGCCACATTATCGTTAGCTACTACAACTAATACAGCATCAAGATCTTTGCCATCAGCTGCATCCAACAATTATACTTTGGTCGAGAATCATTCTCATCATCATAATCACCATAGTCATCATCACAATCGCAGTCGCCACCACTCAAACAATAAACATCACATTAATAAGGAACAGCATCAACAACAAGGTCAAGAGCACAACAAAGCAGCTAGCTCTGACATTGAAACGGATCCAAGAAAACGATATTTTAGAGCCTTCCCGGCGCTTTCCAAGGAAATGGATACTTTTCGTTTTTTGCGTAAAGCATTAACTTGGCCTATCGTTCGAAGGCCGAAGTCTGCGTGTAGTGCTGGAGGAGAAGTAGTGTCAGAAGGTGAGGAGGCAACAGAATCTTTTATTGAAGCAAAACCTATTAATGACGAGGCTAAAGAAGAAAACAGAGAAGAATGTTTGGGTGCCGTTGGTGTTAGTTCAGGGCACAATATTGCAAACTCTTCTATTGCTACTCGGGTTAAAAGGAAATCCAAACGTCGAAGAAATCGAGGTAATACAAATATTTAAGTTATTTGAAATTCATCGTGTATACTCAGATTAACGAAAGAATATATAATTTATTTGTATTTTTTTTTACAGCATTGTCTAAAGGAAAAACGATTCAAAATGTAAGAATGTACGGTGGAGCTGTTGGAAGACATCATTATCGCAGCTCATCGCCATCATTTTGGGATACAGATTTTGAAGGCTGCTGGGAAATGGGACGCGATTTGATCAAGGAATTCATTTCGAGACAAAATCAAAATAGAACGCGCAATCGCAGCACTTCAGAAAGTGCAGCGTATAATTACAATAACATGAGCAAGCGTGCAGAGAAGGAAGAAGAGGACGAACGGAATGACACTGAGGACGAACAACAACAGCTTGATGTTCATCATGTTTCACAGCTGGCTGAGCAACAGCAGCGTCAACATCATGATGAAGAAACTATGAACGATCCCAATGTTAACGAATCAATTGCAGAAAAGGCAACGAAAGCAACAGCATCACCATCATCGCCACTAATGCCAATTGTGGATATATCCTTCTGTTGTAATGATGAGTGTGATAATACACTCGCTTCCATTTCAGAGCTAGCAAATAATGCATCATCATTGACTATAATGATGACAGCTAATGCAGTAGCAGCTCCGCCACGGCGTCTCTATCAACGTGAAGTTGGCGGTTTTGAGTCAAATGAATTACTACAACCGTCAGAGAAAGTTTCGAATGGCGCCACTTATGACGATGATGAGCAATTGAATTTTGCTCAATTTAAAGCCAAATTCAATAGTAGCGTTGAGGCATTGTGGAATGATGCAGTGCCAACCGAACAGCCCGTACAGCCCGAAACTGCTCAAGGTAGCAACATGAACACATATTCCTTGGGCTCCATTGATCAAGCTATTTCGATGCCCAACACTGTTGCGCCCTTTACGGAAAATCTAAAGAATTTCTGGTCCAACTATTACAGTCATCACTTTGATTTGGCAAATTTACCACAACAATTGTCGCAACGCGCAGCTGCTGCTGCTGCTGATGAGAACTGTAGCGTTAGCTTATCGTGCAGTGGAGTTGGGGCGGCAGGTGCGGATGGTGTAGTCACTACAAACGATTATTACTCGATGCCAGCTAATTTGGCAGAATTTGACAAGTTAGTGGGCGGTGTGCGTCATGATCGGAATGCAACACCCACTGGTCTATTCTTGTCGAATTCCATTTGGTCTGCCAGTGCCAACGCCAATGGAGGAGATACAGATGAGAGTTTCTATTTCAAGGTCTGGAATTCAGCAAACAAACTTAATCAGATTGATGTTGTTCCACATGGCGTAGTCACAAACAGACCCATGCCAATCAGCGAGAGTAGCGCTGCTGCAGTGGCTTTTAACTTTCCTCCCTACAATCATTCAAAATGGTCTGAAGGCATAAATGCTGGCCCGAGTTCGGTCTCTTCTACCATTGCCACAGCTAGAATACCGATACAACAGCAACTACGCATACAAATCGATAACGGATCGTCAAGTTTGAAAAGCGGCAGCAACATCAATATCAATAACAACAACAACGGCGGCAATGGTAACTTGCTTGCCATAGGTGGCGGTGTAGATTGCGCCGATTCGAGACTGAGTACAGCGTCCGTGTCAACAACATCGTGTTCCTCTTCTTATACGCACTCATCGGCTGCAGCGGCTGTTGCATTCAATTGGAAAACGCCAGTCATTGGGCAAAATTTGCAACCAGATCTGCAATCATGGGCTACATCGAATCCAATGTCATTGACCGAAATGTATGGAGGCGGCGGGAATGTTAACATAGTCGATACTAGTAAACGCATTGGAAGTGATAACAATTTAGTAGCGACAACTTGTGAAACTGTCGGGCCGAATGTGTCTCTATCTAATCACTCGAGCGATACGAGTGGATTCATTGGATATGCCCGCATCAAATCCGTTATGAAGATACTCAAATCAACGGCAGACATTAACTGTGGTAATGCAAACCAACAAAATTACGTGGCACCCCCGCGTACCAAAGAACGCTACCCTGAGGATGAGAACCTACTAACGTCCGAGTATACACACTTTCATCCCATCAAGACCTACGTCGATGGACACACCTTTGACATATGCAGCTCATTGGATAGCGTCGTGTATGAGCGCTCCAAAAGCGGCTATTTATACTTCGAGGGGGGTAAGTATCTCGAATACACGCGCAACGACAGCTATATGTCCGAAGAGGACGCTGCAAGCGTATCCGGGTTTGTATCGTCTACGCCGCTGTACGCTTCATCCAACTGCGATGCGGCCAAGGCACGCAATGGCGAGGAACAATCAAAAAAGACAAATGATTTTGTAATCAAATTTCGCATATTGCGGAACTGTGATGCTGCTTGCCAAACATTGGATGATGAGGTCGCTAGTTTTGCGGCGATAACTGAATTGGATAACCATGCGTTTTCTTCGCTAATCTCAAACGATGCTGCCTCCACTAACACTGGATTTGCTTGCAACGATGCCATTACAGCGCACAATAAATTAGTTGCAGTTGCTGCTGAGGCAACCGCTGAACGATCTGAGAATCATTGGCTGCCAACTGCTTCAACATTATCGCCGAATAATGTTATTAGTGTCAGTGGCCTCATAATTCGCACATACGCACCTTGGACTGCAGCGCAGCAAGCTGCCACTTTGAATATTGCAGATGATACATGCTGTGATGAGGTTAATTGCTGTGCTAACGCCACAACTGGTAACGGGAATGGCAACAATGACGCTGATGACGACGATGTAGCAAATGAATTGTGCAGCACTACCATACTCGAAAGGCAATGGTCGATGCATGAGATTGGCAAAAGGTGCCAATTGGCCGGGCACGGTGCTACAGGTTCAGGCACAAACAACAACATTCAGACTGCAAAAACCGGAGGAGCAAACGGAGTTGCTGGCATCATCAATACTGCCACCACAACACACACATTATGGAGCATGTGCGCCGCATGTAATAGTGAACTGAAATCGATACCTGCCAATCGATTGCTCCGTGATGAGCTCCAACTGGAGGCCGACGAAATAATGAGCGATCTTAAGTACATGCAAGATTTGTACATTGGACGAGCAGCTGATGACGATAGCGATGATGCAGTCAGCGAAGGCAGCAACAGCAGCGACAGCAATTGTGATGCTGGCTATGACGCGGATGCTGATGCAGAGGATAGTGTAGTGGATGAAGGAAAGTCTGTGCGTAAAACAGCAGCAGCGGTTGTAGCTAAGACCATGGTTAAGATGGAGGATGATAACAGCAGTGACTGTCCACAACATCAGCAACAGCCACGAACGCATGTGGTGTTGCAGAATGTTAATCGCCTTATTGCCGATTTGTTGCGTCCCGATAATGCTGAAAGGAACTCAAAGACCGAAGATGCCGCAGTATTTGTTACGCCCCAGAGACAACAATGCGATGGGGGCGGCGGAGGTGGAGTTGCGAGCTGTTTATGGTATGACCACCATAATGAAGGAAGCATTTGGCAACCGACGAATTGTGAAGCTTCCGCTGGGGGTGGCTGCAACAACAATAACAACAACAACAACTGCTTTCCCACTAGCAGTGCAGCTGCACTGAAACCAATTGAGCTCTTGCGCCATTTCAATGTTGAGTCATCAGCCGCAAATGCTTTGCAAGCCGAAGGCGACACATTCTTATCGCAACTTAGTTGGGAACATGATAATTTAGCTGAAATTTGGGAAAAGAATACACCACCGCCGGCATCATTACATTCGCGGGCAGCTGACGACGAAGCAAACGGTAATGTTGTTGTCGAAACTGACGATGGCGGGAACAAGATGACAATAGCAGATGATACTGAAAAAATTCTACAAGAAACAATAGCAGCACTTGTGGCTGCCAAGCGGACAATAGGCAATTATTATACAACCGACGGCGGCCTTATCGTTCCAGCTGCTACCTCCACAAATATCCCCACCGCTTTCTTTTACCCACCTCGTAGCACCCACCCTGCTGCCGCTGCTGCCACATGCAAACGTGTACAACAATTTCTCAGCCCAAGTTCTAGTGAAACTAACGCGAAAAGCTCCGCTGCAGCCAAAGTAAAACTGATAAATCGTAAGCGGCGCCATTCAGCCGCACTAAACTATTACCATTCGCCTGCGAGCACTATAGACGACACCGCCGCCGCTATCAATGCCACCACGTACTCCTCCAACAACAACAACGTTGATTTAGCCGACTTGAATCGCTTCAGTTTAACGGTGATCACTTCAAATAATCAGCACACCGCAACGGCGAGCGGCTCAGCTTTAGTTTTCGATGATATTGATGGAGACGATTGCAATCTGCAGAAATATGTGCATACGTCAAAGAAATTGCAACGCAAGACAAATGCTGCTTCCGATGATATAAAGTGCGATAATGTCATTTGCAAACTTGAAGGTGAATCTGAGGGTGTAGCAGATGAAGCAGCAGGCAACATTCGCCGCATTGCGTTGAAATACTGGGCAAGAATTGAGCCGCCGCCAGAAGCAATGATGCCGACAGCCAATGATATAAACACCGATGGAGCGAAACAAGCTGCATGCTTCAATATGGATAAGAATGTATCCATATTGAAGGAAGTCGCAATAGCGACACGCCCATTAACACGTTAAATGTAGGATGTATATGTAGCGAAAAGAATATATGTGTACACATATTTATTAAGAAGCAAAACAGTAGGCGGGGTGAGGTAAAAAGTGTGTTATTTTTAATAGTTACTGTAATTGCGGTCTTGATTAATTTCGAATTTAAAAGAAAAACTAAAGAATATTTCTGATATTACTATTAACTAATATCATTTTAGTGGTTACCCTGGTGTAGTTGGTTGTGCGCTGACCTGCTACGTAAAGTTGTCCAGGGTTCAAATCTCGACACAGGCAAAATCAGAAAGTAGAAAGAACAATTTTTCTACACGTCACCAATTCTTGGCAGGCAACGGCAAACCTACAAGAGTAAAAATTGCCTAAGAAAAGCTTTTCACTTCGCCGTTCGGATTCGGCATAAAAATGTAGGTCCCTTCCATTCATGTTCAATAATATAACACGCACAATATGAGTGGATGTAAAAAAGCTCGGCCTAGCCCCTCCATGGGCTGTTGTGCCATTAAAAGAAGAAGTTGAAGAATATCCCTCCTTCCTGTCTCGATCCTTCGATCGCTAACTGCTGCTTCAAACATATTCTTTCTTCTATAATTTAAGAACACAGACTCTTCGGTTATATTCACATTTAACTGAACATAAATTATCTTTTTAAATTTCGTTAAATATTTTGAGATATACACGCCACCCCACGCATACACAAATACACCCAATAAACACACATGGAGAACATATACACAATTACGTGACGCCTTAATTTCCGCTTTTCCTTTTCTTTTTTTTAACCTCTTTGTTTTCCTGTTTGATTTCAATGATTTTTGTTTGTAAATATTTATTTGTATCTTTCTTTTTATTAATATTTGTTTCTTTTTTTTCAAAAACATTCAATTCACACGCCAAATCACATAAAAGCAACACACAAAACTGTAATCTATACGCATTAAAAATTTGCAGAATTCAATTAAAGCAGTTAACGAAAATTTACAAAAGTTCAATACCAAGAATATTATCATTTTGTAGTGTGAATTGTTTTTAAAAATAAGTTAATAAAAGCAAAACAAAAAAAAAAAAAAAAAAAAAAAAAATTAATATCAAAAAAAAAAATTTTAAAAATCTGTAATTATATAAATTTTTGGGTTCTATTCAAATTATTAACCAAGCACTGTGTATTTTCGTTTGGTAAACAAATTGGAGAAAGAACAGAAAAGTAACAAGTTATTCTTTCCCTGTGTAGTGACGACAGACCTAAAATGTTCACATTTTAAGCTTAAAAGTTGAAAAAAACTAATTTTTCTTATTTTATTGTATTTGTATTCCAACAAAAGAAAAATGAATATATATACATATATACATATGTATATAAAAGAAGTGTATTTGAACTAAAAAACACTAAAAATGTAAATATGCAAACATGCAAAGAAACACATTTTCGGAAGGAAGGCCAATTAAATTTAAAACAAATAAAACACATACATACATACGTATTAATTATCAAGTAAAAACAAAAAGAAGAAAAATACATATACAAGCATAAGTAAAATTTATAAAATCTTTTATATAAGTTTATTATTATTTGTTTGATGTATTAGTTTGATTTAAACAAAAGCGGAAATTATTATTATTTTTATTTTTTTTATCTACAGATATAAATAAATTCAGTACGTACATAAATTTAATAAAACCTCACCTTAAAAACAAAAATGCAAAATCGAAAAGAAAACACTATAAATTGTGGGTTTTTAAGCAAAGCTAAGAGTGAATAAGTGTTGATTTTTACTTTGGCTCGCCTGAATCGAATACAATTCTTTGCGTTTCATTAGCAATTGCGAACGCAAGTGCTTCTGCACATTTATGGGCTTATGTTTAATCCAAGTTTATATACATAATTACTGTAATAATCTAACATTTTCGGCAAGTTATTAAGAAAACTCAGCGAAATTAATAAAATTAAAACTCACAATTTAATTTTAAACTTTATTTAGCAAGCGATATCGCTTCATGAACTCACTGAAATCATATCTTCATTTTTCTTCTTCTTTTAACAGTACATCAGCCAATTGAGGGCCTAGGCCGAACTTTTCGCATTCACTCATGTGCGTGTTATATTTGTTTACATATCTTTATTGGAGAATATTTCAAATCTTGCATAGAAAAACAATGTCAGTCAAATTAGGTTAACTATCTAACTAACTGACTGAACTCTGAAATTGAAGAATTTAATAAATTGTCCGGGGTTCAAATCTCGGCACAGGGGCAAAATCAAAAAGTAGAAAAAACAATTTTTCTACGCAGCTCCACCTCTTGGCAGGCATAGCAAACCACCTACAAGAGTAGAAATTGTCTAAGAAAAGCTTTTCACTTCGTCTCGTCGGTCGGATTCGGCATAAAACTGTAGGTCTCTTCCATTCATGTACAAATATAACACGCACAACATGAGTGGATGCGAAAAGCTCTGCCTAGCCTCTACCTCCACTGGTTGTTGCGTCTTTAAAAGAAAGAAAAAAGTGAGGTTAAAGATCATGCAAGATTTGAATTTCCCTTTGATGAATGTTGATTCAATAACTACATTTCTAGAATTTTCTGCATTCCGTTCTGTAACTGTATAACAGATCGTGTAAAATACAATAAAAGTAGGTGAATCGCATTAGGACCTGGAGGAAAGTCTTTTGTTGTTTTCATTCAATTCCATTTATGTATTCTATTTAAATGGCATTGATTTCCTGATGCTGAATGAACGTTACTTATATTCTTCCAATTCAAGAACCTAGAGTGGGGAAACTATGAAAAGAATATTAAATAATTCCTAAACCTGAGATCGATCGCCCGACTAAAACTTAGAGCTGAATTCCTTATATTTACGCACATGGGCAAATGGTTACATGTTTCTTTCCTTAAATAGTTTTCCAGTAATTGAGAGTAAATTTTCTAGTTCTCTGTATGCGCGATATTAAGAAAAGTACATATGTGTTGGGAAGTGAAAACTTCAAAGGAAGACGAAGATGAAGAGTAAATGGTTTGCTTATTTTTGATACTCTACTAGTCAAAACGAAAAAAAAAATTAATATTTGTCGCATTATTATCATCATCGTCCTTACCATAAAAACCATATACAACCAAAGACCGTGGAGCTTAGCTTTTGAACATTTATACTTTTCAAAGCTATAAAAGCAAAACATTGTGTTCAGACCTGTAGCCTTAAATAATTTTTGGCAACCCTAACGAGTCGATTTTCCTATCGATAAGTTTGCAAATAGCGGTTGGATTTACAAAATATTCTTCATTTGCTCTGTCTTCCTCTATTTCATTCATATATATTGTTTTTTCTCTGCCCCTGAAATCAATATAATCGGGAAATACTTCATCCTTTCTTTTTTTTTAGGTATATTTATTGTTGGTACTTTTTTCGTATCACGGGAAGAATCTCCATTATACACTTTTTCGTTAAAATCACAGTCTTTATCTAAACAGCTCTTGCATGGCAATACATTTAGCATGCTTTCTTTCGTGACAACATGAACATTCAAATATACAATGTCTTTATGATAGATTATATCTGGATGAACTAAGGACAGTTTGGTTTATTCCTTTCTTTTACAACAACAATTCCATACTGCAGTAACATTTACAGTTGAGATAAGTGCTTCCACTGATGTTGGTTTTCAGGTCTTGATCGATTTTTTACAAATAATGGAAATAATTTCTTCCATTAAAGCATTTACTATTGTATTGTTGTTAAATCTGCGACTCAATTGCTTGTTTTTGTAAAGAAAGTGACTGAATGTTTTATCTTCTTCATTTATGCATCTTCAGTCAATATTAAATGATTCTCTTGTAATTTTTTTTGTTATTTTTTTTGTAAATATGGCGATGTCAGATTCTTTTGTGTATGATAGTTCAGTAACATATATTTTGTGTTTCCCAGATTTGATGTGTGGATTGCCAAATTTATCAACATATGAATTCTCGAGAATTGGCCCAAGATGATTTCCATTTTAATTTTTCAGTGACCATCACCATAACAATCTCCTTGCGGAAAACAAATTGATCCAATTTTGATCTGTTTTCGCTTTATGGTCATTCTCTTTTAGACATTGGCATTGTTAATTGATCACTTCTTGCATAGATTAGATGCGTGAATATTTTTCTACATAAAATATTTATGTGAACAATTGAGGGATATTCAGTAACTGAAATTTTTGTTAATGCGAAAATTCGTTGGGAAGTAGTAACAGACAGGTATCTTTTAAACTAAAAATGCTTTTTAGTAGCTTTGTGGCTCAGTTGTTTAGTGATTTAGGTAAGATCCACTTGGATGGCTTGATGATTAAACTGATCATCTCGTTTCCCAAAACATAAGTTACCACCTCTCAAATTGGCAATGGCAAGCCTTTGAGAGTATTTCTGCCGTAAAGCTTTTCGCATTGCCGTTTGGATTCGGCGTAAAACTGTAGGCACCCCTCAATGTGTGTGTGTGCAACGCACTCCACACACGTAGGGTTGAAAGGCTGTAGAGGGTCCTCTTTCCTACAAGTAAAAAATATAAAAAAACGAACTGAAAGTATCCTAAAAATCAGTAAAGCTAGTAAGCTCGTGTCCATCCAATTTATATGCTGTTTATATGCTGAACTATGCAACTTAAATTGTAAGAATTTTGTAAAATTAGATGCATCACTGAATCAAATCCTGTTGCCGAAATCACGAACAGAATGGAGCGCTTTTTGTATCAGTAAAAAGGGTGGGAGAAACGTTTTCTCCTCGTTGGCTTCGTGAATCAGAGTAGGATCTTTTTAAAACTAGGTAATTGCCTAAAAATTACAAATTTATCACCGCTATTTGCAAGCTCTTGGATATGAAAAACCGAATTGATTAAAGTTGTCAGGATTATAAAAAAAAAAAAAAAATAAATAAATAAATAATTCTATTACTATTGCAAAATAAAATTAAGGCTACAGGCCTGAGTACTTTGACAATAAGTATTAAGAATTTTGTCTCTTGGCAGTACTTTGGTGCAATAATACAAATTGAAAGCGATGTATGTAATTATATTTTTGTTTCTTATTTAATTTCTCAACAAATTCCTAACACTACATGCATATTTTTCATTTTATAAAATGAAAACATAAATTTATTAACTCTAAATATATGCATAAAAATATATAATATATATATTTTAAAATAGCATTGTAAGCTCTCTCAATCTCTCTCTCTCTCACTCTTCATGGTTAGTCCTTATATTTTATATCTTTGTTTTCTGCTTTTTCTTTTTAATGTATAAAATTTGTAGTTAGTCTCTTGACACATTTACGTTTTTGTTATTTAAAGTTTACTGGCAAAAAAAAAAAAAATCTTTTTAAATATACATTAGGCAATCTAATTTATGTGGGAATTTCCAACACTGTTTCGAATTCGAATTTGAATTTGAATTGTAAAGTGGTTTCGAACTCAAATTGTAATTGCAGCACCACTGTTTCGAAATCTAATAGTATTTGCGACACATTTGAATGACGAATTTCGAAAAGAAAAAACTCATGCCCATATTTTTTTTTTTAAATCGGTTTGCACACATTTTACCAAAAGTCTTCGTTCAATGTGTTAATTAAAATCAATTCTGATATATTGTAAAATTTTCTTTGTTTTGTTATAAAATGTGTGAATGAAAGATGCGCATACAAAAACAACATTTGAATTAATTTTTAATATTATTTGAAAACGAAAATGTTTCTCAAAATTTTTGATAATGATTAAAAGAAAATTTAAGTTTGTAACTCAATAATTTTTGTGTGGATTTTTTTAATGGAAAAAATCGCTGTTTTTGTTCAGTTTATTTGTAAAATATATATTAAAAAAAGAAAATGTAAATTAAAAATTATAGTAGTAAATGTATTTAAGAAAGTAACTACTATAATTTTGAAAACATAAACGTAAATGTAAAAGTTTATAGAATTAAAAGAAAGGAAATTATTATATTGTAAAGAAATTTCTGCAGGAAAAATATTTGAGAAACACACATGTGGAAAAATCAAATATGAGTAGAATTTTAAAAGGGTGGCTTGGCTTGCATGTAAAACACAGTGCTTCTCAAAAAGTCCAATGATGGCAGACAACGTTGAAGTATTTGGTAATTTTTCATTAATTTCTCTTTTATAAAAAAATAATAAAATTTTGTATTAATTGAATAAATTAAATTATTAGCAACATAAGCGACAAATGTGAAACTATAAATAAATAAAAAATGACGACGTCAATGTCTTTGCCACCAAGTACTAATCATTATACATTATAAGTGGTTGTTTACACTAGCACAACCATGAAAGACTGTGCGAGAGAGTTGCCTCGGCGGCAACTGTTGCCAGTGTGATATCGACCAAAGCAACTTTGTTGCCTATGTGTAAGCCAGAAAAATCAAAGGTTTAACCCACTTCTCCCAGTTTAGTTCACTGTTGCACATCTTATAGCTAAAGAAGAAGCAAAAAAAATGTTAAACCTAAAGAATACCGAAAGCGAACCGAAAATAAATAAACTAAAATCTTTTTGTAAAATAATAAATTTCAATTATTAAGCAAGAAATGAAATAAAATCAAAGTGTGCAAGTTACAGCAGCAACAGCAAAAATGAAGAAGAAAAAAAAACAAAAAGATTTGAACTTGAAGCTGACAAAAAATATTTATAATTTGTATTCAAAAGTTCAAATAAAAATTAATATGTACCAGTATTTGTTTGTGTACGCCACTTTACCCTCCCCCCCTTTTACTTCCTTCCCCGCCCTTTCCTCTTGACATTCTTCATTCGTTTAGGTCACTGTTTTGTTCAGAGCATCATTTCTCTCTCATACATATATTAAGTTAATGAATTTTTGTTTTTTGTTTGACATAATTACACTAAACCACACACACACACACACACACACACAGTTCAGAAAAAGAAAAAGAAACCAGCCAGTCGGAAATGGAAAAACTTCAGATTATTATTTCTGTAACATTGAGAGGTCGCGTAATTTTCCAGTTCGTTTCGAGTGAGTTGATATTTCTACTTGCTCTCACACCATAGAAACTGACATTGAAGATTATAGTCAATTAAGAGCAAAGCATCGGATGTTTGACCTATACCTTGCAAACTAAAAGATTCTGCTTTTATTAATTAATTAACCAGTCCATTCAATATGCTTGAGTTAATGCATAAATTGCACATCCTTCCACCATTAATTTAAAAATTTATTATTGCCAATTGAGGCACATATTTAATTTTCAATTGGATTTCAAGAGTCCTTATTATTAGTGCTGACGAGTATTCTTGTATGTAGCGAGCTATAAGACAATGGAAGCTTGAAGCTCGTTACTTTCTGGTCTGGGCGCAATATAGCAATTCATAGGCTATAAAAAATCGAACGAACAATTGTAATACCTTCCAATACAATGGAGGAGGGCTACTGCTACTGCTTCTGCCGCCTATGAACTGCATTGCCCTTCACTTATAATTGCATACTACTTATGTATTTTCATTTTCAGAATATTATATATTCTTAGTAGTAATATTCTGTTCTTCCGACTGGATATCCACACTCACACAAAACGTAAATAAATATTATTTTCAATACATGTAAAACCTCCGTAGCAAAATGTAACTATAATAATAAATAAAAAGAATAAGCGAAATATATTTATAATTTATTATGTACAATATTTAATATTTATATATATAATACATATGTATATTAAACACACAAGAATTAACAAACATACGAGTACATGCATATGCCTATAATTTAATAGCAACTTATAATTTTATTATTAATAATGCGCTAGCCTAATGCTAATAATTGAATAACAAACACACACACACCTTCAAATACACAGCAAATAAAAATATTAACAATTATCCAAAGCTGAAGCGGATGAACGAAATTTTACATACATACCTACATACGAGTATGTATGTATAACAATAAATGTTTTTCCTATTTTTAAATCGATATATAAATTCTGAAAAGCATCAATCATTTCTATAGTGAATTAGAAAAGTAAAAGCGCAGGCATGTGGTGGAATTCACTTTCACACAAATTCACAAATAGAGAATGGAATTAACTTGACAAATAAATGAAAATAAAGTGGCAAGGAACAATGTGTTTTCGTTTGAAAGTGAATTGCAGCACAGGTCTGAAAAGTAATACTTAATAAAAATGCAAATAAAATATTATTAGCTTATAATTAATTGATTAAAGTATAAAAAAAATGTACATACTTAGATACAAGAGAAAAACCTGCAATGGAAAAGCAAAAACAATTTGTATGCGTTGTAAAAATTTGAAGCAAAAAAGAAACAAAACACACAAAGAAAATGCAAAAACTTTTAATTGTATTTTTTATGCACACGGATATGGAAATTTGTTAAAAGAATATCCGTTGCATGCGTATATATGTATAGATCTTGGGATATATGTACCTACCTACATGCGTGTATATATAGACAGACACATACATACATATGTATGTATCTCACAGTCTTATATACATATGTATATAAATATAATATGTACTATATGCAAGTAGTGGCCAAATCAAATTTTTAGTTATACTTAAACTGCTAAGTTTAAAAAAACAAAAATTTCTCAAAATTATATAACTTTATTTGTATTTTTTTAAATTTCACTTTCTTTTTGAATTTATATTTGTAAAAATGGCAATTCGCTCATATTCAAAAATATTGTCGTCAAAGAATATACAATTTTTTATTTAAATATCTTTTTTTCCAACCGATTTGTGTTTTAAATTTTATGTCAATGTGTAACTTAAATGAAATAATAAAAAAAAGAAAATTATTGAATTAAAAGGAAAAAAATCTAGCTATTTAAGTAAAGTGAAAAATTAAAAAAACGAAATGCTGTAAAATTATTGGTCGATAAAATAAAATGAAATTAATAAATACAAACAAAATAATAAATAAATATTTCAGACATAAATAAAACAAGAAGAAGAAAAAGAAAGAGACACGAAAGCTCTTTAACAAATTATGAGATAAAAAGTATAAAAAAAAACAAACAAAAATATTTGTAATAAATAAAAATGAGCCCACTTTCTTTTTTGCAAATTATCAAGCAAGCTCCAAATTGCATTTTCGATCGAAATTGTATATGAAACAGCGAAATCCGCTGAGTCTTAAACTCGATTTCGAATGAAAGTGGATTTTAGAATATGCTCTAAATTGCATTTTCGATCGAAATTGTATACGAAACAGCAAAATCCGCCGAGTCTCAAACTCGATATCGAATGAAAGTGGATTTTAGAATATGCTCTAAATTGCATTTTCGATCGAAATTGTATACGAAACAGCAAAATCCGCCGAGTCTCAAACTCGATTTCGAATGAAAGTGGATTTTAGAATATGCTCTAAATTGCATTTTCGATCGAAATTGTATACGAAACAGCAAAATCCGCTGAGTCTCAAACTCGAAATCGAATGAAATTGGATTTTAGAATATGCTCTAAATTGCATTTTCGATCGAAATTGTATACGAAACAGCGAAATCTGCTGAGTCTCAAACTCGATTTCGAATGAAAGTGGATTTTAGAACATGCTCTAAATTGCATTTTCGATCGAAGTTGTATACGAAACAACGAAATCCGCTGAGTCTCCAACTCGATATCGAATGAAAGTGGATTTTAGAATATGCACATGTCAAATTGATTTTAATTAAAAAAAAAGAAAAATAATAAAAGAAGTACATATTCTTTTTCACAAATAATATCAAATTGATTTATCGTTTTTAATTGAAAAAAAAAGAAACTGAATAAAAAGACAAAAATAATCGATCTAAGCGTCGTTATGTCGGCCTTCGGTCGTATTGGGAAGGGAGGAGGGTCATTTGGGATTTGCTTTTATTAAATTAAAATCTTTCATATTTTCTCTTTTAATAAATTGACATATTTCATAATCATTTCACATTACAGTAATTTCGAAAAATAAAAAAAATCACACACAAAAAAATCAATTTAGACTTGCGGAAGCGAAGGAAGGTATTTGTGCCTTTTTCGAAAATTAATGTAAACAGAAAATAATAATAGAAATTCACTTGCTTGCAACTCATTGGTAAATTACAAAGGTAAAAATTAATGTTTAAAAAAGTAAAAGCTAAAACTAAACCAAGCAAGTATAATAAAACTTATTTTCAATATTAATTTGATATTTTTGCGCAGAGAAAAAAAAAAATAAAATAAAAACAAAATTAAAAAAAATATTTTTTTTTGAATAAACTTTCACTAAATAAATTCGAAAATCAATTTTTTGGAAAGCAAACTCAAAAAAATTCAGCAATACAAACATAAAAAAAAAAAAAAAAAACAAGTAAACACAAAACAATTTTGAAAGCACTTGCATTTAATAATGAATGAATGGCATAAGAAAATTATTATAAAATATTAATGAAAATCTTTAATAATCAGATAATCAGAGCCATTATTAATTGCAAGTAAAAACAACACCTCACATTAAATATTTTTGTTTTCTCTGTTTTTTTTTTCTCCCAAATTAGTTCTCTTGTTTTCTATATTCTGAATTTTTTTTTTTTTTTTTTTTGTATTGATACAAATTAAGACTTTCACGAAATTATAAATTTAATTTAAGAATTTGACAATGTAAAAGAACAAAACTTTAAAAATAAAATAGTGCACAGTTGAAAAACCAAACAAAAAATACAAATATAATTCGAATAAAATCAAATAAAATAAAAAAGATATAAATAAAAGTTTGTCATCATATGAAAAAATTTGCAAAATCTCAACTCTCAACTGTTTAAAATTGTAAAATTGGCAAGAAGCAAACAAACGAACTACATACACACACAAAAACAAAATTAAAAAAAAGAAAAAAGAGTCGAACAATTGAATTGAAAATAAAGTTATGAATTCCATGCCCAGAACTAAGGGAAGAATTCTGAGAAAACAAACAAACAAGTTTTTTATTGTTTATTTAATGAACTAGCTGCAGTGAAAGCGGGCCTTTTCCACGTATTTACTGAATATATAGATAGCGTCAAGAGTTAGATCTATAATTTAATCGCATCAAATTGGTAGTTTAGTTATGGCAATGCTTCATTAAAATCATATTTTTACAAATGTACCAACATAGTAAATGTATGTAAATGGTTATCTTTCCTTCAAAGAACTTGTGCAAAATTGTCCAACTGGAATTTAAACTAATTTAGCAGTCCGATACACTTGCAATCCACTAGATCCGGCATAACTCCCTTTTTAAGGAATTGCGAATGAGTGTCAAGTGGATCCATGTGGAGCCATGTCGCACTGAGCTCGAAGATCAAAATATCGAAAAGTAACATAAAATATCGATACCGCCATCGTCTAATTGGTAGTGCGCTGACCTGCTAGTGCCAAGATTCAAATCTCGGCACATGAAAAAATCAAATTGAAATAAAACTATTTTTTTACACGGCACCCTACATCGATCCTGGACAACATTAAAGTAAATGGTAGCCCCATTAAGTCAGTACCAACTGGCGGTAGAGGCCAATCACCTGCTCCAATGTTAAAAACAACAGATTGGTGAAAGTAATACAAAGCACAAAATGCCTTGTAGAACCTAGAAAAGCTGAAGGAAAAAATGAAAATATGATCAGAATATAACCCTAAACAACCCCCAAGAGCATATAAGGCATATACGACACTAGAATGGATACGCACTATACATTTGGTATTTGTAAAGTTGTAACAATGATGAGAAGGGATCCAGCTCTCATTGGACCCATCGAGGGAATAAGGCTAGTATTTCAAATAAAGAAATTCTTTAAAGAAGTGGCGATTTCATCGTTATTATTAATTTGAAAAAAGTACTGACATTTAGGCAATTCACAAGAGTCGTAAAACAATACAAAAATTATCTTA
The DNA here is from genome assembly GCA_958295655.1 of Palloptera scutellata. Classification (NCBI taxonomy): domain Eukaryota; kingdom Metazoa; phylum Arthropoda; class Insecta; order Diptera; family Pallopteridae; genus Palloptera; species Palloptera scutellata. Next base: position 114,088,649 of record OY282449.1, on the reverse strand, counting down.
AAATTTTACGTCATTGCAAAAATTAGGGTTGTGTGCGAATGACTGGCGTTCGCATAAGTTTCAATAGTAGCATCCGCCCTCACATTCGCAATTTTTTATGCGAATAATTTCTGTAAGTAATTTTTTTTCAAAATCGAAAAAAAAAAACATTAAACTTAGGTGATGATAAAATTAAATTTGGTTTGTTTTAAGTTTTCGCTTTTTTTTATTTTTTTCTTTAAGAAAACAAAAAATTATATTTGCATTTGCAAATTCAGGATTTTATTATTCGTATTTCCATTACCATTTCCATTTCATTATTCGCACAACCTTAAAAACTTTACAACTAAATAGTAAACTTCATAACTGATCTTAGGCCGACATCATACTGGCAACAGTTGCCGACGAGGAGACCAAATTGTTGTTGTTTCCTATGTGAAACGAAATGAAAACTCGAAAAAGAGAAATGGAGGGAGTGATTTTAGACACTGGCGACACATTTGCACACGTTCAAGCGTACAGACCACGTTTGTCCTGCGGCAACTGTTGCCGACCTTAGCAGTTCCAGCGACACAAGTGTCTGAATATTTAAATGCGATATTGCATTAAGAGATATATTATTTGTTTGACTGAAGGATATTATTTCTTAAAATACAACTTACTACTGTGGGCAAAAAGTAGTAAGACTTTGTTCATAATTTAAAATTTTTTTATTCATTCTATTTCGTCCAAATCTATTTCGTCCCCTTCAAAGTAATCCCCCTCCCCCCCCGGCCCCAATACACTTGTGCCAACGTTTTTTCCAATTCTCGAAACAGTTGTTAAAGTCAATTTCCGGAATAGCCTTCAATGCGCTTAGCGATTCATGTTTAATGTCTTCAATTGACTCAAAACGGTAACGGTGTCCACGAAGCGGTTTTTTGAGTTTAGAAAATAGCCAAAAGTCACACAGTGCTAAGTCAGGCGAATAGGGTGGTTGCGGAACGATATCAGTCGAATTTTTGGCAAAATGGTCTCGTAAAACCAATGCAGTGATTTTGGAACCAATCGTGCATTCACTCTTCTTAGGCCCAAATGATGTTTTAAAATGGTTTTCACTGATCCTTCCGATATTCCAACGATGCCAGTAAGGTCTCTGACTGTTAATCGTCAGTTCTCGAGCACCAATTCCTTGATTTTATTGACGTGTTCATCATCAGTTGATGTTGATGGCTGTCCTGGATGTGGTTCGTCGTCAAACGCGTTCTCGACCATCTTTGAACAATTTGTACCAATCAAAAACACTTGCTCGCGACATACAATTATCACCGAAGGCCTTTTGCAACATTCTGAACTTTTCGGCACCAGAAATTTGATTCCGCACACAAAATTTAATGGAACTTCTTTGTTGAATAATTTCACTCATTGTGAAAATCGCCGAATGCACTTTTTGTACTTCAGAAAGACAAGCGTATACTAAACACTAATGATTATTTTGATGTGACATTTGGCACAGATGTCACCGACAGTCATACCAACTTTAAAAAAATAATATTTTGATGAATGGGTTTCCGCGCGAAATTTAAATTAAAAGGTCTTACTAACTTTTGCCCACAGTAGTATATATTAGGCGATTGAAGTGTTGTCATCTTCACACCGGTATATCTGGCAACGCGATATTGCCAACTATGTCAAATTCATACCAACGATAGCTGTTTACCATATATTGTTCACAAGTTACCACAAGCATTTGCGTCTAAGTTTTATAGAACAAAAGTTATTCGAAAATAGTGTGATTGCGTTATATTTGAGTGGAAAATTACAACCAGCTATTGTTCGTGAGCTCAGGCATCTCAAAGTGAATAAATTGTTTGAGTATCGCACCATAAATCGATATAATGATACAGGCAGTATTTCCAAAGGCTATGATGGTGGACGAAACAAAACAAGCAACATCACCTGCAATGGTTCGGAAAGTGAAGGCTCGACTTGAACGCAATCCACGTCGTTGTGGTACTCAAATGGCCAAGGAACTGAAAATATCCCAGCGAAGCATCCGACGCATAATCCAAAATGGGCTCAAGGTAAAGCCTTACAAGTTCCAAAAGACACATGATCTTACAGCAAAGCAAAAAAAGTTCGTCTTGAAAGAGCAAAGGAGTTGTTACGCATGCACGAACGTGGCGAATTTCCAAACATTGTGTTCTCTGATGAGAAAAATTTCCCTATTGAGCAGTTCATAAACTCTCAAAATTACCGTGTTTACTTAACTGAACGCACTTACGAAAATTTGAGCTTACGAACGGCCACCCGAAGTAATTTTCTATCTCAAGTAATGGATCCAACAAAACTCGGCACCGTCTCATAAAGCTCGTGTGATCCAAGAATGGTTAAAAACTCATGTTACAAACATCATCTCGTCCACACAATGGCTTTCGAATTCGCCAGATGCAAATCCTGTGGACTATTCCAACTGGGCAATTTTGGAGAGCAAGGTGAGGACTAAAAAATATGCCAGTATGGATGCGCTGAAGAAAGCCATTGTACGGGAATGGGCCAAAATATCGCAAGATCATATTCGTGCAGCATGCAACTCATTTTAGAACCGTTTGAAGGTCATAGTCAAGACAAAAGGTGGTGGCCACATCGAGCTAAAGTACATGTATTCTAAAATTTTTATTATTTCATCAAATTTTTGTAATTTGAATCAATAAAAAATAATTTCACTTTCAAAAAAAATATGGTCGTTTGAATAGGTAACAGTTCAATCGCCTAACCCTGTATATATCATCAAATATTAGAAAATACTACTAACGAATACTAAATACATTCACCGGTTTGAAACCATGAAGTTCATCGTATAAATAATAAATATTACTACTTGTGAAGCGAACAAGGGAAAGCACACTTGATACATAAATATTCAATATATGGCACATTTGAACTAAGTACTCGTATGTATGTATAGGTATTTAGTTTGTATGTATTCTCGTAATAAATCTGTGTTCTGAAATTCAATTGAAATTGACTCATTTGAATCAAAGCGGAAGTAAGTTCATATCACATGGTCTGTGTAAAATATCGCTAGTTTAGAGTGAAAAGGTGCTAACAATTTAGCAAGAATTCGAGATCACAATCAGAATTTCCATTTTACGTGCATCACAGCGCAATTTTGGACAACTGCGAACTGAGCACATTCACGTATCAAAGTACCATAAAAACAGAACAAGTGCATAATTCTTTTTGTTGCAAACGATGTACATATTTCTAAATTATATTTCTTACTGCATCAAAAACTGAGTTTTGAAAAAAGTTGACTTGATACTTTTTCACTCGAAGCTAGCGATATGTTGTTCTTTTGGTTTCCAGGAAGTTTAACCCTGCCATGACTAATTTAGGATTACCCGACATCAAGCACAGCTTCTACATACAGTCTTGAATAAAATATTGCGATCACTTTTGTACACTCTCTTCGCTGCAGTGAAAAATTTCAAAAGTAGTAGTAAGGATGTAAATTAAGGGATCTTAAAGCTTACTTTAATTTTAATGGCACAACAGCCCATGGAGGGCCTAGGCCGAGCTTTTCGCATCCAATCATGTTGTATGTCTTATATTTGTACATGAATGGAAGGGACCTACAGTTTAATGCCGAATCCGAACGGCGAAGTGAAAAGCTTTTCATAGCAATTGTTACTCTTGTAGGTTTGCCATTGCCTTCCAAGAGATGGCGCCGTGTAGAAAAACAATTTTTTTTATATTTTTGTTTTCTGTTGATTTTGCCTGTGCCGAGTTTCGACACGCTGCGTGTCCGGGGTTACGCATTACCACTACGCCACAGCGACCACTTAAAGCAAATTGAGTGAAATAGTTCAGGTCCAACAGAAAGTACAGGGTGTACCATTTATAATTTGACATTTGATTTTGGTGTAAATACGAAACGAATAATTTTCACGTACGAGTTTTTTTTTTGATCCAATAAAGATTCAGTTTCACGTACACGTTTCACAAATTTATCCACACAATTGGGTGGAAGGTGTTTCTCTTCAACCGGATTTTGAACAACATTTTCTTACCGAAAGTTGAAGTTTTGCAAGTAAGTTTTTATTATTTCCCAACGTTGTTCATTTCGTTAACCACAAATATAAAACTAATTTTCCTTCATGATACGAATGACATTACCTTAGAGTTGTTACACTCAGTAGTTATAGTAGTTCAAAATCGAAATGTCAAAAGGACTTTATATATATAGTTTTTTTTAATTCATTCAATGGATTAGCGAGTTTTCGAACCAAACCATATTTGAGCTGAACTAGCGGATCAAATGTGCGAAAGAACCAGATTTTGAACCAAACCAGTGGTTCAGAAAGACCTTGAACCAAAACGCACGGCTCCATAGTTAGCTCAGACTAGGCCCTCGATTAGCTGTTGCTCCATTAAAAGAAGAAGAAGATGTGAACTAACAAAATTTCACAGTATAGTTCAATTCAAAGAGACCTTGAACCACTGAACTGAATCATACTGCAAAATTTGGTTGGTTCACATCCCTGGTTTATTATCTATGTAGCCGTGCGTTTAGGGCTTGGCCGTTGTAAACACAAATATTTCAGAAAAGCTTGTTTTATAAAATAAAAGAGATATGGATTAGCCATTACTTATGTATGCAGTTTCAGCAATGTTTTGACCGTCACTGTTACAAAAAGATTAAATATAAGCAGTAAGCATTCAACATATTTATCGAAATAAAATTTTAGTTGAAGTACTTCGAGCCGAAATAAAGAGGCCGAAAATGTTTACGCATAGAAATTAAACATTTAAAGTTAAAGTTATAAAATCGGCCCCAACAAAAGTAATACATAAAAAGATAATACCAATTTGGCACAAACATGAAGAATATCTCAACTGATTTGTTATGTTTTAGTGAAAGCAGATCTTTTCGGTGCTTTCTAGGGCTAAGCTTTATCTTTCTGCTACAACTCGTTCAACTGCATGGAATTGCTGCTGCAGAATTCACTGCAGAAGTTTGTAATAATATCAATAAGACCGATACGACTTGTTCATGCAACAAGTATAGATCCGAAGTGGACAATGAAAAAGCCAAGGATGATGTTTTCTTCATTCAGTGTTCGTCTTCCGATTTAGATGTAAAAGTGGATGTTGCAATGTTTCCTTTGGAGAAGGTGATGGTAGTGCACATTGAGTGCAACTACAATGAGTTAAAAGAACATGATTTAATACTGCCTAATATAGCCAGTGGATATAACGCCCAGATCGAGCTAGAAGCGTGCGATGCAATATTTAGGCAGCGGCAGCCAATCGCTGATAAGTTTGCTAGTCTGGGAATTAATGTGACATATTCTTTTAGTATTGAGAACGGCAATCTGACAGACTCGTTGACACGGCAACGCTTTAAAAGCATGCAATATTTAAGGTTTCTAACTTTGTATATGTGCAATATAACTCAAATACCAGTGAAGGTATTTTGCGATCTGCACAATCTTCGTAATTTGAACTTATCCGCGAATAGTATTGAGGTATTGGATATGAATGCATTCTTCGGGTTGGACAGACTGGTGAAACTGGATTTATCTAATAATCGACTCAAGTATATACCATCGGGGTTGTTTCGCAATCTACGCTTTCTGACTTACTTGAATTTGCACAAGAATCAGCTAAATATACTGAGTACGGGAGTTTTTCAGGGTGCTGTTTCCATAGAAAAATTAATTTTACAATCGAACAATATTGCAAATTTGCCTGCGGATTTACTTTGGCAACAACACAAATTAACCTATTTGGACTTCAGTCTGAATCAGTTGCAAACGCTGCCGTCGAATTTCTTTCAGAACATGAGCAAGCTGAATGTATTGCTTCTATCGTATAACCAATTGAGCGAAATAACGAGCGAACACTTTGCGCCAATCGACGGCTTGGAGCAACTTGATATAGATAACAATGGCTTGGTGACCATTGACCCCGGTGCCTTTTATTATTGCAGTGTAATGAACTTGAACTTGGAAAACAACCAAATACATATACCGCAGCAACGTGAAGTCAAAATAAGTCCGAAATATTTTACGTCACATCAAATCGATCATTTAAACTTACGGAACAATTCCATAACGCATTTCTCGCTAGCCGCATTTTTCCTAGGTATGTTTGTCGTTGAAGTTGATCTCAGTCTTAACAATATTAACTCCTTGAATGTCAGAGATCTCTTGATAAGCAGTACACGCGAGGTAGTGCACATGAATTTCACATATAATCGCATAAGCGAAATAGATTTCAATGCTATTGAATCGTTGGTTGCTGATGATCGAATGATGAACGTGGTAAATGTGGACGTAAATAATAATCCACTGAATTGCAGTTGCCAGCTCGTTCCATTCGTGAAGTACTTGCGCGCGGAAATTGGACAAAATCTAAGACAAACGATATTTTTACGTACTGATGCGTTAAGATGTGAAGAGCCGCATTTTATGCGCGGCGTACCCGTGAATGAGCTCGATCCGGCGGAGCTGCTATGTCATGTACATGCTGGCGACTGTGCCAGCAATTGTGAGTGCTGGGAACGTACCGTTCACTCCACATTAATTGTCAACTGTACGAATTTGCAGAATCCAAATGCATTAGTACTGCCAGATCCAAGAAAGTGGAAGCTCAATTCAACGGAACTGAATCTGAGCCATAATAATATTACCGATCTGCCATACAATACAATGCCTGGCTACTCTTATGTAACACACATTTATGCCCGCAATAATAGGATTAACGCGATTGATGTTCATCATTTGCCACCGTTAATATCACATTTAGATTTACGCCACAATCATTTAAAGCGTTTGAATGGAAGTGTCTTGGAGTTTCTGCAGAAAAGTTCCCGGTTGAAACTGTTGTTTTTGTCACATAATCTATGGCTATGCATTTGCGAAACCCACCAGTTGCTCGCATTTGTGCAGAGCAACTACGAAAGGATACCAGACTTCAAGGAAATGCTCTGCTATGGTCCAGATTCAGTGCAGCCAGTGGCAATGCTCCATAAACTAACCATTAGTGATCTATGCCCACCGTCACAACGGAGACTCGAAACATTTATCATAGCAATCGCAATCGTTGGCATTGCGATTGCCATATCAGTAATTCTATATTATAAATATCAACAAGAGACACAAATCTGGTGCTATTCGCGTGATCTATGCCTATGCTGTGTGGGTGAAGAAGATCTCGACAAGGATAAAATATATGATGCTTTCGTTTCTTATTCGCATAAAGATGAGCAATTTATAACCGAACACTTGGTGCCGCAGCTAGAGCAAGACGCACCTTTGTCGTTTAAACTCTGCATACATGTGCGTGATTGGACTATCGGCGAATGTATTCCCGATCAGATTATTCGCTCCATAGATCAATCACGCCGCACAATAATTTTGCTTTCAAAAAACTTCATTGAGTCTAAGTGGGCCCGAGTTGAATTCCGTACTGCACATCACTCCGCTATTAATGAAAAACGCTCCCGCCTCATCGTCATACTCTACGATGAGGTTAACGATTTTGAGCATATTGATCCAGTGTTGAAATCGTATTTGAAAATGCATACTTACTTGAAATGGGGTGATCCATATTTTTGGAATAAATTGCGTTATGCCATGCGACATACTCGCAGAAGACGCAGAGGAAATCGTCCTGGAAGTATTCATTTGTTAGAAACTACTTCCTTGTGAACATGATGTTTCATAAATATGAATATTGCTTCCAATTTAGTATTCCACCCTATTCAAGAATCCGTCATAACTGTTACCAACTCGTAATTCAATTTATAAATCCCGAAAATAACATATGAAATAATGACCTGTTTTAAACGAGGCAACATTAAAAAACAAATGAGGAATGTAAATTATTAGAATGTGTAAACGCTCTACGAATTAATAACTGTTATGGCAGGTTCTATAATAGAGGAGATTGTTTTTCATTTCTTCAGCAGATCATCATTGACAAATAATTCAAGTGTCGATAATATAAACGGAAGATTCCATGCCACAAATCATATGGGAAATTCTACTTTTCGACAGCTTGCCCTGCTTGGAAACTAGAACTTAAACCTTTCTTCAAAAGAAACATTTTTAATATTCGTTTCCAGATTTTATTGATTTTCTATGCAGTGTGGTAAACAAAAATTCCTCTTTTTCCCTCTTCGGTATTATTACAAAAAAAAATAAAATATTATCAACGATTATGACTGCAAAATATTTTAACAAATGAATTTTATCGTAATATTTATGTAAATCTTATACTAATATCAATGAGAGTTGTAAATCTCAATAGCGTTTGGAGAGCGCCTGACACATTCATCCTTCACTCCTTCTTATCATAGGTCATAACAACGCCAGTCACCAGTGCCAGCACTGTGAATCCCTGTGCCGCAATGCGAGTACGCATCATCAATTGTGACATTCTGCGATTTCCCGTTCGAAAGTTGTATAGGCCATAAGAAAGTGCACCGGCTGTGGCCAGGCAGCCTATATTACGGAAATAGAAATGACGTAGTATTTTTTCTTATATAATGCACAAGTGCAATTAACAACAAAAACACTCACCAATGGGCACGGCCGGGTTTTCTTTTATTTTTCGCAGCATTTTCTCCTTTGTTGTTTCTGGATGTTTTGACTCGATGTCGCGACGCATTTGTATCCAGTCGAGATCTTCATCTGGAAGTGATATTTCTACCTTACCGCTCATTTTCAATATTGTTTGTGTCTTTTTAAACAAATTTTTCTTTTACTGATTTTTGCCTTCCAAACACACACACAACAAATTTAGAAAACAGACGTTTTAGGAAGTATTCGGAAAGCTAGTGTCATGCTCTAATCAGAATGGCGACCGATGGCCGAAAATTGGTAGACGACAAACGGAATCTAATCTATTGATTATATATGTAAAGGGTGTTTCTTTTTAGAAGTGTGGTTTTCAATCTGGCAATACTTTTTTCGGATATGGTCTTCTTGACAGCTGTCACTTGATTTATGCTGGTTTACCATTTCATAATAAATTGACTTACGCCTGAACAACGTTTGTAAATCGTGCAAATTTATCACCAAAACAAGATGGCCACCGATCCCGATTTTCACAAGAAAATTTTGTTCAGCGATGAAGCTCACTTTTTGTTGAATGGGTACGTTATTAAACAAAATTGTTGCATTTGGAGTGATCCTCAAAAAGTCACTGTTTGGTGTGCTCTATGGGCACAGGGAATCATTGGCCCATATTTCTTCAAAAATCAAGCCGGTCATTATGTTACAATCAATGGGGAACGCTATAGAGCCATGATTAATGACTGAATTTTCGTGCCTGAATGGTAAATTGGAGGATGTTGATGTGGACGACCTTTGGTTCCAACAAGACGGCGCTACATGCCATACAGCCAACGAAACAATCCATTTATTGAAGGAAACTTTTGGTGAGCGACTTTTCATACGATGATTTCCGTGGCTCCTGCAATAATGAAAAATATCTCATTCTGCGTGCCATCAAATTCAGAAATAAATAAGATGAATTGTCTTGAATACAGTTTTTGTTTTGTGGCGTTGCCTCCAAGATCGTGCGATTTAACACCGCTGGTATATTTTTTGTGGGGTAATGAGAAGCCCGAGACGATTGACGCCTTGGAAGAGAATATTCGGCGCGTTATTACTGACATACGGCCCCAATTGCTGCAAGAAGTGGGCGAAAATTGGGCCTCTCGGCTGGAAATTATTCGAACCAGCTGCGGCGGCTACTTGCCCGAAATCGTTTTTAAAACATAATGGCAAGTCCTTATCTTTATAATAATGCTAAATTCTTGGCCATAACATTAAACTACATGTGTTTTATTTCTTCTTGAAAACCGCACTTCTAAAAAAAACACTCTGCTCTATATGTATGCATATTTATTTTGGTGGTGGTAATTGTTATGGGTAACCAAAATAACTTTTGATTGAGATATTGGTTATGGGTAACGAAAATAAAATTATGATTCCGGTTAATTGGTTATAGATAACCAAAATAAGATTTTGGTTGCGGTAATTATTATGAGCAACCAAAAAAAATTTGCTCCCTTTTAACTGTTATTTTGTAACAAATATTTAAAAGCCTAACATAAAATGGTTAGCGGCTTGCTTTTTTAAAATTTCTCATAACAATTATGTCATTGATACTCCCAATTCAATCACGCGAAGACTAGTTATAAACATGGCAGAATGCCAGGATTTCAAGTCATTCGTGTTCCAATGACTAAAATTTATATTTTATTATACTTATATGTAGTTTGTTGTCACTGCGCCATTTTGAAAAAATCTTTTTTTAAAATATATGAAAGAGGAAACAAACGTTAAATTAAACTCATAGTTTCTTAAACACACTAGCGCGAACGAAAGTCAGCTGATCATAATCACGAAACCTTTAACTCGATTTTGTAGCGCAATAAAAACATTTTAAACTATTAGCCAATTTAATAGCGTTTTTTTGGGAGAAATCAACAATTGTTTCTAAATTTTCCAGATTCTTAATTTAATTTTTCATAATGGTTAATGGATAACCAAAGAGAAAAATACTATTTAGTTTTGAAAATGATTAAGGGCAACAAAAATATCGATATTGGTTATGGCTAGGCAAAACTAATTTTTGTTTGGTAATTTTTATGGTTAAAGTTTTAATATTTAGTGGCAAACGTGAAATATATGGTATTACAGAAAATATTGTGCGATATGTATAGTATGTACTACTGTGGGCAAAAAGTAGAAAGACTTTGTTCATAATTTAAAATTTTTTTATTTATTCTTCCAAATCTATTTCGTCCCCTTCAAAGTAACCCCCCCCCCCTTCCCCCCCGGCCCCAATGCACTTGTGCCAACGTTTTTTCCAATTCTCGAAACAGTTGTTAAAGTCAATTTCCGGAATAGCCTTCAATGCGCTTAGCGATTCATGTTTAATGTCTTCAATTGACTCAAAACGGTCAAACGGTCCACGAAGCGGTTTTTTGAGTTTAGAAAATAGCTAAAAATCACACGGTGCTAAGTCAGGCGAATAGGGTGGTAGGGTGGTTGCGGAACGATATCAGTCGAATTTTTGGCAAAATGGTCTCGTAAAACCAATGCAGTGATTTTGGAACCAATCGTGCATTCACTCTTCTTAGGCCCAAATGATGTTTTAAAATGGTTTTCACTGATCCTTCCGATATTCCAACGATGCCAGTAAGGTCTCTGACTGTTAATCGTCGATTCTCGAGCACCAATTCCTTGATTTTATTGACGTGTTGATCATCAGGACGTCCAGGCCGTCCTGGACGTGGTTCGTCGTCAACGCGTTCTCGACCATCTTTGAACAATTTGTACAACTCAAAAACACTTGCTCGCGACATACAATTATCACCGAAGGCCTTTTGCAACATTCTGAACGTTTCGGCACCAGAAATTTGATTCCGCACCCAAAATTTAATGGAACTTCTTTGTTGAATAATTTCACTCATTGTGAAAATCGCCGAATGCACTTTTTGTACTTCAGAAAGACAAGCGTATACTAAACACTAATGATTATTTTGATGTGACATTTGGCACAGATGTCACCGACAGTCATACCAACCTTAAAAAAATAATATTTTGATGAATGGGTTTCCGCGCGAAATTTAAATTAAAAAGTCTTACTACTTTTTGCCCACAGAAGTATGAATAATCCGAGTGAAAATATGAATATATTTTAGCGGAAAATTGTAATATCAATAATATATGTATATAATAACATCTTTAAACTTTAAACAATTAAGGCAGGAAAAGTGTTTTTTGATTTTAGCTGTTGGTCAAAGAAAAACGCTATGTTTTGTTGTTGCATTTGATGTGAAAAGTTTTTGGTTAACCAAAAGAATACTATAATTTTGAAAGCCATATAATCGTTCCTAAAGCAGAAGTCGCTAGCTCCATTTTTTTTAATTTCTGAGATGAACTTAGTTTATCGAAAGCATGATACGTTATTCACACTGGCAAAAACTCAACAAGTCCATAGATTCATATATGCATGTGTGCATGTTTTAACTGCATTATCAAAAATATTATTTAGTACGACATGCGAATTGTATAAACTTATTAATACCGACCTAATATAGGAAATTAACTTGTAGTACTTCCAGATTTCTGCTTTGCGATTAAAAAAAAAAAAAAAAAAAATTCCGCACCCGAACATTGCCACATACATCTGGCTTCCGCCAGAAGCAAAAACTACAAGCCTTCAATAAATTTATTTCTAATAGATTTTACCAATTTCTTAACTAACCACTCAAAGCTTATATAACTGCCAAATGGGAAATGCCCAAAAATGTTAGTGAATGGAACAACTACGCAGTTTACCTGGTACACTGCTTTAACTCCAAAGCGTCTGGATTCATTTATCTATAGACTGCAGAGAATTTAGTCTTTTTAACATTGGCTGCTGTGGTAAAATAAAATTGTTCTTTTTGTTTTATTGATGTACAATGCGTCAAGTTCCATAGCTAAAATTTTTCAATATATGCTCGTAGAATTTTGTTGCCATCTTTTCCCCCGTCGTCGCTATAGTTGCCGTCAGAGAATCTCTGGTTGTCATGAAAATATGAGAAGAATTCGAACAATTATTTTATTATTTTGTTATGATTTATTATTAACAATGCCTACATTTTTCAGTATTTGATGATGAGCAATTGTATTTTAAAAATATTAAAATAAATTTGCAAATTAATTCTGTACCTAAATACCTGGCAGTAAAAATCAGAAAATCCTAAATTTCAACCTTATTTCCTTCCTTCCATATACTAATTGGATCATTTACATTGCACGATCAGTAATAATGACATTATTACTATTATAACCAGATCATTACATGGTCTTAATACTGTCAGTACGTCAGATAATAGCTTCAGTAGTTTTTAAGCAAATATAACCTATACGATCAATAATAATATCCTATATTATTTTATATGTAGAGCATTATGCTCATACAGTTTATTTTTGTTTTCAAAACCAAATAGAAAGTAAATTACGAATGGGTTTCATCTAAGCTCATAATTGCCTTGTAAACTTATAAAATCGCTATATAGTAAATACATGTTAGAAACAATAGTACATTTTGATTTAAATGTAATATTATACTATGTACTAAAATATTAAATTTCAGCTGTCAAAGTTCCTTAACGTAACGTAGAAGTCTATTTTCTATTAACTAGAAACTTACTTCAACTTATGTTACTTAACGTCTATTATTGCTGCTTTTATTAGTTTGACGTACAGCAACAAATTAAGAGACTGGCTTGTACAGTTGTACGTATGCATGAAAGTGCTATGTATATAGCAGGGTTGCACAATATTGCACTCAAATTATCTACAGTAAGATCGAAACTATTTTTATAATTTTCAATACTATTTCTTGTGAACTATATAAATTATTTAATATAAAAAAGTATATACGATTTTATAACTCTTCAAGTTTTATTTTGTCTTCTATTTACTATATCTCATTTCTCCATAATATAGTGCTATAGTTTAGCAACACTGGACGACGCCATCTAATACTGTTTGTAGACTTGAGTGGAGAATTTCTTCGTTTCCTCGTTTGGTGTTCGTGTGTGTCGTCGATGATTTCTCTGAAATTTTTCATTTTCTCGTTTTGAACGCTTGAAAATTTTAAATTATTGCTATAAAACTGAACAAAATTATATAATAGTAACGTGAAAACGAAAATAATAAAACATGTTTGTGAAATAAATGAAAATTTATTATTTATGATAAAGATTTTTACTGTGGAGTGAATGTAAAAAAGGTGAAGAAATTTTTTCTGCCGATGCCGCAGTCGAGTAAGAAGAACGAACGAAGAAGAAATGAAAAAAGTGCACACGGTGAAAAAAGTATAACGAAATATGCATTAACTACAAGTGAAAATATTTACCAAACAGCTAATATAACAATATAAAAGGTGCTTTGTCTAGAAAAATGTAAGTTTAATTGTGATTTTTAAATTTAAATTAAAGTTTCATTCTTCAATGCGAAAAGTGTCTATTGCGCGCAAGGCTTGAGACTTCGCAGCTCTCACAACCACACGCCTCGTTACTTCCTGCTCTTTATTTTTCTATTGCTAACTCGCGTTCGCTCCACTTCTACTGAAAAAAGCCGCCGCAACATGGGCAAATGATTTATTGATGTCCAAATTTGAAATTGGCTTTAATTTTTTTTATTGGATTGGAACGAGAAAAGACACGAGTGAATGCCTCACACACACACGAATTGTTGTTTCTCCAAACAAATAACTCTTGAAAGAAAGAAAAATAAAACGGGGAAAAAGTTGATTATGCTTAAACTTTATTGACTGTTGGGAACAGTAGCGTGTAGGGTTATTTTTTTTTTTTTGTAAATTTGTATTATGTTTTTATTTTCTTTAAAATGTTGTTCTCACCTCGGTTCTCCGTTTGTATGTTACGTAGTCAATTAATGTGTGGTGGTTGCCACTTTGATTAATTTTTGTTTTGAAATGTGTCTGCATTTGTTATTAATTTTTCCCTTTTATTGTTTCATTCACTAAATACTTATAGGAATCCTATGTTCCAGTGTACTTAGGTTTACGGTTTTGGTAGCCATCATTTAACTTGTATAATCTAATAACAAATTGTTAAATTATGAAACCGATAAATTCTGTCAAATTCAAAATAAAATTTTCGATTCTTATTACTCTTGGAAAAGAAGACTACATTTTCCAATTAAATCTTTGGCCCTTTTTTTGAGTTATTTTAAAAATAACTAAAAAAAATTATAAATAAACCGATTGTGTTTGTTTACCCAATCATCTATTAAGAAAAGTAATGTTTGTCTTGTCCAGACAGGGGAGTCCACACAAGAGTAAAACTTAATTACCCATTTAAGTGCACACAATTCATTTAACGCCAACGAAGGTCACGAACGTATATTTTAAAATTAGGAAGAGTGGTAACATTGCCTAACAATTTTTAGCGCTCTCTTCCATTTATGTAGTACTGATGATGATGATGATCAAACGACTGCGCTGCGTCTTACTTGCCACCATTTGTGCTATTTTTCTGTGCTGTTCTTTTAATTCTCTCACGTTGCCTTCGCCAGTAGAATTATATACATACATACATATGTATACATCTTTGTTGTTTTAAACCTAAAACAGTAACTATTAATAAGAATATATTAAATTTTCTAAAAATTTCAAAGCGAAAGTATCAAAACGAATGAAAATAGTACGAGACTAAAACAATGTTGAATTGATTTTAGTTTTGTGTGCCACTTTGATTTTGTTGTTGGTTTCACTTGCCGGCTACTAAAGTAAGGACGGGTAGTAGTTACATTATGTATTTCTAACCGCCCCATTGACATCTACTCTTCTTTGGTTAATTTTTGTTTTGTTTTTTAAGGGTTGATTTTAAAATCATTTTGATTTTATTTAGAAAAAATTAACGTCTTGAAACCAAAATGCGTTAATCAAGATATTAACAAAATTAAAGTTAATTCGTTTATTCCTAAAAAAAAATTAACAGAATTTAACGTTCATCGTTAAAAATAACCTTTTTTATGGACACATTAAAAATATATCGTGTGTAAACCTTAAAAATTACAGATTTTTTACAAAAATATATTGACCCTCGGAAGCTATGAAATTATGCTATCTTTCAGTCAATATACTCTGCCAACAAAAAACGGTCCATTTTTTGAGGCTATGAATGTGGGCAACAATCAAAATAAGTGATAGTCAACCGGAGCAATATGGTGAATAAAGCGGGTGAACCAAAATTTCTCATCCACTGTTTTCCAAATAATTTTTAACCGGTCAACATGATCAACATGATGTGGCACGTTGTCATGTTAGAAAATTGAGGTATCGTGTCTGATCGATTTTCGGTCGTTGCTTTTTTCATACGCATCAATTGCTTTCTATACAGCTCTCCCGTAATACTTAGTTTCAGGTTTTGGCAGCTCACAATAGGTTCTCATCCCACCAAATACAGAGAGTTAGTATAATTCACCGTAAAATTCCCGCATCAAACGATGACACTTAGTAGCACTTTCTTTGAAAAGCAAAACTTCCCGCAAATGCTGTTTATTTGGCACGTATGCTAAAGTGATGTAGCAACAAAAAAAAATGTTGTCAAATTGATACATAATCAAGACAAAACTTACATCAAATTCGTAACATTATTACCAGATATGATTTCGTACAAGTTACGCCATCAATCCCTCATTTTTAAGTTATACACCCAATATACAGGGTACGCCGTCTTTTATGTCGATATGTGAATATTGAATAACTTAAAAAAATAGACCCGGAATAGTTTTTGAATACAACATTAATAAAGTGGCCGCCGGTATTGACCAAAGCAAAATGTTTCCTTTATGCTGCACTTTCCATAACTTTTTCGAGCATTTCGGGCAATATAGCATTGATTTCGCACACTTATGTTAACATTGAGCTCGTCAATGGTATGAGGCTTGATGGCGTACACTTTGCTTTTCAAATGAGCCCACAAAAAGAAGTCTGGAGGGGTCAAATCTGAAAATCTGAGTGGCTAGTCAATGTCGCAATTTGTTAGATGTGCAGTGTGGCATGGCGCACCGTCTTGGTGAAACTAGCAACCGTCCAGTCGTTTTAGTCTAGACGTACTGAGCCAACATCCACCGATGTCGATTCCTATCGACTATTTCGACTTCTTTGAAGAAAAATGATAGTTTTGGTGCAAACGCCGTCCCAAGCAGTTACTTTATAGTCATGCAATGGTATTTTATGGATCTCGCAAGGATTCTTCGTTCTCCACCGATTGTCGACGATAGCCCACTGCCTCGTGCCCAACAATATTCGACACCAAACGACGAATAGTGTTGTCAGACGGTGCTTGTTGGCCATGATCAACGATTGAAAAACTATTTTCAATGTAAAGCGTCACTATTTCGGCGCGTTGTTTCGGTGTGAAGCGATTCATGGCTAAAATTGTACTGAATTGAGGTTTCTAAAACATGTTTACTGAAGTCAAACGGTTAATAAATCTTAAAATTATTCAATGTTTACATACCGACATAAAAGATGACGCACCCTGTATTTTTCCTCCAAAAAAACAGAAAAGTGTAACGTCTAATTACTTACAATTATATATTGAACAGACGTTCAATTGCAACACTTAGGGAATGTGTTTAAGTTATGGGTTTCGAAATTAACAAAAAGGTAATCGTTTACCAAAAATTGTACTCCTTTTATTAACCATTTATCAGCTATTAAGTAATCGGTAAAGCAAAAGCGTTTCAAATACAATGTCAGCAATGTTCAGCAGCCCGATTTTACGTTTTGAATGAAATTAAGCAAAAGATGCAGTACTACATTAACGAACAAGGGCAAAAGCCTAGTACCACTAAACTAATTATAAATTTGAAATACAATGCCACTAAACGGTATAAGTATAAATGGGAATATTAAGAGCAGCTCTATTAACTCTAATATAATATGCAAGCCCAAAATAGCAAATACTCCATATAATAAATAACTAAATGTTTTAAACATTTAAACGATAAATATGAAATATGATTTTTAATAACTTTCGATGCAAACGGTTTTATTAGTCCCTTTGGCAGATAGTTGAAGCTATTTTTAATTATTGTAAAAGGAGCTGTCTCAAACTGAGGGTTCCTTTCAGGGCATTGCGAATTATGGAAAACACGAAATCTAAAATTGTGTATAATGAATGTGGTTTATCATAATCACGTGTTTTCACTTGATGTAACAAAATAAAACTCAGTTAAACTGAACGCCTCGTGTAACCACCACGATTTTTATTAATTACTTTAGACGAGGTTTTACTGTCCTCTAATATACATATTTCCCTGTACATACTGTAGTTACCATTTTCAATTAATTTGGTAACATGATTCTCTTTCATTACAGCAATTAACCTGATCATTTATGCGATTTAGCTGATTAAAAACAAGTTTTTTTTAACAAAACACAAAATTTACCAAGCGCGCGCTCTTTAGCAACAGCAGCAGAAGCAGCAACGCACAGCTGAGCAAAGTGAAAACGAACAAGAATAGTACGAGTATTCACTGCGGTTGCGAACATAAACAAGAGTTCATTGAACGCAGTGTCGCATTCGGTAGGCAGCATTTCCTCTTGCTTCCTAGTACTCGTCGCACCTATTCACATATTTGTCATCGCCCTTGGTCATTATTATTGGAATTGTTATTATTAGAATTGATAAACACACATCAGCGTGAAAACGTCATCGCTGAGGTACTCACTCAACAAGTGGAGACTAGACTAGAGCTAAAAGCAGCAGCATCACTAGCAGCAGGTATATATAAACACTTTTAAAATTTTAGTTTTTAGATTAATGTGCTCTTTCTTTTCCTCCTTTTTATTTCTTGAAGAACCTTGGCCTAAATAAAGTTAAATTGTAAAACAAAATATTTGGGAATAAGGCAAATTTTTATAACTATCTGTACATACCATAAAATAGAAGGATATAAAAAGGAGTTCTAGAGATTCTTCATTATCATATATTATTTCTAATTTTTTGATGTTTAGTCTGTTAGATCTTGAATCTGAGATTTTATGTTAAAATGAGCTATAATCAGAAACCACCTGGATCTGGTGGCAGTGGTATGGGAGGTGGTGGACCTCCTAATGGTCCAAATAATACCCAGCAGGTTGCAAAAACGTTGGCGGGTATTCAGCAGCAAATGCAGAATTTGGTACATGGTCAGAATGCTTTGCCGCAAACACCTCAAGCTGACCTTAATACATTTTTGCAACAGCAACGTTTTCAAAACATGCTGAAGCAGCAGCAACAACAACTTTTGCAACAGCATTTCCAACAGATACAACAGCAAAATCTTCAGCAGCAACAACAGCAAAACAAAGAACGAGGTGGCGGTGGTGGCGGCGTTAGTGGTAGCAGCACTAGCGGTGAACCATTGGCTCTAACACGCACTCCCGCAGCAGCAGAGCTGCTCAATAAAACGTATCAGCAGCACCACCAGCAACAGCCGAATGGAAGCTCAGCCGCAACTAATCCGGCATTAAATCAATTTCAACAACAATTGCAAGCAATATCGCCTAATATCATGCAGCAGCTGCAAGCATTCCAATATCAAATGCAACAGCATCAGCAGCAACAACAGCAACAGCATCCACAAACGCAACAGTCGCAGCATCAGCAACAACAATCGCAAGCTCCCTTGCCAGTACCACATCAGCCACAACAACAATTGCATGGCCAAACACATCAGCAACAACAGAAAGCACTGTCGACAGCCGCAGCAGCAGCAGCAGTGCAACAATTCCAGCAGAGCTTTCAGCAGCGATACCTTTCAGCGGCTGCTGCAGTATCTGCACAGTCAACAGTACAAGCAGCGACCAGCAGTAGCAACAAGGTTAACACTACACCACCGCCACCACCACCACCACTCACCACAAATCAAATGAAACCGCCCACTTTGCCGCCGAGCACACAAATCACACCAGTTGCGACGGCAGCAGCGGCTAACAGCGGTGGGGCTACTGTTGGCGGTGCATCCTCCTCGGTATTGCCATCTAAGAATACACCGTCTCTTACAGCCACAGCTGCTGTGGCAGGAAAACAAGTACCGCCTTCTATTTCGCTACTGCCTGCGAAACAATCGTGTGCTGCACCCACACCAGCTGTCGCTCATCAGCAGAATAAATTCGGCGCTGGAAAAGTGTCACCAGTTGTCAGCGCCATACCTCCACCATTCCCTTCACACTTCCAAAAACCTTCAATATCTGCTACATCGGGTAGCAGCACGGCTGTTTCCACCAGCTCGTCAAAAGTTATCACAAACGCAGATGCAACAGTGGCCACTGCTGCTACTTTGAAGTCGCCTCAAACCAATCCCGTACCACTCACAAAGCAACAGGCTATCGCCGCGCCAACAACAATGAGTAACAGTGGCACCGCTGCAGTAGTCGGTAAATCAATCCAATCTGCTGCTGCGTCTGCAGTAAATCAATTGTTGACTACATCTAAACAACAAACATCACCACAAAAGGCAGCCACAACAATATCACCGTCGGCTGCAGCAAGTCCAAGTAAAAATACAAAACCACTGCATATCGCTGATGCAGCAGCAGGCTGTGGTGACAAGAAGTCAGAAGGCACAAACGCTGCAATGAGCAACAAAGTCTCCATTGCTATTACAGTAGAAAAAGATGGTGTTTCTGCTGTTGCAAGCACAACAGGTAACTCGAATACAGAATCAGCTGGCGTTGCCATAGCGAAATCAGCGGGTAATTTAGGAAAGGATGACATAACCACTGAAATACCACCACCACCACCTACTGGCAATATGGCGACTAAAACTACAAAACCACAAGAAGCTTCATCAGGAAATCAAGCATCACCAGCTTCTGCTGACAAATTCGAAATAAAATCGGATAAGAGCCCTACGCCTCAAGCTGCATCGGCATCTGCTTCTACCAAACAAGACAACAAATCAGCTAAATCCGAAGATGCAATAGATAAAATATTACCTAAGGTTGAAGAGAATAAGGTATGTATATTTTCAAATATAACGAAGTCATTTTTAGTTTATGTCTGATTTTTTTTAAAGACGACTTCATGAACTTGTGACTAATAAAGAACTTAATTTTTTAATCTTAGAACAAAACAAAAATTGACGATAAGAAACAAAATAAAGAAGCTACAACTGATCCGAAAGATGAGTCCAGCTCCAACAGCGAAACTTATAAAAATAATCCAAAACAGGACATAGTAGCTGAAGTGCCCAAGAAGTTAGAAGATGACAAGTTGGACATCAAAGTAAAAGTAATTGCCGACAAAAATTTCGAGAAAAAGGAAGCGCCCAAGGACACCGAAGTAGAAGTCGTTGCAGCGTCTAAAGAAACAACTCACACTAAATCGCCACTAGATGCAAAAGCGGAAAATTCGCATGGCGATACAAACCAATTATTATCTGAAGATTCTAAAACAAATTCGGATTCTGTTGACAGCAAAAAAGATACAGTAATGCCGGAGTCGGTGAAAAAACTTGTAGAGAAACCACTGGAGACGATGAAAGAAGAGAAATTTAAAAATATGAAAACGGAGAAGATAGAAGGAAAGGCAGCAATAATCCCTTCAACACCTATTGAGAATATAACAAATACAGCGGCAACCTCAGTCGCAGCAACAGCAACCAAATCTAAAAATAAAGATAATGAAACAATTACACAGAGTAGTGCCGAGACAACCACCAACACTCCCGGTGCAAAACGACCGGGACGTCAGTCAAAATCGGTGAAAGCTGTCGAAAAGGCAGCGCCTACTACTGCAAAGAGTGAAAAAGCGTCAACGAGCAATCGAGTACCACGCGAAGAAAAGCGGAAGTCAAAAGTTGATGTCTCATCCTCAGGGGTTGGAGGTGGTGCTGCCACTATATCCTCCTCTTCGCCAAGCACCCCCAAAGAAACAACAAATTTATCTAGCAGTGATCGCAAGAGCCAACGGCACCGCCTAAAGACCATTCTCTATCAGAGTCCACTGCCCGAATTAGCCTACATTACAAAATTATCGGCCAGCGAAGCTTCCAACTCTCCAAAACCCATGTCTGTAGAAGACAGACTCATCGTCTTTTATAAGAACGAATATATGGCAGTGCGCAATGCAGAGAGCACGTTCTATCTGTGCCAAACAATGCAGAATGTGTATCGTACATCGCCGCGCATTAGCATCCGGTGGCTGTCGGAGGATGCAAAAGATAGTAGCATTTATATACCTGACTTCTACGACCATACAGATATCGAGTGCGTACTGACGACCGTGGAATTGAAACGCGTCGACAAGGGGCATTTGCGTTTACCGAAAACGGAACGAACACGCATTGAAAGTATACTCAAAAAGGCTATCGATGTTGAGAGGGGTGTCGTGCCAAGACCAGAAATGAGCGAAGAGAATCCTGATGGGCGTAAGTGTTTGCAGATTAAAGTTTAATTTTAAATTGTTATTGTTATTTGCCTTTAATTGCAGTTGATATTTCTCTGTACAAAGATGAATCTCAAATTGAAAAGAAATCTGGTAGCGGTGGTGGCAATGGCTCCACACTTTCATCTCCACGTAAAACTCGACGTAGTAGTAATGCTGTCGCTGTCCCATCAGCAACTACACCCCAAGCTGCAGGCAAAAGACGCAAACGTCGTGCGGCTGACTATGATATGTCAGCTGATGCTGCAAACAAGTCCACAGCTAACAAAAAACCAAGAAAATCGGTTACAAAACGTAAGAAAAAATCGAAGGGTTCAACCAGCGATGAAGATAACGACATGAGTTCCGATGATTCCGATTTAGATGTGGAATATAAACCAAATCAAAAGAAAACGGCCAATGCATCATCGGCCTCAAAAAGTTCACCGCGTGCGCAAAGATCGCCGCTGGCCAAAGCCAGAGCAGCGTCACCGATAACGCCAACAACGCCGCGAACAAAAATTGTGCCTCAAAAGGTAAGAAACCAAGCAAACAGAGAAAACCAATACATATAGTATGCCTACTAAACTATTCGATAATATTTTAGAACACGTCTACACCAGCAACAAGTAGCCGCGGTGAAAGAGCCACAAAAAGAAAATCAGTTACAGAAGAAATCGCAACAACGCCTGCCAAAACAACACCAACTACCACAGCAATCATCTCGAAAACAATAAATTCGAAAAGCAAAGGTTAGTGTTTAATTAGATGAACTTCACTAATGTGAACTATGTATTTAACATTAATTTTGTTTTGTTGAAATGTTCTGTATTATAGCACCGGAAAATAATGCGAGCGAAGTAGCAAATTCTAATTCACCAATCAAAAAATTTACAACAAACGATACGGCAATTGGTGCTACCAGCGTCACGTTATCAGCCAACAGTAATACTAATAGCCCATCAACAACTGCCGCAGCAACTGTCACAACTGTTTTGGCCACAAATACTGCAGGTAGTGGTGGTGGCGGTAGCGGTGGCTCTGGTATTAATAGACCAACAAGAAGTCGAAAGTAAACATCATTAGATTTATAAGAATGATAAAGTTAAAGATACAAATAGCCTCCCTCTTCATCGTTATACATATGAAACGAAGGCTTTCAACATATAGTCACACCACCCTGTAGAAAATTATGAGCACTATATGGTTTTGGAAACTCACGCAGAAAAAGGATAAACTTGCGCTTAGGGATAATTTTGCATGATATTATTTCACAAAGAAATAGTTGCCCAAGAAATAGTTGGATAACTTTTTCAAAACCATGAAACCAATGAATTTTATTAGGACTAGTTTTGAAGTGTTAATTTTTTTACGGGAGACTGTGTACATATGTATGTATATCGCTGTTTACAGTGATGATTGGAATTAAGGCAACAGTAACTGCAAAACAGTCAGCAAAAAGGTGTGAAGCAAAAGTCATTCTACAGCAATATAACAAAGTAAATTTAGTCGATAAAAATCCAAAGATAAATTTACAGCCAACCAAAGGCTTGTTTGTTAATGCAGTACTGCAACATTCGCTAAAGCTAAAAGCGTTAAATATGTAATATCCATTTGCTGATCACGCATTTAACAGAACATCATTACTGCAGCGATGGTTTTTAAAAATATTGCATATGGAACGTTTTGATTTAGCATGGCAGTGTACACTGCGGTGTTTACTTCAGCAGAATTGCAACACTCTTGGTTGTACCACCGATTTCCTCGTCGATGGTGGTAGCACCTAGTGTTTATACTTGCTTAAAAGGTTGTGAAGTCTACTGTAAAAAAAATAATATTTAAAAATAATTTAACATGCAAGTTATTTATTACGAATTTTTAAACATAGCAACTAAAAAACAAAAGAAACGGCCAATCATAATTAGTGCGGCTTTTTTAAATTAAATTTATTACTTGGTAATGTCTCCTTTTGCTGCGATTACATCTTGGCATCGGTTCTTCATTGAAGAAATAAGTTGCTGGCATTCTTCCGGAGTAATAGAGTTCCAATTTTATTCGATTTTTTGTTTCAACTCCAAAACAGTTCCTGGAAGCTGAACTTAGGTCTTGGCTAGACGAAGGCTAGGACTTCAACATCAAATTTTTGATATTTTTGCTATATGAGACGTGGGGCCGTCTTGCTGAAAAACTTAACTGTGTTCCTTAATCCATTTGGTAGGCTTCATATTTCTTGCGGATAACTCTCCATCTGGTGTCACCTGTGGTTGTGGCACGTTGTGGTCGCTGTAGCGTAACGGTAGTGCCTTGGACTGTGACGCTGAGTGTCAGAAATTCGAATCTCGGCACAGGCAAAAAAAAATTAATACACGGCGGCACTACCTCTTGACAGGCAATGGCAAACCTACAATAGTAAAAATTGCCTATGAAAAGCTTTTCACTTCGCCGTTCGGATTCGGCATAAAACTGTAGGTCCCTTCTATTCATGTACAAATATAACACGCACAACATGAGTGGATGCGAAAAGCTTGGCCTTTGGCGCTACATGCGGTCATTGTGGTAAAGGCATAACACTTGCCACAATAACTTCCTATCTCTTTATCGGTGTCCTGTGTGATTGCATTCCCTCTCTCATTCTCCCTCCATCTTCCACTCACCTATCAATCTTCCTTACATTCAACACAATGCTCTGCATTCATAGGGGTACACCCTGTGTGTTGAATGTATCAATAAAAAAAAACCTAGTCATACATCAAATTTCGATCGAAATTTGATTTATGCTAAAACTTGTAGTCCAATTCTTGAAGATTGGTTCTATTCCACTTACGCCCTACTTTCTTTTCGATCCTGCCCGACCACTCTACAGACAAATTTCTGATTGAACTTGAAATGTAATCTTTGTTTTTTGGCCCCTATTTTACAAATGTGTCTCAGTTTTGGCAATATCAGCGGGCAAATATCGCTCTAAAAAGTTATAGCTCTGTATTTATTCACTTTCATGGAGGCGTACGAATTATTAATGGTCACTTTTAATTTTACGTTATTTTAAATTGTTACATATAGAAATTAATAAGAATTATGTACTTATGTACTTATGTTAAATTATTTCTAAATATTTTTTTTGTTCTAAAAGTAGACTTCGCTATCTATCAAACAAGTATAAGCACTAAACTGTTAATCTTACAATGTTTATCAGATAATTGTGGAAAGGGGTACGATTTAATAGCGGTTAGGGTTTGTATAATAGAAGTAGTAATCATTGCAGCATAAGAAGAATTATAAGCCGTCTGCATTAAGTAAATTAACTAACATTTTTTGTGTAACTGTCAATATCAGTTTTGCTCCACACCTTTTTGCTTAAATTCGGTTACTGTTCTCATATCTCATCGCCACTGTACATATTAAGCACTCGAAACCGAGCACGAATATGTGAAATTTTTTAGTTTAGCCTTTTATGTCCTTAACAATATACAAGTTTTTGTTTTTTTTTTTTTTTTTTTTTTTGTCATGTACATATACTACGTATATATATTGAGATATAAAGTATACATAAACATTATAAGTATATATATATATATATCGATCTGTAGGCATGAAAGTATCAAAACTACTGCGCTATATTTTTATGAAGAAAAATAAGAGGTTTTGTTTTATTGTATAATTTAAATTTTATTTGATTATATGTTGTATTCTGTTTTCTTTTATGTAATTTTAAACCTTTTATTTTTGTATGTGCATTATGATTGTAGTTTGTTTGGTTTCTTTTTTCTTTTGTCAAAAAGAAAAGAAATATTTGCTATTACAATCAGTTGAGGAAAGAAACCATTATAAATTTTGATTGATCATCACTAATCTCGTTTTGTCAAATCAAACGAAGTACAAATACTTGTACTTGTGCATGCAAGTAAGGTCGTACTTGTTGTTGGAAGAAGGTTGCTTTATACAACATTGCAATTTATTTATAAATGATTTTATATAATTTTTAATATCTTTTTCTATGTGGCTTCAATTTGAATTAAAAGTAAATGTAATGAAAATAGCAAAGCAATTTTTATAAGTTGAAAAACAAAGTCACACACACACACACACACACAGAAATATTATGTTTCAAGAACACATCATTACGTCATTAGAGTAAAGTAATAATTAATATACTTAAAAGTAAATTTAAGTCAAACAAGAATAAAAAAATTAAAAAAAAGGATTTTTTAAAATATAAATATATAAAAATATTGCAAAATGATGAAGCAAATATTTAACTATGTATTAATTTTGAACATATTCTGAAAAACTTAGTATATAGAAGTGAATGTAGTTTTAAAAGCAAGCATATTATATTATTATTATTATTAATATATTATATGCATAACATACAAACATATATACACATACATACTATATACATACATACTATATACATACATATATCAAAGAGACAACCCCCCAATTTTCCATCTCGTCCCCCCCTCCCCCTACCTAAAAAATCCTTTAAAATAAACGGTCATGGTTTGAAATTTGATGGCAATTTCGAATTACCGCACATGCTGTAAGTAATCATCAAGCTCCCTCCCTCCCATTTCTCTGCATTGCAGTAAATTCTCATGCACTTTTACTGGACCGTAGAGCTTTGTTTATGAACAGCAGCAGCAGCAGCAGATCATTCAGTTGTAAACAGCCAACATTTTCAACTTTATCCCTCGTAGCACATTAATATTATTAACAATAATACATACCTATATATAATCTATAATTTAAATACAAACGATCAACATTAAACGAACGCTGACACATGACAAATGAGGACAAGAAACAAAAATCTTTAAAAATATGACAAAACTAAGAAAGAGTTAAATTTTATTGCAAACATGAACACCTTTATTATAACACATTCAGATTTATATTAATTAATGAAATACAAATATAAATTGTTTACTCGACGGTAGGTGGCGACGGTGGCACATATTTAGCCCAGAGAGAGATAAAAATTGTTTCATTAATTTAGGCTTTAGTAATAGAGAGAGATAACGTTAAAAGAAATTAAATAATTAAACTAAAAAATCGAAATTTATAAAGTATAAATGTTATAATCACACAAAATAAATAACACAACAAGCAAACAAAGCAAAATATTATATGAAAAATATGTATGTATGTTTGCGCATGCATATTGCATATATACAAATATTGTCTAATTGTATGTATGTGTGTGTGTCTAATATGAATTTAAATTTAAACAGAAAAACAACTAATGCAATTTGTTAAATTAAAAAATTAACGAAACTAATACAAGCTCGTCGTGTAATCATAAACAAAAAAAGGGGGGAAAAAATTAAAAGAACAAACCAATTTGGCACTTTAGTTTTTAATCTACACACTTACGTTTTGAAGAATATACATATTCTAATTATTATTATGAGCCATGATGTGGGGCAACACTTTTATGAATGAATGAAGGAAATATCGGCAGCTTAATGTTTACCACACACACAAGGAAAGTAAATTATGAACAACAAAAGCAACAAACGAGCAAAAAATAAAAAACCAATTGTTATCAATATGAGGAAATTTGCGAAAGTAAAACCACTACTTATTATTTTGATTTTGCTATTGTAACAGAGAAACCCGAGCTAAATACGAAAACAAAAAGATTCTTTAAATTTAACAACACACAAAATAAAAATAGCCGAAATGAAATAAAAAATTGCATTAAATTGAAATATTAAAAGAAAAATAATAATAATAAAGAAAATGGAACTATAATAATATGCATACAAACAAAAATTTAATTAACTAATTAAGTATATGATAAGTAATTATTAAAAGAATAAAATTCATTTTGAAATTCAATAAAAATACACACAAGAATATTTTAATGTTGCTGTAGGCGTGACAGTAGTCAACATTGGATTCAGATTCATTGTTGCCAATAGATAGAAGTTTTTGTAAATTTTGTCAGGTTAATATGCTGCAACCATTTAGGTCATCATTAATTAACTCCGCATATCATCATTCAATAACTCAGCCCTCGTGAAAACCTTTTCATTGAGGAGTTGCGGCTGAACTTGCACCCATGCACATCTTCAATTATTGCTGGTCTGCCGGTTCGGTTTAACTGGCTAAGTAATAACTCAGCCCTCGTGAAAACACTGTCATTGAGGAGTTGCGCCTAAACTTGCAGCCATGCTCTTCTTCAATCAATTACTGCTGGTGCCGGCTGGTCTGCCGGTTCGGTTTCACTGTAGAAAGATTATGCAAAACGCGGTGGATCGTAAATTTCCGCATTTTCAAATGCGATTTGCTTCGCATTCCTATGCTGGTATAAAAAGCGAACGGGGCGAACATTTTTACTCCAATGTTTCCTCGAAATCCAGTTTCTGTTGCAAATGGGAACAGCAGAAAGTAAGAAGACGAGAGATCAAAATTGTAAATTTTTAAAAATAACAATATGTACATTGTTAAATGTTGTGACAAAATCAATTTCATTCGATATTTTATTGCTAATATTTATTACTTTACTTTATTATTTTATTTAAATGTTATTGGTAAAATAATTCTAAAAAAAAACTTTTACCAAAAAATTATATAATTTTAGCTTAGAGTTTGTTTTTGGCTGAAGAAATTTAAGAATACAAAGACGATTGATCACATGCTACCATATTCATGCCCACTATCGATCTTCCGCATATCGCGTAACTCTAAATTTCAAATTGTCTTTCGCAATTAAGAGCGAAGCACAAGAGGCGGATGCAAACTTCAAATGCCAAAAATCATTTTCACCCTCAAGAGCGAACCGCCGCGCTTTGCATAATCCGTCTACTGTGGTCACATGTGTACATGATTTGAGATCTGTGCGGCCTAGTATTTTTTTTTGCAGAATATATGAGCATTACACATCAACCTCAGTGCAGACATCTTTAATTACTAGATAATAAAGTAGTTTTTGAATAAAATATTTGAAATATACCAAAATAAATATGGAAAGTCGTCATAAATATTTCGGACACAAATTCGTAAGAAATATCTCGAAATCAAATTGGAATATATCGTACATTATCATACAGTCTTTATTCCAATCTTCTAGTTAAAACAACATATCGCTTGTTTGCTGCAAGACTGTCATAAATCAAAAATCAATATTCTCGAGTGAAGTATACAGAAATAACTGTTGTTTCGTGTTAACTGTATCGAATGAACTCTTCTCGTGATAAGAGTGTTTGACGATATCATCAATTGTATGGAGTGATAGGTAAATTCAAAAATTTAAATGAGTTTTTCTAGAAATGTATGTTCTTGAGATTTGACAGTATTGCAGCAAAAAAGCAATCGCGGTGAAAAACTTTGCGCAATGCCCTAGGTTTTATTTATCGATCCGTTGTGCATAGAAATTTGAAATGCTTAGTACTGAAAGATGTGTGATGGGCTTTACTCTACTATTACCAATTTGTATAATTCTGAAACATTTGTTTTATATATTTTCAAACAGTTTGGATTAATTCGAAACAAATTACTATTGGATTGACGTTTACGATCAATTGTCAATAACACATTTTAAAAGATTAAAATTGGAATCATCAATTAATGATTTGGAGCAAAAATCATGAAAATGCTGCAAGTCGACTTGTAATACTATCGCCTGATCTGATTATCAAGCAAATCCGAGTGCACTAATCATAGATATGTGTAGGTACATAGGCTGTATGGAATCCAATGTAAAAATATATTTTAATTAGTTTTGATTGCGTTTTTAAATCGAAAGCAAGTGTTATTTTCTACATCGTAATACTCGGGAATTCCGCGTGTTTTAATTGTTAAGTTAGAAAATTAAACAAAATACAATTCTCTGAATTAGATAATGCAACTACTGAATTAGAAAAACTTATTCCAACTTTCGAATTCTAAATTCGGCTTTTAACTTTAAAGTAGAACTTTTATACATAGTGAATTTATTGTGCTTTCCTACATTTAACATTTTTAAGTGAGTGATATTTCAGTAGCCTGAAAAAACTACTTAAATGCATTTTATTTATTTTTTTTTTGTCATTTGTTTATTTTTGTTTGTCATCAAGTATAGGTTTCTATAATGCAACTAAGATTCCTTTAGAGATGTTTCGATAGTCTTCTCTGGGGAAGCTGATGGTGCTGCTGAAGGAAATTCTGCGCAAAAATTCCCCAATTCCGCTGGTCCTGGTCCAGTGACATTCAAGTGCTCATCAATGTTGTCTATGCCCAGTTTTTTCAGTATGTTGCGCAGACGTCGAATTTCACGTGTCTTGTCGTCCAATTCTAGTTCCATACCCTCAAGGGTCTCTGCTGGTATTGGCTTATCTCCAAGTTCTTCACGTATGAAATCCAATGGATTTTCGGGCTTCATTTCGGCCTTGAGCATTTTATTAAATATGTCGGTTAATTTCTCAATTATTCCAGTTTTCTTAAAGTAAACGCGTAAATAATCCTTTTTCATTTCCGTAGAAATATCTTCGTTTAGAAACATTGGCATTTTTAGAGGACGCTACACCAATAACCCAAAGACTTAGCAGAAAACTTTTTAAATTCCTAACTTTTTGTGTGCTAAATTCAAGTAACTGTAAATTTGACAGGGTTTCAAATACATTTTGAGAAAATGCAGTCAGGGATGATTTTCTTGTGGATCGCTTGTATGCTTTTCTCGGTAAATAAACTAGTGATTGCTCATTGAGACATTCAATCCCGAAGAATTTCAGTCCCGGGATCCCGGTATTTTCAGATATTTCTTAGTACTATTTATACTGAAAATAAGGGGATTTAATTCTATATTTTCTTCTATTTAAAACAAAAAATTAAATGTAATGTAATAAAACAAAGGCTATTATTCCAACGAAAATATTATTAATACTTTTTATGTAGGTAATAAGTTTAAATGAGCACAATTAGTACCCGGGGAAGTCAACCGATAAATTCGTAAGACACTATGAACTTATAGAGCAAGTCTTTAACACAATAACAATGGGAAGCGCTAATAAGCTAGGTCAATTAACCGGCATTACTCTATTTATTATAGAAGTAAGTCCACGACCGACTGTTTTAAAGTCATGTGAAATGTTATGAATAAGAAGCTTTTAATCAAGCAAAATTTAACAATATCTGAATGAAAGAAATTAGGAATTAAGAGTCTCATTAAATATCATTTGAACTCTTTTATGGAGAAAACACTATTGCTTGCATTATTTCTTACCCATGAATTGTTATAAATAATTGATCTTAATACACGCTTCCGTTTTTTGATTCCCATTTACTTTTCTTTTCTAGCTATTAACTTCCATGGAGTAACTAAAGCGTGAACAAGGTTAATAATATTTTATTAAAGGTTAAGGGTTTTATATCACACTGGCAACAGTTGTGGTCACTGTGGCGTAGTGGTAGTGCGTTGGACTGCTACGCAGAGTGTCAGGGGTTCGAATCTCGGCACAGGCAAAATCAAAGAGTAGAAAAAAGAATTTTTCTACGCGGCACCACCTCTTGGCAGGCAATGGCAAACCTACAAGAGTAAAAATTGCCTATGAAAAGCTTTCATTTCGCCGTTCGGACTTGGCATTAAACTGTAGGTCCCTTCCATTCATGTACAAATATAACACGCACAACATGAGTGGATGCGAAAAGCTCGGCCTAGGACCTCCATGGGCTGTTGTTCCCATAAGGTAACAGTTGTCGCCGAGGGGTAAAATTGTGGTTGGTTCCCATGTAAATATAAAGTGAGATGAAGAGACGAACTTTTTAAGCGGCTGCGCTATCCGTGTTGTGATAGAAGACATTGTTTCGGAAGATTATGCATTAATGCTGGAGTGCCGCAGGGTTCGGTCCTCTCCCCCACACTTTTCCTTATTTTCATTAATGACCTTCTGTCATTAACGAAGAATCCCATTTACCCGTTTGATGATGACAGCACTATTTCACATTCATATGCCTGTTCAAAACACTCTAACTCTTTGGAGATTGAGAGGAAAAGACATGCTATGAATGACTCACTCAAAACCCGAGTGGGGTTTCACGAATAGAGATGAGTTCAATGTGCGTAAGACCCAATGTTGTCCGTTATCTCACACACGAATTTCCCAGCACCCCGTTAACCCCCTAGATATGAGTGGGATACGTATTGCAGAGACAGCGAGTCTTGATGTTCTGGGAATGTCAATCCAATTTTATAATCGTTGGAATAAACAAATTTTTGAAGTGTTGAAAATATTTC
Organism: Palloptera scutellata; assembly: GCA_958295655.1. Taxonomy (NCBI): domain Eukaryota; kingdom Metazoa; phylum Arthropoda; class Insecta; order Diptera; family Pallopteridae; genus Palloptera; species Palloptera scutellata. The sequence goes on along the minus strand of OY282449.1, from coordinate 114,056,505 downwards.
ATTCCGGCTGATCTCCGCATGACTTACACCACCTATATACGTCCTAAATTGGAGTTTAATTCGCACCTATGGGCTGGAGCTTCACGAACGCAACTGGAGCTCCTGGACCGTATCCAAAAGGGAGCGATAAAGCTAATAGGAGACAGTAGAGTTTCCAGCTCCATTGACTCCTTGGAATATCGTCGAAACGTTGCTTGCGTCTCTCTGTTTTACCGTTACTTTCACGGTAGATGTTCTGCTGAGATGCGCAAGCTGATGCCGCCAGTTCGTGTGTCCACCAAAACTACACGATCAGCAAGCGGAATTCACGCATTCCACGTAAACACGGTGTTCCGCCGCACTACGCATTACAGAGAAAGTTCGTTTATCTGTCGTACCGCGCGTATTTGGAATAAGCTCGCTGCAAACATTCATTAATAATAACAATATTAGTAATGCCATTATGTGGTCGCTGTGGCTTAGTGGTAATGCGATGGACTGCTACGCAGAGTGTCCGGGGTTCGAATCTCGGCACAGGTAAAATCAAAAAGTAGATAAAATAATTTTTCTACACGGCACCACCTCTTGGCAGGCAATGGCCAATTGCTTAAGAAAAGTTTTCTCTTCCCCGTTCGGATTCGGCATAAAACTGTAGGCCCCTTCCATTCATGTACAAATATAACACGCACAACATGAGTGAATGCGAAAAGCTCAGGCTGGGCCCTCCATGGGCTGTTGTGCCCATGTCATTATTTGCATCATGATATTGATGCCAGACATAAACGATTAACGATCACTAAAAATGGCATTACTGCAAGTTTTGACAGAAAAAAAATAGAAATTTCTCAATTCCGTCAATATTTTCCATCACTCATCACCACGAAGTATCAATAAAAATGTCAATATTTGTAAATAATGCCATTTTTATTGACCGTGTAAGGCCCGCTATAGATTAACATACGTTCAAGAGAGCAGAACAAATTTGCCAGCGTGCATCAAACCAATTTCATAATTCCCACTTACTGCAATACATATTCTTATCTCTTCTATTCAGTTGTTAATAAGCAATGAATTCGCAAAGTTCAAGATCGAGCGTCGTCTTCAAAATGTTCGGCACATATTTCATTTTGCAAGCAGCATTTACGAAAGATGTAATTGCGAACAACATTTTCGATATCACTGGCGTTGAATTTTTCCAAAGTATTCTGCAAGTAAAAACGACAACTAAGGGTAATTCCATTCACCACTTACTACCATATATTCATTACCAATAATACCTAATCGAAGAATACTACATATTTTTTAAGAAGACGCAACAAATGCGATACTTTCTCAAAACCAATTTTCGCATTTGAAAATCGGATCGAAAAATTATATATTACCCACAGACCTCAGGGTATGTACCTTAATTATTTAAGTAAATAGCTACCATAAGTATTTTTATGAGCAACACATTTTCATATTTAGGTGAATTGGTTTGAAGCAGCTTCCATATGCCGCAGGCACAATGCGCAATTGGCCAATATTGAAAATGAAGCGGAATTCAAGGCTGTAACCAAATATATCACCGAAAATGATCGGGGGAAGGTATTTTGGTTGTCTGGAAATGATTTGCGTAAGGAAGGAAGCTTCTTATGGGGTGATACGGGCAAAGAAATGACCTATAACAACTGGCGCGATAAAGAGCCAAGCAATAGTAATAACATCGAGCATTGTGTACACTTGAAAAGAGAGGGATCATTTGGAATGAACGATGCTAATTGCCAGAGCCATTTTCGATTCATTTGTGTTGTCGAAAAGTCTGCTAGTGAGTATGGAATGTATAAAAAAGATTTTGAAAATTATTTATGTTCAATTTCTTTGTATGTATGTAGATAGGCCTACTACAGTAGATGCCACCACGAATTATCTAGTTAAATTGGGCACAAAAGAGTATATAATTCCCAAGGATAAAAAGGTGAGAGATGTGAACTAGCTTAAAATAGGCATTTGAAAAATACAATCATATTCACTGGCCATATTTATATTATTTATCATATCCACATAGAATCTTAAGTATATCTGTGCTCAAGGGAGCTCAGCTTCCCCAACAATTTTATTTGCTCCCACAAATGTTTTGCTCTGGCTACGGCCGTCTTAGAATCCCAATTTCTTTAATATATTTATGAATAAAACACTTTAACATTTATGTAGGTGAACTGGTTTGAAGCGTCTGACATTTGTCATTCATACAACGCCCAATTGGCTAATATTGAAGATGAAGCGGAAATGAATACGGTTTCTGCATATCTGAGCAACAGCGATGGTGATGGCCATTTTTGGATCTCTGGCAATGATTTGCAAAAAGAAGGCCAATGGTTATGGGGCGACACTGGCAAAAGTATGATCTACACGAAGTGGACATTTGAAGAACCGAATAATTTTAATGATATTGAGCATTGCGTACAATTGAAAAAGGAAACTTCATTCAAAGGCCAAATATATATGAACGATGCCTTTTGCATGTCACCAAATAAATTTATTTGTGTTAAATAAAAATAAAGTAATTGTAAGATTTTTTTTCTACTACTGTTACTACTAAACTATGCAAAATATCTACAGATCTATATCTGCTTAACAATATGTAATGGAAGGAAGTATTTCAAAGCCGGACATAAATCGTTGTTATTGCCGTACGTGAAAATCGGGCAATTTTTAGTTGTTCATAGAGTTGCATGTACACTGGCGGTCACGAAAACTGCACCACCTCAAAATAACATGAAAATACGAAAATAATGATTTTATGTTGGGGAATATTTGTTTTTTTTTAAATATTATTCTGATTTTAAAATTATGCAAAGTGTAAGAACGGTAAAATATTCCTGGAGTTCAAAAATGTATTATTTTTGACAAAAACTTAAATACAAGAAAAGGTTTTATAATACTCAAAACTAAACAATATTTATACGTCTTTAAAGTGGTTTTCACGAACTAACATCAATCTACAAAAAAAAAAATATCAGTAGGATGTTGCTTCTCCTTTAACCCGTATTACAGCCATTATTTTTGATGGCATCGAATCAACCAAAATTTGTAGGTTATCTTTGGTAATAACTTCACATCAAACTTTATTTAATGCTAAATTTTATTTATAAATGTTTTTACATTCTGTAAGAATCAAACAAAAGATAGCAGGCAAAATTTACCGATATAGCACGGTGGTAAGGCGCAGAATCGCCCTGGAAAATTGCGTTCATACTGCAGGTTAATACTCTTCAAGAGAAAAGCGCACTAAGTTTTCCTTTATGACTTGCCCATATTTTTCAGCATTCATAGTTCTTTCTAAAAAGTACAAAGGACCACGTATGTAGTAGGAAAAGCATCCCCAAATCATCTGGCTCTGTGGGAATTTCACTGTTTTTACAATACTTACTTACTTAGCTGGCACTAAGTAAGTAACTAAGTCGGCCAAGACCGATCATCGATATTGGTTTTTAGAATACAGTTTTCTTTATAACGTTCACCATTGGATCGGCGCACTTACGGCAAATTATCGGCGCATAGCAGGTTAAATTTGCTTTGATCAAACCAGATGACATTTCGCCACTCCTCCAGTGGCCAGTTTTTATAGTTTTTAGCCCGAGCTAGATTGGCTTTTCTCATTTTTTCAGTCAACAATGGCTTTTATGCAGGACGCCTTCCATATAAGCCAGCTTCTCGCAGTCTCCTGCGTACAGTTTCAGCACTAATATTTACGCAGTGAAAGGTTGCTAGCTCGGCCCGAATAGTCACTGCACTTTCAAATCGATCCTTTGTGCTAAAATTTTTGTATAAGGCTATCAATTCTGTTACTAGTTGCACGTTTAGCACCAGATCATTTTTGCCTCTCGAGGGACTCCATAGTATTCTTTTTTTTTTTTTAAACGGACTGTGAAGGGTGGAATGTGAACAAACCAATTTTTCAGAAATTTTCCATTAGGAAAGTCCTTGGGACACTAATGTAAATACAGCGACTTTTTTGTCATGTGTCAGCTGCTTATATTTTGCACTCATCACTGCACTTATTTCACAAAAAACCCTTCTGAGTTAAACAGAATAACTAATTTCTGTCGGGAACACATTTGGAATAATTTAATTTAATAAAAAATAAGTAAATTACCCAAATTTTTACATATTAAAAAAGTGTTGCCAGTGGTGCGGTTTTCGTGACCGCCAGTGTACATACTTTGATACTACTACTTGAGAATCAAATCCATGGCGAGTAGGAAACTCCAGCCAACCATATATGCATCAGTTGTTTAGAACGGATGGCAATTGAAGGGAACTTTAGCAATTTTCACTGTGTTCTAATCGATCCTGAGGGTACAGGAACTTAAGTCATAGCACTCATTCACCAGACCACCGAGATGGCCTCTGTTACTATTGGCTGCTTTAGTATTTTCTTTTTCATCTGTCTTAGTCCCTGTCTGATTCTATCGTATGTTAACTGCTCACCTTGTCAATTTGTCGTACTATGAAGAGGTTTGGCACATAAAACAATTTTCCTATGCAAATAACAGAAAACACAATCGATTTGTTCCGGTACTTTACTAAGTAATAAAATTGTACAAGCAACAAAATTTAAGAGCGTAAGAGAAATGCTCTCTCAAAAAGAGAATAATCTAGAAAAGTGCGCAAACGGAACACTTGTAAATTTTATATGCATCGATTTTAAAAACAAATAATGGAAAACGAAATATGCAAAATCAAAATTAAATTCACTTATAAACTTATTTTTTAACAAATTTTGAAAAATATTTAACAAAACATATAAACAAAAACTTTCTCTAGTTTGACATTAAACAGCTGTTCTTCTTAGTCTCTTTGATATTTTTATTAGTACAAATTTCTCCAATAAATTTTTTTTTAAACTTATCGCGGAGAGAGGCAATTTATTCTCTCGTTTTGCTCTCTTTTACTATTTGTATGCATGTATACGTACGCAAACGGGATTTCCAGTAAAAAAAAATAGTAAAATTAATAATAATTATTACGTACGCGAATTTCCCCGCTCGCTAAAGATGCGTGATAGGCAGATTAACGTGATAGAATAGCCCATATACTTATTTTATTATTTAATTGAAAAGTTTTGTTATCAGAAATGATGCCATTTTGCGATTTAATGCATTTGACCGGAGAAGTTAAGCACGGTTTTGCATTGCATATAGTGATTTTAATAAGCTGAGATCATTGTTGTTTTAGCAATGGCTATGTTTCAAATTTATTGTGTTTTGTTCGTTTTTGCAAAAACTACAAATACCCACAATGCTTTCGAATTAACGGGTATCGAATTCTTTCAATTTATTCTGGGAATAACATCTCAAAATGACGGTAAACGTGAAATGATTCAGGTGGTGGAATTTTATTTAAAAACTTTCTTTCTTTTCTTGCACATACGCGTAGAGGCAAAGGTTGCACGTCCTTCAGCACAACTCATCAAAATAAGTGAAAGACACTATGTATCGTCTAACAATCAACGAGTGAGTATGTAAATTTGATGAAATTAAATCTTTAGAAAAATTCGTATTGTTCATAACCAGGCCAATTGGTTCGAAGCGGCTAATATTTGTCGTGCATACAATACTCAATTGGCTAACGTTGAAAACATACTGGAAATGAAAGCTATATCTGAGTATCTAGTTGGTCAAGGACGAAGATATGCCTTTTGGATATCGGGCAATGATTTAAGTAGAGCGCGACATTTTGTATGGGGCATAACTGGCAGGCCGATGACATATGCCAAATGGCAACCAGGAGATCCTAACAATAATGACAACCAAGAACATTGTGTAAGTTTGTGGAATTTGAGTGATGGATTTTACATGAACGACGCTAATTGCCATTCCGCTTTCCCATTTATTTGTGAAGAGAAATCCATAAACGATGGTAAGTCCTAAAATACAAAATATAATTACCAGAGTTTACAGATAATTGCAATAATTCGTATTTCATAACTACTTATATAGCAAGTGTATCTTTTCGAAATGCAAGCCCAGTGAAAGTAGGAGTAAAGGATTATATAATACATATGGAGGAGGTGTGTCAACCGAAAGTAACATTTTAACTTTATGAACATATCTGAATGAGTGTGGAAAGTAACTTTGCGAAGAATTGGCTGAATTCCGATCTGATAATTTTAGCACAATTCAAGTCAAGCTCTTCCACGCTGAAACTAGTTGCATGTAACTCTTAAAAATGTACGAAAAAGGGATAAACTTCAGATAAATAAAAAATTTTCTTTTGCAGAATTTTGATGAAACTTTTTGAGATTTCTCTTTTGTGGTGTAAGTCTTATCGCGAAATAGGCTGTTTACACTGGCGCATGCATGAAAGACTGTGCTAGGAGAACAGGTTGAAAAGTAAGGTAGTAAGAAAACGACGTAAAACTTCTTACTACCTAACTGTTCCGTTTCTCTCGCACAGTCGTTCATGTGCTTACTCCAGTGTAAACATCACAAAGGAATGCCAAAAAATCGCATGCAACTATTTTTACCGTGGAAGAGATGCGCAAAAAATAATAATTTTGCTTGTGTGTTTGGACCAAAAGCCATGAATTTCAATGAATCTTCCGAAAGATTTCCCAACGCTTTTGACTATAGCACCTAAATTTTTCAAACGCATTTTCTGGAATCGTCTTCAGTACACGCCGAGAATTCTGTTTAATGTCTTCTTTCGAAGGTCGCTGTGGTGTAGTAGTAGTGAGTTGAACTGCTACGCAGAGTGTCCGGAGTTCGAATCTAGGCACAGGCAAAATAAAAAAAAGTAAAAAAAATAATTTTTCTACACGGCACCACCTCTTGACAGGCAATGGCAAACCTACAAGAGTAAAAATTGCTATGAAAAGCTTTTCACTTTGCCGTTCGGATTCGGCATTAAACTGTAGGTCCCTTCCATTCATGTACAAATCTAACACGCACAACATGAGTGGATGTGAAAAGCTCGGCCTAGGCCCTCCATGGGCTGTTGTGCCATTAAAAAGTAAAAAAGTCTTCTTTCGACTGAAAGCGGGTGCCTCGAAGTGGTAATTTGAGTTTTGGAAAGAGAAATAAGTCAGCTGGGGCCATATCAGATGAATATGGTGATTGTTCGATGATGTAAATATATTGAATTTTTGGCTAGAAATTCGGTGCAAAATCCATGAGTTTTCTTTCCACAAACTATTTCGACGAATTTATCTTATCGAACGCCCCAGATAATATTATTTATTTACTTACCGTTAGACGATTTTCCGTCACCATTGCCTTCACTTTATTGATGTTAACTTCAGTTGAAGACGTTGTTGGCCGACCAGAGCAAGCCAAATCTTCCATCACCTCTCAAACGCTTTTGAATGCACTGTACCACTCATATGCAGGTGTTTTTGATAAAATCGATTCACTGTACGCCTTCTGTAAAATTTTCAGCGATTCGGCACATGAAATTCCATTTGCAATACAAACTTTTAGACAAATTCTTTGTTTTATATTTTTATTCATTGAGAAAAATCGCAAAACAAACATGAGATGAACTGACAAAATCGAGCACTGTAAACAAACTAAATGACAGATCGCGATTAAGCTTCACATAAGGATAGAGGACAGTGGTGCCAACTTAGCGACAAAAAAAAATAACACATAAGCGGGCTTTTTAAATGATAATTTTTTGACAGAATGGATGGATATCCGCTTTATTATCATTCAGAATTGTTTTTCTTCTAGGCATCAATCAATTACATTTATTAAAAAAAAAAACTATTTCTTTCAGGTAAATTGGTTCAGCGCAGCTGGTATTTGTCGTGAACATGACGCACAATTAGCTAACATTGAAAGCCCAATAGAAATGAGTGAGATATCTGATTATTTAATCTTCAAAGATCTTTCGCATATGTTTTGGTTGTCCGGAAATGACTTGGGAAGAGAAAATCACTTCGTATGGGGCAATACTGGTAAAATGATGGCATATACCAACTGGCTACCAGATGATCCGAACAATTTTAATAATGAAGAGCATTGTGTAGCATTGCAAATGAAAAAAACATTTCAAATGATTGATGTTAATTGCAATGCAACGTTGAAGTTCATTTGTGTAGTTTAAATGAAATTGTCTATCTCCACGTAAATAATTATCCAAAATAACTTCAGTTCTTAATTAAAAGACAATAAATTTAAAGGAACTAGAAAATGATATTCAAATTAAACTGCCCACAACCCTCTCGTTCCGCTGCCCGATGATCTACTCTTTATTCTGTCTCTCTCTGCTCTTGAACAGCAATTAAACATACAAATTTCAGTATCGAAGAATATAAAAATTTTTCTTTTCACTGTGTCTTCCGAGTAATAACACTGAGCTCATTGCATAACATTTCTGTTTTTTGCTCTTGGTTTTGCAATAGATGTATTTTTTATTATTATCACTGACTCACGACTTGCGTCATGGCGACTTTGCTTTGGCAATTAGTGAACATACTAAAAAATGCTAATCATTAAGAGTCAACGAATCAAGAAGGTCCTTCCATTCACATACTCGTACAAATATAATTCCACCCCATTTATCATTACATTATTTATTTTATTTTTTTAATTTTACTTTATACAGATTTGGCTCGCATGAATATAAAATTATATACCATATAAAAATTATCAGAAACAGGTCTATAAATAGGTTCATTAAGTTCAATCTGAAAATTAAATGTAATAATGAGTCAAGCTTTTACAGTATGTGAAAGAACATTGAACTAATTTTTCCAATATGGGAACAAATTTCACTTATGTAATGTACCATATTCGATGGCTTTATTTAAGGATCGGAAAAAATATCCGTCTACCAATATATTGGTAGAATACTCTGAATACTTAGTCACCCAGTGTAAGCGAAACGAAACACGATACTACGCCATGGCATGACCTCACAGGTTTACTTTCCTCTTTTAATGTACAAAATATTTATAACACACACATAATACTTAGGAATGGGTGCGACTCAATATTTTAAGCTGAATCCGAACGGCGATGTGAAAAGCTATTTTTACTCTGGTAGGGTTGGCTTTGCTTACCAAGAGGTGGGGACGTGTAGAACAATATTTTTTTCTACATTTTGATTTTTCCTGTGTTAGAGATTTGAACCCCGGACATACTGCATAGCAGGCCAGTGTACTACCAACCACAGCGTGACAGGGTTGGTAGTGCACGTAGACAGGGTTTGTGTTTGTGTCAATCGGATTCAAATGTATTGATTTATGGTACATGCATTGTTTAGAAATGAATATAACTTACTTAGTTACTTTTAATGGCACAACAGCCCATGGAGGGTCTAGGCCGAGCTTTTCGCATCCACTCATGTTGTGCGTATTATTTGAAGGGACCAACAGTTTTAATGCCGAATCCGAACGGCGAAGTGAAAAGCTTTTCATAGCAATTTTTATTTTTGTAGGTTTGCCATTGCCTGCCAAGAGGTGGTGCCGTGTAGAAAAACATGTGAAAAATCGAATTTATCTATCTTCACTATCTATCTCATAATATCTAGATTTTTCCTCCGATTTTAGTGAATTTATGCTTTTATCTGGAATCTTAAAAATATGTAAAATAATTATTTATTTTTTTTAAATCACTCAGCTGTCTGTAAGTGAGTGATTTTCAAAAAAGGTCGGGAAATATATTTTTTTCGGCTTTCATCGCCTGTAACACAATAGGGGGATATAAAATTTTGTTGTTGTTTCTTCGTTGTAGGTATGTGAAAGGTTTGCAACTTGCACCATGCAAGGGCCATGCTACACTCAGAGAATCTCCCTGATAAGTTTTAAAACGTTTCCCACAAACAGTATACCAACGAAAATAAGAAGAACTTACCTTTCGAACTATCAACTTTCGATCAACCGTTCTCGAGATTTCGGCCAATAACTGACGAAAGGGCAAAGAAAAGAAGGTTTTTTTTTCAATATTTTAAAAACGCTTTTTTTAGAGAAATAAATTTTATTTTTTTATTTTTATTTTCTAGCGGACCAAATTAGTCTGGACACGAAAAATTTGTAAACTAGTGTTATCAACATCATTTCTTGGAATTTTCCTACTTGCTAATATAAATTTGTTGACCTTAGTATACTGCCTTTGAAGCTACCCAGCAGCTAATTAAGTTATTAAAAGTTAATAAAAGAGTACATATAAATACATATTTTGTATAGTTGGTGTGTGCTAGACTGGTAGGACGGCTGTTCGGGTTCGAGACTCGGCACTTCCAAAAATAGCAAATAATTTTTTTTGTTTTTACATGGCACACCATCTTTTGGCTGTCAATGGCAAACCTTAAATCTTGAATAGTAAAAATTGCCCGTAAAAAACTTCTAATTTTTCGGTTATTATCCGGCTTAAAACTGTGGCCTACAGTTCTTTCCATTTGTGTACAAATATTTACAACATGAATGTATGTAAAAAGCTCGATGCCATTAAAGACAAATCATACAATCATATAAATTAAGGTATTATTCGGATCGCTGCGGTTAAGCTTACAAATTGAAGATCCATTCATTCTTAATAATTCATGTGATCATAGAATAGGGTGGTTGAATTGTCAGTACTGGATCAATCTAAGTTAGTGTGCAGTACTAATGTCGAGATAGACCAGTAAATATTTGGAGATGGCTGCTGGAAATCTGATCTAAACTCGTACTATCAACCTAAATTAGAGTGAAGCCAAGGAATTAAAGCACAACAGATCTAAGATTTCTTTTGGTCTTTCTTCCTTTCGTTAAACTTGAGAATATTAATAACTACAGTTTATGTACGTATAATGAGTTTGTGTTAATTGGCTTTATCATGTTGGATCTTAAGTTAAGATGCTAGCCCGTTCATAATTCAATACACATCTAAAAACTTTCTCTCGATTTTTTTCACATATACTTATTACAACTACACGACAATACACCTTCAGAGCAATAGCACTCACTGGTGGATATCGGTCGGCCATAGTTAAGATTTTAACTTACTTACTTACTTTTAATGGCACAACAGCCCATAGAGGGCCTAGGCCGAGCTTTTTGCATCCATACATGTTGTGCGAGTTATATTTGTACATGAATGGAAGGGACCACAGTTTAATGCCGAATCCGAACGGCGAAGTTCGCCCAGTTTAAAATGCCCAAAGTAAGCATTGGCTGACAAAAGTCAACTCAAACATAACGCTGGGATATAGGATTTCTTATCATTGACAGTTCATGGTACACATTGTTCTGAACAAATTATTCTCTTTCTTCAACCTTAATGTGCCAGTATTCTGTATATAGTAAAACAGATCAGAACACGATTTGTCAAGATCACAATGGTTAAACTTCCAGTTATTTTCATTCTATGCGCATTTTCTAAAACGATACAAGCGCAAGCCTATTTTGAGTCGTCAGGAGTTGAGTGCTATCAAAATATTATTGAAGTGAAATGCACAGAAGACAAAAGTAAGAAAATCATAATATTCAATATAATAATTTATAAATAAAAAATATTTCGTTGACAGGTCAGGCAACTGTGGCTCCTAAGCCGCAGTTCATTGAAATAGGTTCAAAAAGATACATAGTTTCAAAAGAGAATAGAGTAAGTACCTAAATAATAAAACAAAAAAACACAATTTAGTTAGAAGTAATCAAAATATATTCGCTTGCATTCAGGTTAATTGGTTCGTGGCAGCTGACATATGTCGCATGTTCAACTCCCAATTGATCAACATTGAAAATGAAGCGGACATGAATGCTATATCCAATTATTTAATCACAAATAATCTGAGGCGCTTTTACTGGATATCCGGCAATGACTTAAGCAAAGAGGGCAACTTTGTTTGGGGTAATACTGGTAAAGGTATGACCTATGCCAGATGGCGAGGAGGTGAACCTAATAATTACAATAACCAAGAGCATTGCTTAAATTTGGCGGAACTAAATAACAAATACGACATGAACGATGCTAATTGCCATTCCCACTTGGAGTTTATTTGTGTAGAGAACACACAACATTACGGTGACTTTAAAGCATATTATATTCAGTACTTTTTATTTATTTTTATTAATTTTTGTGGTTGTTTATTCTCGCAGATATTAATCTGAAATTAAGAGCTCCATCGGAGCCATTTGTTAAAATAGGAGCAAAGTATTATCTAATAAATTATGTGGGAAAGGTGCGTAAATATAAAATATTTAAAACTGATTGATAATTTTCCCTTCCAAAACCTTCCAAATAAGGAGTAAGGACGAATTCGATCTATTCTTAATAAAACACAATTTTTTTACATTCAGGTGAATTGGTTTGAGGCTGGTGATTTTTGTCGCTCTTATAATGCACAATTGGCTAATATCGAAAGTGAAGCGGAATTGAACACGCTGACGAAATACCTAGCTGAGAACGGTTTTGAAGAGAATGAGTTTTGGTTATCGGGCAACGATTTACGCAAAGAAGGACAATGGTTATGGGGCGACACCGGCAAACCTATGGCATATGTCAAGTGGCGTGACGGCGAACCCAATAATTTTGGTAATGCTGAGCATTGCATTTTGCTGAAAAAATATGGACAATTTTCAATGAACGATGCTTATTGCACATCCACTTATAATGCAATCTGTGTGTGGTAAAGTTTTCAATCAATTACCTAAAAATGTCTTAACTCATAATCTAAAAATAAAATGTCTTAACTCATAGTAGGTTCGAAAATACTTCAAAATATAACTATGGTTCTTTGAACTTTTTGAATAAATTATGCTGGAAAATAGTGTACATATTTATTTTATTTTAATACTTAACCCCTTGATGTTGATATTGTAAGATCGTCTTCAACCCTAATCGTCAAAAGTGAGCTTTATAGGCTCATATCACATTTCAGATACTGATTGCTTCTACTGCACACCATTTTTTTGTTGCCATACTTTTTGCGTGTACGTTCCTTATATACATAGAGTTAAGATAAACGAGTTGCAGAGAATATTAATTTATAATAGGAATAAAATAAGCACAACTTATTTCGATATAGTGCTATCGATTTCTCTTTCAAATTTGAGTTAAAGCTTAAACACAATAAATTTATAAACATGGAACATGGAAACAAAGGCTGCAAATGATCACAAATTTACCAGTCTGGTAGATTTAGTTGGAAGCCCGCTTGATTAGCAACACTAATCCGAGTAGTAACACATACATACATACTTACATATACACTAGCATAATAATTTGATAATATTGTTTTCGCATTATCGACTGAGCTATGAAAATACAATTTTCTTGGGGTTATCGCTTTGGAAATTCCCTGCTTCTATTTCTGTTTAGCATTTACTTACGTGCTGTCGAGTCATAACACAGGAGTATTTATTTCATTCAGGTAATGGTGCTCTGAGTCGTGATTTAGGTATGGTAGCTGTGATTTTTCAACTACTACTCGCAAATAATAAGCCACAAGTTGATACCAACCGGTGGCTAGTTGTTGATTTTATGCCAAAAAGAAATAATTTTGATTTTTCAAATAACTATTAATTTATTAAATCACATAAATAAATGGGAGGGGGAGGAAGGGGAATGGGAAATCTCACCAAACACACATAACATTAGTAACAGCCTTGCAGTAAGCATCGATCATTAAATATTGATCGTATTTTGCAAAAACAACACAATGCTCTCTATTACTAAAATTATTAGGATCGCCTTCGCGCCAATTTGTGTACTTCATGGGAAGGCCAGTATCACCCCATAAAAAATTGCCTTCTTGGCGTAAATCATTGCCGGATATCCAAAAATGATCATTCCAACCATTCTCCACTAGGTACCTTGTTACTGCGAATTTTTCATAATCACTTTCAATATTGGCCAATTGTGCGTTGTATTTACGACACACGTCAGCCCCTTCATACCAAGTCATCTGAAAATAAGAGAATATTCTTGTTAAAATGTAACTCAGAGGACTTTTTATTGAGTATTACAATATTATATTTTTTTACCACATCTATCAGTTTTACTTCGGTAATTTTACAATTTTGGTAACTTTAATAAATACGTTTAATAAATATTTCATAATCGAATTAAAAAAGTAAACTTAATAAAAAGACCTCTTCCAATGAAACTTAAATTGTTTGATTGAATTGTTCAAATATGTAATTGCTTTTCTCAGGTTATATAATTGTTTTTATTAATTTTTTGCAAAAGAGACTTGATATTGTTCACATTTTTGTACTCACTCACCCTTTCAGTTGTAAATATATAATATTTTTCCCCTATTTTCACAAATGGCGCAGATGGAGGCCTTATTGTTGGAAGATTATCTGCAAGTAGGAAAGTAGGAAATTTTTTGTTTGTTTTCGATTACAAAAAATGGCCATAAAAATGGCCGTTTTTATGCTTCAAGCACACCATAGTCTGTAGTTTTTTCCTCGCAAATATACTCCAGCTTGGAATGGCAATTGGCATCTTGCATAACAAATCTGTCATATTTTTCTCCCGATAAGTGCACACAATCCTGGTTTTCGCCTGTTTGAGGATGACCCGATTCCCAATTGGTATACGCCATTGCTCTACCAGTGTCGCCCATTGTAAAGTTCCCTTCTGCACGTAAATCATTGCCGGATATCCAAAATAGCCGAATTTTAAGACCATTGACTTTTATGTAATTAGATATGGCATCCAATTCCGCTACGCTTTCAATATTTGCCAACTGGGCATCATATTTGAGACATCTGTCATTTGCTTCGAACCAGTTCATCTAAATGTAGACACACATAGAGTTATTTACGGTGAAGGGATTCCTTTGATTTACGAGTAAATGTATGACATACCTTATTATCAACAGATATTGTGTATTTCTTAGCACCGATCTGAATAAACTTTGGCCGTATAAATTTGGTGTCTTTAATAAATAAACTCGATAGTCAGTTTGTTTAACTTATATTGTCCAAATTCGTATTCTTTACTTACTCTCTTCTAGTATACAAGTCAATCCAATAATATTTTGACTGCACTCTACGCCACTGTTCTCTACATAATCTTGTGTGTTTATGTTTTTTATACTAAGCGCAAATAAAAATAAAATGTTATACCCTCGCAGCTTCATTCCGAAGTTTCAAAGCTTGTCGCATCTACTGCTCGCAGAAGACTACAGCGTTCAGAGCGATAATGATACCTTTACTACCTTTCAATGCGAATTAAAATTTGTATATTAGTCGATACATAGCAAAACCGCTTAAGTCTGTCATAATTTAATTTTGCGAAGTGCGAATTGCAATGAAAGTTTAACAAGTTTCGCGAATGGACTTAAGCGATTTTGATATGTATCGACTCATATGTACGAGTACATTAAAACTTTTTATAAACATGCCTTTGTACTATGTATTGTTTACATTATTGTTCTGAATAGAATTTAACACCAGGCATTGCCCGCGAATTTGTTAAATTTAGTATAAAGTTTGTAGCCTCATCTGCGAAAATTAAGAAATAGGAAAAGAAATGTTTATTTTTCAAATACAATTTTAGTTTTAACTCAAACTCGAGAGTGAGAAAACTCAACAAACGCGCATAATGTAAGTAAGTACCTTGCAATAACTACCATGGCCAAACCCGATTCCGGTTAACCGGTTAAGAGTGAAATGAAACCCAAGCGGTTTCTTAAACTCTGTACTATTCGCATTATTCGAAAACTGTTTTTTTTAATACGGATATTCGAGATATTCGAATAATCTATTCATTTATTAGTGTAACTTTTTCTTTTTCTTCTTTTAATGGCACAACAGCCCATGAAGGGACCAGGCTGAGCTTTTCGCTTTCACTCATGTTGTGCTTGTTACAATTATAAAGGGTGATTTTTATAAGAGTTTAGTTTTTGAAAATAAAATAAAAAAACAGAAATTTTACAATTTTTTTTTTCCCATTCCTTCCATTTACTTTTTAAAGATAATTTCACTTAAATATTGCCCGCGGCTACGCTTCAAATGGTCCATTCTGAACGGGTTCAATGTTGGCTTCCAAAGCAGTAATCGTGTTTGGCTGGTCCCTATAGACAAGAGACTTAACATAGCTCCACAAAAAATAGTCTAACGGGGTCAAATCACATGATCCTGGTGGCTAATTGACTACACAAAAACGTGAGATTAACTGCTCACCAAATTCGCCTCTCAATTGATGCATGGTTTCGCATGCAGTGTGGCATGTGACATCGTCCTGTTGGAACCACATGTCGGCCAAGTCCAATTATAGCATTTTCGGCCAAAAAAAAGTGTTATAAAAGGGTACCTTTCTCCATTGAGCATTACGTTGCGACCTTCATCGTTTTTGAAGAAGTACGGCCCAATGATGCCGCCTGCTCATAAAACGCACCAAAAAGTATTTTTCGGATTGGTAGTTGCTGAATTGCCTCTGGCTGGTCTTCACTCCAAATATGACAATTCTATTTATTCACGTATCCATTGAGCCAAAAATGAGCCTCGTCGCTGAAGGCAATTTTGCGATAAAAAACAGACCGAATTTTGATAATAAATTTCAATAATTTGCAAACATTGTTCCTGGCGCAAGTCTATTCATTATGAAATGACAAACCAAACTGAGCATAAATCAAGTAACAGCTGTCAAAAAGACCAACTCCGAAAAAATTATTGCCAGATTGAAAAACACACTTATAGAAAAAACACTATTTACATGAATGGAAGTGACCTATAGTTTTATGCCGAATCCGAACGGCGAAGTGAAAAGCTTTTCATAGGTTATTTTTACTCTTGTAGGTTTGCCATTGCTTGCCAAGAGGTGGTGCTGTGTAGAACAAAAAAAGTTTTTTCTACTTTTTGTTTTTGCCTTTGCCGAGATTCGAACCCAGGACACTCTGCGTAACAGTCCAATGCACTACCAATATGCTACAGCGCCCACATTAGTGAAACTATACATATTTTTTATTCCAGAAGACCCTGAAGTACATACTACACTATCTTATTAAATAACAATTTAAACAGCTTGACAACTAGCTTTGCCCCAAATTATCAAATTTGATGATCGTTTAATCCAATACTAAAATATTAGTAATGGAAGGTTTTTAAAATTCGCTCATTGAGCAAATCATTGTTAAAGTTAAAATCATTGCTATAGTGGGAGTAAATAAGAAATGGGAGAGAGAATACATAAGTAACGGCATCTCTCAGCATTATCTACTCTTCTTTACACTGAAAATAGGGGCTTTTTTCTTTGTTGAAATTATTGATATGTATTATTCTGTTTACAACGGTGCGAGAGAGTCAGATAGAAAGTAATACTACCTTACTAAAAAGAGCGCAAATCTTTAATGTCTTTTTACTACCTTACTTTTCTAACTGTCTCTCTCGCACAAATTTTCAATCTTGCGCCAGTGTAAACAGCCACTTATCAAATGAAAGTGCTTAAATGCAGGCTGCAAATAGTGAAATGCGAATGGAATTTAATTTTTATCAAATTTACATATATAATTACACATTTATTATATTTGTATTAGTTACCATGAGTTTATGTAGAAGTGTGGAAATATTTTAAGGAAAACAAAGACAAATCTGTAGGCAAAGTGTAAAGTTTACCCTAAAATAATTGACCGCAAGGGCTTCTCAACTTAGCTTCTGAAAATCAGAAATCGATTAATCGATTAATTGATTATGCCGAATAGTTGGCATCCCTAATCGTTAAATTCTACTAAAAATATGTATTATGGTCGGTATCGCGCACATTTTTTGTATGTCACGGGGATGCCAGTGTCACCCAATAATCAATTTCATTCTTAACGTAAATCATTGCTGGAAATTCAAAAGTTATCATTCCAACATTGTAAATTTCTCAGAATCATACTCAATATTGGGTAATTCTACAATGTACAATGTACACATAACGACACATTTAAGTTTATTATCCGCTTGATAAAATAATATTAATTTTTTTGACATATCTTTTCATTATATTGAAAATTACCAATAATAGCACATAAATTAACGTCTTTGACCGTTTTTTTCTACCAAAATCACGTTTCTCATTTTCATCTCTACCGCTGATACACTACATACATACTTTGTATCGAATTGGTTTGAATCTTGTCAACTCATTTTCTCCCACATCTCGTACCTATCAGAATTTGGATCCACCTCTGATCAATCTGTCCGTGGTTCCTCAGAAAAAATCAGTCTCTTATTCTCGCTTCGACCGGATCAACCTCAGTTTCCGATGTTATTGCCTATATAAATTACAAATTATCTCCAACTTCACTAAAGTGCTTAATGCCTGCAGTTAAACTGCTCCAACAAAAACAACACCAGCAGAGCAGGAGAGGCTGTGTAGCAGGAGAAGCTAAGCTAAGCTACTCGTAATTATAATCATGAGAACAAAATACATACCTATACATACCATACCTTCATTTAAAGCTTATAATAAGTTTTTATGTTTACGAATATTAATTCGCATTTCAAGTATGCAAGTAATTTCTTGCCTGACTGCTGTAGTATACTGCGAACAGCGGATATGATAAGTTTAGTGGGTTCGAAATGAAGCTTCAAGCATGGGACTTTTTATTTTTATTTGCGCTTAGTATAAGAAATACGAATACTCAAAGTTTTTTCAATTCCAACAATGTTGAGTGCAGAGAAGATGTCGTTCTACAGAGTTGTCCTTTTGAAGGTGCATGACGCATACACATACACATTATTTACCATAAGCTAATCAAATTTATATTTTCTTTGAAGACACGAATATTGCAGTACCGCAATTTACACAAATCGGTGCTAAGAAGTATATAATGTCTATTGATAACAGGGTACGTAGACTGCATATAATCGATTTAAAGTAAGTACCGACTTTTACAGTAAATTCATCTCTACATTCAGTTGAATTGGTTCGCTGCTGGTGACAGGTGCCGGGAATATGATGCACAATTGGTCAACATTAAAAATGACGAGGAGATGACTGCTATATCCACGTATCTAACGTCCAAAGGTCTTAAAATTCGATATTTTTGGATATCTGGCAATGATTTACGTGAAGAGGGCAACTTTACATACGGCGATACTGGAAGATTAATGGCATACAGCAATTGGCATGAGGGTGAGCCAAATAATGCACACGGCACCGAAGACTGTGTGCTTTTGGCGGGGGAGTTCGTGGACAGATTCGATATGAATGATGCTAATTGCCTTTCACAGCTGGAGTATATTTGTGAGAAGAAATCCACAATCAATCCAAACTATGGTCAGCTTGAAATAATATGAAACAGATTAAGGGATCATTTGATGGAAGTTTACTTACCATATTGCTTACAGATGATATTCTCAAAATAGGTCCACCACCGGAACCGTTTGTCAAAATAGGATCCAGATATTATTTTATATATACGGATGAAAAGGTGCGTGAGTACAAGCTTTTGCATATCGCCATTATATAAGTTAAAGAAAAATTATTTGTATCTCTTCAAGATGAATTGGTTCGCAGCTGGTGATATGTGTCGCAGACTTAAAGGAGATTTGGTCAATGTTGAAAATGACGATGAAAGTTTAGCTTTATTGAAGTACTTAGCTGATAAAAATAGAAATGATGACTTTTGGCTTTCAGGCAATGACTTAAGCAGAGAAGGAAAATGGAGGTGGGGTATCTCCGGTTCGGCAGTGACTTATGCTAAATGGCGCGAGGGCGAACCCAATAATTATGATAATAATGAGAATTGCATGCTATTTAGAAAATTCGGCGAATATTTTATGGTCGATACCAATTGCAAAGATTCTCATTATTCTATTTGCGTTTGGTGAGATTTATAATTTTTTTTACAATAATTTAGGTTTAATTTTGGTATATGTAAGTGTTACTTAAGAATTTAATAAATCATAAATCTCTTGAAACACAAATACTTTTGAATATACGAGGACCTATGCGACTACCTCGAGTGATTTCAGTTTTGAAGCATACACATTAGACAATGAATGATAAACCTGTACCTAGTATCTATACTAGTATGCATACATATGCCCGCATTTAGTTGCCAAACCCCTGATAACCTTTCGTCATTAAAATAAAATCAAATTGCAATTATTAATATATGTATAGATTAACAATAATCAAGTAGTTAACTCAATGTTGCCAGTTGGGTGGTACATTTTGAGCTGAAATTATGTACTTATATATGGATGTATAACTCACAAAATGAGGGATTCACAATTGACAGTGTAACTTGTACTAAAGCACATCTGGCAATACATTCTAAGTATAACTACTTTCATGTTTTAGCTACGTCATCCATGTTACTTCTGTTTTGATTCTGTATCATTCTGTATTATGTTGTGTAAACAACATAACCTTTTTGCGTTAAAAACAAGTCAGCATACGTGCTAAATAAACAACAGTTGTGGGAAGTTTTGCTTTTCAAAAAAAAAAAGTGCTGCTAAATGTCATCGATTGCTGCTGGAATTCTACGGTGAATATTCTCCATGGGAATTCTGGTATCGACGCTTTAAAAGATGAAGATTTTAGCGCTAGGGTAACGCTCAGTATTTGGTGGGTTCAGAAGATTGTCATCTATTATGTGCTGTTAAAACCTGGTGAAACGATTGCGGTAGAGCTGTATCGAACAACAATTGATTCGTTTTCAGAGAGCAATGTCCGAAAAACGACCAGAATATGCGACCAGGCACGAGACCGTAGCTCTCCAACATGACAACGCGCGGCTTCATGTTGCTGGTTTTGGTTCACCCGCCATATTCACCAGACCTTCCACCGTGTGATAGTCACACTTATTTCGATCGATGCAAAATGTCCTTACTGAAATACGCTTTACGTCAGTTGAAAGTAAGAAAATTTTGATTGATCCAAAGTTGGACGGTTTTTTTTTTTTTGACAAGGAATCGATAATTTGCCTGAAAGATGGCAAATTTACATAGCTTCCTATGTACACTACTTTGAATAATATATTCATTCAATTTAGTATTGAAATGGAGCTATATTTTTGTAAAACAAAAATGTTCTTATTTTCAAGTTTTACACCCTGTATAACGGTATTTACTTTCAAAGTAAATTATTTTCAGTTCAACTATGTAATTCTAAGTAAAACTGGTGCCGCACTATGAAAAAAAGTTTAAAATAATTAAAATTTAACATAAAGGATAATATGTTTTAATAAAAAGAACAAAGGCTTGCCAATGGTTCTGTTACAGCTTCTTAGAATGAAATACATTATTGTTTAAGTTTTACTTCTCTACGAAAAAATACTCTTAAATCTGTGATACTAAGTATTACAACTAGTGTTAAAAATCACCTTTTGACAGACATTTCGTTGCACAACAATCCGTACTTACCTTTATTATTTTAGAAATACTGTACTTAAGACAAGGTTGTGAAAAGATAAGTTACACCATTTGTATTGGATTTATTTTAGGATACTTAGATAATTACACAGTTCAACAAATTAAAACAGAGTAACCGCGTTACTTTCGGAAGAAAATATATAGTTAGCTTCCCGAAGCGTGAACAATGCAGCAATCCAGAAGTAGTGCTGGAGAATCTAACGGATATCTTCTTCACTGACGGATTCAAGACCGATGAAGGTACTGGAGCTGGATGGCAATTAAACGAAGGTGTCAATTGCTACTATTCCTTCGGTGGGTTGGCAACTATTTTCTAGACAGAAGTTTTCACCATCTTTAAAGTAGCGAAATGGATAATTGTAAGAAAATGGCGCGGGAAACGTATAGGTGTCTGTAGTGACAGTCAGGCTGCACTTAAGGCTCTGGAGAACGTGAGAATTACTTCAAAGATTGTCCAAGAGTGTAAGAGGAAACTTAGATCAGTCGCAAGACTGAATCAGGGCCATTCTTATCTGGGTTCCTGGGCACTGTGGAGTTCCTGGGAATGAGAAAGCCGACGAGTTGGCCAACTGTGGATCAAAGAACAACTGTGGATAAAATCTTATGCTAATGATTTACATAAGAAACGCCGGTCCAATCTGGACATCTGTAAAACGGCTAAGTATTTTGCGATTTGTCCAAACAGGAAGGCAGCAGAATTCCCTTTGAAATTAGGAAGGAATGACCTTCGCCGGATGGTGGGACTCATCACAGGGCATAATCCATGGGGCCAACATATGACCACCATCGGCATCACCGAGGACACGAGGAGGAGGTGGAGAGCACAGAGCATTTTCTCTGCACATGTCCCGCCTTTGCCAGAACGAGATGGCGCATTTTAGGTTTCGATGTCACAGGAATGGACAAAGTTCACTCCTTCCCCTTCTGCGATCTTCTGAGAGAATCCGGAAAATCTTCGGAAGGGAACGTAGTTCCCTTATAACCCCTTTTTCAACTTTTCCCCTCTTTTTCTCTAACCCCTTACTCGCTGTCACCCCTTCTTCTTTTCCTAGGCCTTAAGTACAAGGGGCTACATAGCCTGAGTGCTTGACGAACTGTCCTGCACTCGTAGGTCAGGTTCTCGGCCTTCTTCACATCCATCCATCAACCGCGTAGAAAATCCGACAGAGTATGATCTGTTGAACATTTCTGCCTCAGAAACTTATAATCTAGCACTTCCTGGTTTTAGTTTTTCTAACAACGTTTTAAGATAGAAGCTGTCATGTCAACTTATTGTAATTAATAGGCAAGTGTGTAAACATCACGAGCTAGAGACTTGTTGTCTGAGAAAAAGTTGTTGAGATACAAATTTTTGTTTTTACATCAAACCTCGAACCGTTTCCTTATCCCCATTCTTGACGGTTTTAGTCAATTTCTTTTTCTCATACGTCAAATCTCTAGCTCTTAAATTAATGCACTTACCCGTTGAATACTTTGTCATTGCACATTTAAAATGCTGGACTGTAACTTTTTGAACTATGTTATTTATTAAAATCTTACAAATTATATTAACAGGACACAGTAAGTAAAGTCGTCATCATAAAAAAGTGGCAATTCATTTTAATGACTCCCATTTGGTTTTGCGGACCCAGAAGGGAAGAATGCGCGAAGAACATACATACTGACACAGTGCCCTACACTTATGCATTCTAGTAGAATGCATCTGGGTGACCATCAAATATCAGATGTCCATCCAGGGGAATCAAAGGATATATTCATTACTTTAGGAACTTTCTTTCATATGGACTTCTTTATTCGAAGTCGAAGAGTTGACT
Organism: Palloptera scutellata; assembly: GCA_958295655.1. NCBI lineage: Eukaryota > Metazoa > Arthropoda > Insecta > Diptera > Pallopteridae > Palloptera > Palloptera scutellata. The sequence continues at coordinate 114,033,423 of OY282449.1, read as the reverse complement.
TTTTCGAACCATAGGCAAAAGTCGGGAAACTCATGGAACCCAATACTACCAAATTTTGTATTAATATACTGGTAACTCCAACTAAAAAGAAGCCAGAGGATAAAGCTGGCCAAAAATGATTAAAAAACGCAAATTCGAGCTTAATTTACGACGAAGCCTTAGGGTTTGCAATAAAACTAACGTTATACGTATTTGCGATCAGCAGGCTCCTTTATTGGTATGTTGTATTTTATAAAGATCCGGAATCGAAACGCTGTGCATTATATGGAATTAAAATGTATTTCCCCTCTTCCAAAATCCTATATACACCACTGATTTACATACATACATAAATATGGGCTATGTAAGTAGTTAGCAGAATTTTCTTAGCAAACCCATGGCATTTGCGAATTGTGTTTCGTAAGTTAGTATACTTATGAACTCGTGTTTGTAGCTTTATAAAAATAAAACATCAGATTGTTCCCATCGCTATACGTAAGTAGCAATTAAATGACGGAGCTTAATGTTAATACTCGTTAAATAAGAAAAACGTGTATTGAGGTGGAGATGCCGACACATTCTGAGCGTATAATCCCAACGGGAAAATTTGTATCGCTGCTTTATGATACACTTTGGGAGCATTGGCTTCGTACCTTTCTGGATGCTAGGGGGAACACTCAATGATTTTCAGAGACTGAGCAACATTTGTTTCCAAAAATTGCTCAGAAAACAAGTTATAACCGTTTTTTAATAACCTATGAGCACGATGAGAGTTTACTTTCTGTCAACTTGCTGATGTCAGCGCTTACTTCATATGATATACAATGTAAAAAGTACATGAGCAATATTTACTATGAAGAGGGAACGCTTACTGCAGGCAGGGGAACGCTTCAGTGTAGACAAAGAAGCGCATTTGAAGCGCATCATTCCCCGCTGGGATACTCGTATTTACTACACACAAATAAATTAATAAATATATGTGAGTACCACCACATACTTGAAGCATCATTTCTTGCCAAACTACTAGACTCTTCTTTGTTTAATGAATCCGATCGATCAGTTTTACAATGTGCACTGAAACTACAACAATGGCAATGAAGCTGGCACTTTGCTGCATTTTATTCATAAAATTTATAAGTGCGCAAGATATTGTTGAGTATATTGACATAAATTGTTATCAAAATATTGTTAACCTGAATTGCCAAAATCAAGGTAAGTGAACTTGTTCTTAGTGGATAATAAAAACAATCAATATATATGGTACCATATTGCAGATAGAATAACTGTGGATCCACAGGAGAGATTTGTGCAAGTGGGGCGGAAAAAATATATAGTATCTAGTGAGAAAAGAGTAAGCATAGAACTAGAACTTGAAAAGTTACGAGTATAAAGCTAAAAAAGCTAATACCAGTATCCAATCATTTTAGGTGAGTTGGTTTGAAGCAGCTGACATATGCCGCGTGCATAACGCTCAATTGGTCAATATTGAAAACGAAGAGGAATGGGCTGCTTTATCGGGCTACCTAATCTCCAGGGGACTCCGACAAATGTATTGGACATCTGCCAATGCTTTGCGTGGAGACAGGAATTTTGTATGGGGCGAAACTGGTAGGCGAATGACATATGCTAAATGGCGTGGTGGCGAGCCCAACAACTATAATAACCAAGAACATTGTGTTCATTTGATGGAGTACGCTTTAAGATACGAAATGGTTGATAATCATTGCCAATCAACATTCGATTATGTTTGCGAGGAAAAAGCAGCAACAGATTATGGTAAACTTGAAATACTTAATTACGATATTTTCCGGTTGTTTTCCAAATTTAAAATATGTACGTATTTTGTAGATACTAGTCCAAAGCTAAATTCTCCTTCGGAGCCGTTTGTGAAAATTGGAAATAATCATTACATTATTAATACTAGCGATAGGGTGAGTGAGTATGATTGCATAAATATTGCAGTGACAAGGAAATTCATTCGTTGAAAGTTATCCTTTCAAGTCAATTAAGTTAATTTTTAACATGACTTACTGTTTTTCAACATTTAGGTAAATTGGATTCAAGCCGGCGACTGGTGTCGTAAATATAATGCAAAATTGGCCAATGTTGAAAGTGAAAGGGAATTCATTTACTTAACGAGATACCTTCGTGAGAAGAAGTTGGAAGGAAAGCTCTATTGGCTAGCTGGCAATAATTTACGCAAACCAAGCGTATGGTTATGGGGCGACACTGGCATTCCCATGACGTACAGCAAATGGCGTGAGGGCGAACCAAATAATTTTGGTAATTCAGAACATTGTGCGCAGCTTGAAACATATTTAGGTAATTTTGATATGATCGATGGAAATTGCTTAGTAAAAACATTTTTTATATGCGTTTGGTGAGAGTTTACTTCATTCGCTAAACCACAGGAACGTGTAGGTATTGCCAATTTATACTTGTATGTACATGCCTAAATTATTGTATTTTGGAAAAAGTAAACTACACAGTTAACAAACCAATAAGTTTTATGAGTTTTATTTAATATTTTTATTGTTCTGAGTGATTCTTCGTATTTTGTAGTTATTAATAATCATGAATATTTAGCAATATATTACGAACGAATAAAAATATTTATCTCTCTGTTGATGATCAACAATCGTGTTTATACTGCGAATTCGGGAATTCCCTAAACGATAGCCTCTCACGACATTTTCGCCATTTCCATACTGATAACTGTATATTACGTATGTATGTACCTATATGTACGTAGGCACATACATAGGCATGTGTGTAACGTACCTACATACATATAGGTACATACATACATACATAAATGTTTACTGGTAAAGTGCGCGTGCAAGACAAATACCTTGAGTTTAATAGTGGGAAACTTTTCTTTCTACTGATTTCTAAAGAAATTTTAAAATTTTTTGGAATTACTGCACATATGATAGATGCATGTTATTTGTAAATTATATCACATTTAAAAAAAAATCCTTTTCTTGATAAGTACTAATAACACTGTGCAACACGACTATGTTAGCTAAAAAGTACTTGATCTAATTATAAAAAATCTATTTAAAATTATGCCGTTGGCCGTTCAGTACAGCACATTGAAGTTGGTCGGTTGCCATGTTTTGGCATTTTCTCCCATTTTCGAACATAACCTTAAACTTCTCAATGTTTATGTCTGAGAATTTACTGTAGGAAAAAATGTAAGGATAATAGTCAAAATAATAGTAAAAAATAGTTCAAAAATAATATTTGGAGTTGAAATAGGAGGATTATAGGATATTATTTTCGAAAATAAGCTATGGGGTTTCAAGAGAAGACAGAGCCATAAAACCAAATGATTTTGCAATATCTTTCGTTTGATCCATGAAAAAGCATTTGTCAACGAATTTTATCAAAACAAGGACTCGTGTGTTTCTTTATGCAATATAAAGCACAATATTTAATTACTGAAATATTTTTTAATTAAGTGTGCTATATTTAAAAAACAGCGGCATTTTCTACCCTTTTTTGTCATTAAATCTTTTTTTTTGATTACCACCGACTACCATGTATCATACACATCTTTTCGATTCCTTTGTTGATCCACTTATATTGGATACTTTGTCTGCCTCTGCGACTCTGACGATTTTGCTAAACGAGGCTTCTTGCTTTCCAGATACCTTACCCTCTTGCGCTATTGGTACTCCTCTCACCTCTATTAAATTGACCATTAAGCAGAACTACATTAAGGAAACAGAAAGATCCTGGGTAGCAGCAAAGCACACTTGTAGTATTATCAGACTTACCTTGATCACCTTACCTGTACAAACTAGACAGCTATTTAACTTTAGTAGAAACTTCATCAGCTCAACGACTTCGGTGCTCATGGGGCACTTCTCAATCGGGAGACATGCTGTAAGATTGGGGTGTCTGTCGAGGTTGTGACTCTGAGGAAGAAGAGGAAAAAGCCCACCATTTCCATCTCTAGCTTGAAGGAGTGTAAAATTCATCGGCCCACCTTCTTTCCATTAGTCTGCCCGAGCTAACATTTATAAATGCTAAGGCCATGACCAGATTTATTAGCAAATTTTCGTGGTTCTCCATTCCGTAAATGGTGGAGTTTCGCACCGTACTTTGGCATCACAATTACCATAGTCATTAATTGTGCTTAAGTGTGCCTTCATACAGAAGGCTGCCACTCCATCCTAACCTAAACTTGTACCTTTTTTCAGATAAACCAAGATTTTCGGTTTGTAGTTAGACCAGGTTATCAGAGTCATTAATCTGATGATGACTCCATATTTCGTTGCACAGTGTTATAAGTTTTTAATAGTTAAAACGTTGATAACACTGATTACGATTAATAATTGAGCGACTAATTGAAGGTTATAATGGGTGCATTTGGTTGGTTGATATTGGGAACACACTAGCTCTCTTCAAGAACTAAAAAAAACTATTACAAATTATTTGAAATAGTTGCAACGAGAGAGCAAAAAGGCAGAGAAAAGAAGTAGGTGCAAGTTTCTGCTAAGAAAATTTTTACCTGGAAGGAAGATTGAGAGAGGGAATGCAATCACACAGGACACCGCTAAAGACATAGACAGCCGTTGTGACAAGTGTTATTCCTTTACCACAATGAACTTCAGTTTATCAGTGTCGACTATGACCGCATGTAGCGCCAAAGGCCAAGCTTTTCGTATCCACTCATATTGTGCGTGTTATATTTGTACATGAATGGAAGGGACTTACAGTTTTATGCCGAATCCGAACGGCGAAGTAAAAAGCATTCGCTTGAAGGTTTTTGCAGAGCAATTCATTTAAATTTTGGGCGGTCCCAGTTTCAGATTATTTATAATAAATTGGTAAAATAAACCAGATAACTTTTTTTCGCGCTAAATTGGGTGCCAAAATAATCAATTGGCTGTTTACTTGCAAGTTTCTACTGATTTTCTTTTATTTCTCTTTTTGTGAGAATTATTTTCTCAATTTTCTTTTTACTCTCTTCCTGCAAGTTTTAACTGCAAAAGTAAATGATTACATAATTATGAAATTATATGTATAATTTTAAAAATTGAGGTACACTAAATTGTTTGAAAATCCATTAAATCATTAAGGCTGTTGAAATTGCAAGTACTGCCCACTGGAACAGAAATTTAGGTTTAACGAGAGAGAATCGAATTCCAAACAACGTCTCACTAAAACTGAGTAGATATGAGGGTAAGTAGATTGAAATTTGAGTGAGAGCATGTCTGTAATGCTGGACAAGTTCATTCACCTGAAAATGCGAAAGCCGATGGTGAATCAATTTCGCCTGCCTGTAGCATAGCTCGATCATCAGAGGTGGAATGTAGTAGGTCGATAACCCGCTGTATTTGAAATCCAATTTTATCCCCAAAAAGTCAAAAAAATAAATAATGAAATAAAAAATAATTTTTTTCATGTTTGCAAGGATAACCATATGTAACAGGGACCACTCTGATGAACATGGTATATGAATTTATTTCTGGATGCAAAACAACCATAAACTCGATTTTTAAAATATTTTATTATTTTTCTTTTCTTACGCAGAAATTCGCAAACATCGGCATTTACAGAAAAAGAGAAAATAAATGAATTGTAAAGAATAAAATTAATATTGTATAAACTTTCATCAGATGCTTTTAGCGTTGCAGCTTGATATTGTTGCAGAGATTATTATGCGAAATCATATTCCGTGGTTGCAGTGTGTTTGCTATAAAAGTGGCATTTAAAAACACAAGTAATTAATGGAAATAACTTTAAAAAATATACACAGGTATATTCTACACACAGAAACTATGACGGTTGGTTTTGGATAACCGGCAATGATTTACGCAAAGTGGTCGCTGTCGTGTGGTGGTAGTGCCTTGAACTGATACGCAGAGTGTGCGGGGTTCGAATCTCGGCACAGGCAAAATAAAAAGTAGAAAAAATAATTTTTCTACACGGCACCACCTCTTGGCAGGCAATGACAAACCTACAAGACCAAAATTGCTATGAAAAGCTTTTCACTTCGCCGTTCGGATTCGGCATTAAACTGTAGGTCGCTTCCATTCATGTAGAAATCTAACACGCACAACATGAGTGGATGCGAAAAGCTCGGCCTAGGCCCTCCATGGGCTGTTGTGCCATTAAAAGTAAAATAAGTAAGTAAGTTCAGTTTCTGATTCAGTTTCAGCCAAAACTGCGATTTCAGTTAAGTTTCGGCCAAGTATTTTGTCAAATCTGAACCTTGTTGAATTTTACTGCATTTCAATGCAATTGAAGTATTCTATTATTATAAAAAAAATATATGGAAATTATCTTTATGTAAATGTTATAGACATTAATTGTTTTGTTTTGAAATCATTTAAATTTTGATTTTATCATACATATTTATATTATATGTATTATTGTAGTTAAAAAGTTCGGGTTTCGGTCTTGTTCGAATATTAGAAAAATGCCCGAAATTTGGTTTTGATTGCGGCGGAAGGCGGAATAAGTCAGCTTCGGTCGGTAAACGTTTGGTGCCAGACACTATTATGGGATAATAGCCTAGCCCTTTTCTATACTTACTTACTTACTTTACTTTTAATGGCACAACAGCCCATTGGAGGGCCTAGGCCGAACTTTTCGCATCCACTCATGTTGTGCGTATTATATTTGTACATGAATGGAAGGGACCTACAGTTTAATGCCGAATCCGAACGGCGAAGTGGAAAGCTTTTCATAGCAAATTTTACTCTTGTAGGTTTGCCTGCTAAGAGGTGGTGCCGTGTAGAAAAATTATTTCTTCTACTTTTTATTTTGCCTGTGCCGAGATTCGAACCCCGGACACTCTACGTATGCAGTCCAATGCAATACCACTACACCACAGCGACCACCTTTTCTGTACAGATCAACTTAATATTTTGGATTGAAATAACTTAATTTTAAGTAATACTTAACATATTTGATTTATGTTGTTTCTCAAATAAGGCGCATTTTCTATGCGGAAAATCCATTTATGTTATTTACGTAAAGTTGCAATATTTCGTAATTAAAGTATCATTTCTTGTCAAACGACTATAGTATTCTGTGAACAGTGAGTAGAATAAATTTGACTCAGTTCAACATGCGTAGGCTAGAGTCTAGATGGACTTATATACACTTCAAATGCTCAAAATTTTATTGAATCCTCTGCTATTGTTTGTATACAAAACATTCTGGAAATAACATATGAGAAAAGTTATGACGGTAAGTTAAATTTTAATATACTCGTTCTCATAACTTCTTACATACTCGTATTGATACAAATTGTGTTTTTTAAAATAGCAATAATAACAAATTTCACTTACTTATTAACTAATGACTATTAAAATATATTTAATAGTTGCTACCATGGCTTTAATAGGATTAAGTTGAAATTATTTAAAGTTGTAATTCAAAATACGATATTTCTTAAAAAAAAAATACCACTTTAAATGCAAAATGGCCCATGTGGCATATGTATGTACGTTTATAAAAGTATTGTTTTCTCCGAATAAATAAAACGTCATCTGACGTGGAAATGCCCACATACTTCAAGCCATATACTTAACGCCATATACATGTTTGTGAATACACAACCGTCGCTCGAAAGCATCAGTTCTTGTCAAACCACTTGTATTTTGTAGGAAGATCATTCGTTCAGTTTGAAAAGTTACTCCGAGATCAGAATGCTTAAGTTAGAAGCTTATAAGTATTTCAATATAATTCTGCTTTTATCTGCATTTCTCAGCGCTTTGCATGCGCAAATTTTTAGTGAATCCAATGGTGTTAATTGCATTCAAAATATTCTTGAGATAACATATGAAAAAAGTGATGACGGTAATCAAGATTTTAATTTACAAATAACTTATATATTCGACATTTACGAATTTGTTGATTTGATAATGATTTAATAATATACCGAAGACATATCATATATATATACACATACTCATATATATGTACACATTCTACGATGATATTCTTCAATTTTTGATTGAAATAGATGACTAAGTGTATAACATGTTAAAATTTTGTCGTCTGAGGCAAAGTTCCCCGTTATAGAAAATTATACAATTTTAAGTTTACATCAACTCTTTATCCCCTCTCTGAACTCTTGTTTTCTGGAGTTTTTATATTATTTATAAAGGTTTTTTTTTTTTAGAAGTGTGGTTTTCAATCTGACAATACTTTTTTCGGAGTTGATCTTTATGACAGCTGTCACTTGATTTCGTGCTAATTTATTACCAAAATAATGGTTCGGTTCGCGCGTCTCATCGCGCGCTGCGTCCAATATTCGGTCGACATAATCGCCCAGCGGAGTCGGTAATTCGAGCAATCATGGATCGGTTTCGCACCACATCCTCAGAGACGCCGTACAATGCACACCGAAGACGCTATTGCTGCTGTAGAACAAAGTATCGAAGAAGATCCGAATGAGTCCATCCGCCATGTCGCTCAACAATTGGAGCTGTGCCCATCCCCTTTATGGAAGATTTTGCGGAAGGATCTTGGTTTGCTATCTTACAAAATCCAACTCGTGCAAGAATTGAAGCCGAACGAGCATGAAGCGTGTCGCACGTTAGGTGAATGGGCCGAAAATGAGATGGCCACCGATCCCGATTTTCACAAGAAAATTTTGTTCAGCGATAAAGCTCACTTTTGGTTGAATGGGTACGTTAATAAGCAAAATTGTCGCATTTGGAGTGATCATAATCCACAAGCCATTGTTGAGACGCCATTACATCCTCAAAAAGTCACTGTTTGGTGTGCTCTATGGGCAGAGGGAATCATATTTCTTGAAAAATGAAGCCGGTCATAATGTTACAGTCAATGGGGAACGCTACAGAGCGATGATTAATGACTTTTTCGTGCCTGAATTGTGAATTGGAGGATGTTGATATGGACGACCTTTGTTTCCAACAATACGGCGCTACATGCCATACAGCCAACGAAACAATCAATTTATTCTCGCTTCGTGGGCCTGTGGCATGGCCTCCAAGATCGAGCGATTTAACACCGCTGGACTATTTTTTGTGGGGTTATGTGAAGTCGCTTGTCTACGCAGATACTTAAGCCCGAGACGATCGACGCTTTGGAAGAGAATATTCGGCGCGTTATTACAGACATACGGCTCCAATTTCTGCAATAAGTGGTCGAAAATTGGGCCCCTCGGCTGGAATTTATTCGAACCAGCCGCGGCGGCCACTTGCCGGAAATCGTTTTTAAAACATAATGGCAAATCCTTATCTTTATAATAAAGCTAAAGCTTTTTCTGAATAAAGGAAAGCCGGCGTCCGAAGATTAAAATTAAAATTACTAAAAACGTCGCTTCGACGTAGCTGGTAGTGAGTTGGCCTGTTACTCAGAGTGTCTGGGGTTCAAATCTCGGCACAATGAGAAAATAGAAAAAATAATTTTTCTACACGGCAGCACCTATTGGAAGGCAAGAGTAGAAATTGCTTATGAAAAGCTTTTCACTTCGTCGTTCAGATTCGGAAGAACTAAATTTATCGATTTGAAGTTGATGTGAAAACAAAAATGTTTAAATTTCATAAGATCTCATAGTAAGACCTGAAAGCTTCAAAAAGGCCAGTTACTTACAGATGAAATCAAGCGCATACTACTCCAAAGATATCACCTACTTCAACTTCGGGCCGCAGGAATTGGATGGGGAAAAAATTGACTTCACAAATGAAAAGCTGTTTACTGTTGAACAAGCGCATAACCATCAAAATAACAGAAGTTGGTCAACAGAGGCATTACTCAACATCGCCAAAATCCGCAATCCCTCATGGTATGGGGTGGCATTTGCGCAAATGGCAAAACACGCTTGATTTTTGTGGAACAATGTGTCAAAATCAATGAAAAAGTATACCGCCGTGAAATTTTGAAGGCTGTGGTACTCACCTGGGCCCGATAGCACTTTGGCGATATTGATTGGACATTCCAGTAAAACTCTTCGCCAGCTCACAGAGTCAAAACGGCACAAGAATGGTGCAGGGCTAATTTTTCTTGTTTGATCACATCGCAGCGTAAGGTCCATTTTGGAAGTGCTAAACATCATAAAAATTTTCAGTCCCTGAAACAGTCGTTGTGCCGTAAATGGGACCGAATAAAGGGGAGGGGCTGCGGCCTATAGCCAAAAATTTTTCCAAGCATTGGCCACTTGAAAAACGGCTGAATCTATTTTTGCTCATGCTTTATGTTATCTTCTTCTTCAGTCTGTTTTTCTTTTTTTAATTAAAATTACTTTTTTATATCCAAATCTGTTGTATACACTTATTAATTGTCACCCTGTATGTGTCTTCGGTGAAATACTCATATCATCCATTCATTCAGTGCTATTTATGGCCCATTAATAAATAATGATGGTTTTCTTACAGATACGGAGACAATACCTCCAGCTGCACAAAAGGTTAAGATTGGATCAAAAAATTATATAATACCAATTGGGAAAAGGGTGAGAATCCAACCACTACAGCAATAAAATTTAGATAATTTGGAATAATGGATAAATGATAAATAAATATGTTTGCACCTACTTATGTATGTATGTAGGTAAATTGGTTCCAGGCAGCTGATATATGTCACTTTTATAACGCTCAATTGGTTAATATTGAGGATGAGGCTGAAATGAACGCTATAACTGATTATCTAACAAATAAAACACTCTACCATACATTTTGGATATCTGGCAATAGTTTGCGCAAAGGAGGAGAATGGGTTTGGGGGGATACGGGCAAGACAATGGCATATACCAAATGGTTACCATTTGTTCTTAAAGGCTCTACTAACAATGAACATTGCCTACAAATAATATCTTATAAGGGACGCTACATGAATCATATTGACTGTCGTTCCAGTTTTCAATGTATTTGTGTAGAAACCCCTGATACAATTGGTGAGTTAATGGCCATCAGAGAAAAAATGTTACATAGAATTTAAAAACGCTTTTGTTGCAGATAATCAATCAAAAGTAGCTCCCCCCATGGATCCGTTTGTCAGAATAAGGCAAAATTATTATATAGTAGATAATGGCGAGAAGGTGAGTAACGCACTGTTGATTGCAAACAATAATAAATATTTATATATTTTTTGGCCCAAGAAAGAAATAATCATTTTCGGACAATACTGTGACACTGATTTCCAGTCTGAACTTAGTTCTCTTTTTTCTGAACGTCAAGTTTTTGATTTTTTCTAACCACAAATAGGCCTTGCAATGCACATTGTGCCAGCAACCGTGATTTGATCAACTTTTAATTTGATGAAATACTTAGTTTAGTATGTCGTTATTTTTTACACACCTTAAAACAGATGAAGAAGACTCTATAAGATGTTTCGGTGACCATTATTGATCAATATTAAATATCTTTTAAATATTGTAAATTTAAAAGCTTTTTCCATAGTTTATTTGTAAATAAGAATGAATTCAATGTATTGAAATCAATTGCAATAATTTCGTGTATTTGTAGTAATTGGCAGTAATTCTGTGATTTTTAAAATCTATCACAAAAAAAATTCCCAAATTATATTTTTTATCCGTTTTTGGCATAACACAATATGAGGTATTCTGTATGCTTCAAATTACTCCTCCCTTATTTTTTGTTTATCTTATTTATGTATATCGTCCATTTCAGATTGAACGTATCTCGGAATTTTATTGCAAGTATGAGCCAGGAAAACTAAGTTTTTATTGTGGAAGTATTCGCAATTGAATTATGACTTAGAGAATATGAAGAAAGAGCGCCGTGTAAACGAAACATCTATGTTCTCTCTGAGAGTAAAGCTGCACTACTGGCCTTAAACCACTTCAACATTAGTGCAAAACATATATGGGAGAGCCTTCAACTACTGACCAAGCTAACATCACAAAATAGAGTCCATCTAATTTGGATGCCTGGGCATAGTGGTATTGTGGGCAATGAAATGGCTGATGAGCCAACCGCATTCTACGGCGGCCCCCATGGAGTTTTGTAAAGCGCAATCTTAACACATGGCTGAACAGAAAGGTTCAGGCTGCTGGGACGACACCTCAGGCAACAGCCAAGCTAGATCATTCATGCCAAGTGTATCAAAGTTAAGAACAAAACAACTCTTGATGTTAAACAGAAACGGAATCCGAGCTGTCACAGGATTTCTTACTGGGCACTGCCCAGTTAGGAAACATCTTACTAACATGAGAATAACTCGAAACGAATTCTGTAGATTTTGTGACGAAGACAAGGAGACAGCAGCGCACATTCTGTGACACTTTAACAAGCTTGCAAGCCTTAGACTTCGTCACCTAACTATTTCATACCCCAAATACGGTTGAAGTGGGCAATATAACTCCCAGGAATATCTTAACATTTTTAAATGCTACAAGCCTAGGAAGTGTATCTTAGGATATTCAATGGGCTCTATACGGAATATTTATTGATAAATTGGGTGTGGCACTTCCAGTACAATCCCTACGCTTTTTTAGGTATATCTCCGAAACCACTTTACGAACATTATTGAGAATTGGTACAAGAAAATTGATCCGAAAATGTGTGTGGGATTGGGTGTGGCACCTGCCATATAACCCAAATGCATTTTTGCGTATATCTTCCGCACTATTTGTTTAAAAAAAAACACAATTTGCAATTGAAAAAAGAAATAAGAGTTCATCGGATTTTTCATCAGTATTTCATACGGTGACAACAACGCGCCAACGGCCACCGAACATGATGACATCTATCGCATACATTTCAGTATTTAGATGAAGACATTTTGTCAGGAGGCGATTATGATAATGATGACTAAGTATAAGATAAAAAACAGCCAAAAATAAAAAAAGTACAAAACAAAAAACCAAAAATTTTGTCCCACTGATGCGGACGTCCTACAGAAAGAAGTTTACTACTTCAGAACGTTAGCGTTTTGGATTTTATAATCTTGTAAAAACCAGAGTCTAACACAGACATTACGGGCTTTTTAACGATGTACTGATTTATGCAAGCCTTGTATAGTTCAGTTTGATGATTCTCTGATCAGATCAGCTGTTCTACATCTAAGTAGATTAACTTAATTTTGATCGATTGCATTTCCTATGCATGCAACGCCCTCTGCAAAATCATCATCTCCAGCAAAATATTCATATTCAAAGCATGCGAATTTATTTGCTACATCATTATAATTACAACCTTACCATCATCAGCATTATTATCATCATTATAATAATCATCGTCATTATAATAATCATCATCATCAAAATATTCAGATTGTATGACCTCAACAGGTGGAAAATTTGCAAGTACGATCCATACTCGATTGATAGAGCGCGCATAGTGATACATAATTTTTTATACGTTACTTTCGTTTTTTTTTTCAATGTGCGAGTAGCACATTCTTTCAGCTCTAGAAATTTCGAAACGAATTTTTTTTGAAATCTCAAATTTTACTAGAAACTGATGGGCAGCACCCTCTATGAATCGAGTATGATTCATATTCATCACCCTCTATCACTCAAGTATGAAGTATACGCGAATCAGCGCCCTCTATCAATCGTGGATACATGTGGATGCATATCGTTTACATATGTGTATATGTATATACATATGCATGATCATTTTTTTCATGCTTGATTGATAGAGGGTGCTGCCCATCAGTTTCCGTGACAATTTCCTATAACCTCCTCGTAAAAAATCTCGGAAGCTATACTATTATAGTCTACTCGCGGACATACTTACTATATATAAGTTTTGAAAATTTCATAATTTTGATATTAAATTCGAAAACATTGACCCCGAAATTAGACCCCGAATTTAGACCCCGCCGTTCGAATTCGGCATTAAACTGTAGGTTCCTTCCATTCATGTACAAATATAACACGCATAACATGAGTGGATGCGAAAAGCTCGGCCTAGGCCCTCCATGGGCTGTTGTGCCATTAAAAGTAAGTAAGATAAGATTTTTAAATTGCAGTTCGCCATTTTCAATTTTGAAATTTGAATATCAAATTGTAAATCTCAGCAAGTTTCTTACAAATATATTGAAGTCTTGAATTATGGCCAGCTTGAATGGTTCGCTGCCCCAGTGTTCAATGGTGCATGAAATATTTTCTTACCATGTTTCTTTTCCAAGCGATTTTCGTTACAATAAATTTACATTTTTAGAATAGTTTTTACTGTAAATTTCAATATTTTTTCACTGGCACTGGAACTATATGAAAACAAAAGATACGAGTACGAGTACATCGTTCTTAAGTTAATTAAGTGCAACTTTAAAATTGATGGAAAACTTATTAGAACCACATTTGCGATTGATTTCTCATGCATTGCTTTCTCTTTTCATTCAAATTACTATAAACTAAGATTTTAGTGTCTGTGCGGTGTGTTTAACTTTTCAATACGAACGGCTTAGATGCAAAAGTTGTAAGATTTCAAAAACAAAAAAAAGTGATACAATGTTGCACTTGTCGTTGGCGGGGTAAAAATCTTGAGCAGTCGATTTGTGTCTTTGAAGGAAATTATCAGTGTAGTGTTCTGTATCTCGTAAAAAATCCCTTAAAAATTCATTTATCCTCCGAATTCCATACTCAGCTTTGGACTGTGTACCAGACGTGATGACCTGCAATGTTTTATAAAGGAAACGGACGTGTCAACATAGAAGAAGAAGAAACAAAATGTCTTCCAGAGCCTGTGGGTGTCACATTATAGTCACATTATGAACATTTAGGCCTTGCAGTTTTGCAGGAACCCTGAAATCTGAACCTGATTGGATTTTAATTTAAAATTAAATCCTAACACAGAGTTCCCACTGATTTATGTAGCTACTTAACTATCAATTGTAGTTATTTCTTTAATTGAAACCATTTACCATAAATAAGTATACGTATTAATTTTCAGGTGAATTGGTTCCAAGCCGGTGATATATGCCGATCAAATAACGCCCAATTGGCTAATATAGAGAGTGAAGGTGAATTGAACTCTATATACAATTACATTAGTAACAGAAATTATGACGGCTGGTTTTGGATATCGGGCAATGATCTGCGCAAAGAAGGAAAATTCGTTTGGGGCGATACCGGCAAGCCAATGAAGTATGCCAAATGGCAACTGGATGATCCTAACAATTTTGGCAACAATGAACATTGTGTTCTATTGAAAAGGGAGGGAGACTTTGTTATGCTCGATATAGATTGCAATAACACTTTCAATTACATTTGCATGTACTGAGTATTGCTAGTGAATCATTTGTGAGGCTGTCTGCAACGAATTGCTCCTCACTGCTAAGAACAAATATTTTGTAATTATTATTTGCTTTATATAAAATTATTAAGAATGTAATTTTCAATAAAAATTGGTAAATTATTTTTTAAATTTTGGCAAGCAAAAAGTTTATTTTTTTTCATATTGTGCTGAGTTTCTGATGCAATTTTTTCTTAATTCAGCTAGTATTTGCCCCAAGTTAAGAAGCGTTGATAACACTTTTACATATAATACTAATTAATTCAAAATTAAGAGAAAATGATTTAACAATTTGTTTGTTTATTTCAAAAAAATGATAAGTAACAAAACCTAATATCGAAAAAATTGTTAAAATTTGTCAAATTTAACCGAATATTAAGTTTAGGCCAAAAAGGAGATTTCAGCCAAAAAGGAGATTTCAGCCAAAAAGGAGATTTCCACCAAAAAGGAGATTTCCGCCAAAAAGGAGATTTCCGCCAAAAAGGAGATTTCAGCCAAAATGGAGATTTCCGCCAAAAAGGAGATTTCCGCCAAAAAGGAGATTTCGTCCAAACATTTTGGCAAAACCTAAACTTTTTAAATATTACTACTATTTTTCAATGCCGTTAAAGGAAATGGAAATATTTCTTAATAAATTAAGTATTTTGATAAAAATATTTGTGTATTTTGTATGATTTCTTTTTTATTTTTGTTAATTGTCTTATATAAATTTGTTATAACAAAAATACACAATTATGAGTCTAGACATGAATTATTTTGTTTTTAACATACATATTGTATTTATATCTGAAAAATACCCGAAATTTTATTTTGGTTTCGGTTTCACTCGGACACTACGAGTATATGTTAAAACTTTTACGTTTGGTACCCAAAAACTTTGACTGATTAATTGCCCAACACTTTTCAGTCCAGATGGATTGTAATAATATAACATTAAGTAACTACATATGTATGTGATTTGTCTTGTTTCTCAAATAAGTCAAATAAGCTCCACAATCTGAGCGCAAAATGCACTTGTGTTCTTTATGTAAAGTTGCAGTAGAGTATCATTTCTTGTCAAACCACTATAGTATTCTGCTAACAGTGAGTAAGACAAGTTTGAATAGTCGCTTCGCGATCAAGCTGCAATCATGCATAAGCTAGAGTCTAATCTATTTATAATAATAATTTTACATGCATTTATAAACATTGCAAATGCACAAACCTTTATGGAATCCTCTGCTATTGTTTGTATACAAAACATTCTTGAAATAACATATGAGAAAAGTGATGACGGTAAGTTAAATTTTTATGTAATATACTCGCACTCACAACTTGTTACATATTGATAAAAATTGTGTTTTTTCAGATACGGAAACAATACCTCCACCGGTGAAATTTATTAAAATAGGATCAAAAAACTATGTGATACCGATTGGCAAAAAGGTATTTACAATACAATTAAGTGCACTAGAGGGATTCATATAAACTCATAAGTGCCTCGCGAACCGGACTCGTAAAAAAAACTTTCAAATTTCATAAAAATTTGGACAATTTTATAGAATTTACTCTGACAATAATTCGGAAAACTATTTTCCAAATTAAAAACCATTTTATCCACTTATAAACTTTCGAGTATAAGGCATTTATAAGTTTATATCTCTCTCTCCTCTAATATAAAAAATTTAATGTTGTAGAGATAAACGCAAGAGCTTGGCAGCTACTTACTACGTAGTTCTCTCATTTTATGTCAATACATTAGTACAATGAGTGAATTAATTAAAATAATGTACAAGTAATTGCAATAACAAAAAAATATTGTACTGTATAATTTCTACGTCAAGGTCAATTGGTTCCAAGCAGCTGATATATGCCATTTTTATAACGGCCAATTGGCAAATATCGAGGATGAGGCCGAGCTGAATGCCGTAAATGAGTATTTGACCAAAAATAAATTAGGCCATTCATTCTGGCTATCGGGAAATAATTTGCGCAAAGGAGGAGAATGGTTATGGGGGGATACGGGGAGACTAATGAACTACACCAAATGGTTACCGTTTGTTCCTTTCGGTTCTACCGACAATGAGCATTGTGTACAATTTGTGTCTTATGAGGGTCGCCACATGAACAACATTGATTGTCGATCAACTTTTCAATGCATTTGTGAAGAAAAACCTGGAGCTCTTGGTAAGAACTATACATCTTAGGCTACTTATATGATACTTTGTATATTATGAGCATTATATTATATATGTATGTACTATGTATGTTTTTTGTAGATACTCGAGTTAAAGTAACTCCTCCAAACGATCCGTTTATCAAAATAAGAAATAAGTATTATATAATAGATAACGGTGACAAGGTGAGTACCTAATTCATACATATACTTATATTTATTTATACTCAACCTATTACCTACACATAGATATTTTCTGTTAAAGGTGTGGTTTTAAAACCTTACTTAGATTAAAAGAATGTAATAGTTTTAAGGTTGGCTCGATTGGACGCTGTAGTATTGACAACCTCGAAAATACATCTACGAATTACAAACAACTCTCCCTACATTTCGACCGAAGATTTATGATGAAAGCTCCATCAAAAGAGTGTTGACTTCAAAGGTGTGATGATCCGGCTAACAGAACTCTGCGCCTCTAGAACTGAAGTTGTGCCCAATTCTAATACCAAAAAATGTTTCAAAGTTTCCAATAATTGTAGTGTTTTTCAAGCCGCAATAGGAGCAATATATTATATATACGGCATCGGAAAGCCTCGTGAGCAGCGCTAATGTTTTGCGAATAATTATTTATTGCGATAATCAACCTGCTCTGAAGGTCCTGGAAAGCCATACTATAGAGTATAAAACGGTACTCAAACGTTACAATTCCCTTCAAAAGCTTAATACTAATTGTAAAAATTGTAAACTACAACTCTGCTAGGTCCCCGGACAATCTGGTATAATGGGAACTGATATGGCGGACGATATGACAAAGCAGGGTACATACCTTGATGTAGAGTCCTGTATCATCTGTTTCCATTATACAGCTGTCGACAAACAGTTTTTTTTTTACCTCTAATAGAAGATGGATTAGCCTTAACTCATTCCGTATATCAAAACTTTTCTGTCCCCAACACTCTCGTACTAAAACTGAACTTTCACTCTCACTTCTTCGAAAAGAATGCAGTTTACTGATTGGAGTAGTAGTAGTACTAGAAGTTGCTTTTTCAAGTTTTATGCCAGAAAGCTAGGTTTGGTGGAAAACGACCTATGCATTAACTGTAATGACTCTATGACTAAGAAGAGCTTGGAACATATTCTCTATCATTGCCCAATACTGGGACTAGATTAAAGACGTTAGAAAACACGTTCTTTCTTTCACAAAATGATTTAACCAATGGAAACTTTGTTCTTTTAAAAAACGTTGCACGTACTACATACAGGTACTTTCAAACAGGAAACAGTGATGGATGTAGCTAGAAGTTCTAATTGGCCCTGGAGCTTTTGTGGTAATACTACGGATCTAGCGGTCTATGTGAGGCATCCATCGCCACTTCTAGCCTTACCTAAGCTAACCTTCTTCCTAAGCAATTTTGTCAAATTTTGTTTTATTTACATTCGTATTTCCATATATTTACATACATGTGCAATCATAGTATATTAGTTACGCTGTGTTAGGTGCAATGAACCTCAACAGCGCTATTTTTAAAGAACCAGCACCAGGATTCCCCACATCACGAAACCTTTAGAATTGCGTTATAACTCGCGATTATAACTCAGGATACAAACAATTTGATCATACAGTATTTTTCGCTTATAACAAACCCGTTTAAAACGAACTTTCGGCGACGACGAACATATGTTACTTTTGTCACTTAAGACGATTCCGTTGCACGTTAAAACGAACAAAATTTGCATACAAAACTAATAAATTGATAAATTGAATAATTTGCATGCAAATTCTTTTTAATTGGGAAAATTATTTTTCCGAAACTTTTTTTGCTAGTTCATTAATTAGAGTATATTATACAGGGTGTTTTTTGTTAGAAGTGTGGTTGTCAAGAAGAAATAAAACGCATATAATTTAATGTTATGGCCAAGAATTTAGCTTTATTATAAAGATATGGATTTGCCATGATGTTTTAAAATGATAAAAACAAGTGGCCGCCGCGGCTGGTTCTAATTAATTCCAGCCGAGAGGCCCAATATTCGAGCACCAAAAATAGTCCAGCGGTGTTAAGTCGCACGATCTTGGGGGCGACGCCACAGGTCCACGACGCGAGATAATGCGCTCACCAAGAGTTTCCTTCAATAAATTGATTGTTTCGTTTGCTGTATGGCATGTAGCGCCGTCTTGTTGGAACCAAAGGTCGTCCACATCAACATCCTCCAATTCACAATTCAGGCACGAAAAAGTCATTAATCATGGCTCTATAGCGTTCCCCATTGACTGTAACATTGTAACATTATGACAGGCTTCATCTTTGGAGAAATAGGGACCAATGAATCCCTCTGCCCATAGAGTACACCAAACAGTGACTTCTTGAGGATGTAACGGCGTCTCAACAATGGCTCGTGGATTATGATCACTCCAAATGCGACAATTTTGCTTATTAACGTACCCATTCAACCAAAAGTGAGCTTTATCGCTGAACAAAATTTTCTTGTGAAAATCGGAATCGGTGGCCATCTCGTTTTGGTAATAAATTTGCACGATTTGCAAACGTAGTTCAGGAGTAAGTCTATTTATTATGAAATGGCAAACCAAACTGAGCATAAGTCAAGTAACAGCTGTCAAAAGGACCAACTTCGAAAAAAGTATTGCCAGATTGAAAACCACACTAATAAAAAAAACACCCTTTATATATGAATTTTATACAGGCTTCCATGAACATTTTTGCCATAGAGAGAATAACAATAATGCATATAGGACAGGCAGATCAGACGATCGCTTCGGAACTAGCCATGATTCCTCATCAGTAAGTTACTAATATTTGAAAAGGTATTCGAGAACTTTTTGAACAAAGATTAATTTTCCGATGGTAGCACTTTAGCACGTAATGTTTCATATTCACTCTTCTTCTTTCAAATTGTGATTCCGTAAATTTCATTATTTATGTAAACATCATCACAGCAGTTGATCAATTGTATACTTAGTGAGAAAATGACGGTTTATTCACACTTTAATGACTTCATATGCTTCCATGGTGATCTCATTAGCACAAAAGATTTGGACGACGAAGCTATTTTGCACTATGTAGATATAGGCTAGGATGGCAAACATGAGATCAAAAAGCCAAACACTGTTGCCATTACCCTGGATAACAAAGTGTAGTATAAATTATGTTAGAAAGAAAGTACACCCTAAAATACAACGATTTTGATCAAGTCGATGATCTGAAGTGAGAATACTTATATGATAATACTAATATTAGAAAAACGAAAACAAAAATAAGCATTAATCCACTGTTTATATTCGGAGCGAGAAGAAATAGAAGGAGTTTTTGTACAAATTTTCCCGGGAAAATATCATTTAAAAAGCCAAGTTTGTGGAAAGAAAACTCATGGATTTTGCACCAAGACAATGCACCAATGACAAATGCATCTCACAAGAATATCATTGGGAATAAATTTATGTCGAAAAACTCAAAAAATTGCATCCGATAAACAAGTTCATCAACACTTTCTCACCTGAAAGGACACCAATTCCATGGAACTGCACTCCAGTCCAGACATCAACCATATCGTGGATGCAACTTTTAATCGACCTGTTGCTCTTCTTGCCTTTCTTGTTTTTGTTCGGCTGGTTGTCAGCCCTGAAAAATTATCAGCATTCTCCTTATTGCTGCTTGTGCTGCACGTAATTTCAGCCTCGTTTCTCATCGAGACCATGGTTTCCCTGACCTTAATTTAAATTACCTTACCGATATTGGCAATATTTTAATTCTCTAACTACATGAGCCTAAACTTGGGTGAAAGGCAGCAGCTATCTGGCATTCCTTCACTTGAGTTAACGGAAGAACTTTAACAGAAGTTAACCACAACGTTAATGGTTTTCGAAATTAACGTAAGCGTCAATTGTTAACCAGATATTTATCGTCATTAATTATCGTTTAACAGCCCTGATAATAGAATTCATATTTATTCAACTTTTCAGGTGATTTCCTTGGCTTTGTTAGTCTAGAAATAGGCCTATTTTTTATTGATCATTAAGACAATTATGTAAAATTGAGTAGTAAAAAGAGAATAAAAAAGAAATATACGAGTATACTAAGAACATTGATGAGGCACGATGGCTGGTTCCGAAACAATCGTCTGATCAGCCTGTTCTATATACATTGTTGTTATACTCTCTATGGCATACATAAAATTGATTAAGCGCCTGTTTAACACTCGATAGATTTAATCAAATAAGATGAACCTTTCCAAATTCGAAATAATAATTAATAATAATAATTTAATAAAATTAAAAACGTAAATTGAGAAATTTTGTTTAATATTTTTTAGTCATTACTAATTTATAAATATTTTCAGGTGAATTGGTTTCAAGCCGGTGATTTGTGTCGTTCATTCAATTCTGAATTGGCCAATATTGAAAACGAATCTGAAATGAATGCTATTTATAATTATATAAGCAATAAAAATTATGACGGCTGGTTTTGGATATCGGGCAATGATTTACGCAAGGAAGGGCGATTTGTCTGGGGCGACACCGGCAAGCCAATGGCATACGCCAAATGGCAATTGGATGATCCTAATAATTATAGCAACAATGAGCATTGTGTGCTATTGAAAAGGGAGGGAGAATTTGTAATGCTCGATATAAATTGCAATAACACTTATAATTATATTTGCTTGTATTGAGATTTGCCTTAACTTATACTATATGTATAAGTTTAAATGCAATACTTACCGCATGTGCATGTAATTTAGTCGTTATGATAATTATTAATTGTAATTTCAATTTATCTCTTCAATAAAGTTGTTAACAAAAACTTAATATTGTTAATTTATTTTGAAATTTTGAGAGTGATAACTAAATTTTTCTTATTAAGTATTAAGTATTTATTTTCAGTTTCTGATGGGGTTTTCCAATTAAATTATTTTCCCCCGTAGTAAAACGTAGTTCACACTTTTTTAGATTAATAACCAACTGAGAGCATGATTTAGTTTGTTATTTATAAACATTGCAAAAACATGCAAAACTGGCTTAATAATAAAAATTCGCATGTCGGCGTTTCCGGAAAAATTAAGTAAAAAGTTAAATAACTCAAAGTTATGCAGCATTAATCCATACAGGGTGAACCATTTATAATGTGGAATTTAATTTTGGTGTAAATAAGAAACGAATCATTGTGATTTTTATTATTTGAAAGTACAATCCAGTTCCAGCTAATTGTGGAACACTATTTCAATCGAATGACTTTCTCGGGTGGCCTTGTAGTAGCCCAAACGATTAACCCAATTTTCAGTACGTTTTCGATTATATGGGGCTATACTTGACCGATGGCTGTACCGATTTCGTCTTTAAGAGCCTCAATCGTTGCTGGATAGTTAGCGTAACACTCAAGTATCTTTAACGGCTCTACACAAAAAATAGTCCAACGGAGTCAAATCGCAACTGCGTGGTGGTCAATGCACATCACCAAAACGGCTAATAACGCGATTTTCAAACTTCCTCAGCAACAGATCGATTGCTGCACGGCTTGTGTGTTGGAATCAAATGCTGTCCAAGTCCATAACTTCTAAAATGGGCCACAACTAATCAGTTATCATTGCGCTGTTATCAGTATAGCGATAACCATTCACTGTAACGCATCTTCCTTCCTCTGTGCTGAGCAACAGCAGCAATTTTTTCAGTTGTGCGCATTGTAGATTTACGAGAACCTATTGTTTTATCAAATAAAGATCCAGTTTCAAACACACGTTGCACAAATTGATCCACAAATTGCGTGAAAGGCGCGCTTCTCTTCTACCGAATTTTGAACGTAATTTTCATGTTCGGTAGAAGATTGACCTTTTTGCAAGTAAATTCTTAGTACATATTTCCCAACTTTGTTGCGTATATCAACCCATTTCGTTAACCTTCTTTCTTTTTTCTTTTAATAGCACAACAACTCATGGAGGGCCTAGGCTTAGCTTTCCGCATCCTCTCATGTTGTGCGTGTTATACTTTTACAAAGGACCTACAGTTTTATGCTAAATCCAAACGGCAAAGCGAAAAGTTTTTCATTAGCAATTTTACTCTCATAGATTTGTCATTGCCTACCAAGAGGCGGTGCCGTGGATTAACTTCATTTTGATCTTTTGCATTTCCATCATCTCCATCAAAATATTAATACGAAAAGCATGAGAATTTATTGGCTGCATCATTATAATTATAATCTTACCATCATCACCATTATAATAATCATCATCATCAAAATATTCAGGTTGTATGATGTCAACAGGTGCAAAATTTTCCACTTGCCGGTCTGAGAACTTGCGAATGTTATGAGATTGACTAGAAATTTGGTAAATCTCGTCTATGGTTTGTTGTACTGGTGCGAGTTGATTTCTTGCCATGGAGGAAAGATTTTCAGGCGAATTTGCAAGTTAATCTTCTGCAAAATAGAAGCTGAGAATTCGGCCACCTCAATGACTGCCTGGTACTGCATAATCTAAGGACCTTTATCGGGACTCAATGAAATAAGTGTTGATGCACTTATTGGCTCTAATGAACTAATTTGCCATCCATGCTGTCTCTCCGCATCAGTCTTTGAGAGTAGTTTTTCGATGAAATTCGAATCCTGTTGTGCCTCAAGTTGCTTGCGAAGTGTACGCCTTCCCTATCTTTTGGTTCACGATAGCAGAATCTAAATTCAGTTGGGACTCCACTTTTCGACGAAGTCTACGTTCTCGCTGTATCTCAGCCGCAGTTTTTGCTGGAGATTTTATCGTAACACAATCGGCATTTGTTTGTGCCTCGCGTTTTTTTTTCAGCTCTATATGTTTGAATCATAAGGTAATCAGCGCCCCCGCCCTATCAATCGAGTTTTGTTTCATACTCGATCCATCTTTTACCCCTTGTAAATATAAAAGCGATTCTAAAGAAGTAAACTTCAAAAAAAAATTGTTTTTCTAATTAATATAATAAATTAGTTGATTGGAACGTGAGCTAAGCTGGAAATGCCTATGCATTCTAAACGTATAAAACTTACTACTTACTTACAATCTTAAAATAGATGTATGTAAAGTTACAATACTCGTAGTTCGTACTTAAAGCATCATTTCTTGTCAAACCGCTGTAGTATTGTGTGTACAGCGAGTACGACCAGTTTAAAAGGTGATCGTGATTGTCATAATGTTGAAGCTAGAATTTTTTCCCATTGCAATTACACTTTTATTTCCATTTATCAACAATATAAATGCGCAAAATCTTTTTGAAGCAACTGGTGTTGAGTGCATTCAAAATATTCTTGAAATAACATATGAAAAAGTTGATGACGGTGAGTTAATATTAATTTACTTCGAATTCATAATGCACAATTTGGTTTTCTTAAAGATACGGAAACACTACCGCCGGCGGCACAAAATATTAAGATTGGATCAAAAAATTATATAATACCGATTGGCAAAAGGGTAAGGGTCAATATCAATACCATACATACATACCATAAATCATTTTAAAACAATAAAACGAAACGTTTCCACATCAAGGTGAATTGGTACCAGGCTGCTGATATATGCCACTTTTACAACGCTCAATTGGCCAATATCGAGGATGAAGATGAAATGAATGCCATAACCGAATATTTAGATAGCAAAACAATTTATTACTCGTTTTGGATATCGGGTAATAGCTTGCGCAAGGGAGGAGAATGGGTATGGGGGGATACGGGGAGACAAATGAACTACACCAAATGGTTGCCGTTTGTTCAACGTGGTTCGACCAACAATGAACATTGTGTACAAATAATGACATATAAGGGACGCCACATGAACCATATTGACTGCCGTTCCAGTTTTCAATGTATTTGCGTTGAAAAAACGAATAAAATTGGTAAGAGTGACATCCTACATAATCAATAGAATAAAAAACTAATTAATATAAAAATAATTCTTTTAGAAAGTCAACCATCAATAATTCCCCCGTTCCAACCATTTGTCAAAATACAAAAAAAATATTACATATTAGATAATGGCGATAAGGTGAGTTCAGCAACTACAAATATTTAATTGTTAATCATCGATTAATTTGTCATCTTGTGATGATTTTTTGAGGACTCATTTATTCACAGTTACTTACCTTTTTTTCTTATTAACCATACAACGCTGAGTAGAGTACGTGAGCGTTTCAATAATTTTTGTTTGTTATACCATAATTTGGGTGCAGCACTTGAGTTTAGCGATTTTTTTTTTTTTTTGTGATTAGTAATTTCATATTTGAAGACTCATAAATACATTGTTAGAACAGAAATCGTTAGAAAATTTATCTTTCTGGCGTTTATATGTGTCTGGGGTTCAAATCTCGGTACAGGGAAAATCAGAAAACAATTTTTCTACACCTCTTGGCAGGAAATAAAACCTACAAGAGTAAAATTTGCCTCAAAAAGCTTTCCACTTTGCGGTTCGGAGTCGGTCTCCTTGCATTCATGTACAATTATAACACGACAACATGAGTGGATACGAAAAGATTGGCCCTTAATGGGCTGTTGTGCCATTAATAGAAAGAAAGGCTTTTATAAGAATGTAGGTACTAATTTGTAATGTTGATATACAGACACATACATACATACATACATAGAATATATGTATATATAAGTATACCATATTATATTACGTGCAAGAGTTGGTAGTGATACTCGTAATTACAGTGTTATTCGTCACAATATGTTCAATGAATAAACTAATTGATTGAAGCAAACTCTTACTATTGTTCTCTTTGGTTTTACTTTTTTTCTCTCTCTCTATCTTAAATCATATGAATGTGTGCAACGGGACTTATTCTGTAAAATTTTAGTTCACAATAGATAAATTATTGCTGCATATTTTCCTTCCATATATTGCTTGTTATTTCCAAGCGTTTGTTTTCATTCTGAATCAATAATTGCTATAATCTGAGAATAATTGAAGTTTGAACCATTTATATTCCAAGCACGAAAGAATATTTCAGAAATGTGATTTACAAAAACCAATTTCCTAGAGCACATTGAAAGAGAAGCTTACAAAGACTTTAGTTTAAATGAACAAAAATCCCTTTTGTTGACGTCATACGCATATTTCAAGTGCAAATGGTAAAACCTGGTCAAAGCTCAGAATTTATTACACAGTTCTCATTAAAAATATTATATATTGTAATTTGACATCCGTGTACGATAAATACTATACTTATCACATATTTTTATTTTCAGGTGAACTGGTTCCAAGCTGGCGATTTGTGTCGCTCAAAGAATTCTCAATTGGCCAATATTGAAAACGAATCTGAAATGAATGCTATTTATAATTATATAAGTAATAAAAATTATGACGGCTGGTTTTGGATATCCGGCAATGATTTACGCAAGGAAGGGCGATTTGTCTGGGGCGACACCGGCAAGCCAATGGCATACGCCAAATGGCAGCTAGATGATCCAAATAATTATGGCAACAATGAGCATTGTGTACTGTTGAAAAGGGAAGGAGATTTTAAAATGCTCGATATAAATTGCAATAACACTTACAATTATATTTGCGTATATTGAGATCATTACTGATTGGCTGCAGTCTGTTAAAATTTGTATAGTTTTACATTATTGATAGTGTTTATTAATTAATTTTATTTATGTATGTAAAATCAGGGCGAAATTTGATATTAATAAGTTAAAATTGTTCAATGAAAATTAAAATTAATAGTTCTGAAGCTTCGTTGTTCTTCTTCTTTCTATGACGCAACAGCCTATTGTGTGTCTAGGCTGAGGTTTTCGAATGCACTCTTGTTGTGCGTGTTAAATTTGTACAAAAAGAAATGGAAGGAACCTACAGTTTTATACCGAATACGAAGAGCAAAGTGAAACGCCGTCTAAGGCAAATATGCAAATTTTTTACTAGGGTTTTTCTTAATTTGTTATATACTTTTGATATCTTTGAATACGTTATTAATGAAACATACGTAATTATTTATATGGTTAATATTTCACGCTTTCCATGACTGTGAATTGGACTGGAGAATGTCGTAAAATAATTGAACGCATAATACTTCCGTGTCAGACAGGTGAAGACGTAAGTGATTGTGGATTTCCCCACTCTTAGTAAACAAATGTTTACAGAGTTTTTAAGGAAACAATCGAGATTGACGTAATGTTGCTAGTGCAGTAGTAATACTTCGCAATAAGTGAGAAGCATAAATATACACTTTGTTGATAACCTTTAAAAGCAAAGCGATTGCCATGCATATTCAAATGATGTGATAAGATTATATTTATACGTATTCATACTCCGTACATATAAAATATCAATACATCGAACAGTTAATTGTAGCATGATTTAAATATGGTAAAAGACAATGCATAATAACATCCCGGCGAAACCCACGAATTTCGTCATTTACCAACTTCTTCCTGTTTCTTTAATGGCACATTCTCGCATTCATTCATGCGAATGGACGTGACCTGCAGTTTTATACAGAATCTAAAAGGCAAAGTGATAAGCTTTTTTAGGCAAATTTTACTCTCACAGGTTTGCGATTGCCTGCCAAGAAGTGGTGCCTAAGGTCATGGTTATGCTGGTGTTCGCTGTTCGGCGAGCAATTCATATTTTTCTCTCGTACTCGGTGTGGTGATTACATTCGAGTTCGTTACAGAGTTTCTTTTCGTCGAAATTCAAAACGGCAACACTAAATGGTATACCAAATAACTTTAAACGATTTTATCAATATGAAATTAATAATATAATTGAAAAATTATGCAAAAAGATATTTAATATTCACTTTTAAACACTAAAAACATTCGCAGCTTCGCTTTTCTGCAAATGAACTATTGAACTATTAATGTACTATTTTACATACAATTTTTGTTCCCTTTTTGTAGAATAACTCATTGCCACCTGCAATGCTCGGCCTGGTGTTCGGTGTACATTTCACCCAGCATATCGTGTTCGTTGTGAGAGTGAGTTAAATCTCTCTCTTCGTGTTCGGTGCAACAACAACTGCATGGTGTTCGCCGAGCAAAATCTGAACATAACCACGACCTTATAGATAAATAATTTTTATTTCGACAATTTGATTTTTGCACGTGGCGACATTTGAATAGCCCGGGTACTCTGCCTCTCTAAACGCTTTCTATGGTAGAAGTAAAATTTATTGTCGGCCTTTACCGACTGCCCTCCAGCATCTGATGGGGCTGTTCAAGTCGCCTCACAAAAACTGTACATTTACTGAAACACACAGTAGAGTCGCTCAGGCAGTACTTGTTAGAACTCAAGAGGAACAAAAGTGAAAAAGTAAAATTTTGTTTTTTTTTTGTTTTTTTTTTTGATTTTTTAATAAAATCAACACACAGGGGGTAACCCTATAAATGCAGAGTATTGTGTTGATTGGAAGGAAGATTGATAGGTGGGAGGAAAAAGGAGGGAGAAGTGTTTATGAACGTTTGCTTTAAACTTGCAAGGGTCATAATAATTGGGAAAAATTGTTGCAGGGAGCTTATTCCAAATACGCGCGGTACGACAGATGAACGGACTTTCTCTGTAATGCGTAGTGCGTTGGAACACCGTGTCTACGTGGAAGGCGTGAGTTCCGCTTGCTGACCGTGTAGTTTTGTTGAACACACGAACTGGCGGCATCAGCTTCCGCGTCTCAGAAGAACATCTACCGTTAAAGTAACGGTAGAACAGTAGTAGTAGAACAGCAATCCACGTTTCAACGATGTTTCATGGAGTCAATAGAGCTGCAAATTCTACTGTCTCCTATTAGCTTTATCGCTCGATGTTGGATACGGTCCAGTTGTGTTCGTGAAGCTCCTGCCCATAGGTGCGAATTAAACTCCAATTTAGGACGTATATAGGTGGTGTAAGTAGATCATGCGGAGATCAGTCGAAGTAAAATATTTTTTACACCGCCTAAGAAAGCCGAGACACTTGGCTGCTTCTTTCGACACGTCAAAAATGTGTTTATTCCAACGAACATCACATTGGATGGACATGCCCAGAACATCAAGAATCGCTGCCTCCGCAATACCTATCCCACTCATATCTAGGGTGTTAAAGGGGGGTTGGAAGACTCGTTTGTGAGATAACAGACAACATTGGGTCTTACGCGCATTGAACTCAACTCTATTCGTAAGACCCCACTTGGAGATTAACTGGAGATCTTTATTGAGTAAGTTTATCATGATAGTAAGTTTAAAGCGAGCCTTTCCCTCTCGGACACTGATCTGATTGACCATAGAGTTTAGAAAATAGTATTAAGGAAACTTGTACATATGTATGTAGTATATTTTGGAATATATGTAAATCTTTTTTATTGATTTATTTGAGTGTGTATTTTCTTTTTATAACATTCATAATAGCAACACTGTACATTGTAACACTATGTATTTTCATGTATTATACCATATATATGATGTATGCATGTATTTAGTTAAGTATATTATCAAATTGCAGTAATACTAGATCCAAAAACTATAACATTAAAACCTGAATTATTAAAAAAGATATAAAAAAATTATTAAATAAATAATTTATAATTTCTTATCATAAGTGTGTGGTAGGTATTTTCTTTAATGCAATGCTTTCATATACTAAATAATGTAGAAATTTAAAAGGCATGATTTGTGATTTCACAGAATATAAATATATTATAATTATTAGGTTATATATTTGCAACGTCTATGTATAGTACGAAATACATACATACTTCTAAAGTAATCTACCATACATATGCATGTGCATGTATGTCGTATGTATGGTTTTTGTTTATTACCATATAATATTTTATTGTAAGATTCCTTAATTATGTCTCAATAAAGCATTTGATGTGGTGTCTTTTCTATTCTTCGTATTTAGCTGCTCAAAATTATAACATACTTAAAACATAATACTTAATTGTATACATATGTATTTACCATATACCATATGTATTCAGATGTATGTAAAATGGATTGTATACTCGTCGTACTTCGTACTTTAATATTCCTTGTAGTGAGATAGTGTAGTGATATGCGAAGGTGGACAAAATCGATTAGTATCTATTCTTCAATATGAATAACTTTTAGTTGGGAAGCTATCTGACAGTGGGAGAATCTATGGTAAAAGTGGGTAGATATTAAATTTTATTTAAGTATAATTTGTATCAAAGTACACCAAATCCAGCGTAAGGTATCTTTATGCAAGATAACACACTGAGTTAATGCCAAATTAGATTAGTATACAAGTAAACTAACTAAGCCGTCTAGTGCAACCGAGAGTGAAAATTCCAGTGTAAATTGTAGCGATTTGGTAAAGTTTAGGAGAAATATAATTAATTAATTCGCCAAACATTTACATGTGGTATATCAAAAAGAGCAAAACACCAGAGAAATCGATCTTCTTATGGAAAAATTTCCAAGAATATATTATGGTGTATTACCGGAAAATGTGTAATAAAACCGCAATAAGTTTAGGAATCGAAGAAAGTATGTAACTCTGAACTCTGTATTTTAAAATCTTTTATGTCGGTATATAAACATAGAATAATTTTAACATTTATCAACCGTGTAAACATATTTTTGAAACGTACAATTCCGTACAATTTTAACCTGGAACCACCGAAACAACACACCGAAATAGTGATGCTGCACCTTGAAAATAGGTAGTCGTTCAATTGTGTTAACTCAACGTGCATATCGTCGAAAATATCTTGGCCAACAAGCACCGTCTGACAACACTATTCGTCGTTTGGTATCGAATTTGAGCACGGGACAGTGGAAGACCGTCGACAAGCCGTTCATCAACACCCAGGACGTTCCAGTATCATCGTATCGTCACCGCGTTCAGTATTTTGGCGTCAGTGGAACCACCCTGGGCATATTTTGAGGGATGATTTACATTTATTTCCGTATAAAGTGCAATGGAATCAAAGAATATTGCCGACAGATCGTCCACCTCGTTTGGAATATGGCCAAACAGTCGCTCGATTGGTTCACACTGAACTTGATTTTTGTAAGAAAAATTTGGCGACCGACGAGGCCTATTTCCCACTCTCTGGCGCCGTTAACAAGAGCAAAACTGCCGAATTCGTGGAACTGAGAGCCGGCTTTTGCTCCATTTTTCTTTAGAGAAGAAAATCGATGGGAATCGGGTATTGGTGGGTGTTGGCTCATTATGTCTGCCCACAAATACTCAACAAGACGGTGCGCCATGCCACACTACACATCAAACAATGCAGTTTCTGCAACGAAAATTCCCTGGACGTGTGGTGGAAACAAAATGACAACATTGACTGACCACACAGATCTCCAGATTAGAATCTGGACTTTTTATTGTGGGGTTATTTGAAAAGCAAAGGTTACGCCAGTTAGCCTGAGACCATTGACGAGCTCAGGTTAAACATTCGTTCCGTAATCATAGGTATACCGACCGAGATGCTTAAAAAAGTGTTGGAAAACGAAGCAAATAAATAAATTCAAATAAGTTGTAAAGCAACAAAATTAAATAAAAATACCTTATACATGGAAATCGGTTATTATTTATAAGTTATTCAATATTCAAATACCGACATAAAAGATGGCGCACCCTTTTTCTATACTAAAATTTTTTGAATAAATAGCAGCTTGAACAAGTCTGCTGAGATGCAAGAAGTTAAAAAAGAAAGGATTGGTGAAGCGAACGAGCCTAAAAATTAACATGTACCAGGTACAGGGGAACCTGACTGCACTTGGCCTTGCCAGCACTTGGCGGTGCCAGCACACGCATAGCAGACTGGCGAAGCTTTATCGAGGCGACCAAGACCGATCATCGGTTGTAGTGCCAGCTATTGTAAAATTTAGACGTGGCGTTGGTAGTATGCTGGACTGCTACGCAGAATGCCCGGATTTAAATCTCGGCTCAGGCAAAAATCAAAAAAACGGCCAATGGCGAGCAATGGCAAATCTCCAAGAATAAAAATTTGCCCAAGAAAATCTTTTCACTTCGCCTTTCGGATTGGGCATAAAATTCTAGGCGCCTTCCACTCAAATATTCATTGTACAAATATAAAACATAAAAGAAGCTTTAGCTTATACATATTAAAAATTGATCGGGTTATGAGTCTCTAAAAGATATAAAGTTATCTAAAAGATGTAAACAAAAAACATACTGCATAATACTTACTTGTTTAAACTCATTATGCATTAGACACTCATTATGCATTAGACACTGCTCTGCATTTTCAATATGAGTTTAGATAGACATAAATTAAAAAGTCGCAACAGAGCCCAAAGGCAAGACATGGTTCAACTTGCTGAAGCAATCATAAAACATTCTCAAGTCCTCTCTATTTATCTATTTAAAGTACGTTCTGTAACATTATAATTTTCTAGGATCTAACCTTTAGTTATAAGCTAATTAGTATGAATAAAAGTCGACAAACCATGAATTTTGGATTTTCAAATTTCAACTTTTAGTTTTGACGATATTTAGAATTTTGTTCTAGCAAAAACTAAATTATTACATTTTGTATTGCAAAAAATACTAAGGTTAGAAAAAAACAATGGTTCATTTTATTTTCGGTCAGGCATAGAATTAATATTTTCAAGTTTCCGGAATAGGTGTTAGTTTCAAGGTGGAGCATATAGTTTTAGGTCAGCTTAGGTTAGGCACGATAAAACTGTTCTTTTTATGAGTAGAGTGTTCTGGGTAATGAAGTACTTCTTATGAAGCTGGTTTTTACAGAGTCGCGATTAGCTTTAATATGTTTCGCATCGGAGTTATTCAAGAAAATTGCATTAAATTTTACGTATGCCTATTAATAATTCTCCATAGTGAAGAGTATTCGCTGAAACGTGATTTCATGGATATTACAACTCTAAGTGACAAAAAAAAAAAGAAGAAAATCAGAATCCTAATTAGTAGGAAAAATATGCTTCAGAAAATTTTACATCATTAGTCAGAAATTTTAAAAAAATTGAAAGTTGTTGCTAGGTTATCAATATAGATTTATAAAGCATTGAAGAAACCCATCCTTCCATATGAGCTATGCGATCACTTTTACACAAGTAGGTACACAAGTAGGTACACAAGGATGTGTATGTATATGTATTGTATGTATGTATCTTGAACAGATTAGGTATCTTTCTAATAAATATTTCGGTAGTTTGCTTTATTATATAGTTTTAGTTTATCATTAGAATTATAACGATATTGATTTAAGCGTCAACAATGAATGACGTAGACAAGAACGTACGCGTATGTTCTATGTAGTTAATTTGGTTCCAGTTAGTAGGTAGTAGATATACTCGTAAAAGGTTTTTCATCTTCTTGATAGTTAAGACATTAATTATGTAGTATGTGTGTGTGTGTAGTGTATTTGTGTGTGTAGGTGTAGTAAATATGTATGCTTTTGCATTTTGGTTTGAAGTTACTCATTTTTGTATTCCAATACTTTTCGCCCTTCATTCATAATTGTCGTATGCGCAACACTGATTAGATTATAAATCTCTTTTTTTTTGTGGTTGTTTCCATAAAATATTAAATATTATTTATATTGTATATATGTATGTATGTACATAAGATATATCGAGGATATGGTGTAAGTGCTTCTTCTTGATATTACACTAATGAGATATTTCAGTTAACACATTCATATGTATGATTTGGTTTTGGTTTTGGTTTTGGTTTTTGTTTTTGTTTTGGTTGGTGTATATAATAAATACGATTGTATGTATGTATTTAGTGTTTGTAATTTTTGTTTAATTTACTGTTTACTGCTTGTGCTCTCTACGGTATTCTCACGTCATTATCAAGCGATGACGGTGCTTCATCTGGGCTTGGTGAGTCATCACCATGTGGTCGAATGCGGACGACAGCACGTCGTGTATCCTCATCGCGTTGCGGCATATACAAACCAGAGGGCCCCGAATAGCACGTTGCATTATTACTCGATAAACGTAATTTTTCCGTCTCCCCATGACCGTTGGTACTTTCCGTGAACAATTGCCCCAAATTAAGCTGTGGTATATCATAGAAAATGGTCAACACAAACATCATTGCAATGAGTCCTGCATATTAGAATGGAAAAAACATCAGTATTTAATACGAGGTTATGAAACTGCAAAACCATCGCGTGCATGTGTAATACCATAATTTATAACCCATTACAATCTTGGTACGTCAATATTTAAATAAAATTGAAATTGCACATACAAACGCACGATGTGCAGTCGTGAGCGACTGATATACTTGCGACTTTAATCTTACCACAAATTAAATATGCAGTTATCAACATTTTATACACCGAACGATTATCAACTGAGACACCAGCACCGGGAATGTAATCGCCCAAGCCAATCGTAGTCAGCGATATGAAACAATAATAGAAAGCATCAAGTGCACCCCAGGCAGGTTCAAGGAAAGCAAAAACAGCAGTCGGAATGCCAAAGAATACTATGACGACTATAGTAACTGCAAAATCATGTAAGCATATGTATTACATATTTGCGAGTAGCAGTTGTTAAGCAAATGCCATTTTACATACATACCAACAATACTTAGATGCAATAATCGTATGTTAAACGGCTGATAGAGATGTCCAAGTTTAGAATTTAATGTTCCCAATAGCCAATTGGCCGGCACCAGTAAACGTTCAACAACTGCGCTCAATAGCACCAATGTTAGCGGAATGCCAATTGCAGCATATATAATGCAAAAGATCTTTCCAGTCTGACTTAGTGGAGTTACATGTCCATACCCTAAATAGAGATTTAAAAGTTATTACTATATGGTACTATACACTAGGTATTTGTACTTCAGCTAGTGACGTTTTCTTACCAATTGTTGTTACTACTGTACTAGAGAAGAAAAACGCTTGCCCGAAACTCCAATTCATTTCGTTTGAAGCATTACGAAGCGGCGATATGCCACGATCGTTCGCAGCTATCACAGCACTCAGAAACTCTTCTAAATCATCATCTGCAATATTGGAAATAATAATAATGTACTAAATAAACAAGGTAGTTTGTTTTGTCTATGAACACCAAATTTAAAGGTCTTTCATGAAAATGCTGGTTTACTCTGGGATTTGAAAAGCGACTTAAGCGACATTCATTTTGCCACTTTCTCAAGAAATATACATATTGAAATAGAGTCCTTTAATATGTATAAGTATGTACTTATGTAAATTTTTTCTGAAATTATAAATGAATGCAGAAATCTTACTTGCGAACTTTAATTGGATTTAATTTTTGTGAAATGCTTAAGAGGAAAAAGTGTATCTCGTACGGTAAAAACTTTTGATAACTTCTTGATTTCGATATTGTCTGCAATTAAAGTTGGATTTGGTTGTTAAATAATATCTGCGTTTTATTCGCCAGTCGCTCCCAGTACTGTGAAACTAGTAGCGATAACTGTATGGGAAAACAACAAAAAGAGCATGGTGTTTACCATCCCTGGTTTCTATAACAATTCCACTGTGAACTGTCAATATAGCAAGCAAATGGACAGTTTCGCAAAAAAAAACCAAGATGAAATGTGTCAAAATGTCTGCCGAAGAAAAAGTGAGTTACAAGTTCCCAAAATGCTTTGATGCCCAAGGGCGAGTTTACCCCTTATAATAGAGAAGAGAATTGCCATGTTGTGGAAAATCAACTCCAGCTGCCAGATAAATCTGCTATTATGCAGATTTATGGTAAATCAGAAACAAAACTAAAATAAATTTTATTACTTAATCGTTTTATTCGCACATGTTAAACGAGTTGGCGAATAATACACACATACTATTTCTTAGAACTTTTGTAATACCTAACTAACGAAACCAAATCTTCCGCGTGACATGTTATATCGAATATTCGTTACATTTTCTCCACTTATCAGTGGCGTAGATAGGATTTTAGAATGGAGGAAATATTTTTTAGTTTCACACATTGCACAGTGAAGTGAAGTTAGTTTTATTGCAACCGCGTTGGTTTTGCCGTAAATTATGATCGAATTGGGGTTTTTTTTTTTTTTTTTTTTGAACATTTTTGGCCAGCTTATATTTATTTAACACCTGAATTTACTTTACTTTTAATGGCACAACAGCCCATGGAGGGCCTAGGACGAGCTTTTCGCATCCACTCATGTTGTGCGTGTTATTATTGTACATGAATGGAAGGGACCTACAGTTTAATGCCGAATCCGAACGGCGAAGTGAAAAGCTTTTCATAGCAATTTCTACTATTGTAGGTTTGCCATTGCCTGCCAAGAGGTGGTGCCGTGTAGAAAAATTATTTTTTCTCCTTTTTGATTTTGCCTGTGCCGAGATTTGAACCCCAAACACTCTGCGTAGGAGTCCAACGCACGACCACTACGCCACAGCGACCACTTAACACCTGAATAGTCTTTAAAAATATATAGTTTCATTAAAGGAGCTGACATTCTTTGTTTTAAAAAAAGGAAATAATTTTAATTTTTTAATTGGCATCAGGCCTGGTAATTCACGCATCGACAAGATATTCACACTACGCCAAATTCTAGAAAAGAATTTATTGGTCTATTATATAATTCGAGCTTCTTCTACAAGAGTGTCATGCTGCTAGCATACGCTGATGATATTGACATCATTGGCACCAACGCTCGAGCAGTCAGTGCAGCATTCTCCAACCTGGAAAGGGAGTCTCGTCGAGTGGGTCTAGTGGTGAACGAGGACAAAACGAAGGGAGAGGATATATCGTATTTTTCTCCCAACCTTTCTACGCCACTGTTAGATATGCATATACTTTTCAGGCCATATCAGTCTGAAGATATATTAATCATATATCGGCTTCGTGTTACAAAATTCGATTATATCATGCGTTCCAATCATATTATATCATGAATTTACCCAGTATCTGTGGATATTTCATTAAGAAATTATTTCGTACTCCTAGCACTGAAGTCCGCATATCATTTTCGATAGGTGTCTCGATAGCTCGAAAACAGAAACCACCAATTACCAAATAGATTAGATAACAAATTATATAAACACTTAAGGTAATGTTTTCTCTTCTTCGCCTGACACTCCATTTCAGCGGATTCTGGTTGCTGGTATCATTGCAAAGGAATTCACATGAAGTATTGCGTGGATGTCGCATAAGGGAAATCGAGCCAATACTGATGGCGTGAGTTAAATTTAATTTCGCTCGATTCTCGTAGTGTGATTTAATGGACGATGGAGAAGTTGTTTTCAAGTGAAGTGCTGTATCGGACATGGAAAGATTTCTGCGAGTTTGTGCTTCGTTTAGTTGTGGCTGTTGTGTTAAGTTGTTGATGTTTTGAGAACTTTCATCTGATGATTTATTAGACTTATCGAGATTTTCGTAGCCGCTCCTACTTCGCTGGTGAAATGGTGATGCTGGAGAAGCCATTGATTTGAATAAATGTATCAAAAAACAAAAAAAAAAAACAAAATATTTCTAGGATTCCCAGCTTTTATCACTTTTAAACTAGTTTCACTATTTCAATTCAAAGCTTTTATATGTAAAATTAACAGGTAGAACTATTCATATTAAATGAATCTTTAATCGTCGTCTTTTTTTCAGTGATATTCTTTAAACAATTATAAAAATGTTAATCACATAATTTATTATTATTATCTGTGAATGAGTTTTCAAATTCTTAAATCTTTGTTCTACGTATGCCGCGAATGAACTGAAATCTTCTTTCATTATTAACATATTTCAGTTACATAAAAGCGTTACATTTTTTTGCTGATCGTTGCATTATTTTTCTCTCTTGAGTTTTGTTTTGTTTTTTTTTATAGCAAATGATTCTGTGCTCTGTTGAACAATGTTATGAAAGTATAGTATTCATTTATAGTACGAATTATTTTTAAGCGTTTATTTCCATGCACTGCAGCTCTAGTGTTGGGTTCCATGTGATATGAGGAAATTTTGCAATAGCAATCGCAGAATAGTACAACATCTCATTTTCTACTTGGGCTGAATTCGTCATGATGCAAATAGATCGGATTCCTGAGCCTGGGTCTAATGAAAAG
Source organism: Palloptera scutellata (assembly GCA_958295655.1). NCBI lineage: Eukaryota > Metazoa > Arthropoda > Insecta > Diptera > Pallopteridae > Palloptera > Palloptera scutellata. Next base: position 113,995,136 of record OY282449.1, on the reverse strand, counting down.
CTCTCTCATGGTAATTTCTGGGCACTAATATTTCATATACTTATATACTTAGAACTATGTAAGTATTCTTTGATGCCTGTAGCGGCTAAAACGGTCAGTATTACCAATAATTAATTCCGATACCAGCATTTTGTTTATACTTGCATATGCAATGCAACATGATAACGAAGATGAGATATCACACAATACTAATCCGAAAACATAATACTGCCTTAATTTGCAAAAGCCCTAACACGAATCTCACACATTTTTCGTGAGATGCAAAAAACGTTTTGAAACTTTAATATTTTCAGTAATGTTTTCAAAATTTTGTAATTTACAATTTAAAAATAAGACGTAAGTGTTTGTTGTATGGCTGCACCAAACTTTAAGCAGAGATGCAGATGTGAATACGCTTAATAATATTCCAACAAAAACTTGATTTTGAAAAATTTGCTGTTAGTGCTTTTGCAAATTAATGTAGCGATATCTACATACATATGTAAATGGAAATGTCTACACATTCTACGTTATGATAAGAACACATTTCAAACTAGATCTTATTTCTATGTACTTTCGTCAATCTAAACACGTTATATTGCTGTTTAGTGCTTGGAGTTATTTAATATTTCGTTTTTCTTATTATTTTTACATGTGAGCAGTAACCACATAGCAGTTTAAGATAGAATTTCCGATTGCGCAAAAGCATTAAATTTTTATTTAAATTCTGGATTGAATTTTTCACGATCGAATTTGATCACATCTCAAATCTGATGATTTGGAGGTTTTTTCCCCCGCATTTAAGTTCTACAAAATTCATTGTTTTAAATATTCATTGTTTTTAAATATTTCCTTCTAATCGATTCTCAAATTTTTGATCCTACCTTTAAGTATCCGCTAGAAAGCCGAGATACGAACCATTTATCTATTGGTTGGTGTACAATTTTACGAAATTTACTACAACACTGAACACAATGAACTGAAATACGAGGTATGATCAAAAAATAACCGTTATTTTCATTATTTTTTCAAAAAGTATTTATTTATTCATCAACAACTATCTTGTCCCCTTCAAAGTAATCCCCCTCAGATATAATACACTTATGCCAGCGTTTTTTCCTATCCTCGAAACACTTCTGAAACGCGCTTTTTGGTATCGCCCACAGCTCCTGTTTCGATTTTTCTTGTATCTCCTCAATCGTAGCAAAACGCTTTCCTTTCATCGGTGTCTTCAGTTTTGGGAAGAGGAAAAAGTCAGCGGTGGCCAAGTCCGGTGAATACGGTGGTTGAGGCATGATAACGGTTTTGTTTTTGGCCAAAAACTTACGCAGAAGCGACGTTGTTTTTGCTCAAAATTTAGCAATTTTGGAACAATCTTCGCTGCCGCACGTTTCATGCCTAAAACATCCGTAAAAATTGCTTGGCATGAGCCGAACGATATGCCAACATCATCAGCAACCTCTCGGATAGTTATTCGACGATTATTCAAAATCATTTTCTTCACTGCGTCAATTGTTGACGTGCTCGGGCGACCAGGACGAGCATCGTCATTAACATCTTCTCGGCCTTCCTTAAGCCGGTTATACCACAATTGAACTTGTGTTCTGCTCATAGTAGACTCGCCAAAGGCCACAGTCAACATTTCAAATGTCCTTGCGCATTTAATTTCATTTTTTACACAAAACTGAATACAGTTTCTTTGATCCATTTTTTCGAATAGTAAAAAATCTAAGAGCACACCAAAACACGACTAACCTTTTTATCTGTCAAAAACAAACTGACAATCCAAAATGGATGGTATTGTCAACATATATAACAGACATGTGTACCAACATAACAGAAAAAAAATGCGAAAATCGAACATACGTAACTCACGAAATTTGAAAATAACGGTTATTTTTTGATCACACCTCGTATAAACAACAATACGAGTACATACAGGTTGGACCATTTACAATTTGATTGTGGTGTAAATAAAAAACGAATAATCTTTTTTAATGTGGTCTTTATTATACGAAAGTACAATACAATCCTTTCAGTTAACTGTAGAACACTATTTCATTTAACTGGCTTCCTTGGCTGGCCTTGCAGTAGCCCATACAACCTCCAACCCAATTTTTCAGTACATTTTCGACTCTATAGAGCTGTACTTGATCGATGGTTGTACTAATTACCTCCTCAAGAGCTTCTTTCGTTGCTGAGTGGTTAGCGTAACACTAATCTTTAACGGCTCCCCACAAATAACAGTCCAACGGAATCAAATCGCAACTGTGTGGTGGCCAATGTACATCACCAAAACGGTTAATAACGCGATTTTAAAACTTCCCACTCTTTAGAACGATTGCTGCACGGCTTGTGTGACATAGCTTCTGAATGGGTCACAAATAAAGTGCGCGAAATGTTCAATTCCTGAAAACGATAGCGAGTGGATGTGTTTACTTCTTCTTGCGCAATCTGAGCAACAGCAGCAAATTTTTTTGCTTTATCCGTTTCATGCACAAGTTTCACAAACTGATCTTCTACCGAATTTTGTACATAATTTTCCTATGGAAAACTTTCGGTAGAAGATTCACCATTTTGCAAGTATATTTTTAGTACTTCCCAACGTTGTTCAAGCATATACTTATGTACCATATAATGACCCATTTCGTTAGCCGTAAATATATAACTAATTTTCCGTCATAACTCACAATTTTTGCCACACTCAAAATAATCCTTAGCTCAAATTCCAAATGTTAGACCACCCTTTAAATACATATAATTTTGCACACTTACCATTTAAACAAATGTTATTTTGTAAAAACTGATTTCGAAATGTTTCTACCCGTTTTGAAATGTCGTCAATTTTCGGAGCTTCAATTGCTGAAAACATTGCAGCTCCAAGTATAAGAAAGAGAAGGTATCCTCCACACAGCAGAATAAATCGGCATTTTCCATTTTTATTGTTTGTGAGTGCGCCATTTTTGGCACTGATGGGAAACGCACCTATAAGCATTCTGCAAAAAGAAGAAGTTAGAATTAATTTCGAATACACGCTGTCTTACTTCCCTACTCTTATGATGTAAAAATCCATATGGAAAATGAGAAAATTTAAAATTTGTATATTGGCCAATGGTCAATGATTTAGTCATTCACTTGTTAAACTCTGTAGTCTAGTAGGTAGATCTCAAGACTTTCACCAGCGTGGTTGGTTGTCCGATTTTCCTTTTGGTTTGGTGGTTAATTCTTATAAACTTCTAATATTTTTACCAATATGAAGTGAAAGAGAATTATAAGAAAATGTAGAGTACACCTCTTGGTAGGCAATGGCAAAACCACTAAGTTATACAAAATTGCCACCCGCCGTTTGGAACCGGCGTTGAACTGTAGGTCCAACCATGTTATTATTACATTGGGCCATTCTGACCTAAGTGGACTCAACCACTCAGCCACTCAACCCAAGCATATAGGGGCATCGTAATGGAGCAATTTGGCTCTCGTGGATCTCTCTGAGCAATTTCCAGAGAGCACTTGCCAGAAAAATTAAAGAAAATACTTGCAATATTGAAAATAAAAACAATATTTTAGATAATAATTCTTCTTTTAATGGCACAACTGCCCATAGCGGGCCTAAATCGAGCTTTCGTATCCACTCAAGTTGTTTGTGTTGTATTTGTACATGAATAGAAGGGAGCTATAGTTTTATGCCGAATTTGGACAGTGAAATGAATAGCTTTTAGGCAATTTCTACTCTTGTAGGTTTGCCATAGCCTACCGAGAGGTGATGCCGTGTATAACCTCGGAAACTGTGCTTAGCAGGCTAACGCACTACCAACTACACCACAGCGAGTTTAGTTTTAGTTTAAAGTACAAATTTCACACAAACAGGAGCTCTTTTTATTCTCTTTTTTCGATCATGTTTCGCAACTGGCTAAAAAGATCTTCTCCTTTACGTTCAATAATTGTCATTTTTACATTTTTTCAATTAAGTAGCAGCGCTTCAAAACTTCATTATTAAAGTACCACAAAAACCAACCGTGAACCAAATTTATATTTCTAGTCCTTTAAAAACTTATAACTTATAAATGTGTTCATACTATTTCCTTGAAGAAATAATTAAATCAAATGAATTTAAGCTCATGATGGCAAGTAACTATTTTAAAATTAATTAAATGTACTAAAAATTTGAAGTCTCATCAATTCCTTTTTCCCCTTTCTGAGCTTTCCAAATAAATCAAATTTATTAAAAATCAACTAAAATTTAGGATCGATCGCCGACTTGATCAAAAGTTAAGTTTTTTTAAAAGGATTTCCTCAAATCTACTGTCTCTTAGCTATAATATTATATACGATTGTTATAACTATGCAAATGTTGAATATGTTGAGACAAAAGTTTGTCAATGAACGCTTTCACCTCCGGCACCATTGGAGTAAAACAAACTATGTACAGTAAAATACTGTCTTTAAAGTCAGTCACTATCGTTTTATCTGTTAACGCAGATGAATTTCTGTCTATACAGAATCTTGAGGTATCATGAGCCTTCAATCATGATTTCATTAGTACTGCAGCAACTTTTATTTGTATGTGTTGAGTAAATAACACTTTTTGACTAGCTTTCAGTTGAGACCAGGCTTTAAACTAAAACCGACTTAACATTTCTAACGTAAATCCAATTCTAAATATTTTAATTTTGTACAGGGTGTTTTTTTAGAAGTGTGGTTTTCAAGAAGAAAAAAAATGCATATAATTTAATGGTATGGCCAAGAATTTAGCTTTATTATATAGATAAGGATTTGCAATTATGTTTTAAAAACGATTTCGGGCAAGTGGCCGCTGGTTCGAATAATTTCCAGCCAAGAGGCCCACTTTTCGGCCACTTTTTGTAGCAATTGGGGCCGTATGTCAGTAATAACGCGCCGAATATTCTCTTCCAAGGCGTCAATCGTCTCGGGCTTATCTGCGTAGAAAAGCGACTTCACATAACCCCACAAAAAATAGTCCAGCGGTGTTAAATCGCACGATCTTGGAGGCCACGCCACAGGCCAACGAAGCGAGATAGTGCGCTCACCAAAATTTTGCTTCCATAAATTGATTGTTTCGTTGGCTGTATGGCATGTCTTGTTGAAGCAAAAGGTCGTCCAGATCAACATCCTCCAATTCAGGCACGAAAAAGTCATTAATCATGGCTCTGTAGCGTTCCCCATTGACTGTAACATTATGGTCGGCTTCATCTTTGAAGAAATATGGACCAATGATTCCCTCTGCCCATAGAGCACACCAAACAGTGACTTTTTGAGGATGTAATGGCGTCTCAACAATGGCTTGTAGATTATGATCACTCCAAATGCGATAATTTTGATAATCGGAATCGGTGGCCATCTTGTTTTGGTAATAAATTTGCACGATTTACAAACGTAGTTCAGGAGTAAGTTTATTTATTATGAAATGGCAAACCAAACTGAGCATAAATCAAGTGATAGCTGTCAAAAAGACCAACTCCGAAAATAGTATTACCACATTGAAAACCACACTTCTAAAAAGAATCACCCTTTATATAAGTATTTTATATAAATCCATATCCTACTTGAAAAATCATATATTTAAATAATTAATCATACCTTGATGACAAACAAAAGTGCTTAAGTCAATACAAAAAAGGAATTATGTACTTTATTTTTAGTGAAACCAAACTAGCACAGCATAGTCAATTGAAATGCGGACTACTTTGTGCGTAGTTGTCATATTTTGGTACCTTACTTTACTTTACTTTACTTTTAATGGCACAACAGCCCATGGAGGGCCTAGGCCGAGCTTTTCGCATCCACTCATGTTGTGCATGTTATATTTGTACATGAATGGAAGGTAGTGTGGTAAAATAGTGGTCGCTGTGGCGTAGGCAAAATCAAAAAGTAGAAAAAATAATTTTTCTACACGACACCACCTCTTGGCAGGCAATGGCAAACCTACAAGAGTAAAAATTGCTATGAAAAGCTTTCCACTTCGCCGTTCGGATTCGGCATTAAACTGTAGGGTCCCTTCCATTCATGTACATATTTTGGTACCATAAATATAAAATTCTGTCATTACTTCAAGCGACAACATATTAAAGAGCTAAATGATGACGTCAAATTAAAGTTTTACCCACAAACATGCATAGGTATTTATAAACACACATGCGTATGCCGATGTTCATACGAGTATATATGTATGTATGTATGTATGTAACCACGTATTGTGAGTATAATTATAATTGAAGCTTAAAGGCATATAGCAACTACATATTTATGTATATTTATAATATGTACATATGTATATAGACGTAAATGCGTTTGAGTAAAACTCCTACATGCTCCTACTAACAAATACTACACACATACATATATCCATACGCAAACTGTTATTTTTACTCTCCAAACACATATATTCATATATATCATGGTTGTGTGTTTTCAATGTGTGCGCATGTATGTATCTAGATATGTACCAGTGAACATTTGCAGACTCGTGTGTCTTTAATAAACTTTGTACAATTAAAAACCTTATTTTAATTAATTATAATTTACAGAAAATTTACATTTTGTAATTTAATCAATTTTTATTAGAATTTTTATGTAAAGATGAAGAAGAAGCATATTAACTACTCGTAAGAACATATCTATGCATTGTGAAATACATGTGTTTAATTAGTTTCTACATTTGCCTCTACGCCTCAAGTCAGTGTTACATACAAATCTGTGGTGTAAAATGAAAAACAGCTTAAGTCGACTTAAGATGTAAACTAGTTTTATCATATATTTTTCACTATAAATAGCAAACGGGATTGAGTTTTTAAATAATTTTTGGAATTAGATATAATTTAAAGAATGGTCTTTGAACCGAATATAGAGTATTTTGAAATATTGCTGGAGTTTCTACGATATTTCCATTCTAAGCTATCAAACTCGTCTTCGCAAGTAGTAATAGTACACTTAAGTTTTTTTTGTTCATTTTCACCATAGACTTTTAATACATTTTTTCTCTGTGACAAGTTCATTATTTAACATGATATCCATAGACACTGCGAGCGAGAGTTAGGACGGCGCGGTTTTTCGGGCGATGATGGAGTGCGGGCGGAAAATCCTTAGAGCCATTCTTTTACTCGTTCGTTTTTCTTTCTTATTTCTTTATTTTTTTAAACAAAGCATATAGTATTCTCCAATGAATTATAAATTAATATGTGTACATGCACATACGAGTACCGAGTGTGTATAGTATATCGCTGAGGTAGAAAACTTACTCGTTGTAATTGTTGAAAAGTAATCTGGATCTCCTTCTTGGACGGCTTATTCTTTTCTTAAATTTTTGTTTGTTTTTTTTTTTTTACTAGATAGATAGAGTATAATGAGTAATATTTGACTTTTTTAAAAATGCACTACTTCACTTTTCTTTCGAATGAGTTCTTCTTTCACCAATCTTGTTGTTGTAATAACACTGTGATACTTTTACATGCTCGGATGTGGCATGTCATTGTTGTTGTTGTAGAATTTTTTCTTTTAGAAATTTCATTAAAAAAATTATTCATTACACACTCGCATACACGCACACACACACACACACACAGGCACACAAACGCGAATTTACGTCAATTGTAAGTATGTGATGGCAACAACGGTGATATACGTTGGCTCTCTCGGTATTTGTGTTTTGCTTCTGCTTTTGTTTCTTTGTTGTTGATTTGCCTTTTTTAATTTTTCTTAAATCCTGTGGCGGAATTGTATGCTATTTTCTTTGTTATTTGTGGTGTTGCCAAAAAAAAAAGGAAACAACAGAAATTTACACGACCATTCAAATTATCCGTTGTGTTCTCTTCAATATTTGTGAAAGCACTGAAAGTATTTTACAGCGGCATATAGTGCAAAAGCGCCCAGAGACCAAACAACAACAGCAGCAGTAGCACACATACTTATGCACAAGGAACAAAAACAAAATGACGTTCACCTACTAACCCAGACCGAATTCTGAGTGCAGTGCAAAGCAAAGAAATGTGTTTTTGTTTTACCCATTTACACGAGCAACACGAAAACATGCATACACCTACCATACATACACCACATATGGACATATGCTCATAAATTTAATTAAGTTTGTTGTTGCTATTGTTGTTGTTACTTCATTTGACATTTTAGATGCTACAATCTTTCGTGGACGTAAGTAAGTAGCACAAGGAGCGGAAAGCTGCCCGGAAGGAAGGAAGGGCGGAAGGAAAGAAAGAAGGATGGATCGTGTGTAAGTAAGTATTAAGGATAATTCTGTGTAATTTCCTTTCTTAATTCACTACCTTATTGTTGTGTACCTCTGAAAGCACTACATTTTGAATTTAACCTTTTAACTGCAATGTGGACCTTTTCATAAGATTGTATTGTATAATATACATATCAACACCTAATTACTTTTATATATTTGATTTCCGCATTTACATATGTATGTATGTACAATTATGAATGAAAAAAAGCTTTTATTTTATTCCTCCTTCATAGTGACTGTAAGAGCATTTGCAAGTTTATCGGAAATTTGCTCTTAACATTTATGTATTTTTGTTTTTGTTTGGTTTTGGCACATTTCAGCTGCAAGTGTCATGTACGATAACATACAATAACAAAAGTGTCTTTGTTAAATAAGTACCCAGTGGTAAATTAATGCACTCTACAAGAGCTGTGTTTCTTTTGATGCGTATATAAGATAACTATCGCAGTGACAAAAGAAATTTTTGTGAAAAAAAACTTGGCAGCACTAAGTTTAAATTTAAATATATAATATTTATAAAGTAATATTCTATATAAGAATTTTATACGGGTTACTAGTAGTAGCCCCCGTATAAAATGCATATACCATAAGGTTGGCTAAAAAGAAAGTTCAGAAAAGTGAGTTAAGTTTAAACATTTTTTTTCATATGTATATCAAAATAACTTTATTGAGTCAATTTATTTCCATTGTTATTGGCCACCTCTCGCCATCTTTCGGGCAAACCCATAATACCGTCCTTAAAGAAATCCTGGGGTTTCTGCTCGACAAACGCGGACAAGACCCTTTTGCATACAGTCCTCTTGGGAATTCAACTTTTCGCCATTAAGATAATTCAGCAGCAACGAGTAAAACAATTGGTAATCCGAAGGTGCAATGTCTGTATGGTGGATGCAGTAAAACTTCCCATCCAAGCTCTCTTAGTTTTTGGTGGGTCACCAAAGAAGTATGCGGTCTAGCGTTGTCGTGATGACTATTTTCGGACGTTTTTCCTTTAGCGCTTCATTCAATCTTGTTAATTGTTGACAGTACACTTCCAAATTAATCGTTTGGCCATGCGGAAGCAGCTCGTAGTAGACAGGGCAATGACCAATAACACTACTACAAATATTATGACAAAACAGTAAATTAGATCCATATTATATTGGACTAGTTAGACTAGTTGGAAGCTTACCACTATTTATTATATTTGACTGTAATGGTCGCTGTGGCGTAGTGGTAGTGCGTTGTACTCCTACGCAGAGTGCCCGCGGTTCGAATCTCGGCAAAGGCAAAATCAAAAATTAGAAAAAATAATTTTTCTACACGGCACCACCTCTTGGCAGGCAATGGCAAACCTACTAGAGTAAAAATTGCTACGAAAAGCTTTTCACTTAGCCGTTCGGATTCGGCATTAAACTGTATACGTACAACATGAGTGGATGCGAAAAGCGAAAAGGTCGGCCTAGGCCCTCCATGGGCTGTTGTGCCATTAAAAGTAAGTAAAGTACTGAGAATTAACATAGCAAAAACACAATAGCCCCTTTAGTAATAGAGAAAATAAAGTCCATTTTTAAACTTAAACAATTTTTTAATTCCTCTACTCTATACATGCAATATTTTGCTCAGCTGAGCATAATGGCGTTCCTAATTTTTCCAAAATATATCCTATAAAATCCAAATAAGCACAAAGAGTAAACTCGAGTAAGTATAAATTTCTGGTTTCGTTTTGCTCTCAGTTGAACTTTCCATTTTCGCATTGTTACATTACAGAATCGGTCAAATAAGAAGCCATACAATCGCATGGAATGGGGCAGAGTTGCGACGCCATAATATACACGCTTGACGTATTTACGTCGAATGAAAGCCATTTATATTTCATACGTCGTACGCTGTTACGGTGCAATTTTATTTTTACCTTAACACACTCCTTTCTGTGCTTGTTAAACGCTACTCTCCTAGAACATGATGTTAAAATTATTGATGTTAAAAAAAGATATGTGGTAAATGAGCACTGAAGTGTTGGCATTTGTTTAGCGCTATTGTAATTTAATGCCTTAATTTACTGCTGGGTAGCTTACTAGAAGTTCAACATAACGTATGCGTCTATCATACTCTGATTATAATGGCGTGAGTTGAAGAAACGTCAAGTAATAAAATATCTCCCTGTACCTGGTCTTTCCAACAGAGATTACGACGTGCTCTTCTGCGTGTTTCTAATAAAACACCCTTCTAGCTGGAGCGCCGTCTTCCCTTCGCTCAAGATGAGCCATGACTATGTCAGCTGTCAGCTTATACAGCTCATGATTCCATCTTATTCGACACACGTCTTCCACGCATATTCTCTCGAATGCTCCTAATGGCCTCTCATCATTGGTGGTCAACTTCCACGTTTCAGCGCCATACATTACGGCGGGAAGAATGAGAAACTTATAGAGCAATATTTTCGTCGGTCGAGATGTGGATGCTCGCAGTTCGAATTATTTTCTCCAGCATTTCTGAAACCTCTTTGGTATCAAATGGCGCGGAGAGGTCAATCCCACTGTTTCCACTGCACTGGTGGTGTCGGTCAGTGTCATTTTGCAAAGAGGAATGAGCTTAGCAGGGATAACAAAATAAGAATTTGCGGCATAAGTACAAATGATCCCTAACCGTTCTGTCGAAGGCGGCTTTGTAATCGACGAATAGATGATGTGTGCCGATCTGTTTTTCTCGAGTCTTTGCCAGGATTTGGCGAACTGTGAATATCTGGTCGATGGTGGATGTACCAGGCCTGAAGCCAAACTGATAAGTTCCAATCAATTTGTTGTCGATGGGCTACAGTCTTTCACATATTTCTCTGTCGACGGTGGTAGCTTAGCACCTCTTCGGCAGCCGTAGAGCAGGAAATGTGCGTCCACTGCGGGAATATATGTATCATCAAGTTGAGGTGTTTTTGGCGATAGGAGAAATGCTAGAGATCGCAACTTGATCAATCTGTTGAAATCTGGTGCTACTAGCTGTCATGTTCCGTACCGCGGCGAGGTCGATCAGTATCATCGTAAGCTTTAAAATTTCATATAAATTTTGACAAGTTTATACACTTATAAACTTATGAGGTATTTATGACTTTACATGAATTTCTCTACGTTTTATTTAATAAACTACAGCTTTGAACTGCTTTTCTGTGATATTTAAAATTTCAGCTGTCAAGGTTCCCTAACGTAACGTAGAAATCTATTAGATACAGATACTTGCTTCACCTCATGTTACCTCACGTCTATTAGGACTGCTTCTATTACTTTTTCGTACAACAGAAAATTAAGTAATTGGCATTTAATTCATCTCGTTACTTCACCCCACGTCTATTATAATCAGAGCTTTATCGTTACTGTCAAATAAATTCCGTGAAAATTGAAATGCAACGTCATCTCACGGCGCATACGACATGCGCATTGCGAATGCTGCGCTCTCCGTCTGTCTTGCGTCGGTGAGCTCATTGTGTCGTACTCAGCACACTCTTGAAGACAAACGCTTGAGGATTCAAGTGATACAGATTTTATTTGTACATCCTGATATCATTTGTGCGTAGTATTTTCACATCAATTGTTACTTTCTATTACAAACGGTAGCAGCTAGGAACGAGAAAATTCCTTCAGGAAAAAAAACAATTTTTACAAAAGAGAGGTAGGTTTTCTTTAAACAACATGTTTTATAATCCTTTTAACTACGCTATAAAATAATTAGACTTTATAATTTCAACGATTCAATTGGAAATTGAATTGTTGTGTCTGCTGAAGAGTGATGCAGATTTTTATTGTGTAGTATTTAAATTTAAAAAATCGATACAATTCCAAAGCAACTCTTATGCTATGTGTGGACGCGCTTGTATATGTGTGCGTAAAATATATGTACTTATAAGTAAATGGACGAGTACACATTTTCACAACATTGTGTGTATGTGTGTGTGTGTGTGTGTGTGTGTGTATGTGAACAATTAGCTCCAATTCATTTTGTACTTAATCAATAATTTTTTAGCTCTCAGTTAAATATGATTGGGAATTGCATTGGAAATTGTGGACATGTCGGCCCACCTCCCGATTCCATACTCTCAATGCCTCCACCACCTTTACCATCTTTCCTGTTGCCTAAGACCGCCATGGTTGCAGCAGCACTGACGACCAATGATACACATCCTTGTTTTGCAACATTCCTTTGTGATCCAAATCCCCATCCACGCGAAAGTGGCATCGAATTTGTTGAATTGACCGGTGGGAATACCAAAGGTCTAGAAAACACTTGGCTTTTCGTATTGATTACATCTTGCGTTGGTGTCCTGATTTTGGGTGGACTCCTGGCGGTTATTTTACTGAAATGCAGAGAGTAAGTATTTGAGTTCGCATTTGCATGGCCATTGAATGTTTAAGCGTAATACTTCCATTTCACCTACTTTTTTCCAGCACACTGTTCTCCAGCTGCCATTTATCGTACCACGATTCGAATATCAAGCAGAGTGCTATGGCTGCTTTGGGCGAAACATCAAAGTCAAATCCCTTTATGGCCGGTGGTATTTTGTATCCTTGCACTTCGGCCAATAATCGCGATACCTTACAAAGTCAGCTGGCAAACGATAGTCGCTTACTTTGGGCCACATTGACACCGCACGGCACGCGACATTTCATCACAGATTATCCAGTAGCAAACGGCAGTGGAGGTGGTGGTGTTGGACAGGAAGGCCTCTATGAGGTTGTTGATTATCGCACAAAGTCACAGAACCAAGCCTATCGAGATTATGCTAAACGCACACCAATAAAGGTATTTATTAAAGACAAATTTGATATCTACGACTTCACTTTATACTAGAGCAATAAGCTTAAATGTGATTACTGAAAAGCTTAAACTGCAATTGACTTGTCTCGATTAATATAACAGACTTAGTAGAGTGATCTAAATTCAATGTTAGTTAAATTTTAATTAATTGTATTCAAAAACATATCTTGCAGTCTTTCGATAATAGCGGCTTTGTCGATTATGATTACGAAGATCCTACCCCCTTGATGGACTCCTATCACGATGATTTAGATTCTGGTTATCAGGAGCCACAAGAAGTTATCGGTACTTTGCAACGTTCGTCTCCACGTCCCCTTGTGTCTTCGCCAACTCGCATCGATAATCCAAATATACCACCATTAAACTACTATCCATCGCATCGCAGCGATATGAACACCCTGCAATCGACAACCAACTCAACTACCACTTTAAATCGTAAATCAACACTAAATCGTCGCATCAGTGATGCATCCTCATCGTATGGTGGTCCAAATATGTAAGTAGTAATAGGTTGCAAATGAAATGGAATGGCGAAGCATACGAGATGAAAATTAAGTCGTGGTTTCTGTGGTCGAAATTTAAGTTAACAAACACACAAGCGCACGCAAGAGCGAACGCACACTAACTAACTCACTCACTCACTCACAAAAAAAAACATACAACGAAACACGAATTTTAATTGTAATCAAACGTGAACTTTGGGAGGTGGAACATACATTTATGAACCCAAGAATGATATTTTATTACAGAGAACAACAAAAAAATTTACCTAAACTTTATAACTATACAAGTGAACTAATAACTATATACTTACTTATGTAACTCTAACCAAAATCCTTTTAATTAAAATATTATAGCAATTCCATACGATTATCGTATAATAGTTATAGTAATAAAATTCAAAATATTCAACATTATAGAAAAGTAGTAACCACATTTGAAATACTCGTATCGTAAACTAAGCATAATTTTGTGTAAGACAAATATTTAAATTTATAAAATTAATACATACATACGAGTGCAATACATATTTATGTATCTACATACTAAAACAATCAAGAAACTAAGCACAAAAAATTCTATTCCAGATTGCTTGGGCCTACCACCTACATACTTCTTTTCATATTAATTGTCCAAGCTTAGAATTTAGTTGATATTTTCAGGTATCTTTTCTGCATGCGAAATTTTTTCATGCTGAATCTCATTTGATTGATATTCGGCCTCAAAAGATTGAAAAAAAAGAGCTCTGCTGAATCTTGTTATTTAGTCTATGTTACCTAGCATCATCCAGAATATTCTTACCTATATACAGTTCTAGAAATTTTGTTGTTTAAATATAAATGCTTTGCATTTGATTGCATTTGAAACTCACGTTCCCTGATTTATTTTTCTTGAAGTAGCCGCAATTCATGGACCTCCTTCCTCATAACAACATGACGTGGTACTTTTCATCACCAATATTGGCGCCCTAAATTGAAAATACTTAACTAAGTAAAGCATTGATATTAATAAAATTCGATGATAATAGGAAAATATTACGTGCTAAGTTCAAGTAAATGATAAAAAATCTAAAAAAATTCAAATATCAAATAATTAATTTTAAAGTGCAATATACATCATGCTTAAATTTTAATACTTCATTACATAAATTAAATTATAGATACATAAATACATTGACCGAAATTAACTTCAAAGGTGTAGGTACTACTTATGTATTGACATAACAATTAAGTTTTTAAGATATCATACGTATCTATAAGGAAGAGAGTGAAGAAAATCTCATTGGCTTTCAACTGATCTCCATATATGAAATTAAAAAAGAAAAATGTGTTTTGAATATGTAGAAGAAAGTGTAATCTTTCATCGTAAATTCATATAAGAGTAAAAACTAAATATTTCAAGCATATACTACATACCATACTAATATATTTCATACTATTCGCGTTTACATAATATTCCTAATACACTCATACTATTAATAGTAATTAAAAATAAGGAACTACATACAACTATGTATTAAATACATTCCTAAAACTTAATGTTCATTAAATACCTAATCTCATAACTCAAACTACATACATACCTACATATAATATTTATGATATCAAACTAAATATGAGTTATAGTTGTAGATTGCTTTTTTATAAGAACTAAATACGTTTAGGTTTTCACTTTCTAAATATTAATCAGATATTTAAAAAAATATATATTGAAAAGTACCCAGCTTACGACAAATTTTCAAAGTGAAATGAATCCCACTCCACTAATATAATATGATACTTTAGCATAAATGGTTGTGTTTTCAGCAATTGCTGAAAATAACGCTCAATAATTCTGTGTTTTTTTAATAACTAAAATAGAGAGGCGCATTAAAAAGTCATCTAGCAGTTAAACGTCTAGTTTATATATACTTTTTTCTTTTGCATTTTTTGCATAATTAATTATGTATACTCAAATAAATAAACAATTGTCAAAATAAAATCTGAATTTTTAACATACGCACATATGGTACATATGTATATACTTTTTTAAAACAATACATATTAAGTTTTAATGTTTTATTCTAACTCCTCGTGCTTTACCATTTCTTCCACATTAAGTAAATGCAAATTTTCCATTGTTATATCATCATCAACCAAAGCTGTGGTGTCTAGAACCTGAGTGGCCGCTGGAACTGGATTGTGGTTTAAGGAATCAAAATCTACGTTGGAACTGAGTTGCTGTGCTTCGCTTGTGCTGCAGTTGTTTCTTTGTTGATTAAGTTGATTCTGGAGCTCGAGTTTAGACATGACTTCTGCAATTTTGTATTTCGCAATAACTTGCATCTGCGGCGTAAATGTCTTCACTGTTTGCGCATATCCAGAGAAAATTAAATCTATGGGCTGGGTGAGCATTTTCCGTTCTCGGCGTTTTTCTTTTAAGTATTGAAGCACCAAACTGACCTGCGAGTCGTTATCTTCTTGTTTTTCTATGCGTTTCGTTTTTGCGGATACCCGTGAAATATTTGGAGGAGTTTGAGGAGTTGGTGTAGGCGGCACAATTGGTGTAGTTAATTCCGTCACTTGATAACTTTCGCAGTTTAATTCATCAATCACTTCGTACTTAATGTCATGTTGTGGCGATTGATATATATAATCTTCGCTATCAATATGTGAAATACGTTCACAAATGTTTTTCACGTTAGTATCAATATGTTTAACTTTTGATTGTGACGTTGAATAAACCATAAATGGTTTGAATCCTTCCATTTGTTTTGCCCATTGCCATTTTCTTAATTTTTTTACTTGACTCTGCTCCGATTTACTTTTTATGGCTCTTAAATGTTTTGTATACGTGTCCTTTAAGTTTTTCCATTTTTTTTTAAGCATGTCACCTGTTGATAGAAATTTTATTATATGTATTTTAGTATAGTTATGTTCAATTGGCATTTCAAAATAGTTTATAATTTTGTTGTACAGTTGGCTATTTCTAGGATATACTATATGTAGATTCGTCAAAGACAACATAAGACTAACAAAAACATATGTAACACATTTTGCTACTCAACACTATCCCTGTCCTGGCTCTGCTATAGAATTTCACAGCCAGATTACATAAGTACTTATACTCTTTAAATGTAGGTACTTTCTTTTCGTCTCCCATACCAATACAGCATGTATCAGACAGAGGTATCAGCAATTAAAAAAGTAACTGACTGGCTGAAGTGCAGTGACCAGAGTTGGGTAAATTTAATCACTTCACCATTACATTACTTAATAACTGATGTTTGTAATGGAAATGCCTTTACAAGGATTTATAATTTATAATAGAAATTTTCAATTTGTCTGTAATATAATTGAAATTCTTTCGATTACCTTTTCCTGAAATTCCCTCTATGATACGTATTTTCTTACGCTGACAGAACGTAAAAATCGCAATTGTCAGCTTATTCCCCTAAATTAATTGTTTGCGTACATCAAATCGTCACCTTAGTAATGAAATGATGTATAATATTAATGTTATTTTCCTTTCAACTAAATATTTCGCTATTGGATTCACCAATTGGTCTATTATATTCACGACCCTTTATCCGTTTGTGAAAAATGTTGATTGTGATACTTTTTGAAGTGGAGACAAATGGTAAATGGTTGCTCACAGAAACTTTAAATCCTGTTATCTCGAAACTGCAGTTTTTCATATACATACACCATTTTATTACTAAGATGACAAAATATTCTATTTTTATTTTTTATCGCTGTTATGATTGACTGAATTGTAAAGTGAGTCTAAGATGTAAGTATGTATACTCAGTGATAGA
Source organism: Palloptera scutellata (assembly GCA_958295655.1). NCBI lineage: Eukaryota > Metazoa > Arthropoda > Insecta > Diptera > Pallopteridae > Palloptera > Palloptera scutellata. The sequence goes on along the minus strand of OY282449.1, from coordinate 113,977,812 downwards.
AGCCGCTGGAGCCACTTTTCATATTGTTCCAGACAAGATCTTTTTTGGATTCACGCTGCCTCCACCAAATGCATACAGCCTACCGTAACAATTTTTTTTAAAAGGGACTCCCAAGTAGCCACGCTATAAAGAACCAATTGAACACTTACCATCTTCCCCTAGTACCACGCCAATCTCATTCCACAATTGTTCCTTTTTGGTAAAATTTTTATACTCTGGATGATGGATATCGTATAAAATTCTGTTTTTTTTAACAATCTTTAGTAGCTTCTCAATTTCCACCATTGTCCGCTTCGTTTTAGTGCCACATTTTCTGATGTTCAGCGAAAAGTGTTATAAGTGCAGCGAAACACACGCCGCGGCTGCGAATGCCGCAACGCTGCCAATACATGGAAAAGTGATACGAGCAATGTGAAGTACACTGTAATATGTCAGAGAACAATGGAATACACCAAAAATACATACGATTCCAATATGAATAGATCAAAATATATTAAAATTGTTCTTACTGCAGTTCTTTATACTTATCTCAATTTTTAAGATTTCTAATAATTTGTTATATGAAGTAATTAAAAAGAGCAGAACTCTTCGGCAATGGAAAACAATCTGGCAACTTCATAAATGAAGAAGGTATGAGTAAAACGCAATAACAGATGATTTCATTATGCGAAATGGAAACAAAAACAAACAAGAAAGCAAAGAAAAGTTGGTTGAAATTTGTGTATCAAATATAGTTAATTAAAAAAAAAATGGATCAAACAGCATTAAGTAAAATAAAGAGAATATAATGAAACATAAGCAGATCAGTTAATTAAGTAATAAATATGATTTATTATATTGTAGTTTCTTCCGCGGAAGAGCAACTAAAATGCTTTGGCTCATTTTTGGATAACTACGATAAGAAATTAGGCAGCCTGTTGGACACAACGTTAAATGCATCGGTCTCAGCAGCAGGCACACCTAATCGCGTAATCGATCTGCCATTAATTAATGTAAATTATTCAATGAATCATGAAGAACTTACGCTATTGCGCCTATTGGAATCAGATAGACTCTTAAATAAAACTCTCCTGACCTTTGCACACTTGTGTGCCGAGATAGAGGCAATAGTGCACGAAGCACGCAGCATGCATGTGCAATTCCTTTTTTTGGACGAAAATCTATGCATAATGTCAGAAGACAACAGTAAAATTGGTTCGAATGATTCCACGCAAACTAATGAAGTTCTACTTAAGATGAGCGATTCCATGGAGTTTTTATGTCAGGTGCAATTCTTGTTACAACGTTGTATTGTTCTCGGCAATAATTTGCTGCATCAGTGTGGAGCATTTTTTGCATGCGACAGCAGCTCTACTTTGGAGTTTAAGTTTTTTGTGAGTTTTATGCACGATTGGTTAATTTGAAGCGCTAATGGTGAATAATAATTTTTCCTGCGTCCTAATGTCCTGTCCAACATAATAGTTTATATTAATAACACTTTGCAAACAAATACCAATAGTTGTCTTCAACAAGATTACAATTAATAATGCAAATACCAAATCCAAAAAAACCCCAAAACTTTACCTATGGATTTTGTTGAATTTAATTTTAAGAACCCAATTTAAAATTGAAAGGATACGTAAAGGATGTTTATAAGCACGAAATATTGACGCATTTTTGATATAGAGATTTATATAAGATTTACATGCCTCTTCTCTTGGAACTTGGGTAGTTCTTAAGCATTTGTGTAGGACATAAAATCAAAGCGGAAATAGTTCTCAATCATGGAAATAATTAAATGAAATATATTTCGGTAAAATGGAACTCATAAAATTACTCAATAGTCCTAGACTATCAATAGGAATAATAAGTATGTACCTACAAAAAATGTGTACTATTTACATCGCTCCAAATTAACTTGGAATTATATGAAAGCGAATCATTAAACATATTTTTCATTTACAGGATGTCTTTGACTATTTAGCGAATTTGTTATTGCAAATCTTAATATTTGATGAAATTTTGGCAACATCGAACTTCTCTCGATTCTGGCCTGTATATAAGAAAACCATTGAAGCTATGGCGCAAAACCGAACTTCGTTAGAATTTTGTTCAATTTCCGAGATAAATGGACTGCAAAACTGTTTGCATGAATTTGAATTTTTATTTTCGGGAACAGTATATCGTGTAAGTTAAGAGAATATCTCCACATAGTCGTTAGACGAACCATCTGCGACATCATCTTCGCTGCCTAATCACTGGATAAGTCAAATTTACACCTCTTATTTTACCTTGTAGAATTTTCTGGACAGCACTTTTGCGCTAAAAGATAAAATCGGCTCCAAGGGTATGGGCCAATTAATGATACAATTCAACGAGTACATGAAACAAAATCTCCTTGCAATCGATAAGTTCAATTGCAGCGATTTGAATGATTTCAATGAACCGCAACTGCTTATACGACTTAATGCTTTTTGCGTTGTGTTCCATGATTTTTGCGGTCAAATCGATTCCAAGCATGTAAAGCATTTACTTGAATTGAATATAAAGCATCAGGGTATAATGTTGATTGGTAATATCGCCTGGGTACCGGCACTATTTCTTCGAAAACATGCAGAAACCTTGGTGAAGTTACATGAAAAACTACTGCATGATGCAAAACGGCAAAGGCAAAATTATCTTCATACACGCATTCAAACATTGCAGCGAGATTGTCGTGCCTACTGTACGCAAATAATTTTATGGGAGCTACATGTGCGCAAAGCGCTCAACACTGGCGCATTCGACTTGAAAGTAGAACAATTTAAAGAGTTGGCGACACTGCTACTGCTCGGATTGCGTTACGCTGGCCAAATTAGTTTTCTGCTGAAGGCACTGGTCAATGCACACATCACTTTACAAACGCCCATGACCAAACAAACGCTTTTACCCGTTTGTAAACTAATCGAAATGTTGAAAGTAATTCAAATGACATTCCAAGCAGACATGAAAGCCATCTCTAAAGTTATTCAGTGCATTTTACAGTACCTGCAATATAAGATACTACATGTTTTCGGCATTTGCAAGGTATCTAGTATAACAATTCTAATTTGCATTCATTCAAGGTAATTATAAATTTTGCAGAAAAAAATCACCACTTCCAAAATGCAAGACCGCAATGTTGATGCTCTGGCAGCAATTCGCGTGGCCGAGAAATGCATGAATGGTTCACCCAGCAATACACGGATTTTAGTTACCAAACTCGCCGTTAACATCACAAATTCCAATAATCGCACTTTTCCATCCGATCAATATGAAAAATTTAAAGTGCTGGTGCAGCGCATTGAAATTTTATCAAATTTCCAATTGTATTTGGAGCAAGTATGTGATACTTCGTACATCTATTGGCACCAGTCGATTTTATCCGCATATCTCAAGCAAATTATCGATCGAAAAATTGATTTCAATACATTTCAGGTAATTTGTCTTCATATTTTATTTATTTATTTGAATTATTTATTCATATTATTTGATTTCTAAAATCTAGTATGTGGTTAATGCTTTCAATAGTTGTGGCAAAACATTGGATTCACTTCACCTTGGGGATATAAAATTGGCAGAAGCGTTGAAAAAATCAAACTTTGAAAATGTACGCACTGAAATAATAAGTAATCTATGTGCTCAAATTGAAACATTTCTACGTTTGGAAGTCCACTCGAATTTACAATTGGAGAAAATGAAACCATTCGATCAGAGTATTAACGACTACCGGGATTTGATTAATATATGTCCAATTGAATTAGACGGGCATTATGTCATTTTAAAAGGTATTCAATTCACAATTAAAACCGGAGCTGTTTAAAATTGTAATAATGTCCATTAAAATTTCATTTGAATAGATCATGTTGAAAATTATTTGAGTGCAATGTTTTACAATTTAACGACAATATCACTGCATGATTGGAAAACGTACGAGGAAATGCGACATTTAGCTAATAATCGATTATTATTGAAGCCAGTGGAAGATTATTTGCCAAATCAAACACTTGAGCAGGTAACTAAAAATATAGCATTGTATATCTAATGAATCCATACCAACAAAGTATTCGATGGCGGTCATATTGAAATCGGCATGCTGTCGGAAACTACTTACTTTTGTGCTGACCCATCGACATAAGTTTATCACTAAATATGGGCATTACATACATGCATGTTTGCTTATTAATCTTCGTCTTTTCCCAAAGGGCATTGACATCTTGGAAATCATGCGTAAAATAAATATCTTCGTCTCGAAATATGTTTACAATATGAATTCACAAATATTTGTCGAGCAGAAAAGTTCAAATAAACACTTGGACTCAATTGGTATACGGCATGTGGCCAATTCATTGCGAACTCACGGCTCCGGCGTTATAAATACCACTGTCAATTTCACGTATCAATTTTTACGTCAAAAGTTTTATACATTTTCGCAATTCCTATATGACGAGCAAATTAAATCACGTCTTATGAAAGAATTGCGTTCGTATGCGGAAAGAAATCAAAATGAACATTATCCGCTTTATCCATTCGAGCGTGCAGATGCCTTCAACAAGGACATACGAAAGTTGGGACTATCCAACGATCAACAAACCTATATGGACTTGTTTAGGAAAGTTATTACGCATGTGGGTAAGAAAAACAAAAAATTACATAAACTGAAACGAAATTTTACTCAAAACAAAATATCGTATCGCATATGAAATGCTAACTATTCTACTTCACAGGAAATGCTATGGGGTATATACGTTTGGTACGCTCAGGCAGCATTCACGCCAATTACAGCGCTAGTCTTTATCTGCCGAAATTCGACGAGAACCTACAATTCGTTGCATCATGTAAAAAAGAACCACTGCACGACGTCACAATCGCAGCTGCTGAAAACTTTGAAATCAATATCAGTAATTTGGCAAAGAGTTTCTCCGATAGCACTGATTATTTTAAAGTTAGTACATAGTACAACGTCACATTCGATAATGTACTCGGCCAATGTACATGAATTCTCACTTGATTTGTTATATTTCAGTTACTCGTCGAGGCATTTCATCCATTCTTTCAAAATCCCCATAATATACACTTGAAAAATTTTTTCCTCATCGTACCGCCACTGACATTAAACTACGTGGAATATATGCTAAGTGTTAAGGAGAAAATCAATAAAAAGGATCGTCAAGAGGCTGTGCTCTTCGACGATGGCTTCGCCATTGGCCTGGCATATATTTTGCGATTATTAAATCAAATAGGTGATTTTAATGCATTGCAGTGGTTTGCGAACGTACATGAACGCTTCCAGGCGGAGCGTCAAAAAATTAAGGAAATGCTTTCCGAAATCAATAGTAAAAGCAGTGCAAAGACCAGCAATACGAGTGCAGCTGCAGCAGCAGCAATGCAAAAGAGTGAAAATGAAAAGTTACAGCAAACGCTAGCGCTCACAGAGCGTCGTATTAATGCACATCAAATGGAATATAATTTATTGTATTATAATCTAAGTAGCGCTAAAATCTTCTTCCAATAACTATTAAGTATAGTGATATGCATGTCCATATGTATACACATGTTACCTTAATGTTGAAAAGCCCTAACTAACTGTGTTTTTCACTGTCGGCTTTTCGACAAATACTAATGAATTTTATTACGGCCCATTTAAAAGTGCAAACGACTTGATTTTGGAAAAAATTTTAGTTGGGACCTTTCTACATTAAGGTAACGATATGTATGTACCTATATACAATATAATAAAAACGCTTTCCATTTGTTACAATTCTTGTATTAAGTACTAGAAGGAACAATCGACATGTTGACATAGTCTAACGCAGGGCCGGCTTTATCATACATGTGTATGTATATGCGCAAGACGCGGTCGTATATGGCGGCATTTGTAACTATGTAATTTATATTTTCCGTGAAAATTTAAAGTTGACTTTTCCAACGGTGTTTATAATGCGTCCTCTCACCAAATTTTTTCGAGTTTCGGGAACGATTTTTGGCATGAGATTAATTTTTCTAAGTATTTAGTATAATTCATAGAATTCACCGAAGTAGGAGTTTGGTTAGTTGGCTGTCCAGGGACACATTTAAGTCAGATCGGCTCATAGTGATACCACATGGTTGGACCTACAGTTTAACGCCAATTTGTTATGAGTTGGTTTTTGGTGGTTTTCACATTATCTACCGAGAGGTGACTTGTACACATTCTCTTTATCCTCATTTACTCCATACCGTAATATAATAATAATATTAACCAACAAGCTCCCAAGTTAAAGTCTAGTGCACTACCCTCTAGACTATAGAGGTCGTCACCGAAGTATTGTTTTAAAAAATTATAATCTAAAGTAAAAGAAGTACATGGAGTATTCTCATTTTTAGTGCCAAAATTTGAATCGTTTTCACCGATATTTCGACAACTAAAACTAATACAAAAGAAATTTCCTCTCGTTTGGAAGGGCACTCGCCGTGAAAAATACTTTATTTGCATAGTCAAAATATGACATTTGAAATCATAATTTAGCTTATTTAAAATTTGGTTTTTTTCTCTAAATTACATACTGCTTCATCGTGTTTAGAAGGATGCTTTGTTATATCATAATGTTTTCCCACAAGGCTATTCATGTATCTCACGAATGCTTGCACGTTGCCACAATTCACAAACAGTCTTTACAACTGTTGGTATATAATAATTTAGTTTAGGATGTTTTGGGCCAATTCAATACAGAAAGTGATCACGAAGTATCAAAAGTCGATCACAAGTTGAAAGTTTCAGATATATCATTACAATATTATTCCCAAGCACTGGATAGATAACAATAAATATTGAATATGAAAATTTAATAATAATTCTATTGGTTTTTGGTTTGAGCTACAACAAAAAATCAAAATTATTTAAGTACTTAAAATAAGAATTGCGCCAAAATTTAAGCAGCTATAACTTGTTTGTTTATTAACTTAATGGAAGACTTCTGGGGCAAGAATTTCATAATTTTCTGAGAGCTGAAAATTTGTGGAAAAAAAAATTGCCTTTAGGGTGGGTACAACTCTGAGTACGCGACCTAACTATTACAAATTACTTCGGAGATGAATAACGCCTAAGAAGCAAATGTAGCAATCTGAGCCTTTTACAACAATATATCATTTATAGCAATCGGACATTAACTAACAAAGTTATAAACTAAAATACATTTTTGCGTTTTTTACTTACTTTACTTTTAATGGCACAACAGCCCATGGAGGGCCTAGGCCGAGCTTTTCGCATCCACTCATGTTGTGCGTGTTATATTTGTACATGAATGGAAGGGACCTACAGTTTAATGCCGAATCCGAACGGCATGATTCATTCATATTGATTGAGTTCAAAAGTAAATAATAATAGATGAAACTTATTCTACGCCCATTTACTTAAAGCCATCTCCGTCATCGACTTGTTCGTTGGGGCGCGATTTAATAAAATTCCAGGCGCGAATATGCCCTTGGATTGTCGATTGGAGTATTGTGGAAAGTTCATTGTATTGGACCAAACAGTAATTTTATATGTTTGAGTTCTGGAATAGGATATAATACTTATACACAGTAAATCTCACCACCTTTCCGCTAATGGTTTGGATTTTAAATCTTCACTTTCTTTGATACGAAAAATCAAATTGTTTATAAACAAAAAATCATAACTAATTTCTCGATATTTTCCTAATTACTTATAAATAATGCTGGTGTATATTTTGAATCGCTTTTCGATCGATCGTTTTTACCGCCACGCAGAAAATGGCATAATTCTTTTTATATTTTCATTTATTTTACATAAATATATTTTCAATACATAATTATTACACAATAGAGAGAGGAGTTAATTAAAAGTGTATTAATAAATCACAAACGACATCAAAAATATACTCGTAGTATATAAAATGTTATATAGGATGTTTTTTTATTTTAAATACAATGACACAAAGTTACAATGCAGTGTTGTAAAATTTATTTGGAATAAGCAACGATTTTTAATGGAAGCATTTTATTTTGTTGGATTGATTGTTTTATAATGAAATCATTGAAAATAATAATTAAATATTGATTCTAAAATTTGGCTAGGATTAATAATAAGTAGATATATTTATTCCATTCATGTACAAATATAACACGCACAACATGAGTGCATGCGAAATGCTTGGCCTAGGCCCTCCATGGGCTATTGTGCCATTAAAAGTAAAGTAAAGATATATTTATGAATGTATGCATGCAATAATAAAACGAATACAATAGTATAGTGTAAAAGTGTTGAAGTACATTGTTCTTAGAATGAACGAAAAAATATTAAGTCTTTAGATCAGATAGTATATATATAAAAAAAAATAAGGATATATTGCGAATTATGACGTGTATAAATGCATAAACTTTAATAGTGGTATAAAAATACCAACAGCTGCAAATGTTAATAGCTAAGTGCTGTCATCTCCAGTGCTCTTTAGAGGTGTCGATGGAGTGAATACCAACTTGATAAATGCGTTAAATTGAAGCTTCGTGCGAGGATTATTAAATGCATAAATGTAAGATGCGTGCTTATGTGCGTCGGGCACGTATAGAATTTGTTCGATAGGAAGCGTTTATGTGGAGTAGGAAGAATTACATACTCGGTCGCTATATAATTATTTCTGCTCGTTATACGATGATTTCAAAATCCCATTATCACTGTATTTTCAATAGCTCCGGTGGCCGTAGTGGTCGTGGTCGTAGTAATTGCAGGGCGTTTAATATCTATGTGTATTAACAGCGATGCCAATTCCAAATCTTCACTGAATTTATTACGCAGTGTAACGCTGCGATATCCAGTGCGTATACAATTCAAGGAATATGAAGCTTGTGCAATGAAATTCGTCTCCGCAAACATATCCTCATCTTGTATTTCGAAACGCAATAGTGCAAAGTAAGGATTGCGTACAGAAAACTCACACGATTCATTCCAAACGGGATTGAACCCGTTCTCGCTGAATTTAGTGCGATGTTTAACGCCTGAATCGAAACTTGCGCCAATAATTTCAATTACCACCAGCGGATTATTGGACTTGCCACCGCGAAAGAGATGGCGTGCCGCTATTATGCGTATCGTTACGATTTTCTCCTCCAGTGGGCTAATTGTCATCGGATTGTTCGGATCGAAACCTTCGACTTGCATAAATTTTGGTTTTAACAGAAAACCACATTGACCGTTATCTCGAAATTTCGCTTGATTTAATTGCATTGCCTTGTCTCCGGTTTGATAATTCAGCGCAATCATTTGTGATCCGACATTCCAGAAGGGTACCGGATTGAAATTAGACGAATCTAAACGTTGGCCCTTCGGATACACACGACTTATTTGGTGACGATGATAGGCAAGGAAAAGCATACAGTTTTGTTGTAGGAATTGTTTTTCAGCTTTGGTTTCGGGAAAACTAGACATTTCGTAGAATACCCAGGAGTGCTCACGGAACGGAACGCTACGAAAGTATATGATTAAATCGGACATCTCTTTGGCAACGCGCGCGGAACGCTCCTTCTTGCGACGCTCCGTATCCAATTGGCTGGCAAGTTGCGCAGCTTCTTGTATGGCCTTAACCCAATCGAATGCAAGCTCCTGATTGTCAAAGCCAATAATGAAACAATTCTGCATAGCGGGCGTTTGGATTTGAAGTTTCATCAATATGCCAGGCTCATTGGACTCATACAGAGAGGCAATGGCACCATGTATCCCAATGGAATCGGTGCGTGAGAAGTTTTCGCTACTCGTCTCGTCACTAAATGAATTATAGTCATCGTTTGTAGAATCAATAACCTGAAAAATCAATAGGTATATTGTTAGTTAGAAAGATCTTAGAGAAATGTGTGTAGATATGTATATAGAAACTTGATTAACCAAGGGTAAAAATTTAAATTTAGTACTCTTTAATCTTTAATCTTTTACTTTAAATTTAATAGGCTTTAGAGTTTTCTGTATCTTACACAATGAGAACTTAAGCCTCACTAACTTTCTGTTACAAGAAATACTTATCCAGCTTCAACTTTATAATCATAGAATGTTAACCTTACCTTAACATAATTGGCAGGCAAATGACGTTGTATCATGCCACCGTAATCGCCACGCCACCACATTGTATTATTACGCTGCACATTTGTGATAATGGCATGCTTCGGAAATGACAGTTCATCTGGTTTGTCAGCCTTGTAGCTATACAATGCTTTGCACGTGACACGATCATCCAAACTTGGATCCATATAACTGGAAGCATCATTGAAATCATTTCCATTGTGGGGATGTTGGTCCAGTGACGCTTGGCAGGCAAGCAACTTTTGGCGCAATAGCTCTTGCGATACGGGATACAATAGTTTGACATTGCGATACAAAGGATTTCGCATGTAGTAATTAACCAGCGAGACAAGTGATTCAAACTGTGTGGTATCGACAACATATAAACGACCCTCTTGCATGATACGACAATGTTTGATCTTGCGATTAATAGTGAATGAGATGACGAAAACATTCGAATGGTGCACAGAGGTACGCACCAAAAATGAGCCTACATCTAGTTTGATCAGCACTTGCTCGGCTTGCTCTTTGGTTGTGTTTGGGTGGAACCATTCCTGCGACTCGTGCTTCTTGGGTTGGGGAACAGGCTCCTTTAGTGTTATTGAGAATTCTGCGCTGCGTAACATATTCTTCCGATAGTAAACAATCAAGGAATAAAGCGAATCAAACACGAAATTATCGACGAGATAATATTTGGTGGTTCCATTTTCATGCTTCAATTTAATGCGACAATGATTCGGACGATTGCGTCGCCAAAACGAGAGGCTATAATCACCTACGAAAGTAGCTGATTCCCTCACTAAGAATGTACCGTCACCGAGGTGTTTATATGCTTCTAAAAGTTGATCGGCTTCCTGACGTCCACCTTCGCAAATTAACAGAATAAAAAGTATAGTAGTATAGGAAAATGACTAAAGTTTAAACAGCAAAGCATGCATAATAGAAAATGTTACGGCTTAGTTAACAAGAAAAAATAATAATAATAAAACTCGTGTATGAACTAAAATGTAGATTGCAAAGCCAGCCTATTTCTACATTCAATGCAACAAAAGAACTTTGCACTACGAAGTGGCACGTACATTCTATTGTATATTCAAATATATTTCTCACTAAAATACCTTCTAATTTGCCATGGAACCAATTTTCTCCGAAATGCAACTCATCATTTACAAAATTATCTTTAGGCTTCGGCTGCAGGGTCGTTGATGAAGATGATGACAGAGCGCCATCATCATCGTCGCCAGCGCGATTTTCATCCGTTTCTGAGGAGTAAATCAACTCTTGTTGCGTCAAAACGAAATGATAAAGATTCCAAGCCTTATCGACAGGGTCTTTAAAGTACAGCATTCCTTCCTTGATGAAATTACGCATGTTATCATTTTCGTCACCAGCGGCACCCAAGCCGCCACTCGTCGATGCTCTGCTACCAATGGATGAAACGCCTGAACCACCGCCCACGCTAGCTGGCCCACCGGTGCAGCCATCCTCGTATTCGGGCAACTTTTTATGCTTCAATATGATGCGACGACGCAATTGATGTGGCGAAGGCAATTGTGTTTCCGCACGATCACAACGCTGTGTAAGGAGCATGTCACCAAAAACCTTTCAATTAAAATCAAAACATATATTAGAGAGAAGAAATATATTAAACAATTTGAAAAGCGAACCTCAATTAGCGCTTGTGACATATTGCGCTGTTGTTCCAGTGAGCAATTTTGTTCAATAGAAAGTATAACCGGGTACTCAGATGTGACAAAGGCGTGCTCCTTTATGGTGGTAATAACATCTTTGAATTTAATTTTGGAAGTCATTGTGTGCCCATGAAAGATATACGGCAAATTGTCCGGCCCATTCCAGCAATCCAATTCAATGCAGCGACAACCCATTCGCAGAGCACGAGCATATGCTTCACACGACGATTCGCTCGAAAATTGATCGCCAGTGAGGTAGGTGTTGTGCGATGAGGCGATCCAATATGCAGACATGGATTGTTTCATGTCCATGTAAATGCGATCGCAGCTGCGATCCCATAAATCATTCTGTTTTGAGAAGAGATAGTCGAGAAACTCGCTAACGCTGAAATATGGTTCTTGAACGTCGCGCTCAATGTCCTGAATAAAATCGCGTATGAAATTAGAAATGGATGCGTCATCACGAGCCATAGCATCGCGCTGTTCCTCCGTGAGGAACCGTTGGAATTCACGCAACGTTACCACCTCCTTATTATTGGAATAAGTAAATTCTCCGGGAGGGCTAAAGAACAAGTCCTCGAAGAAATTCGTGGGCAGCAAAAGCTTCCTATAGAGGCGAGCAAAATCATCAAATCGCAAATCGTTCTTGCGGCGTACATCGTCTTCGGAGAAATATTCCATCAGTCTGCTAGTGGTCATTTTGCAGCTAATACTCGCCAAGAATGATTTGAAATCCTTGACCGTAACCTGACCGCCTTCCTTCGATGACTGCACACTTGCATTCTCAATAGCATAGTACTCGCGGCGTAACCAGCGCTCCACCTGCAATGGATACGGAGCGTTTACAGTGTCTTGCACCATGTAACGCAATCCGCGCACCCAGTTTTCTGCCTCTTGCTCCGACAGTGCCACCACAGAGAACGTTTTTAGTTTGAAGGAGCTACCATGCAATACCACAAAGCATTTCCCCGGCTCAAAACGTTTTGTATCTTCAGCGCAATTGCGAAATTCTTTGGAACACTTCCCAACTCGAATTTCACGAATTTCGCGCAGCTCCAATGAACCTTCGTGATCTGTGCGCGTATCGGCTGCCACCGACGACCACAACAACTGTCGAGTCTCACGCACCAATATCAAACGTCGCTGTTCTGGGCGATGTTTGGAATAAAGTTTTGTGATTACAGTGCCGCGTTCGAGCATACAAATTGTTTGCTCCATTTCACCCAGAGTGCTCATTGCACTGAAACAGTTCATCATGTTGACGTAGTACAATCAAATATTGCGTGTATCGTCGCTGTCGTTGAGCTTCGTACTTTATCTGACTGACTGGCTGGCTGACTTCCTGTTTCCTATGTCTTCAGTCATGCACGAACACACGCACACACACATTCAAATACGGCGCTCTACAAAAATTGTTCTTTTATCGTTTTGACTATTTTATTTTCCATATTTAACTTATGCTAAAAAATTTCACAATCAACTTTTTATTGTACTTTGGCTCTTTCTAATTTTTAATAAGCTTTAATCTAGAACTTTGTTTAACTACGAAAAAAAAATATAAAAACATTTCAATAAAACTACAATTTACGAGGAACTTAGCTGAAAATAAAATAAAACACAATATGAAAAATTTGCAACAATTGCAGCGTTGTAATTCATGGCACAATAAAGAATTGTGTGATGTATTCACAATAGTAAATGTAAATCGGGCACGGAGGAGTTTGGTCAGAAGTATGAAGTACACTGAAAATAATCACATATTATATTTACCTGGAAACCGATCATTTGGAGCAATAGTAAGATATAGGGTGTGCAATAAAAGCGTACAACTTTTTTGAAATGGGATTTTCTTAAATTTTTTAAATCATCTCTAAATTTTGTCGTTGATGGATTTTAACATTATTGACAACCTTTTTTAAAACATTTTTTTGTAAACTGTGTTTTTGCAATACTATATAAATATCAGTGGTTACTGTGGCGTAGTTGGTAGTGCATAGGACTGCTACGCAGTATCCGGTGTACAAATCTCGGCGCAGGTAAAATCAAAAAAGTAGAAGAAACAACTTTTTACACGCACCACCTCTTGGCAGGCATTGGCAAACCTACAAGAGTAAAAATTGCCTATGAAAAGCTATTCACTTTGTTGTTCGGATTCGGCATAAAACTGTATCCACAACATGAGTGGATACGAAAAATTCGGCTTAGGCCCTTCCTGGGCTGTTGTGCCATTAAAAGAAGAAAGAATAAAATCAATACATCAATAAATTTTTTTTTAAAGAATATTTATGCTTATAACTAATTTAAAATTCAAAGTAAAAATTTGCTTCGGGAAAATGTGGTCAATGTGGTGGTTTTAGCGAAAAAGAAAGTTATTTAACTTGTAAAACCATAATTTTATATTATCTAAATTATTCATGTTTTTTTGGCTTTGTTTATGTTTGTATTTTTTTTTTAATATGTACATAAATATTTTATTAAAAACAAAAAAGAAGTTACTTTTAAATGTTTTGTTATATTTTACACTAATATACAGTAATTCCATGTTAATTTAACCACGCTTAATTTCGTTTCCCGTTTAATTACATCAGAAATATTTAGTTTATGCCTATAACTTTTGAACCCCTCAACGCATTCACTTCAAATTGGAAACACATCAATAAGGAATGTATTTTAATTGCATATTTTTTAAACAAATCATTTGTTTTTAATTTTCGATACATGAACGTTACCCAAGCGTGCAGCATTTAGCTGTTCATCTTGAAAACGGACAGCGTGAGTATTTTACGTCGGAGAATGCAGCGCAAAGAGCGGAAACGCCACCAGAAACGACATTGACAGCATTTTTAAAGTTGCTAACACGTTATTGTATGCAGAAGTACCAAGGTATTTTACATGGAATTCAACAAGAAAAAGAATTTCAACGTCGTAAGCAAGGGAATGTACATGTCGGAAGATATTTTACGTAGAGTGCGTCGAATCAATTCCAATCCTGAAATGGATTTTACGCCGGCAATTTATAACGAAACATTGATTATGATTGAAGATTTGTGTATGATGGCGGCAAACAAAGCATTAGCACAATTAGGAATGACAGCACCAAATCGATCCATGCATGACATATTTAATCAAGAATTAGAACTCGAAAACCAATATGACTCGAATACATTGAATTCATACGTTGAAGCAAATGTTCCGAAATTAAATTTTCAACAAAGAAGAGTATATGAAACAATTATGCGTGCTGTTAACGATAGAAGTGGTGGATTTCATGCTCCTGGTGGTTCAGGACGTTTTTAATATCATTGCTTTTAGCAGCTATACGTTAATTATGCACGTACATGGGGTCCGCTAATTACTACTTTCATATTACTTATCATGTAAAGCAATTTTTCATTTAATTTGGTATAAACAATAATCATTATAAATCCTTGAATTATAACAATAAAAAACAAAAACACTAGAAAACTCATTCAGAGCATACAAATCCAACGCACATATCACGTTTTGCTCGCCGGGTATGCTTGAAGTTATCATCGACGTAACTTTCGGTATTGGTATTAACACCATGAAAAACATTTCTTTCTCTCTTCTATACATTTTTAAAACTGACCGCATGTTTCGTTTTTCAATAGAATGCAGGAGTTGCTACTACGATAGAAACTTACTATAACCTTAGAACAGTATATCTTAGGCTAAGTTATCCTAAGACTGTGTATTGGGGAACCATATTCCCCATATGGAGATTGAATGCTTTCAGTGCTATTTATTTAATTTTTTATTATTTATTGGAAAAATAACATATTCTTAGTGGAAAATTTACATATTCTTGTTGATGTTATTTTAAATATTTTGTTTTTCCTGTGAATTATATATCTGATAGCTGCATAGGTGATGTCCTACCGCGTTTGGCTGTTGGATCTTTCGGAGTTGATGACGATGAGGATGGGACCATATCATCTTCGTCATCTTCTTCAGATTCAGGTCTTTTGAAATTGAAATAGTAGCATGGCGGGGCATGTGCGGGGTGAACATAGTGCTTGGCACATGTTGCTTTCCTTCATATGTCGCACATTGAAGTAATTTTTGTCTCGTTAGTTTTAATCCGTGACCCTTTGCATTGCTCGCATCGACGTTTTGTTTCGTTCTGGTTCTGCAAATAAAATGAAATTATTTATAACTGAATAAATCGGATGGATCAATTGACTTACTTGTGGTTTTTTGAACGATTGTGGAGCAACTGGTTGTGGTTTGAAATCAATCAAGCCCATAGCGACCCTAACTGATAATTTGATCGGGGATTTGCTGCGATTATGCAAGTGTGGCTGCGCTTTTCGGATTTATATGTGTTCCATGCTGGATGGCTCAACTCGTACAATCTATATGCTGCGAGTGCATCCACATCCAACATGTTGTAGAAAAGTGCCATGGGTCATCTATTATCTTTATCGTCTTTGGTCTTTATCAAATTTTTAGCACAAATTCACGCCTAACAGCACAACATTTGAATTGAAACTGATGACGCTCTCTGCAAAATAGACTGAAATCACTATTGTGGAATAAAGTTCCCCGCACACGTGCAGAGATTGCGTCGGATAAATTTTTCTCTCTCTTAGAAAAAAAAACAAGCCCTCAAATAAATCCCGTTAGTGGTGTAGTTTAAGATACAACAAAGTGAAAAACGAGTAGAATATGTAGTGATGTTAAACAAATATTACACTCAAATCACTTTCGAAATCGTATGGGGAATCCAGTACCCCTAACTCGGTTTTAAGGATAAGGACAGCGACCCACAACTTAACAAAGGAAATCGTTCAAAGCTTTTTTGGTGTTAAAACTAAAAAAAATTTACCTGAATCAATAAAACCGCCATTGCCTGGAATTGAGTCTAATTCGGTGATATCGTATTCAGGTAATGGCAACATCACAACATTTTGGTGGTCATGCCTTACTGTATTCCAGATCATGCAAATTGTGTTTTAGCCACCACTTGTTCGTCTGATTGGACGGCGCTAAGTATGTACATACATTATGAATGTTTACCATACACAATATTTTACAGTACAATAAATAATACTATGCAACGAGCGATGTTCACTCGAAAGCGTCTATTACCTCGTGTTTCCTTTATACTTATTTCAAAACCAACACTAAAATAATAAAATATCCATTACATTGCACTTACCAATATATTTTTCTTCGATTTGACAACGAAATTTATTATTATCTTATTTTTTAATTTCACTTTTACTATATTTAACCTTCTTCACACTTAATTCTGCGTTTAATTGATAATACTATAACTTCGAAATAAAAGATGATACAAATTTGAAACAAAAGTGAACAGGTGCAACATTTTTTTTTAAGATCTTTAACAGAGATTGATCCATAAAGGTGTTTAACTGATAATTTAGTTTAATTGTTCTATTGCCCGTGTGTAGGCGGTTTTGGACGGTAGAAAGTTGAGAATGCTCCACCAATTACATTTGTAGATGTCGAGAAGTGCCCTTCAACCTGAGCTGGCATTCAATTGTGTGGAGCCAAATTGTGTTGGAACAAAATCGCAAATAAAAAAAATTTCTTGTGTTTGAATTTAGGAGAAAGTAGCAGTAATAACTTAGCGCGGATATTGATCATAAGTATGTAGAGCAGAAACAGGGAGATACATGATAAAAAGAAGAAAGATGATAAAAGTTTACGAATACGAGGTAAATGGACGCACACGATTCATTTTAAGGTAATTGTTTAAATTGTTTCACGTTTTTGTTGTGATGTTCCAGAGCATCAAGAGCCGCAATATCTTCAGTCCATCCTAATTAAAACATTCTTAGCTAACAACTTGCAGAAAGGAATTAAACTGAATGAATGTTTTATATGTTTTTTATTATTTTTTAATAGAAAACCACGAACATTCACATCAAACCATTCATTTCTAATTAACTATGTATAACAATATTTTTCAAATTTTTTTACACAAATAACATTACCGCATTACATAAGTATGTATAATAAGGTTTCTAGTGCTGTTTTTCGATTTTATTTAATAAATTTGGCATTTATGTTTTTGGCAATTACTCGGAAGTTAAGGCTAAGGCTAAATTTTGTGTACCGAAAATATGTAACCATTTTGCTACTTTTAATATAGCTACTCTTATCCGGCCAACTCAAATAACTTTAGGATATCTGCACTAATTTCATTACATTACATCATAATTCATCATCGCTGCATTGTGCACAGATGACCTGTTCTTGCCACCAATCATGAACTTCGTAAACTACATTAGCTTGATTGTTAAACGGTAGCAATTTACTGCCAGTTATAATGTGACTTACAATTGCCGAAGGGCTAGCCAAGGCACCGTGCTGATCACCGAAGTGATGGGAAGCATTCATCGGATAGTGGAATTGACCCATTTCATTATTGGAGTGTGCGAAAAATCCCGAAGATCGATTAGCATCACGTTTAAATGAACCTTGCACTACTGAAGAGGCTATCGACGGTGCAATTGGTGCTGTTGTCATAGAATTTTTCTTTTTCTGCTGACTACTAATATGCAAACGCTCCTTATCGGTTAGCGTTGAGCGCTGTTGTGGATCGGATGTTGTTGGTGCTAAAAATTTGCGTCCTGCTGAGCTGCCTGTTGAATCTGAACGATTCAATGCATATGCCCGCTTAGTAGCGGTTAAGACACGTTGTATTCCATGTGACGAATCACCTGAGATTGGCATGACAGCAGTACTGCTGGCATCCTTTTCCTCATTTTCTGTAGAACTAAATGTTGGAGAGAATGCATCGCTTGTTGGTGGACATGTAGCAGCTATGGCACTGCCAGCTTTATCAGCAACGCCTGCGGTTGGAGTTTTATCCTCTTGAGCGCTATGACGCAGCATTAGCTCATTTGTAGCACGTAGACCAGCAATAAGGGAATTTTGTTGTTTCTATGGACAAAAATAAATGAATATTGACTATATGTATATGTAAATATGAGCAGATTAAGAGATTTTTAGTCTCGTTTAGAGGCAATAAAGAGCTATGATTGCTCAATTCATAGCGTTATTCCTGCTCTTCTTCTTCTCTTAATGGCACAACAGCCCATGAAGGTCCTAAGACGAAATTTTTGCATTCATGCCATGCACATGAATTGAAAGAATTTACAGTTTTGTGCCGAATCCAAACGGCGAAGTAAAAATATTTCCTCAGCCAAGTACAACTTACACTAGCATTTTGTGCACGTATTTTTTTCAAACAAGCTTCCAACCAAGTTCGAATTGTCATCTTAGCTACTTCCTCTTCCACTAAATACTCAAATTCTTCTCGCGCAAGTAGCTCTTCCAACTGTAAGGCTTTACGTATATCCACCGAACGATATGAAAGCATGCTGAAGAAGTATAAACAAAATATCATAATCCAACTTGATGTTTTCACATGTGGGGTACTTACTTGATTACATCATGGAAGGTTACTTCTTCGCCATTATGCAATTTATCAAGCTCATAGCACATGTACTTGAACAGCAAACGATCCTTTTGCGGGTCGCATTCCAGCCGACCTTTCAAGAGGCGCAATATGAATTTAACCCGCCGCACTGGTATAATACCACGTTGATGTATGTCTACAATGTTCCATGTATTCTGAAAATTTCTTATATCGGCATACGAAAGCAAAGCATCTTCTTCATTCGAATAAAACAGTGAAAAGTTCTCCATGATAATAGCTGCGAATAGCGTTGACTCAAATAAATAAAACATAGTAATAATCTCAATTTGATGTTCATTTTACATACCCACTAGTAAATTTAGAACAATATATGTAATTATAACATAGAAGGTGCAGAAATATGTTAGACTAGCAGTAAAGTTTCCTATTTGATGGATGAATAAAGTACAAAACGGTTAGATTAAAAACTCTTGAACCTTCGGGGAAATACATAGGTAAATCATTTAGTAGTCACTCACTCACCACAATCGGTTTCCCAATAGTTATTACCGGGTGTGCAATACGGTGGTTGTACCATACAGTCATGCATAATCTTATTCCAATCTTCTCCGGTGACAATGCGAAATAACATCGCTACACCGGTTATAGGAGAACCAAAATTTGCACGACGTCCAATACCTTCACCGTACTTAACAGTACCAAATAGTATGGTACCGGCTAATGCATAAAAGAATACCAACAAGAACATGCCAAATATAATGAAAAATGATTTGCAAACTGATACGCCAACGGTCAACATTAGCATTTTCAATGTGGTGTGCTTTCCAGTAATGGTAAAGAATCGTAAAATAACAACCATAAAACCAAAAAAATACGAAAGATCATTCTGAAAGAGGAATTAATTGCATTTAAATAAATACGTTTTTAGGACATTAATGAGAAAAGACATTTTCACCCGTAAAATAGTTTGCAGGAGAATCCAAACGACACCTGCTACCGTAACTAGTAAATCATAACGATTTCGTCGCGATTGCCAATAACCGTGCGGTGTAAAAGCAATGTTCTTCATAACCACTTCCAGTACAAACACAAAGGTTAAAAGTGTGCTCACATAAACCAAACGTTCGGTATGAGGTTCACCTTTAATCCACTATAAAAAAAATATTAAATTTATACATGTCAAATATGTAGATCATATACTCGTACACGGTGAAACAATTATTATATAATATGTATGAAACAATAACAAAAACAACCGAGGCGGCATATAAAATCAAATTACGAGTATACATACGAGGGTAGATCAATAAATACCCGTGTCTGAAGACAGGTGGCGTTTTTGAGGGAAGTTGGCATTACCGTCGTGTATTGCCATCTGCCAAACGACACTCGTACTAGTTTGAAATTTAAAGTAAAACATAAGGGTCAATATTTTTACCAAAAGTTCAGATTAGATGAAGCTTGACTTATAGTATAATTCATATATGTATATGTACAATAAATTCGAATAAACATATACCATATATACATACATACATAAGTATGTATGTAGAATATTAAGGGCGTCGCTATGTTTAACCCATATTCGGTATTCCATAAGATTTTGCATACTCGATTCTGATTGGAAGGGTCGGAAGGCTAAAGGTCATGATATAAATAGAAATAAATTTTAAGGAGTTCGTACATATGAGGGTAGATCAATAAGTACCCGTGTTAGGAATGAAGAGGCAAGTTTTTCACACATTTTTTTTTCAATTTTTCAACGTAATCTTCTTTTAGTACAATACACTTTTCCCAACGTTTCTGCCATTTCTTTAACCCCTCCAAAAAATACGATTGGAACAGACAGAAGTCGCAGGGAGCCAAGTCGGGCATGTACGGTGTGTGCGGCAGCAATTCGTAGTTCAATTTTTGCAATTTGGTCGCGACAATTCCGTATCCGCTTGTTGTCCACCGTAAGCAATATCGGCACCCATCGGGCCGACACCATTCTCATGCTTAACCTATCATGTAAAATATTAATTACCGTTCCGTACGACACTCCTACGGCCCTCTGCTACTTCGCGCACTTTCGTTCGGCGATCAACGAGAATCATGTCGTGGACCTTTTCAACGATTTCCTCGGTAACCACGTCTGCCGGGCGGCCTGGGCGCTCATTATCAAAAACAGATGTACGACCACGTTTAAATTCGTTGAGCCAATATCTTACGGTTGTCTTAGATGGTGAAGGGTCCCCATAGACAGCATCCTACTTCGCTTTTATTTCTTCGCATGTTTTTCCATCCAAAAATAAAAAGCGAATTACAGATCGATATTGTTCTTTTTCCATTTTATCGCGAAACACGAAAAACGTATGATACTAATGGTTGCTCGCTGTGGCGTAGTGGTAATGCGTTGGACTGCTACGCAGAGTGTCCGGGGTTCGAATCTCGGCACAGGCAAAATCAAAAAGTAGTAAAAATAATTTTTCTACACGGCACCATCTTTTGGCAGGCAATTGCAAACCTACAAGAGCCTATGAAAACTTTTCACTTCGCCGTTCGGATTCGGCATTAAACTGTAGGTCCCTTCCATTCATGTACAAATATAACACGCACAACATGAGTGAATGCGAAAAGCTCAGCGTAGGCCCTCCATGGCTGTTGTGCCATTAAAAGTAAAGTAAGTAAAGCCGTGTGACAGATGTCAGTACGCGACGGTAATGCCAACTTCCCTCAACAACGCCACCTGTCTTCACACACGGGTACCTATTGATCTGCCCTCGTATGTATGGACTTATGTACTGCCACTAAATCGATATGTAACTTTTCTTGTGAGTCAATTCGAAAATTCTGAAGCAAAGTATTGACTTCTATTGCCTTTTAGTTGAATTTAAAAAATGGAGCAATCTACATTGTTCTGTGTTGAAACGATATTGTGTCCTTGTAATTGAGAAAATCATTAAGTAGTTACTTAGTTTTAATTGTAGGGACGTGAAATGACTGTCAAAAAATGACACAAGCATCAAGATTGAATCTTTAAACCGAATTTTACCAGTAAAACAGTAAAACTGTTCATAAAAATCCTCAGGACTAATAAACAACCATAAGGGAATGAATGTATGATTTTTCCAATTGCAAGACACTTCAAACGGATAAGTAGACATCCAGGGATTCTACGAGGGTAAACAAAGTAAATAAATTTCGTTTAAAGTCTTTAAATATGTGCTATTATAAAAATAGTGCCAAATGATATAATCAAATAAAACATATTTGAGTTTCGAACATTCTAAGAGTATACAGAATTTTATGGAAATACGAATATTGAAAGTCTTTTCCATATTAATGAGCAAAGGCTAAAAGCAAGTATACTTAGATGTTTCACATGATGATTTTACATAAATTGAAAAAAGTGTTGAATGAGCCCATTCTTTAAAATAAATAATAAGAGGCACTTTCGAATAAAACACACTTACTGCCCACTTTAACACACTCGGTTCTTATAAAAACTTAAACAAATAAGCTACTCAAGCATATGGTACATTGAAAATAAGAAAAAACCTGAAAGACTATTTGTCTGGTTTACTCACTGTTACTGAGAGCAGGCAGCTATTTATTAGCACAACAATAGCAATCGTACGTTTAAAGGCTATATTCTGTGTAATGTCATATGTGAAGGATCTTATTTGCTTCCCATCAGGACGTGGAGGCAAATGAAGAGGCTGAGCAATCTTCAAACGTTTCTTTAGATCACACCAACGACGTTGATCAACAGTCAATAAAGCGGTTCCTTTATTCTCTGAATAATTGGCAATGACAACACCAACAAATAGTGTCAATCCAATCATACAACCCAGAAATATATAAATGTGTATATAAACAGCATGAATCTGTAAAGGGAAAGAAACTTTCGGTCGCATTCCGCAAAGATAATATTCTCTCTCTCTCTCTCTCTCGAAAGTTGGACAACTTACCGGACCGACAGCCTTGATCAAAACATCACGAACATCCAGCCATCCCTTGAATGATAGCACTTCAAAAAGCGTTAACATTGCATCGCCAATGTTGTCGAAGTTAAAACGTCTCGGATTAGCCCAAACACGTGGCACCAACATTGATGGGTACGATTCGTTGGCGCCAGGGGACAATTTCATTTTAGTAACAAAGACACGTCGCATAAATACACCGACACAATCTTCGCGCCTCATTATTGTCGGATCATTGCAGCGTGCTAAACGACCGCCATACAGCTGCACGCCGTAACTCGCAAATATGAACATCAGCAGTATCAACAAAGTGGATACCAGGAGAATCTCTTTGAAACCGCGGCACAACTCGTATACAACCTTACGCATATGTGGCACTAGGGTGAAAATTCGCAACGGCCGTACACAACGCAATATCATAAGCAATTGCGCTCCCGAGTTGGTAGGTATTTGCTGTGGCATCCAGCAGAGGAAGGACGTTGATACGACATATATAAAGACATCTAATGCAGCAGCCACATCTTTTATGTAGGCCTTCGGTGTGAAGAATAAACCGTCGGCAAGAATTTTAAGAGCCAATTCGAGACTCATGAAAATCACGAAGCCATATTCGGCTATTTGTAATGTTGGATGATCCATAACGCGATAACTTGGCGTTTCGAACATCATGGAAATGCAGGAAAGTGTCGTTGCGAATATCATAACCCAATCCAAATAGGTGACCAGACCAAGAAAGTTACTATTGGTAAACATGGATAGTAAGTAAAATTAATTAAACATATGTTCTGATACCATAAGTATTGACAGATTGAGCACTATGTACTTACTGTAAGCTTTTGTATTGCACCTTTCGCTCT
The DNA here is from genome assembly GCA_958295655.1 of Palloptera scutellata. NCBI lineage: Eukaryota > Metazoa > Arthropoda > Insecta > Diptera > Pallopteridae > Palloptera > Palloptera scutellata. The sequence continues at coordinate 113,953,819 of OY282449.1, read as the reverse complement.
TTGCCAGTAAGTGGATCTTTCAAACGCGCATCGTAACGACCATGCACAATCTTTTGGCATATTTTGCGAAAGCGACTCTCTCGCGGTACCATAAATAGCGGTGTATCGAAAAACGGATGGTTCTCACGTAAATCCTCTTCTCGTTGATTCCGACGCATTTCGGCTTGTTGGCGTTTGGCCTGCAATAGTTTTATATCTAAATCATGTGGACGTGCACGTCCAGAATTAGCACGTGGAGCAGCAGCAATATCACCATTCTCCATCAAATGCTCGTATGTTTGCTTGGCTTTAACGGAATTAGAACGCACACTGCGACGTATAGATCGTGAACCAAACCTTTCAATGAATGCATTATTCAAATAGATGACAGCTTACGAGCAAAGTACTTACTTCTTTTGATCAACACGCCAAGGTTTGGAATGGGTTATAGTGCCTTGTGATTTTATGCCACTTTTGCCGCCAATAACTGGCAGCATGGCAGAATCGCCCAGCATCAAACGTTGGTTATTCGAATCACTGTAAAAGCAAATAATAGTGAATGTATTGGATATACTCATATGAATGTCGACAATCCCACACCCTCGAGATTTATGGTATACAATCGAAAACTTTCAAAACTAATCTCAGACACAAAGACACAGATCCCATTCCTTCAAAAAGTGGAATCAAACATATCCATATATCGTTGATTGGATTTAATAATTTAACCTATTGACGTCTGACAATTGCATAATTCTTTTGGCAAACGATGAATTTACGATTTCTAGCGATATATTTCTAACTTGTAGGTTACTAGATCCGCCCTTGTTTAATTATGCCATATTCATAAAACTTACTTACTTGATAATGTGAGTTATAGCTGATTTGCGTAAACTACTTCCGGCTGAACGAACTTTTGCCGTTTTATTCATAATTCTGACAGGTTTCTGCTTTCTGAACAAAACATCCGATTCCCAACACTCTGACATTGGCCTCTTGCCACTTTCCATTATTGATGGGTCTTCGGTCTCCAATTCGATGACAAAATGCTTCATAAATGACTCTCGAACTTTGGGCAAAGTAAAGTCATTCGGTATCCTGTGTAATATAGTCATTTGAGGTGAATCGGGAAACTTTTCAAAAATTCTCAAGCGAAATGGAAGCGTTTCTTTGATTTCTGCACTCTGTTCGCGAAATTTCAATTGTTTCAACTTTTTTATGTCTTCGTCCAGTTCCAAATTATCCAAAATAACTGCGACGAACAAACTTAACACAATGAGTGTGACAAACAAATGATAAAGTATGAAGTAAATGGCCACAAGAGGAGTCAGCGTTTTGCTAGTTCGAATCATCGTCTCATCCATCACTTCGACCCATGCTTCTTGCGTTAGAATCTGAAACATAGACATGAAGGCTTCGGTAAACGATTCGAATTTCGTGAAGTCGCAGAGAAAGCAAAACAACTGCATCGAAATGCTGGAGCTAATAATTAGCAAGCACATGGTGAATATGATTAGTGAACCAAGCTTCTTTCCGGGGCCGAAAATTTTATAAACGAATCCTTCAAGCATAGGCGATGCTTTAATCAGACGCACGACTCGAAGCACCTACAAAGAAAGGAAAATAGAAGAGTTGCATATGTAGGCTCATAAACATCATAGCTTCAATTTTATATAGTCTATGTATGTATGTGTGCATGTGTGCATGTACAACCACAAATAAACACATACCTGAAAATAAGTAAAAGGGGAGAGGTATAACATCGGCACAATATGTATTGTGGTACCAATAGTCAATAACAGCTCAAATTTGTGTATGGAATGTTTGTAATAACCCCGCCATCCCAAGCAATAGATTTTAAATAATGTCTCCAAATCTAAGAAGAATGTGAACACAACTTCGATGTAATAATATTTTTCATAGAAAACATTTCTCGGGCGTCCATCATGTTTGAAAGTCATTGTTGCCGTAACAATGCCATTCGCCAACACCACTGTCATAACCAGCATCCGAAAATATGGCGAACGCAATATTGCATGGCAAGTCTCCGGAGCCAGTCCACTATGTTTATTATCATCAATGGTAACCAAACGCCAGCCCGAATCGTTGCCGCTGAGGATCTGTGATGCTGCCGTTTTCTGTATATGGCCGCGTGCGCCCCACATCTGTTGGAACTGCACGCGTATTTCGTTGAAAGTCTCTGTGATGACAGCAATGAAAACGTTCTTCACCAACCAAGCGAGAAAAAATATCATTGTGCTATATGAAAAGAAAGAAATAGTAATTGTAACTACTACCAGAATAACATACTCTGTCCGATAGTGACAAACCTGAAATAAAATGCTGCACGCCATGCTGGCAAGGAATCAATGGCACGGTACATGATAAAAACCCAACCCTCTTGTGATGCTGCCTGATACACAGTAAAAATGCTTCTTGCAATATCTTCAAATCCATTGAAGCCGATTACGTAACTGCTCAAAAAATCAAGTTTCATGCATTTCATCCCTGGTGAACATTGGTAACCAGAATCAGGATCCATAGAACAGAAGGTATCAGGGATGGCAAGTGAATTAATCGTCAACACACTATACATTGAAAAATATTTAAATCAAGTAAGTAGATCAACATAATTAAAGCTAATGCAGAATGATATATTTTATGATATTTACGGTCTTCCGAGGTAATCATATTCAGTATTATTCATAACACAATGGTTTTTGAGCTCTCCGAAAAATTGCACTCCCAACAAACCATAAAGTGACATGAAGAACAGGAAAAACAATGTGACATTGTAGATTTGCTGACTCGATCGTCTGTAAGAATGTAAAGCATGTATTAGGTTCGTTGTAGTACTTACGAGTAGATAGGAGTGCTTACTTGAATATTTGATTAATGCGACTTTTCGGCATTGAGAATTTCAGAAATACCCTTAGGAAACGTATCATAATCAAGGGCCGCGGTGCACGCATTATCGATAAATAGGAAAATCTAAATTTGGATTACTTTAGATAGAAAACTGGATGGGATAAGCATAGTTGCATGCATACTTACTTTGGCACAATTTCTAGAACTTCAAAAACTTGTAGTATTATCGATACCCAAAGAAAAAATACCATAGATGCATCAAATTGACACCAATGATCTTTTAGGTATGGTACTTCGCCCTATGTGTGTATATATAATGTGCGGTTTTAGAATATAATGAGCAAAAGCCTTAAACTCTATTCAGCGATGATTGGCCAAAATTTACATAAGCATACCCTTCCCAAACTCCTACTGGATTGCATTGTCACGTGACGCCATCTTGTATTATTTTGCAGTATATAACAGAAATTTGCACAACCGGCACATGACAATGCAATCAATTCCACATCAAGGTCATTTGTCAGACATGTGTCGAGTTAGTCAGTCTCTCTGTCAGTATGTCTGTCTATGGATGAGTAGTCTAATATGGCTTTTATATAGTATACTCACATGCAAAACACCACGTATGTGCATTTTCGCAATCATTTCCGCTGTAAAAAGCAGAGTTACCGATACGTCCGATACGATTGTTATATACTGCATTGGAGGATGCCGCTCGAAAGTTTTCGGCGTATTCAATGAGACTGAGGCCAAGGATACTAATGCACATAAGCGCATCAGTCGCCTTACCCACAGCTTATTAACCCATTCAATATCGGCACTTTCGTTAAGCGACTCCTCTGGACCATAGTCGGCCAAAAACGGTTCGCCCCCCTTAAGACTTTGCTTGCGACCGAGCATTTTATTTCCAATGCCTGTTGCAATGCCAAGTCCTATTGGTGGTACCCCAGTGATTGCTGCACTGCTCGGACCCATTGCACTGCTAATGCCACCACATATTCCCATACCAACGCCACCACTGACTGCACCCCCTCCGACACCGATGCCTCCAATGGCACTAGCACCGAGACTACTTCCACCGCCACCAGCAAGTCCACTTCCACCTCCACCTCCTCCTAAAAAGCTCATTCCAGTACCATTGTTTTGCGTGTTACTACCGGTACCCGCACTAGCACCAGTACCACCAAGAGCTGTTGCTGCTGCTGCGGCATTTACATTAACATTGCTGCTGATGCTGTATGCTCCACCCCCACCACCAACACCACCACTACTGTCATGTGATGTAATGCCGGCGCTATTATTGGAAGATGTTGTACCCAACATGGGTCCCATTGTTGTTGGTGCTGCTGCTGCTGCTGTTGGTGGTGGCGGTGGTAATATTTGGCCACTGCTGCCACTTCCACTTCCACTGCAACTGCTCGAGTTCAAAACTGAAGGACTATTTATAGCACTGATAGGTACGTCATGCCCATAGCCACTGCTGCTCTGTGTTACAGCAGTAGTAGACAATAACGCTGCTGTTCCAGTGCGTAAATTTCGCGTAGTGTTTCCACTGTTACTATTGCCTACTGCACTAGTACTGGATGTGAGATTGAAAGTGAAGTGAGTACTTGGCTGATGATGTAATGAACTGCCACGTAAATGCTGGTGTTGGTGTAAGGTGAAGCTATTTCCACTCGAGGAACTAGTACTGGTTGGAGTGGGAGTCGCAATACCACCAGAAATTCCTAAACTGCCACTTGAGCCAATGGTGCCCGTGCCACTGCCACTTGTGGCTACAGTGCCAGTGGCGCTTTTATTTGATGCAGCCCCTAAACGACGTATACGTAGTCGATCAATCATTCAAAGATGAAGTGCTCATAAGCTGTTCTTTTGCTGATGCTTCTCTTCTTCTTTATTCAGTATTTATGTGTTTTGTTTTTCAGCTTATTTCTCGAAAAGGCACCAAGGTCTGTAAAAAAAAAATATTATTAAAGAAATCATAAAGATTCGAGGATAAAATGTAATCCAAAAGTTTTTAGATAAATGGATAGCATTATTTCGTTTATTTATATCAGCAGAAGGCTTCCAGAAACGATATGAATTTCGTGAAGTCGCAAAGAAAGCAGATATGGTAGATAGTTCCCGTTCATTTCATAAGGGCATTTTTTCTGTCAATTAAACATACATTGTAACTCTATTCTTCAACAATGTATCTCCAAAAGTTCCATTTTGCAGAAAACAAAAAAAAATAAATACAATTTATTAAAAAGACGAGAAATAGAAGATAACTGGCATTAAAACTTTTTTTTATACAAACTCGCTGAGAACTTATTTATATCTGGATTCTTAGATGATTTTAATTCAATTTCACTCTAAATGAAGATAAGTGGTTGAAGAATAGAGGAAGTGATATATTAATTTCTGCCATTTTCAGCGAAAAACGAAACTGTCAACTGTTCGAGACATTTTTTATTGACATTTTCTCACACCGAATACATACACAATTTTTTCTTTTCCTAAATTTGTATGATAAACATGTTTAATTTTAATCATTTAGATAGCTCCTGTTCGAAATATTAAAATGCTTTGATCAGCAGATATAACAACAAATCAGTTAATAAATTTATATCGGAGAAACTTTATATTTGCAGTAACCATAACTTTTTAAATAGTTTTCCGATTTCCGTATGCACTGCACATTTGCGTTATTAAAGCTATTAAATTCATCAAAATGCACTCCTAAAAGTAGGCAATCATTAAAATTCTGAGTGATAATTATTTTTCACACATTTCCCAATCTTACACAATTTCCAATATCCTTTTACAAATCCTGCTACTTGCACCCGACCAAATGAATCAGCTAACTGAAAAATATTTGTATCTATCTTAAGAAAATATAAGTGTTCGAAAGTATACCAGTGAATCGAAGTTGAAAATTGTTATAAAGTTGTACACATCCGCCATACCATATGGCATAAATAAACACACGTGATATCAGCGGCAAATTTGTTATCTGTCTTATCAGGAAAAAAAAATACACCCGGTTCTGGCTTTGTTTACATATGAAATCAAAATAAAAAGCAGCTGATTTTTGTTTATTTATGTATAGATATATGGTATGCACATGTACATAGGAAAATATGTGCATATGTATATAATAAGGATATGTCTATATAATGTAGATACTCAGTGTTTGAATGAATTGCACTTTGTATGTTATGCATTCATACATAAGTAAGTACAAAATTACATGAAAATCATTTCATTCATACCATACCACAATATTTAGCTAAACTAAATAAAAACATACACAAGTACCTATAAGAAAATCCAGCTGGAAATTACGCTGTTCAACTAAGTCGTAAAGATATCAAGCTAAATAAGATTCAATTTTGTGGACAGAAAGAATTGTTGTCTTTTTGCTTTCAAATTCTCAAAAGATAAAGAGAAAGAGAAAGGTAAGCGGCAAACATATCTAATTTTGTATGGTTCGTTTCATATGACATACTACTACTTACTTTACTTTACTTTACTTTACTTTTAATGGCACAACAGCCCATAGAGGGCCTAGGCCGAGCTTTTCGCATCCACTCATGTTGTGCGTGTTATATTTGTACATGAATGGAAGGGACCTACAGTTTAATGCCGAATCCGAACGGCGAAGTGAAAAGCTTTTCATAGCAATTCATGCCATTGCCTGCCAAGAGGTGGTGCCGTATAGAAAAATTACTTTTTCTACTTTTTTTGATTTGGGCTGTGCCGAGATTCGAACCCCAGACACTCTGCGTAGCAGTCCAACGCACTACCACTACGCCACAGCGACCATAACTACATACTTACATATTTCCATGTATTTTTTTTTAACTGAATTCTAGCATACTCTGTTTTTCACCCAAAACTAACAAAATTTAAACTAATAATAAATACTTAGTAGCTCAACTAAAAATCTATACATTTTTATACGATTCATGGCGGCTAATTTCAAAGGTGTTCTCAATTTTTCTTTATGTGTAACGAAAATTATTTCCAAATTAAATGTATTCGAACATTTATAAATTAGTCAAGCAAATTGATACCATTGCTTAAGATTAAGATTAATTTAAAGAGTAAATATAAAATAAACGGAATCAGTTCTGAATAACTAAAGGCCTTATTCTGTAGAAAAATTTGTTGTTTTTTTGTTTATATATTTTTGCAAAATTCGCCAATAAGTACATATTTCAATACATACCAAAATCATACTATATTCGACTATAAGAATTTCAGAATCTCCTGCAGTAAAATCGATGTAATTTTAGAACCAGAAATCGGTGAATAGCGTGCGCCTACTTATATGATTAATCGATACTCTTATATTGATTTACGTTTTCTGGCATTAATATGCTCTTTGTAGTGTTTAAAAATTATGTTACCTGATTTAACTCTGTTGGGTTCTATGCAACGCAATGATTTATCAAATATTTAAATATATATTTGTGAGCGATTTTATTCTATTAACCATTCAGTCGAAATGTGTCGCCTGCAACCCATTTTATTACTCATAAACTACATATATAGATATGTACTACTGTGGGCAAAAAGTAGTAAGACTTTTTAATTTAAAGTTCGCGCGGAAATCCATTCATCAAAATATTATTTTTTTAAGGTTGGTATGACTGTCGGTGACATCTGTGCCAAATGTCACATCAAAATAATCATTAGTGTTTAGTATACGCTTGTCTTTCTGAAGTACAAAAAGTGCATTCGGCGATTTTCACAATGAGTGAAATTATTCAACAAAGAAGTTCCATTAAATTTTGTGTGCGGAATCAAATTTCTGGTGCCGAAACGTTCAGAATGTTGCAAAAGGCCTTCGGTGATAATTGTATGTCGCGAGCAAGTGTTTTTGATTGGTACAAATTGTTCAAAGATGGTCGAGAACGCGTTGACGACGAACCACGTCCAGGACGGCCAGCAACATCAACTGATGATCAACACGTCAATAAAATCAAGGAATTGGTGCTCGAGAATCGACGATTAACAGTCAGAGACCTTACTGGCATCGTTGGAATATCGGAAGGATCAGTGAAAACCATTTTAAAACATCATTTAGGCCTAAGAAGAGTGAATGCACGATTGGTTCCAAAATCACTGCATTGGTTTTACGAGACCATTTTGCCAAAAATTCGACTGATATCGTTCTCGTTCCGCAACCACCCTACCACCCTATTCGTCTGACTTAGCACCGTGTGACTTTTGGCTATTTGCTAAACTCAAAAAACCGCTTCGTGGACACCGTTACCGTTTTGAGTCAATTGAAGACATTAAACATGAATCGCTAAGCGCATTGAAGGCTATTCCGGAAATTGACTTTAACAACTGTTTCGAGAACCCCCCGGGGCCCCCGGCCCCAATACACTTGTAGGGGACGAAATAGATTTGGAAGAATGAATAAAAAAATTTGAAATTATGAACAAAGTCTTACTAACTTTTGCCCACAGTAGTATGTACGTATCGTAAGTATTTGCAATATTTGCTTCTGCTTCTTAACATCCGCCAAGTGGGATTAGATGAAAATTTTGAAAATTTTTTTTTTCTCCATAATGTTCTCAGTTCTGAAGGCGTTTAAAAATGGAAAGATATGGCCACAGAAAAAAGTCCCAGAATTTGTAACCTAATTAGTTATAAAAGTTTGTAAAAGACTAAAGTAATTGTAGTAAGCATGTGAAAATCTGTATAAATACTGCTTGTAATTAGGAATAATAATAATAGGTACTTAGTAAGGGGATAGTTAAATCGTTGAAAATAGAGGCTTGCTTATATACAACAAATTGCAATTTTATATATTAAGTGTTTTAAGCATGCATACATAAATACATAAATTAAAAGTGGCATCTTTTGTAATATTTTCTTTATATTTTTATATACATATGTATGTAATATATGTACATACCATACATACATAAGAGATGAAATGTTAACATTCGTGGATATAAGTATAACATTTTGAACAGAAATTATAAAATATATACAAAGCATAGGTGATTCACAAGGTGTTGTATTCAGTGTCGTATCCTTTCAATTGTCTAAATTCTCTTATATTTCATAAAAATTGTACAACAATATGAAAATACCAAATGATACGACACACCTTGTGAATCAGGTAATAGTCGCATAACTGTACAAATCCTCATATAGCACTTCTGGCAAGCCTCCAATTAACGCTTCTCAACGAAATATTTCAAATGTTAACTAATTAATAAGTACCATTAGTAAAATTAGAATTACTTGTCAGAACAAAAGACGCAATTTTCCAATATTTTAGAGCAACGATGAAGAATGCTCGAGTGTAGTCTAAAACCACGTATGTGGAAAAAATCTGTTCTGATATGTAGAAACTTTCACATGCAACTTCACATGCATTCATAAATAGATAAATACATACTTATGTACATACAAATTTGTACAGATAAAACTTTCGTATGAAGAAAAATTAATGATTATGTAAATAGTAAAACACGTCATGTCTGACTGATATTTTTGGGTGTACACAATTTCCGAAATTCTCGTTTACATAACAAAAAAAAAATAGGTAAATAAACACATTCGTGGTTTCTGTATACTTATGTCGATCATAATACATACATACATATAAAGATTACAGTGGTGAGATCACCAAAGATCAAGTTCTGCATATTAAAAAGAATAAATTACGAATAGTGTATGACAAGAAATAGAAATTGTTTTTGTATAAAGCAGTCGGCATTATCTATTGAGTAGGAAGTACGCATTTTATTCAAAACAAAACAAAATTGGATATTTACAAACTACTGCAAAAAGTAAATTACTGAATATTTATCTATAATATTAACACAATAGAACTGAACGAAATATCCATAGAGAACTACGAGGAAAGTTTTACATTGGTGTATTGCTTATACTCACCATTGGTATTATTTATTTTTACCTTCCAGAATTTGGAGCATTTCATTATCAAACAATTCTTCAACATTTTGTTATTGTTAACTGGTATACGACATCGAAAAGTGTGATACCAGAACACTGAAGCGCATACGCGTATAAATTCACACAGAGAGCAAAAGAGCGTGAGAGACAAAATCATCAAGTAATAAAAACAAGTGTAGAATTTCGCAAGTGTTTTTGAATAGAAACTAACAATTATTATTAAATAATTTTCCATCTTAATGCAACGACTCAAATTATCTTAATTCAACCAACAAAAAATATAATTCAGATATTATTACTGGACTGAATATATATTTACAAGTATGGGCTCACAAATGTCTAACAGCAACACAACTCCCAATTATCCATCGCATGAAGATCCCGCATATCGAAAATGTCAAGAACTAAAAGTAAATAAAGTTTATTTACTAAAAAAAACAACATAAGTGGTTCGCTGCTGACATATGTATGTAATTATTTGTGTTATTTATTTTCCAGATGGAACGTTGGATTCAGATGCACTATCAAATCAAAGAACGCGAGCAAGCACTAGAGATAGCAGGCAAACGGGAGCTCTTCTATTGGCTTGGGGCATTTTATACGACTACATTCTTCGGTTGTGTCTCTTATTATCAGCGTATAAGAAACAAGGCAGCATTATTGCCATTAGTACCCTTAACATTTGTGATGGGATATTATGCTGATTTAGCCTATGGCAGTAAATTACATCGTATACAAGGTAAGTAGAGTTTTATGCAACAATGCTAAATCAATAAATCTGCCTCACTTTACTTTATGTAATATTTATTCTCTGTTGTGAATTTTTTACTCAACAGCCGAAGCCAATATGATTATGGAGCATGAATCAGAACTTATGCATTGGCCTGGAGGTTTACCCACAGTGGCCAGTATTGATGAGGCTCGTGTTGAAGTTGAAATTGAGAAGAAAATGCATCCTCATCACACATAGGCTTCTCTTTCTTTTGTCGCATTTTTAAGTAGCTAAAACGTTTCCAATTTACAATATTTACAATTTAATACTTACGCACTTTACGACAATACTTATTTTATGATATAAATCGATGTATTTTTTTAGGATATCTGCGTGTGTTTGTGTGTTAATCAGCAAAATTCAAAATTCGCTCCAATTTATATAATTACATATAATTATTACATTATATTAAATAAGTTATATTGCTAATACAAACATAAATATATATAGTGTTAGAATTGAAAATAAAGAGAAATTGCTATACTTACATAGTTATATAACATATACTTGTCGCATCTATCTTATTTATTTCAGTGACATTGCTCTGGTCCCATTTTTCTATTGCTAAACGGATCGAACAAATTTGAGAATTTAAACAAAATTTGTATTGTGGTATCCACAACAGATAATGTTTAATGCGACAAAACTAATTTCGAATCCAATACGGCAGACTACAATAGAAGTGAAAGCCCCCTAATGTTTATTAAGCCGATATCACACTGGCAACAGTTGCCGCGAGGATACAAAATTGTTGTTGTAAAATGAAAAAAACCAAAGAAAGAGATGGATATAGTGCAGAACACATTTGTCAACAACTGTTTATATGGTCCTTAAGCAGGGGTTGTATTAAAAATTTTTATTGAAAATCTATCGAACTATGTTTATGTCAAGAATCGTGAAGTAGACAAGAAGATAATTCAACAACTTTTTTGGATATATTCATTTGAAAACTGTACAAAACCCAATCAACCCTGCGCTAAAATTCCGTATTTCATTACGTTACGTATTACATTCTTTTCTGTTTTGTGATGTCAACTCTTCTTCTTCACTCAACGCAAATAACAGACATCGGCTGGAGGAAAACTTTTTCATGAGATCTGCGAAAATTGTAAAGTAAAAAGCACAAATAATTGTGAAAATACCTGTAATATAGAGAAAAAAACAAAGTGTAAAGTGTGCCATGCACTCTGGATAATAATTTTCGATAGAAATTTAATAAATTTACAGCGGTAAGCAAAGAAGAAAAGGCGAACAAGTGAAGTGTGAAAATAATTCTGTGAATTATCATTTTGGCCATCATTGTCATCATCGTCGTTGTCCGTCGCAAGAAGAGAAATAATTGTGAAGGTGAATGAAAAAAGAAACAAAGTATAAATAGAAGAATATATAAAGAAGCGATAACTGATAGCGCATAAAGTGAAATTGCTAAAACGGAATAATATATTTGACAGGTAAGAAAGTGAAAACCAAAAGAGAATCACATTTTCCGAATTTCCCTCAAATAATTTTTTTTATTGGTATTCGTAGTATTAGAATGATGATCATAATCGGAAAATTGAATAAATATATATAAAACAGTGTGAATTTCTTATAATTCTCTTATTTCTGTGTGCGTTTTCTAAAGGTCGTCCGACGAATACTAATAACAAAGGTGCGGAAAGAGGTGTGTAGTGGCAGAGCACTGTGGAAAATTCAATTTAAATCATAATTGAGACGATAAAATGGAAATTGAGCCCGACCAATCGATAGAAGCAATGGACACGCAAGAGGTCGAGATAATCACAAGCGACCTACAGCAACAACAACAGCAAATGAATAAACTTCATCTGCCATCAGCACAACAGCTGCCAAATGAAAATGGTAATGTGCCACCGCAGCAGCTTCTTGCAGATAGCACAACACGCACCTCGCCGTACTCCAACGAGCAAGAAATGACAGCCGTTGATGATCCGAAAGATGATCAATTCCGTTCAGAAGCAACATTTTCATATACGGTAGAGAATATTGTTCAATTAAAGGTACAGCACCTCTCGCCGCCAGTGTACGTGCGCATGCTACCATGGAAGATCATGGTGATTCCTAATGAGCGCGCATTAGGCTTTTTTCTGCAGTGTAATGGTGAAAACGAGTCGCCCACGTGGTCATGTAACGCCAATGCTGAGCTTCGCTTAAAATGTCACAAACCAGACTCATTGCCATTCACACGTGCTCGCATCAAGCATCTTTTCTATTCGAAGGAGAATGATTACGGCTACTCTAACTTCATTACGTGGCAGGAGCTACATGATGCTGACAAAAGCTATGTGCACAACGGTGCCATTACTCTGGAAGTACTTGTCATCGCTGATGCGCCACACGGTGTCCTCTGGGACTCCAAGAAACATACTGGCTATGTCGGCTTGAAAAATCAAGGTGCCACTTGTTATATGAACTCTCTGTTACAGACACTCTACTTCACTAATCAGTTAAGGCGCGCGGTTTACAAGATACCAACAGAGGCAGATGATAGTACCAAATCAGTAGGCCTCTCCCTACAGCGTGTCTTCCATGAGCTACAATTCGGGGACCGTCCTGTGGGTACCAAAAAGCTAACCAAATCCTTCGGTTGGGAGACACTTGACTCATTTATGCAGCACGATGTACAGGAATTTCTTCGTGTACTGCTCGATAAGCTGGAGTCGAAGATGAAGGGCACATGCCTGGAAGGTACCATTCCCGGACTGTTCGAGGGTAAAATGTCTTCGTATATCAAATGCAAAAATGTCGACTATAACAGCACGCGGTACGAGACCTTCTACGATATACAACTAAATATTAAAGATAAGAAGAACATTTTCGATTCATTTAAGGACTACATTGCTTCGGAGACACTGGAGGGCGATAATAAGTACGATGCAGGCGTTCATGGATTGCAGGAGGCCAGCAAGGGTGTCATCTTCACTGCATTCCCCCCAGTGTTGCACTTGCATTTAATGCGTTTCCAATATGATCCCATTACAGATAGCTCTATTAAGTATAACGATCGTTTTGAGTTCTACGAAAATATTAACCTAGACGCATATCTGGCAGAGAAAGAAAAAACACCTGCCGACTATGTGCTGCATGCAGTGCTGGTGCATTCAGGCGACAACCACGGTGGTCATTATGTGGTTTTCATCAATCCGAAAGCAGATAGCAAGTGGTTCAAGTTCGACGACGACGTTGTCTCTAGCTGCCGCAAAGTGGAAGCCATCGATCAGAATTACGGCGGCATGGATGACGAAATTTCGTTCCATGCTAAATGCAGCAATGCTTACATGTTAGTTTACATTCGAAAGTCTGAGTTAGAGCGTGTGCTCAGCGACATCCCAGAAAACGAGATACCCATTGAGTTGGTGGAGCGTCTTGAGCTGGAGAAACGCATTGAATTGGCGCGGCGCAAGGAGCGCAGTGAGGCGAATCTTTTTGTTTCCATACATGTCATACTAGAAGAGTACTTTGAAGGGCAGCAGAAACGACGTCTCTTCGATTTAGACAAAGTACATCAGCGTCTCTTCAAGCTGAAACAAACGCAAACTGTGGAAGAGATGATGGATGCATTTGTAAAGACTTTTGGCGTGCCGAAGGAACGCATGCGCGTATGGATAATGTGTGCTGCACAATCGCAAAAATTTCTCTACTTTGATTTTCAGCGGGAGGCGACACGCACCATTGAGCAAATCGCCACCGCACAGAAGCCATGGGTTATATTCCTCGAGCTGGCACCCCCCGATTCGGCTGCTCGTGCTCTGCCCGCTTTCGATCCCAAACAAGAAGTGCTTTTATTCTTCAAGTATTACGACGCACGTAATAAGCGACTTAATTACATCGGCTGTTCACAGCAGCCGCTCAGTCGGCGTGTCTGCGATATAATACCCGAGGTTAATGCCCATCTCGGCTTCGATGCTGATACCGAGTTGACTGTATTCGATGAGTGCAATGACAAGAAGCTCACCAATTTGCAGGAGCCGCTCGAGAATGCGCTCTTCTTGCATACAGATAATTTGCAGGGATATATTCTTATTTTCGAGAAAGAACATGTCGACGTCAAGCTAGACTTGCCCACTGTGGAAGATTACTTTTTGGATTTGGTGTATCGAGTGGAGATAACCTTTTGCGATAAATGCAACCCAAACGAACCAGAAATTGTACTTGAGCTTTCGAATCGTTACACATACGATCAAATGGCACAATCGGTTGCCGAACGCCTGAATACAGATCCGAATAAATTACAATTTTTCATGTGTATCAGCAGTTATAAAGAGACGCCAGGCAATCCGATTCCATATACATTTAAGGTGAGTTTTCAATTGCCAAATAAAAGAAAATAATCCCATTTTGTTTGTTCCTTTTTCAAATTAATATGTCAGCTCGTTTTGAAAAACATTCAATTCCATTTCATTATTTTCCTATAGGGAACCATTAAAGACCTAGTCGCGTACAGTAAGCAAAGTGCATCCAAAAAACTTTTCTATCAAAGACTGTCGCTCAGCATACATGAACTCGACAATAAAAAACAATTTAAATGCATTTGGGTCTCCAATGACCTCAAGGAAGAAAAGGAACTCGTTCTCTATCCCAATAAAAATGAAAATGTGAAGGGACTGCTCGACGAGGCTGCCAAGAAAATACAATTTTCAGAGAATAGCCGAAAGAAATTGCGTCTTCTTAAAGTTGGCAATCACAAAATCGTTAGCATCTACAAGGAGGACACCCCGCTAGAATCGCTGCAAAAGGCCAACGAATCAATAACAACGCAAAGTGCACAGAAAACGTTCCGCGTTGAGGAAGTACCTGCTGAAGATATGCAATTGGCCGAAAATGAAATGCTCGTCCCCGTCGGACACTACAGCAAAGAAATCTACAATTCCTTTGGTGTGCCATTCTTGATAAAAGCGAAGCATGGCGAACCATACGGAGCACTAAAGCAGCGCATTCAAAAGCGACTCAATGTGCCCGACAAAGAATGGGAGAATTATAAATTCGCTGTCATCTCAATGGGCCATCCAACCGAAGTGAATGACAATACACCAGTGGACTTGGAGCTCTATCGTTTATGGACTGGCACGCAATTGCCTTACTTTGGCCTAGATCATATAAATAAATCACGGAAGCGGACATCATTGAATTTCTCGGAAAAGGCGATTAAAATTTACAATTAAACAACGTCAACAACAATATGAAAGAACCCAGAAAAACTAAAGAGCTAAGCTGGTGAAGTCGATCGATCGAATGACGACGATACACAAAAAAGTAAAAGATAATTAATGAAAACAAATTTAATATATATATGCAAGCGTTTGTTATTTATGTTTATAATAATATTTAGCCCGAAACAAAACAACAACAAAATTGTCTGTGGTTAAAAGCAAAAAATGCTGCTTCTCCTGCAAATTCTTACATAAAATAATTAAGGAACAGAAAAAACAACAACATACATACACATGGAAGAAGAAAAGAAGAAAAAAAAAAATAAACTACAAAATAAATTATAAATTATTACTACTACCATTACTCCTACAACTCTACTAACAAATACTTACTAAATTACATAAAATATGAAAACATACAGAAAGCCTGTGAGAGATAATGATGAATATGAATGATGGCGCATTTGTGATGGTAATTTAAATGCATGCAATTATTAGTTCTACGGTCAACAACTGGTAAAAATAAGTAATGCTAAGCAAAAGAGCTGATTGGTTGGTTGTCTGTCTCGAAGGTATAATTTTCCTTTTGGGTTAGGCTAGTTTGCAAGATTTTCATTTGTTTGACGAATGCAAATGCAAAATATATCTACATAGAAATCACAATAATTCGAAAGTTGCCCGTTTACAAATGAAACTAATAACATTTTTCAAATATGTCCGAATTTAGCAACTATTTGCACTAGGGCACTCACCATCCGACGATGGCTACATTTTTAAAATTTCGTTTCTAATGACGTCAGCTAGGCTCTTGCTTTTTAGGCAATTGTTATTGAATTTGCTTTAATGATTAAAAAATCACCAACCGCAGCAACAGCAGCAACAGTTAAGCATGAACTGTTTATAAATGCGAGCAAACTTAATGAAAAGTATTTTACAATTAATTGATAATTATGATCGTTAATTCTGCAAATTTCTATGTAATTAATTTTTAACGTAAAGATTGCGACTTACCTCTATACAATAAGAGAGAAAAGAAGAAGCGGACGAGGTTTATATTTCAAAAAGAGAAAGAGTAGAAAACTGTTATGCCTACGTATAGAAAGAGAAGAAAAAGGCTTAACTTTGGTTGCGAGCAATTAAATGTTGGTTGGTTGGTAGACAAGATTTGCATTGATGGCTCATTACTTTCTTTGTAATAACTTCAAACATTAGAATTGGGACAGCACTGCAGATTTTCAATTTACAACAGCACCCATTATCGATTTCAAGAGTGAATGGTGACTCAATTTTCTTAATAACAGATTTATAATACCGAATTATTGCATTATTTCACGATTCGCTTCTTAATGCCAATCAGTTGTCATTTGAGATTACTAAAGAGACAAGCAAAAACGAGAAGAGGATATTTTTAAATGGAAATAGTTCATTTTTGAAAGGTAATTAATCAGCAGAGGTTTCATCTAAAACAACAGCAAGCAAATGAACCCAAAAAAAAATCACAGTTGCAAATATTGAAATAGCATACGCAATTTTAGTTATGATACGTAGTTATTTGCTGGAACTGATGAGAAGTCCAAGAGTATAGAAAATGAGAGCATTTTATGATTATTTCAATATTTTATATACATACATGGATCTATGCAAAAATATTCCAAATCGAATAATTTGAAAATAGATAATAACGTTCCAAGTAATATCAAATGAAAAAGCCTATAACATTGGATCGATCGATCTACTTGCGTTTAGCGGTACCAATATTTACAACATAATAAAATCAATTAAACATTCTAAATCGACTTGGCAAATTTTTGCACGGCCTCATCTATATTTCATTTGTGATGAAGAAAGCGAGCGTTTAATCAATAAAACTACAATTATGCATAAATTAGAAAAATCTGCAGGATATAAATATTTTAATTTTTAAACATTTTTTTTTTTGTCAAGGCGGAAGTGGAAGAAAAATTATAACTTTGTTTCCTTCAACAAAATTCAAAACCGTGTTATGCTAAACAAACCAACAAAAATAGTATCAAACAAAATTATGTTTTTCTATTAAGTTCATGTTTTTCTTTTCAAAACTTAAAAAAAGAAATGAGTAAAAATAAATATCTACATAATAATAATATAACTATTACAAGAAAACTACTATATATGTGTAAAAATAAATGATTTCATTCGTAAAAAAAAAACAAAACAAAATAAAAGAAAATCGTATTTCGTCATGGCTCTTATCTTTTATACTTTCATACATGCAAGCATTTAATAATGCTGGCTACTGGCAGTACAATTAGACTCAGAGAGTCAAGCTTTAGTTTTCATGATTGAGGTGCAAGAAAAAAAAAATTATTAAATTTATTGTCCCGAAGAGAATATGAATCGTCGATCGGTCTGCGAAAAGTGATTATGATTGTGCATTTATGCACTGGGCGTATACAGAGGCGCTGCAGAATTTCGCGTTTAGCATTCAACGAGACTAGGATTCCAGTTGCTGTGTGATTGGCCGGTTCCAGCCAGAGCATAGACGGTATTGCTTATATTCTATGCCAAGTCCAATGTCTGGGGCGTTCTGCATTCATTTGTGGATAGCTATATCGCTGTCAAAACCAGAAACAAACTCGGAAAATATGTGATTTTGCGGTTCTTATGAAACACAATACATGTGTCCTGTAAAATAGAGCTCCTATATTAACCAATATATGTATTCGTATTCCTAAATGTTAATATAGTATTAAATCTCTTAATTTGCTACCAAGAACTTGAAATGAATAACTCAGTAACATAAACCAAAAACCAAACAAATTCCAAGAGTTGAATTATGGTGTGTGCCTAACTAAACCAACCCTAACTAAAACTGTTGGTCCATCCATCTTTAATTTTTATTCACATTTCATTGTTAAGCGAATTTTATTTAATGATCCATGCATATTTTATGTTTCTTGAAAAGCTCACATCGTCGTATATCGCCTATCAAAAGATAATAAAAAAAAACCATGCTTACACTTTCTAAAAAATTTACTCAAGAAGAAAAATATGCGAAGCTACAATCTATAAAATTTCTCGGAATCAGCTTAGAACTTTCTTCGTTTGAGTATCTCTGGTCTCCAATTGACCGGATGGGATTCTTCTGTAGCTTCGTCATCCTCTTTGTAAATCTTTATCGTTTTATCTGCTTCAGCTGTAATCAAACGTGAGCCGGACTGATCGAAACACATGGCAAAAATGCCCGCTTCGCTGTCCATGGAGCCTGGTTGAACGGGCGCTTGAAAACGCTGAAAATTGTAACCCGTACGCCAATCCCAGAAGAACATTGTGCCATTATCGCCACCCGATACCAAAACACCATCCGCATTGACAGCCATACAATTGACGATTGCATTGTGGCCCGAAATATTCTGCACGAAATTCCCTTCCGGACAACGCCATTGCTTGATGTTGTCCGGAGAAGCAGATGCAAACATGTACAGCGTAGGATGCAAGACAATGCTGCGTACCGATTTTTTGTGATTTGTCAGCGTGCAAACGCTTTTGCCAGCTGCCAAATCCCACAGACGTACAGTTGAATCGTGTGACCCGGTAATTATTTGCGGATTGGATGCCTGTGCTACCACGCTGGCAACGGTGTTAGTGTGGCCGGCTAGTGTGTGAATGTTGGCCTTTGTACGCATATCCCAAATACGTGCAGTCGAATCACGCCCGGAGGATGCAAGCACATCGATAGTCGGATGTAAAGCCAATGAATAAACAGCAGATAGGTGACCGTGATAGTGTCGTATAACTTTATTGTATTCCAAGTCCCAGCACTTTACTTGACGATCCTCTCCACAACTGAAAAGATACGGGTGCTTGGCGCTGACTGCCAAACCCCGTACTGTGCTCACGTGACCAGTGAGCGACAGTTTCAGCTTACCACTAGCCAAATCCCAGATTTTAATGACACGATCACCAGCGCCAGTAGCGAACCACTCATTTCCTGGCTCAACTGCAATGCAGCGCACCCAGCCCAAATGTCCTAAACAAAACAAGGGATAGTTAAAAAACGTTTTTTGCATTTGTATAAATCAAATCAGTTACTAACCAGAAATAACACGCGATAACTTCCACGGCGCATGCCATGAAGGTTTAGGTATGGTGGGCGCCTTTTTCGGTATTAGCTGCACATTGCTACCACTTCCGCTTGAACGAATGCCAGGAGCAGATACCAGCGAATTACTGGGAGGCATATCGGAGCTTGTGATTTTATCAGTCGCAGCCGGAACCATTTCCAATCCATTGCGGTCCGATGACGGAATTGCACCACCAGGCGACCCATCAGTGATGGCTAGCTGTTTTTCTGGTGCGTTCAAGGCTTGAACTTCTGCTGCTGCAGATTCAATTCTCCTTGCTTCCGCTTTCGTTACACGATCGAAAACTAAGCCATATGTGTCTTTGGCTTTCACTGATCTACGTATTTGTTCACTATAATTACAAAATATTGTTGTGTAATTCAAACTGGATAAAAATAATTTATTTGGGAAAAAACTTACAGCTTCTCATCGATTTCAGGCAGAGCTCCTTGATTCGATACAAACATATCGTGAGTTCGCTTTAACGAACGAAATATTAGTGTGTGCACGCTATGCCGTTGAACCTCTTCCATTTTGCAGGAAAAATTTAATTAATCCTTTTAATTTTTCCTAATTTTAACAATTGGTTAACACAAATGAAGTATAAACGTTTTCAGCTTTTGTTTATATCAATCCCTCACACTTCTGAATTAGAGATGCAAAAAAATGATAGGTCAAACCGATTGAGTAATTTTTTTTTTTTGATAAAATCCGGGTTTTATTGAGTACTTTTCACAATGGTGATGCTGATTAACAGTTCATATAAGTAAGAAATCATGTGGTCGCTGTGGCGTAGTGGTAGTGCGTTGGACTGCTTCGCAGAGTGTCCGGGGTTCGAATCTCGGCACAGGCAAAATCAAGAAGTAGAAAAAAAGATTTTCTACACGGCACCACCTCTTGGCAGGCAATGGCAAACCTACAAGAGTAAAAATTGCTATGAAAAGCTTTTCACTTCGCCGTTCGGATTCGGCATTAAACTGTAGGTTCCTTCCATTCATGTACAAATATAACACGCACAACATGAGTGGATGCGAAAAGCGAAAAGCTCGGCCTAGGCCCTCCATGGGCTGTTGTGCCATTAAAAGTAAAGTATAAGTAAGAAATCTACGTTTTATATTGTTTTGTACTTTATTAACTTAAGAAAGAAGCTAGTTGAAGCTGTTTTCGGTTTTTTGTGTAATTACTTTTTCTTCCGGTTTTTTCAGCCACGGTTTACCGAGAATAAAAAACACCGATTAACCAAAACCCGTTTTTTTCTCTTCACTTTGCATCCCTACAGTGGTGGCTATTGTCAAATTTCTCTTCTTCTTTTTCTCTTCATTCACAAGTGTCAAATATAAAAGAGGTGCAGTGTTGTATTTTTCTTATGGGAAGCGAATTTTCTTCTCCATAAGATTTTATAAAATGTAGACTGGTTAATTTTTATTTTCCGCATCATTTCGAAAAAAACGACTTTTTAACGTCACTGAACAAATTTGAATATTGTTATACAGTGTAAAAATTAGATTTCTTTGTCATAGGTAGGTAGGTAAGTATCATCGGAGTGGGCATCATTCCACTGTGGGACAGCCAATTTAACTCGCCAATTAATAAATGAAGGTTTCTTGCCTAGAGGTAACACGTGATTTTAGGATTAGTTCTAGTTACTGGTTTAATAGTAGTGGAAACTATATCACAGTTTTAATTCTGTGTATTAAAATCTCTGACACTAAAGAAATATTTTCTCTAGCCTAGTTATGTATATTCTGGTAGATTGTAAAGAATCCAAAAGCGTTGTACGGAATTCGCCTTTCGTCAAATGTACCATTTTGATTCCATGTCCTCGTACTACATACGGCGTAGAAATTAAACTTTCTCTTTAATAGATACTATATACAGCAATAATGAGCCGACTCACAAGTTCACATCTTTATGTAATTTTCCTGTTTTTAGAAAATATTGAAATTAGTTGAAATAGGAAGATTCTCTTCTTCGTGGTTACAATATAAATTTTTATATTTAGCTCAATGAAGCTCCATGGTATGGTCGCGTTAGAACAATTACACGATACTAACCTCCTCCACCATTTGGACGAAATTGAATTTATTTTTAATTACATTGTATACATAAAATCACTTAAGAACCCAGATAGAAAATTTGGAGATACGTGGTTGAAGAATAGATGTAGCGATATGTATCTTATTTGGAAGACAGGCATAGCGGCCACTTGGAAGCGAAGTGGTGGTTGAACTAGTTATAAAGTATGTACCTTGTTCACAAATCTAATGGTATGCCATTGTAAGGCAGTTAAAGTTGCCGAATACAGATATATTTTGTTCTCCCTTGGAGAGTTATAGATTTCCTTAATAAATCTCTTCTATTCTACAACCCGTTCATATGTCTTGAAACCATTTGTATACGATATATGATAGTCACCTTGGTAGGCTTGGATCGGAAAACATTTGTCTGTAGTATAAATGTTTTCATCCTAACAAAATCAATTAAATCAGGGTGGATGATTCTACACATCTTTCTTTATGAACGATTGAAAGTGTGTGTGGCAAGTTAAGCAATGGTTTAGAACCGCGATATATTTAAGATATACATACATTTAAGGAGCGCGATATTCATTATATACAAATTAAGTGTGAATCAGTTTTTTCGAACATAATGTTACTTTTTCTCTTTAATATATATTTTGTTGTTGTTTTCTTTTGCTTTATTTTAAACGAATTTATATTAATTGGCTGGCACAGGTGAACCAGAAGCCGCATTACTCGAAGTGGATGTTCCTACCGAAGCCGATGGCGCTGACGACGATGACAACGATGACGACTTGGACGATGAGGCTGATGATGTGCCCACAACAGCAATATTTTCCTGCGACGCTCTTGTATTTATGAATTGTTCAATCTAAATGTTGAGAAAAACAACAACACAAACTGTATTAAAATAAATGCTCATATGTATGTACTCGTATATGTATGTTCTGCCTTAATTTGCAAAAGCCCTAACATACAATTTTTCAAAATCAAGTTTCTGATGCATGCCAAAAACTTACAGGTTTTTTAATTGTAAATTACAATATTAAAGTTACAAAACGATTTTTTCTTCTCCTTAAAATTTTACGGCAATTTCAAATTAAGGTAGTGATATAAAGGGAAGTCCATCTAACATTTGGAATTTCAACTACTGATTATTTTGAGTGTGGCAACTCTAATGACATTCGTATTATGACGAAAAGTTAGTTTTATATTTGGGATTAACGAAATGAGTCCATATACGTTTGGACAACGTTGGGAAATACTAAAAATTAACTTGCGAAATGGTGAATCTTCTACCGAAAGTGTAAAAAAATAACGTTCAAAATTCGGTGCGTCTTTCACGCAATTCGTGGATCAAATTGTGAAACGTTTGCGTGAAAGTTGATCTTTATTGGATAAAAGAAAGGCAGATGCGTTAGAGTGAATGGTTATTTGAGGCCTATTTTATAAGATATGTAGTTAGACAACGTATGCTTCCAATAAGATGGCGCGCCGTATCACACAAGCCGCGCAACAATCCATATTTTGCGAGTGAAGTTTGAAAAAACGTTATTTGGCGTTTCGGTGGTGTGCATTGGCCACCACGCAGTTTTGATTTTACTCCGTTGGACTATTATTTGTGTTTTACGCTAATCACCCAACAACGATTGACGGTCTTAAGGACGAAATTGGTGCAGCCATCGTTCAAGCACAGCTCCACTCAGTCGAAAATGTCATGGGTTGATCGTCGTATGGGCAAGGCCAACCGAAGAAATCATTTGAATGAAATAGTGTTCCACAATTACCACAAGAATTGTGCTTTCGAATTAAAAACCACACTTAAAAAAATTATTCGTTTCTTATTTACACTAAAATCAAATTCCAAATTATAAATGGTCAACCTTGTATAAAAACTGTGTAAAAATAAAATTTTGAGATCTTGCGTTGAAGTTGTACGTACCATTTTTTTAATGTAGTTGCATAAACTTTTGTTGTTCGATGTTGAAACAACATTTTCCACTCTATATGGTGGCAAGACGGTGACCTCCTTGAATATTTGAATATTAGGTCCTTGCCAGGATACTTCATTATACTAGAAAATTATTCAAAAATAGTATGCTTGAAACAAAGGTTTGGTAATAATAACCCGAGTTGTTTGAAATATTTTTAAAATAATAATTTTAAAATCATTCAAAATACCATTATGACAATGAATATTGATAATATAAAACCTTGTATAGTGACATACGAATTTAACTGGTACATGTTTATAGCGTGTATTTCCAAAAGGTGGCAAGAAGTGCAATATTAAATAAGCAGTAAGCTCTCAAAACACTCAGAATTTCTGTCTTTGCCAGCTATTTACTTAGAGTTCACGTAATCATTAAAATCATTAATTTTTATATGTAACGAACTTCCAACTTCTTCAAGGCTCACATCATGTGAGGCGGTCGCTGCATACCTAGCAATGCTTCAGTCTTAGCTCAGTGAAAATGGGAGAGGGCTAGCCTCAATGATATGATGTGAAGAGTTACATGAAATTTTATTTGTATGCAGCTCATACAGTAAGAAAAATCCTAAAAAGTAATTTCCATAAGAAAACTATTGAACGCGTATGTAACTACCGCCAACAAATGAATAAGAAACTAAAATTTAGAGGGGGAAAGCTGATAATCCCTTGAAATCTCTACCCACCCTACCTGATATTGATGTATTACCATAATGTCGAAAGCCAGTGGCAGCAAGAAATTTCGCTTATAGCCTTTTTTATTTGGCAACACTTTCGTTGTCTCACCCTGTAGTACCACACTTACTGCACATACATATGTATATAAGCTACTACAAAGAGCAGCTTAATTTCGCAGGTCTTTAACCTCAAACAACTTTTGTGGCCGATGTAACTTTTAGAGAATTCAATTTCTACTATTTCTACTCATTTACAATGTCGGATTTTAAAATATTTATTACTTTACCGCATTTTGATGGGTGCGAATTTTAGTCACTCAAACATTTAATATTTGATTTGTAATTTTTTAACCGGTTTAAATAATTTTGAAAGCATTTATTTCAATAGCGAGCATATTACGGTAAAATATTTATTTGACTCACCTTAAATTGCTTAGCAATTACTCTGTATAATTCTTGAGCCTCAAGGCTAACATCAACATTTTTCGATTTGAGATACGTTTGCCGATGTTGCATCGTTTTGCGTAATCGTATTTTAACCTTAATTAAATATTATATTTAAATAAAAACAAAGTAAAACTAATAAACATATGGCATCACCCTCACCTGTTCCAAATTCAACTTCGGGGGGTCTTCAACGAAATTTCCGTTACATTCCTTAACCACTTGAACATTACTGCACAGCGATAAATTCAGCACATAGACATCGCTAAGATCTTCAGAGTTCTTAGAACGGCATTCTGTTTTAGTTAAAAAAAAATCGTTAAGGAGAAACTAAAATGTGGACGTACGTACGTATAAAAAGTCTTTTATCACTTTTCACCTCCTAGTAACTTCAATAATCACGAACATACAAAATAAAGCGTACTATATTTTTTGAAATTCATAACAAAATGCAGGTGGATTTTTTCCTATTTACAGTCTAGCCACTCTAATACTTAATGAATTGTCAACTTTTCCACCTGGAATATACTGGAGCTCAAAGATACATCTACTGCAATACTTCTAACCAGCCTCTCCTAGGATGATATGAAGAAGATATCGATCTTCGAGAAATATGTACTTTAAAGTTATACGTACATATGTAGTAATACGTGTATATGTATGAGATTGCTCTCAAAGCACATATCGCTATCTCTATTCTACAAACATGTACCATATCTCCATTTTGGACGAAATTGAAATTGTTGCCTTACATTGTATAAAATCACCTAAGAGTACAGAATGAAAAATTTCTCAGCGAGTTTGAATGAAAACAAATTTTCCGGTTTTTTAATCAAGTATCTCCACACTCGATCACTAAAGTGTATTTTCTTTCAAACCTCTAGTTTTTTTTCGTTTTCTGCAAAATGGTACTTTTGGAGATGCATACGTAGTTGATGAATAGCGGAAGCAATGTGTTAAAATGGTGCACAGATAACTTGAGTATAGATAAAAAATAAAAAATATGTGTTTTTCAAGTGGAAAGTAAAAATTCCTAGATCTTTAAAATGAATTAGGATGGACAAGCAAAGTCACCATATTTAAAACCGTATTTCGATTTAAGTATAACATGGCATTCTGAACACTTGTCATATCGATGTGCAATACTCGTTATAAACAAATTTAACTATTACAAGATACTAACTACGTAAATCATTTTTGTAATTTGAAATTGGAAACATTTCTTAAAGATGAAACTCTAGATTAACTTTATATATACATGGCTTATTTGTCGATTTTCCGTAGTGGATGTGTTTTATGAAAATAATTTTCAATTCGCATTGATTTTAGCCAAAAAAAAATATTTTTGTAAAACCTTAAACGCATATAGAGAAACTCGATAGCTAAATAGGTAGCGCACTAGATTCCCATCCATGAATCGGGTTCGATTCTTTTTAATAACCTTCATATATTCCTACCGCTACCGTGGATGAGAATTATAAGAAAGTGTGCAAGTGTGGTCACTGTGGCGTAGTTGGTAGTGCCTGCTACACAGAGTGGCCAGTGTTTAAACAGCTCGGCCTAAGCTTCCTCTATAGGCAGTTGTGGTATCCGAAGTAAATGGCCTTATACAAATAAAATTAAATTATAATTGAAGCAAATGTAAACAAACTAATAAATTAAATTCGTTAATGCTATATAATTTAGTACAGTGAAAATTTTGCAAATTCTGCAACTTTCTCTTAGCGTAGATTTATGCGCTGATAGTGGCAGGGAATGAAATAGTAGCGAAACGAATTTTAAGATTAACAGATAAGTACAAAAAAAACATGAATAATTTAAATTTATAAAAAGAAACCAAACAAAAAATTATGTTGCCGTAGCACTAGCCACACAAAAATTATATTGTTGTGCAGCATGCCCAACATTATAGCAGATGACACAACACTGTGCTCACTTAAAAGATGATCAGATCCAAAATATGCGAAAATGTTGGGAAATTTTTGAAGAGAAAATAACAAATTGACCCCTTTCACGAAAAACATAAAATAGAGGCCAAAAACCTCCCTCGAATTGCATTACGTTCTTTTCTTCTATTACTCTGCTGGTGCTGCTACTAAAGGCATGAATTTCACAAGTGTAAAACGTGCAATAACATTGGCACAACCTAATGAGATACCCGCCAATTGCCACTCCACTTTTATTTTGTTATTTTTTCTCGCCCCTCCCCCAAACCGCCCATTGCAATGTAATTGGATTTAATTTCTATTTAGTTTTGTTTTGAAAAGGTTACTTAGAATAAGCATTTTTGTGTTGTGATCAAATGCCAGGACCTCGCCCTCCACCTCTTCGTTAAAGCAGGTCGTACACAGAACTGTGGACCCAATCGTGAAGCAATCATTCACCGCAGCCATCTTTAATTGCCCACAACGACAACGACGGCAATTTGGTCTTTCTCCAACGATGGATGATCCTCCAAAGGTCGAGATTAGCAATTCTTCGGTTTAACTTTGTCGATTCGATGTTATACGCGTAAGGCGACTTTCAGCAGCGTTCAATCAATTAACTTCAGTGAAACATCAGTCTGCTCACAAATGAAAATTAAAACGATGAACTACTAACGGAGGCCGAAATTATTTGCTAATTTCCTTTACGTTGGTTGCCGTTTCTCGTTTTTTTTTCTTCACTTTCTTGTGAATGCTTTGCGCTCGCTCTAGCTGCTCCGTTTCAAATTTCTTCACTTCACATGCATTCCAAATGCAAATTTGCTCACTGTTTTGAAATTAAATGCAAATTTCTGCAATTTATTTGTTTTCTTTTTTTTTCTTCACACGGTGAAAAGTAATAATAATAAACCCGCAGCAACGTTGAAAATTTTATATGAAACGACGAAGGTGCGCATCGAAGGAAAGAAAAAATCGAAAAACACAACCCACAAAAATCTACCAAGTTTAATCGAATCTATGTTATGCTTTGTTCATCCACATGTTCACGCACACTATCCTAATGTGCCAGTCCAGTAAAAATGCGATTTAGAGTTGCCATTTTGTGGAATATGCCAATATATTCAACAATCACTGAACAGAATGGCGTAATTGCAGTAATAGTATACTGACGTCAAAAGTTGAAATACACTGAAAACATTTTTCGCGAACAGAAAGTGTATCTGCTGCAAGCGTTGAGGCTGCAGTTGCCGCGATAGTCTAGTCAAATTAAAATTTTTGAGCTACGATACAAATGGAAAAAAACAAACTTGGAAGTCAAAGAAGTAGAAAAATTAAGGCCCCAAGAAGAAACGTCAAAAAAGTTGCTACACCATTGTGAACATATTTTGTGCACGTTGAAGACCTGTTTTCGCTGCTACAGCTTGATGTCATGAACATATTTTTGTACTTAGCACAGAGCCAAATCGTATTTTCTAAGAATTACGGTTTGTCATGAACAAATTAGTGAATTGCCATATGAGATGCTTGATCAAGGAAAAGACGACTGCAGAATCCTTTGAGGTGTTCGATACAATTTTCACGAAAAGTTATATAAAAAAGCTGCGTATAATTAATTAATTGGGTGATTGTCATAATAGGAAACATTTTTTCTTTCTAAGACATGTTTTTGTTTTCCTGTATTCAAAATATAAGGTTTCCAAAAAAATATTTGAACTAAAATAATTTTTTAAATTAAAAAAAAAAAACCAAATACAAAGTTTTGTTTACCTTTTTACTGTCATTCTTCTTCCGCACTCACAATAAGATAAATGGTGTCACACCTGAATTTTAAATTTAAAAATATAGCTTGGCTTTTTTACCCCGGTTAAATTCTTGGCAGGGATAAATATCGCCGCGATATAGGATTAATTTCCAGTACAAAAATTTGTTTAAGCCAGTATACGTGAAAAAAGGAATACAGCTAATGTTGTAAAACATTGTTTGGAATTTGAGAGAATATATGGCAATTGAGAAGATACGGTACTGAATACGAACCTTGTCGGGAATATAGTTAGAACAATATTCACTATGCACAGAAAGCTAATATTAAGTTTTAACCACAGCCTAACTGAACGCTTCACCCTCGTGTGTCTGTAAAACAGAGACTACTATCGATTAATATTGATAGATCGTGCACATCAGAAGTATTTATGGTTTTTGTGTTACCGATGTTATTAACAATGTTACAATGACTTTACTTTTAGTGTCAAACATAAATCACATGGGCAGACATTGACAGCCGACGTCTCTGCTCAGCGCTATAAAAAGGGAAATTGTTATTAAGTAGGGAAAAAATATTTGTTTTAATTATTTTTGTGACACACTTACCATACATTCACAATTATTTACATTTCCCAAAACATCACTAATATTTATTTTTCCAATTATTTTTATATAAAAAAACAAAACAATTAACAATTCACTAAGTTAAAAATTTAGCAATACTAATTTTTTGTTCCTGTTTGAGATTTGACAGTTCTATATTTTTACAGCAGCTGAAAACATTTGCACTATTTGTACTATTGATTTTTACTTCTTTAGAATAGTTTTTTATATTTACGCCGGGAATAAAAGGTGATCGTCGCGGCGAAAATTTTCACGGAAATGATGGGCAGCTCCCTCTATCAATCAAGTATGAAAAAAACTAGATTGATAGAGGGCGCTGCCCATCAGTTTCACGTCAACAAAAACATTTAGAAATTTCTGGAGCTGAAAGAATACTTTATGAATGTTTTGATGGAGATGATTATTTTGCACAGGACATGCATTGGAAATGCAAACGATCAAAATGAAGTTAATCCAGATGTAGCACACTTGGGATCAGAGAATCATCAAATTAAACTACATAACATTTTCTTTAAAAATTCCTTCGATTTTCGATTTTTACAAGATTACTAAACCTAACTTGAAAACCCAAAACGCAAACGTTCTGAAGAAGTAAATTACTGTTAATTTTTTTTTGCTCTTACTTTTGTTCTCTCGTTGCAAGTTTATCGAGTACGTGAACACTTTAACCAGTAGATTTTTGTTCGTGAACAGACCTAACGAAATATTGATAAAATTAGGAGTCGAAATGTCTTATCTATGGTTGCTATTCGTACATATTTCATCACACAAGTACTGATTTTCCTCAAAAGTAATGATTGTTTTTACATAATTCAATAATTTGTAATGATTTTCAAAGTTTGTACTGATTTTTTTGTATCACGAAAATGGTTTAAAAATGTTTTGACGCTTTGATCGGTATCAATTTATACTTTGTAAGTAGTGATGTTGGTCCTTTTGACTTTATTTAACAAAGTTATTCAATCATTGTACACGGGTTAGTGTATCTCACTCCTAAAAAAAAAATTTTTTTCGATGACATACAGTGGAAATATTATGCCTAGAAAATTTTTGTCTCGACAATGTAATGTAATATGTAGAAAATGTAAACTAGTTAATTTGGTAGTTGTGAGGGTATTTTGATCAATACTAGACAATTTGGGAGAATTGTTATATCGGTTATAATTCCAGAAGAATTATAGAATATATAACTGCTATTAATTGGATACATATGTATACAATTGGTAGTTTGATTTTGATTGACCTAATGATATTTGTCTGTTCTTGGCAATTTTTTATTTATTTTGTTAATAGAGTAGATAAAAAACAAACAAAATTTCCAATCCGACCCACATTTTTGATGACATGGTATTGTCGCCGAATGTACTTGTGTGAAATTGCAGTACTAATTGGTTTCGGAGATACACTCAACAAACCATATGAATGTATAGGAGATGCCCCGTCCACTTATAATTACGAACTAATCAGTATAATCAGATATGTTGTTGTTGTTGTTTGAGTGGTTGTTTTCAAATGAAAAACATAATTAGTTCAAAGCACTATTTTACTACCACATTCCTCATTTGTTATTATTTAATTGTCTTTTGGTAAAAACTTGAGGTCGTAATTAGCATAGATCTCTGCATCTGAACCCCAAAGAGTTATGTTTACTTTCTCAGGTTCAAATAAAGAAGTAGGCTTTTTATCTCTATTTCTGAGATTTCATTAATATTTGAGAGGAATGGTTTACAAATGAACGAAGTCTTTCCCATGCCAAACCTGGGCAGGCATATAAATAGTGAAAGAGGCTTTCCGCCCCTCCCTCTTCCTGGCAGCTACGACAGGAAGTATAGAATGGAAGGTTTGGTCTTGTTGCATGCTCTCCCACCGTCCAGTAGCCTGTGAGAGAGAACAGCAGTAATGCATAATATATTGGGATCAACTGTTTTGTCCTGAGGTCATTACATTTCGGCTACGTTTTCGTAGACGTGGCACAGGTAGTTAGTCGTTACCACTTCTATCCGGCTATAGTGAGAGTGAGAGAGCTAAATTGTTCGTCTGCCTTTTCTTTACCCTCGATGTGCTTATGGCCTGGAACCCATATTAGAGTAATTTCTAGCACTTAACCAAGTAGAAAAAGGTCCTCCCTACATTGCAGAACTAATTTGGAATTTATAATATAAGAATCTAAGGCTTTTATAGCACCTTGACTGTCTGTAAAGATAGCTATTAATATCTGATATCTGTAAAGATAGCTATTATGACCCAATTATTCCTAATGTTATAAAGTTATCTGCAGACCTACCTTATTACAAGTAATTCAGCTAGGAATACATTGGCTTCGTTGGGGAGGTGTATGGATGAGAATATTTGAAGGGACTCCTAGTAGACATCTGGCCCTACACCGCAGGCCATTTTGATACGTCGTTGTAAAGCTCCACGTCAAATTAAACTTTTTTTTCCTAAAACCCGCTCTGGATAGGAAGAACAGAGAAAAGTCCTGAAGTTTAGGGTAGGTGTAATCTAGTCAGTGTTGATGTTATGTAACAATGAACTCTGAAGGAGTATGTTGCTGTGGGAGTAGGTTCTTGTGGTCCAGCTTCCAACTTCTTTGAGTCTAACTGCGCTACATGAGGCTATTGATTTTATGTTTTAAGTAAGTATATACCTACATACATAGATTAAAAACTGTAATTATAAATATCTAAAGTAAAAGGTGGTCGCTGTGGTGTAGTGGTAATGCGTTGGACTGCTACGCAGAGTATCCGGGGTTCGAATCTCATCACAGACAAAATCATAAAGTAGAAAATATTATTTTTCTACACGGCACCACCTCTTGGCAGGCAGTGGCAAACCTACAAGAGTAAAAATTGCTATGAAAAGCTTTTCAGTTCGCCGTTCGGATTCGGCATTAAACTGTAGGTTCCTTCCATTCATGTACAAATATAACACGCACAACATGAGTGGATGCGAAAAGCGAAAAGCTCGGCCTAGGCCCTCCATGGGCTGTTGTGCCATTAAAAGTAAGTAAAGTAAGTAAAATCCAAATTATACAAAATGGTTTCTTTTGTAAAAAAAAAATAATTTTTTTTAGCTCTCGAGCAACTCTTTTCTTTTAGAAGTGAAAAAAAGAAAAAAAAAAGAAACAAAGAGTGAGCAAATTATGTTCAGGTTCTTTTATACCTTTCACTTTCGTAAGTAAGAGGTAAATATTTATGAAAATAATTATTTCGATTTTAGTCGATTTCAGTTGTGCAATTTTTAAATAGATAAACGTGAAAATCTAATTAAACTTCAAATTCATGTCACGGTTGATAGCAACAATTCTGTCTTGCCGAAAAGATTAATTAATTAGG
Source organism: Palloptera scutellata (assembly GCA_958295655.1). NCBI lineage: Eukaryota > Metazoa > Arthropoda > Insecta > Diptera > Pallopteridae > Palloptera > Palloptera scutellata. Next base: position 113,921,225 of record OY282449.1, on the reverse strand, counting down.
TGTTTCCACTAGACAAATTATTTTTATTGGCAAGACTTGACCATTTCCTTGAATTATGGATAGTGGAGACGACATGTTACACATAAATATAATATATTTTAGTGGAATGAATGGAAAAATCTATGTGGCAACCTCTGTCATGTTTGTATGAGAATAGAGAACACGCATCAATGAAAGTGTAAAAAGAGGAAGGGCAAAACTAATGCGGAATTTCTTTTCATTTTTGATGTATTTGTTTTGATTAACTATTTCGTTATTCGATAATTACAATTGTGTTTGGTGAATTTTTATACTAAATATTAAAATCAAATTCCCGGAGTTTCAAATGTGCTTTCAACTTGTGAGCGCAGAACAATTAGAAAAATGTTTTTGTGTAGCACTAGTTTAACTTTTCTATTGCTGTTGTTTTCTACATTGAGCAGCGTGGTTTCACCCATCAATCATTGGAAGCTGAATGAGGATGGGCGAATTACACCAAAGGTGGATTCACCTTTTTACATGCGAGAACCGGACAATCTTGTTGCATTTTTAGATCAAATAAGTTATAATGAATACGTGGAGAAATCGTATTTAGAATTACTGCGCCAGCGTGAACAAATTGTAGAACATTTACGCTTCTCTGTACAATTCGGAGAGGATCTGGTCGATCAGGCCAAATGTGCAATGGATTATTATATGATGGAAAAACGTATGTCGTTTCTGGAAGTATCATCGTCATATCTGAAACGTCTTAACTTACCGGAGCATATGGATTTGAATGATCCTGATTCAGTTGGCGAGCCGATGTGCTCCAATGTAGCGGACTTGAAGGTTGGTCCATGCTGTTATGACCATCTTGAAAGTTTTCAACCTGATGCAATCAATGCTGCACATGTGGAACGTGAAGAGGACATGAATATTGGTGCGCAGCTATGGGCCGGTTTGGGAAGAACAGGTTCGGGTACAGCTGCAGCTGATACTGTGCGACGTTTGGCATTGGCAGGACTTCGATTGGATCCGAAATCGTGGAAATTTCATACAATTAGTTCATACTATTGGCGTCTGCGTGGACATGCACAAAACGCACTTGAATGTGCTCGTTTAGGTGTGATGCTGGCGCCACGCGAACACAAAGATATTCCGCTGCTTAGTTTAGGCACAATCCTATTTCGTTCAGGAAATTTAGCCGACGCTGATGTTATACTGAGTGCTGCAGTTGAACATGCGCCCAACGTGTCTGAAAATCATATTGCTCTCGCATCTGCGCTGGCAATGAAACACGATTTCAATAGATCACTGTACCATTTCGATGAAGCCGAACGACTGGATCCAGGTCTATTGCCAAGAACATTGCCAATACGAAATTTTATTGTATGCTTAGAAAATTTAACAAAGAAAACCGCAAAAATGTACAGGTGAGTGAATAGAGTAATGACCGCTTAGTATTTTTTCAATAATTTGTTTTCCATTTATTCTTATGTATCTTTCAGCTATGTCGAATATATGAAGAATGAAGTTAAGGAATTTAAAAAGCTTAAACATCAAATTTCACAAAGCCATGAAAAACTTATACAACAACAGGTGTGTATACCATACATTATGTAAATACTAATATAAAAGTAGCACAATGGTGTACGATCATGTGAAGAAAGGTCATCTCGTTTATCAACAATTGGTAGTCAGTTGAAACTATCAGAGAATAAACATATAGCATAAACGTTTAAAACTACAGAATTTGTTTAAAAACATTTAATACTCATTATTTCAGATACCACTTGGTGTTCGTTATTTGGATGCTAAAGAAAATAATGACGATTTGTTGAAACGCGGTCAATATTGTAGTACGCGCACTTTGACCACCGCCGATGAGCCTATGTTGTTCTGTGATTTTTATTCAGATATGCAAATGCGCTTAGAAAGCAATGACGTTGATATTGAGTCATTGGAAAGGGACCTAAAACTCAATACTGAAGCTGTAATAAAACAAGTATCCAAAGAGTTTCATAAACAATTAAATTTCGATCAAATAAAGTCCACAAAAGCACAAATTCCAGCATCATCAAAAGAAAAAGAAGCAACAGTCATTGGTAAGCAAACTAAAGTGACGTAAAAACTACAAAATATTTCGAGTCCCTTTCTTGAAATGAACTGATAATTTTTGCGTATGAGCCGACAGAGAATACCTAACTATATGTTCTCAATCTTTGTTGTTGGTTTCCATCAAAATTCTTTTACATAATATGAGCTGAAACGAACAATAAATACATTCATATGCATGCATAAATCACATGCCACTCAAACATTTAAAATTTATGAGAAGGAGAGAAAACTGTTGGAATAGAAAAGGAAATTGAAAAATTTGCATGTGTGGAATTTGGAATCCAAATCTCTCAACACATTTTCTAACATTCTAATTTAACTATCCCCTCTCACACTACTGGTCAAATGCTTAACTCATGCGAACATCCCACATTATTTTTTAAATTCAAATTAATATCTTTAGTTATATAAGTATCATTTTATGTAAAGTATCATACATGTCTCCCGTGCAATGAAGAAATATTTTAAATGTTGTAATTTGTATGCTTTAATAACTATTTATGAAACTTTTGAATATAAAGTGTTGATTGGAGTTAAACCCTCGTCTTATTGTCATTAAGAATTCTTGATTTTAAGCTTGCAAATACAACAAAATTACGTCAAGTATTAACCTCACGCCGCATTTATATGAGTGGTTAAAGACAAAGACAACACAATTTTTAAACTTCTTTAAATGTTCTTAATATGTTCCTATTTTCGGGGTGTAATGGATATATGCTCTAATTTGCCGAAATTTTTTTTTTTTTAAAAGATACTTTTATTTAATTAGCTATAATTGAAGAAGATTAACTTATAGTTTTAAAACAAAGTTTCAAAGTTAACAATAAAGATAAAACTTATTGAGCAATTCACTCAATTCCAACTGTAAACTTTTCCGTATTTATCTTAAATAAGTCAAAGTCTTCTTGTGAAAATCGTAAATGTTTTTAGTTTGTAATAAGTATATTTTTAATTTTATTACAATATACATAGATATATAACTATTGCACAATAGAGGCTAAATTTTGCCCCACAGTTCACCACCTCGGTAATGAAATCATAAATTTAAAATTGGAAAGAAAAACTAAATCAATTAAATTTTTAAAAGTGTAACCACGAAATTACAAAAGTATTTGATTTGATTTTAAACGCCACCAAAGATACTACGTATAAAATGTATGGGGTTTTAACTATGTAAGGGAGATATTCGTATGTACCTATGTATACATATGTTCTCGTATGTACATATATATCAATAAATGTTCAATGAATGTTTTTAATATAATATAAGTTATACAATAATTAAAAATAGTACTGGATACTATTTTAAATAAATTGAAATTGTCATTACATTTTTAAGAAATCTACCTTAATAATCTTGTTTCTACCATATTAACCAAAAGGGAAAACACTACATTTAGCTTATTAATTTGTACTGATATTTTATTCTTACTCTTATAATTGGGGGTCGTCCATAAATTACGTATGACGTTTGCGGGGAAGGGGGAACGATGAAAGGGATCAGCGGATTTCTTACAAAATCTTATCTGACGTAAGATTTGAATTGTGTTTATATGAATAAGTACTTCCTTACTTACGAATTGCAATGTTCTGCTGTACATATTGTGTATATAACATTTTAAAATATAGTATTGTAATATATTTAAGTTCATCACATGAAAAATAAACGCATTTGACATCTAGTTTCATGTAATGAGTATTACGTAAGACTTGGGGGAAGTGGAGGGTTTCTGAGAATGAAATCTTCCTCAGGGAGGAAGGCTAAAAAATTTGTAAAATCGTTTTACCTAATTAATGGACGACCCCTTTACAACATGCTGTAACATTCTTCGAAATTAAAAACAAAACAATATTGTAATAAATTACTGATATTTTTAAAAACTTTTTATCATTGTTTTAAAATTTCGACTTAATTTCTACTTTAAACAATATTAACAACAATTTTGCAACAATATTATGATTCCAATACAATACAAATAAATAAAAGCATATATGTATAAAATTACTAAAAATAAAATGACTTCCCTGCAATAGTTTTCGAATTTAACCCTTCAGCACTGGACACACTATAATTTGCGGCGGTTGTAGAAAGTACTAGAGGATTATCTTCTTAATTTCACATCGCTACCATTTAATTTCAATAGTCTCCAATGCGTTTAATAAGTCCCTGAGATTTTTATAAACGTGTGTCTTTTCAGCTGGTGCACCACTGTTGAAACCACCTCTCATCACCAGCAGACTGCTCCATCCAGCATTTCGTGCACCCACATAATCCACATCATATAAATTGCCAATATGCAGCGCCTCACCTGCATTCATTTTGTATCGCTCCAATGGTACGGCAAAGATTTTACTATTCGGCTTCAAGACACCCACATCGTATGAGGTTAATACGAAATCAAAATTACTATCAATTTTCATTTCGCGCAGCACTTGGCTCAAACCTGAATCGAAATTTGATATCACTCCAATACATTTTCCGGCATCATGTATCTTCTGCAGCAGTTCCTTATTGCCCTCGATGTGTGTCCAGCATTCGTTCGTTCGGTATTGCCGCATCAGTGTCTCAGCTAGAAGTCTTAATTTCTCATCGGGAATTCTTCTATCCACACACCGAAAGATATTCTCCACCAATACTATCCACCATTGCTGCCAATTCATATTCGGAGTACCAAAGCCAAAATTTGGATGCTGTTTTGTCATTGTTCTGAACTCCTGCCGGAAGCATTGCTCCAAGCATTTCTGATCGACTTGTATCCCTAAGACAGCAGCTGTTTCGGCATATTGTTCACCTGGCGGCTTGCGAAATGTTAGCAATGTATCAGTAATGTCAAAAGTCACAAGACGGAAGCGATGTAGATTCTTCACGAATTGTGATGTTCTCGGCATTATGAAATATGATTCCTATTTTATGAGTATGACTGTGTGTATGTATCCTTGGCGTAATACACTTTCTTTACGGTAAATAATTGAAAATTTTAATAACACCAGTCAGCTGATGTTGCACATTATGCAAATATATATTTATCTTTTTTTGCACAGAGATGGAAAATTTTATTGTATTAGAGGATGTTAGTATTTTTCATTCTACTTTTCGGATATTAGTAAGATCTCAAACAGATATACATATTTTGTCGAATTAAATCAATTCCTATTTTATACGCCGTATGCTGTTACGCCAAGTGTGGTTTACCTCATAAACATACTTAGTTATTCCAATTCGGTTTCCATATGTTGTTATATTTTAGATTTTTTTTAAAAGAGAAAAACATATAATTTATAGTCCATGGTGCTGCTTTAATATGCGAAAGCCACAACATTTAATTTTAAAAATCGGGTTTTTGATGGATTAAGTGTATACCAAAAATGTTGGACCTATACAAAACTTATGTACGTATTTTTTCTTTTACTTTAAATTAAAATTTTTGAAAACAATACTGAGAATATTAAGATCCCAAATGCTTGGTGCTTTTCATGAAATATTTGTAAATGCGTGTTGTGGCTCCAGCAAATTAAGCGAAGTAGCGAAATATAAGTAGTAATTTATGACTCAGTTTTAACTGACTAAATGTATTACAAAAATTAAAAAAAATCAATATACAAAAAAAATCGTGTGGTAGTATATCTACTTCTTCTTGTATTGTATTTAAATCATTGGCTATTTCTATGCAACCTTTTTTGCACCTGGAATATAATCAAACCAGACCTTATGATAATTTTGAGGATCATACTATACTATTATATAATGAAAAATGCGAGATTTCTTTATTCGATTGCTTAATGAAAGAGGCTGCTCACACAAGTGAAAGCATGAGAGACAGAAAAGTAAGGTAGTAAGAAAGAGACGTTTTGTGTCTGTTTTTTTACTACCATACTATCCTACCTTTTTCTCTTGCACAGTCATGATACAAGTGTGAGCAAAATCAAATTCAATTATAATGAAGAAAATAGTTTGTCATACCATTATTCGTAACTTATGACGACACAGGATATATTTTTGCCTCATATAAATATGGAAATATAAATTTTGTTGTGTTTTTAGAATTACTCTGTAGGCTTTTCCGGGGAAAAGGTGCATAGATTTATTTGGCCTGGGGAAATTATATCGCCATGAATGATTTTAAATTGCTTTTCTTTTTATATTGCGTTTCTATTATAAATTTATTTTTAATATATTGTAGTGGTCAATATTAATTATTTTTAGCCTGTGCCGAAGATTTGAACCCAGGTCATTGATTTGTAGATCAGATCACTATCAACTACACCACGGCGACCTCATAGAAATTGTGAGAGTGCAACCCATCTTGTGAATTTAATGTTTACCCTCATTGTGAATGATACTCTGACAAAGATGAAGAAAGAGTTCATTTACAACAAAAAATGATTTACGGAAGTACTATAGAACAATAAAGATGACTGATGTTGAACAACTAACTCCGCCGAAATTACCATACAAAAATCCAAATTTTAGTTATATTGAACCTGGCGGTAAAAAGCATGTTTTTAAATCACTTAAGCAAATCTTGGCTACCGAAAAAACGTTACCTTGGCCGGAGGATGCTGTCACCTGTAAGTTGTTGCTGTTTCATTTACGTTGACATTTTACACATTTTAAATGTTCAATAATCGTGCTCTGCATAATTTTAAGATTCTTCACTCAACGCTCCACCATCACTTGTACCATCCAAAAAGTATTCGGATATTTCTGGTCTAGTAGCGCCTTACACAGATCCACATAGTAAGCTACGCTACGCCAATGCTGAAGAATACACGATTATAAAAACTTTGCCCTCTGATATTGTGGCGGGATATTTAGCACTTCGAGGAGCCAGCAGTATTGTAGGCTAAAAAGTGAAGAACTGAAGACATGCGCCATGGTCTTAATTTGTAGTCGGATTTTTGAGAAAAATCAGATAGTAAATGCTTAGTCAGACTATAAGATTTGACTTTCTAAAACCATATAAACGTAATTGGTTCATAGTTCCCTAAATAAAAGATTTTTTCATAACATATTAACATGTATTAAAGAGAAATTGAATAAATTTAAATATGTTAAATAAATAGTTTTTATTTATTTATGGAATTTATTCCGCATCACAACGTTCGAGTGCCTATATTAAAGACCTTTGAAAGGACATAGTTTGAAATTTTGAAATGCTTAACATAAGCCCAGTTAATTTGGCGTTACCGCCAGTGAGCGGCGCATGCGATTACGATGCAGAGTGTTGCGGTCGCGTACCGAATGTCTAAGTTTATATGTTGGCGCTGAAGGGAGATGATGGTTGCCGAACGTTTGTGTATTGATTCCAACATTTTGTTCAGCTGCATTCATTGCGGCCAATAAATCGAAAGCGGCTCGTTTGTGTTCCTTTGTCCAAATGTTTGGTAATTCAGAAGTTTCACATTTTGTGAGCACTTGTTCGTTTTTTGTAGCTAGTGGAAGACGCTCCTTTGTAGTTACAATTGCTTGAGTTGCAGCAGAAACTTTCATAGTATTCTTGTTATTGGTGTTACGATGCAATCCGAATATAGTTGAAAAAATTGATTTGCGACGTTGAGTATTGCTCTCGGTTGAATCGTCACTGCCTTTGCTAGTTATGCTACTTGTTTGATTTGATTTTGGGTGCACCATGGTTTTCGTTGCTACATTCTCAATATTATATTTTATGAATTTTTTCGGTGATTGAAATGTTACTACCTTCCGGAGAGACGGAAAAGTGGGCAAAGTCATCTTTACCATAGTTGGTTGCTGCAACAAAGAATCATCGATAGTGCAATAGGTGTCATCGTGCTTCGTTGATTTTCGTGGTGGTACGGGTGGTGGTGGTGGTGGTGGAAGATGGTCTGATGATGGTGGCAAAGAAATTATGGGCTCTTTAGGAAGGACATTAGCCAGGCTTTTATCTTTCATTTCTCTTTCAAATTTCATAGTTTTTTCATATAAATTTCGTTCCAACTCTTGAAGGCGTTTCTCTTTTTCATTTAAATGTAGCTCACGTGAATTTAGGAACGCTGCCTTCTGTTCAAGCAGACACTCTTGAGCTCGTATCGCATATAAACGATCTTGCAAAGCGGTATCAAAGTCGTTTTGAGTAAGAAGTGCTACACTCTTCTCATGTTTTTTTGGCACCGTTTGTGGTGGTGGTGGCGGACGTATAGATGAGTATTTTCGAAATGCTACTTGTGGTTGTATTGATTTGAAGGTTTCATCATCCGCGGTCGCATATTCTTTACATCTCATAACGCTTTCATACAGTTCTGGATCGGATCGTTGAAATGTATGCCTTGAAAATACTCGTCGTTTGCCCGAATAGAATAATTCAGCTCGTAAATCTGGTGTAAAGGCGTCACTACTTAAACATCTTTGTCCATATTCCTCATTAAAGCTATTCTGCTCTGTAAACATTGTAGTGGAATGTAATGAATTGTACTGGAGCTTACAGCGAGCCTGATCTTCTTTTTCTGTTGTATTGCTGAAATTATCTTCAGCTTCTATTAGTTTCGGAAACTCATTCCCCAACTCACTGATATTACGTACAACTGTGGGATGTCTTGAGATTATTTCAATGCTAGGTCGCTGATAGTTTTCCACCTCTAGCATAAAAGCGATTATTGCCTGTAAGTCGCTCGAATAGGCATCAGGAATACTACTGAAGAGGCCATTGGAAATATTTGCTGAAAGTTGATTAAATTGGCGACCTCTAAACGGTGGCTGCAGCGCACACAGCTCATATGTGAGGCAACCTACAGCCCAAACATCTGATTTGCGGTCATATTTTGACCCTTTGACAAGCTCTGGACTCATGTAATATGGTGTACCCACAAATGATTGAGCAAAGTTCTCATTACGTCGCAGCATACGTGCCAAACCAAAATCACCCAGTTTGGCATTACCGTTCGCATCGAGAAATACATTCGCAGGCTTAATGTCGCGATGTAAAATGGTGCCTTGTTTTATTTTATTATGGCAAACTTGCAACGCTTTGCAAATTTGAAAGAGTACACGCCAAATATACTTTTCCTCAAATCGTTTCCGCTGGATACGTGCACTTGCAATCAGTTGGGCGAGATCACATTCGCAACACTCCATTACAATGAAAATTAGTTTGGCTTCATGATTGACCAAATGATGATAGTATTGCACTATATTCGGATGCTGCAATTGACGTAGCACACTAATTTCCGATACCAGTGATTCTTTTTGCGATTCACTAAGTTCATCATAGTCCAAGCCTTTCCACGCATACAGTTTTCCAGTTTCTTTATCGCGCACTTTAAAACAAGTACCAAAAGAACCATTTCCAATAACCGAAATAACCTCATAGTCTTGCAGCGTTTTATTTGCTAAATTCAAACTGGTATCAGTTTCCGTTACAGCCTCGGACATACTTTATTTTTATTATGCTTATGTTTATTTTGTTAGTTCGTTGCAAAAGCGCGTAACACTTGTATAAATCTCTCTGGTTCAATGAAGACTGGTCTCTGCTCATCCTTATCTTATTTTGTAGGTATTCAAACTACATATAAGCGATGCCACAAACTGGTTTATTTCATACAGAAACTTGATTCTCTCTTCTTCTGATCCTTTCTTAAGTATCGTGCACATTCAGATGAGTACAATATGCTTACATATGATCCCAGTGAAAAAATGCAGTGCGTGATAATAAGTGCAAAAAAATATATATATATTTATTCGGTAAGTTAAACATTTTTACAAGAACGATGCCATATCGAAAGTAAAGCATTCTTCAAGGTCAATTTGGTCGATTAGCCCATGTGGTATTTTAACCCTTTTTGCTACGATGTAAGAAAGGTACCTTTTACGTTTACTTAAGATTAGATCTGTTAGCGTACGCCAAAAAATAGTAAAGGATAGCAAAACGGGTGAGTAAATTGTCCTCTCTCCGCGATAAAGTTACAACATTTTTGCTAAAGAAATTTCTACTAGTAAAAATAATAGGAGAAGAACAAGAACAACTGTTCAACTGTCGAATTGGCAGTTTTTTTTAAATCTATTTTGTTAAATTTATTTGAAAATGTTTTCAAAACATTTTCCATTATTTGTATATTAAATCGATGAAGATAAAATTAACTTTCTAAATAATTTAAAAATACATTTTATTCACAGCAGCAGTTAGCTTGCTTACAAGTTTTGCAAGTTATGCTTTCACGTTTTTTTTTCAGATTATTCTCTTTTTAAGAAAAAAATTTTTATATGCTCTTGATTTTGTTACTAGTAGTAAAATTGAAAGAATTGACATTATGATGCGTTTGCACGTTCCCACTGGGAATGGGTATCTTGTTTTGTATTTAATACTACGATTATAGTAATCTCGTATTTCGTATTTTCCCGAAATAATGATTTTCATTTTTTGCTTTTTCACACTGTGCTTCGTATTGAAAGAACCTGTAGGTTATAGATTCATAAATTAAAAAGAGAGGAAAGGCTTGTTAACATGTGTGTGTGTGTGTGTGTCAATGCCTCTCAGCCAAAAAAATCCAACTCCAGCTGAGTACGCAAATTCTATTTACCGCCGAGTGAATGTGTGTGTACAAAATAAAAACCGTTGGGTATAATCAGAAAATTCTCAGGCACAGCACGCCTTCGTTTTTCTATTGTCATACGAGAAGAATGGCAGTAATTGGTTTGTTGCAGTTTGCATTTCAATCTTTAGTTTTAAGAAAAACAACTGTTTACGTTTTTACGTGGCGATTCTTGGTGGTTGCGGCTCATAACTTACGAGTAACGAATTATTCACTTAATTTAAAAGTAAGAAGAGAAGGCACGCAGTATGTACATATATTTGTGTAAATACCATATATATAATAAATGAATGGAGCTACACTGACATTGTCCATCCAATTACACTGTACAGCAACAAAATTGTGTCTGAGTTACGGCCCAATTGTTCTGGAGTATTTATGGCCTCTAATCAAATTTGTTTCAGGTCACATCAGACTTCGTGTATATTCGTAAAACTTGGTTTTTTGAAAATTTTAAGAGGGGTTCATGGATTCAATAAAATAAAAATTTTATCGCAAGAGAAACATAAAATTAAAAATGTTCATAAAACGAAGATTTACGATTGCAAGTAAACATGAAGCCTTACGTGAACGGAACATTGTTTTAACATGTGTACATATATAATCCAAAAATACCGGGCCATAACTCAGATACTATTTTAAAGATAAATTTTGTTGTACAGGGTAAAAGTTTTATCATTTCTTATGAATTACACAAATACTAAATAATGCTAAATTAATAAGACTAAATAATTCTTCTACCAGAAGTTTAACTTTCTGAAGAACTTTTGTAATCCGTTTCCGTAACGATTCACTTCGTGTTTTTTATTAGCCCATAATAACTGGAGTCTACGGCATTATTAGTAAAGGCATTGCAAGGTGGTCGAGAAAAAGTAATAATTACTTCGTCTGTTGTGTGATTTCACAGTATCTGACTGCTTAAATTCTACGACCCGAATACGAACCCTGACTGCAACAAGAAAAGCGAGCCGTTTCCAATATAATGTAATTTGATTTTATTTTTATAACTTTTGAGCCCTGCGAATGACAGTTGCACAGGCAATCGGAAATCTTCGAAAAATAACAAAGGTACCATAATTTGTTCCTAAAAGTGTAGATCATGGGGTAATGAACAAAAATATTAAAGAAAAGTGTAGTACAAACATACGTAAAACAATGTGCGACAGCAAAAATCTGAATCGAAAACTCTCGACGATTTCTAGTAGAACTAGGGTTTCGCTACTTTAGGTTAAATAAACGATTTTTTTTTTTTTGTAATTCATGTTTTATGTATTTATTAGTGTTGGGCCGAATAGATAGTAAGTACTCGATTCTCAGAAGAATTGGTAGTACTCGATTCTAATAAAGTATCGATTTTGAGTACTCTAAAACACTCAGTACTTAAAAGTACCCAGTATTGTACCGATACTTTTACTTGTACTCATGAATGGAAGGGACCAACAGTTTTATGTCGAATCCGAACGGCGAAGTGGTGAAAAGCTTTTCTTAGGCAATTTTTACTCTTGTAGGCTTGCCATTGCCTGCCAAGAAGTGGTGCCGTATAGAAAAAAGTTTTTTTCTACTTTCTGATTTTACCTGTGGCGAGATTTGAACCCCGGACACTCTGCGTAGCAGGCCAACGTATCACAACAACCACAGAAACACTGCTTTATATCATTAGTTACATAATGCGATGCGGGTTGATAGTCCCACAGACATCGTACAAAATGGTCGGGCCTCAACCTCGCACAACGCGATGCAGGTTGATAAGCCCAGAGAAAATATTCAAAATAATGCAACTGTAAATAACACATTGCCACGAACAATTAGCATGGCCACAAACCTCAAGAGCTTTTTCATAGTTTTTAGTATAATACATTCCGAAGTCGTTACATATGCGTGTATACTACTGTACATCACCACATATACTATAAATAAATATGTGAACTTGTATTTACCCTGCTGTGTAAAAATGAGTTAGTCTCACAAATTACCTAATTAGGCTCATAAATTATAAAATTATCACTTGAATTCATGGGAGAAATAATCAAGCTATTTTTTCTTTAAGTATGTTACAGCACTTTAGCTGAAGTATAAAATTTTTACACTTTAATTTTTGGAAATTTGTCACATTATAAAAGTCATTTAATTATTGAATTGAGAAATATCATATTTGTGTTATGTTGGAGGAAAACAAGCTGTCCAAGCTTGAAAAATATACTTTGGTGATAATCTGCTGGATAACCGTCTTAAACTACTGTAATAAGTCAACTGCTGTATTTATTGCACACGAAGTTAAGGAACATTTTTCGATTACCGAAGAAGAGACTAAATATTATAGCTTAGCAGAGTCGGCCGGAAGTTCAATAATCTCACCTGTTTATGGATATTTAGGCGATCGTTATTCGAAGCGTTTTTTGCTTATGATTTCCATTGGAATTGGGTCAGTTTCACATTTCATTTCATCATTTTCGGTCAACTATCGTATGATTGTTGTGTCCAGGGTTTTCGTAGGAGTTGGTCTGTCGGGATTAAGAAATATTGGACCACCGGTAATCGCTAGCATCGTTTCTCATGAGACACGTACCATGTTACTAGCAATATTCTTCATATGTGAAATGCTGGGTCGTGGTTCTGGATTCATAATGGGATCACTGATTTCAAAATCTATTGGATGTTGGTGGACATTGCGTGTTTCTTTGGTTTTTGATATAATCAGCATTTTTTTGATATACTTTGGAATGTATCCAGAAAGTGGCGCAAAAGATGCAGCTGCTGTTGGAAAAGAACCGCCGAAGCCTACTTCATACGGACGAGATTTGCACTCTCTGTTAACAAATATATCGTATTTGCTGCTAATATTGGCTTACATTTGTGTGACCTTTGTCTGTGGAGCGCTAAGGTGGTGGGGTGGAGACTACTTGTATATGGGTTTAAGTATCGTATTTTATAAAACGGAAGAAACTATAACCCAACTTGAGGCTGACATTTACTATGAAGCTATAGCAACAATTACTGGAGTAACAGGTGTAATAGTTGGCTCAACATTATCTTATTATCAGACCCGCGTTTTTCCAGCAGCGGACACAATTATATGTGGCATATGCCTTATTGTATCCTTGCCCTTTCTAACGATAGCATTATATACGGCTGGAACCAATAAAATCGCAACACTTTTATTTTTATTCCTAGGAGCGACTTTTGGCCATACGAATTTGGCCATAGTTTCTGATATGCTATTGTACATAGTGAAACCAACGCGACATGTTACTTGTTTTGCCATAGTAATTGTTTCAGGGTTCTTATTTGGCGAAATGATAAGCCCTAGCATTTTAAAAAGTTTAAGAAATTATTATGAATTATTGGCTCAAAGACCAAATAACTGGATACACGTTCAAGCCTCCCAGGAAGCCATCTTCAACGACAAAACTCCCCCCGGCATGTTGGAATTCAGATCGTTGCAAATGAGCTTGTTCACATTTTTAGTTATTCAACTAATCGGCGCTGTGATTTTTCTTGTAAATAAGAATTTTATTGTTAAGTATCGTCGAATGGTCGAAGAAATTATATGAATAATAATTATTGGAATTGCTTTGTTCCTATATCTATAAAACTTAATTACTTGCATTGAAAAAACAATATTAAAATATTATGATTTCATTAAGTTTGTTTGTATTTAGTTATATGGGCGTAATTTCAGTATCTTAACTGGAACTTGATTCTTTAACACCGAGCTGCATTGGCTTAGGGAAGCTAAAGTAAACCACGTGGGCAAAGTTAGTAACACTAAAATAATTTTTCACACATCATACATTTGTCATTTAACCTGAGTTTAATATAAGTCCCGCGTCCTTTGACTGGTTGCATAATGTATTATTAAATAATAACTAACTTACGCTCATGAGAGAAACTAAGATGGTCTCAATTAAGCTATTTTTTCAATTAGTATTTGTAAATCAAAAAATATTGACATTATGTTAGAAGAAAACAAATTGTCCAAGCGTGAAAAATTTGCTTTGGTTCTAACCTCTTGGATGTACGCTTAAAATTATCTCTTTATCGGTGTCCTGTGATTACATTCCCTCTCTCATTCTCCCTCATTCTTCCTCCCATAAATACTGTTACAACATTGAACACACCCATTCCAATAGTAGGATTCAACTTACCCTGTTATTACCACATGGTTTATGAAAGCTAACCTCTTAGTCTGTAATGGGAATTCAAAATTGTTTCAGTTTTCACCATGGAGAGTGGTCAGATAATGAGAACCGTATCGCTGTTATAGCACTTTTTAAGTGTGAAATGATAAAAGGCGACATTTTCAAAACGTTCCGCCCACTGGGGATTAGTCGCATGTTCGTCTACCTGTACATAAAACTGTTTAAGGAGACTGGAGATATCAAAGACCACCACCGGCAAGTCATCAAAGCCGTCAAATCAAGAATTCAGAGAAATCCGCTCCGAAAACAGAGAGTCATGGCCCGTGAGATGAATATCACGCAAAAGCCCATGAGTCGAATTTTTAAAAAGGACTGTGGTCTAGAGAATTGGTGCCTTCAAACGTCGCACCGGACATTTGTTGACTGAAGCTTTGGGAAAAAATAGGGTAGAAAAATCCAAACGTCTTTTGGTGAAGCACGCTGATAATTTACACAGAAACTTTTGTTTACGGATGTAAAAATTTTTACCGTGCATGAAAAATTTAACAATCAAAATGATAGGGTGTATTCTCGGTCATCTAAGGAAGCATTTGAATGGATCCCACGGGTCGAAAAGTGTCATCAACTAGCTTCAGTCATGGTTTGGTGGGGTGTCTTTTACGATGGGATCACTAACTTGCATTTCTGCGAACAAAGGGTCAAAACTTCGGCCAAAGTTTACCAGGAAACCGTTTTGGAAGCTGTTGTGAAACCACTTAACCATTCCCTGTTCCAAAACCCTCCGTGAACTTTCCAGCAGGATTCTGCGCCAGCCCATAAGGCTCAGACGACCCAGAACTGGCTTCGAAACAATTTGCCAGCTTTAATTATCTGTGAAGAATGGCCGTCTGGCAGCCCTGATCTGAATCCACTGGCCACTGGATTACAAATGATGGACAGTTTTAGAGGACATGGTTTGGCACAAAAGATACCCCAACATTGATTCTCTGAAGACTACTTTGATTCGTGCTATTAGCACTTTTCCAATGCACGAGGTGCGTGCAGCTATTGATGATTGGCCAGTGCCACTTAAGGCGTGCGTGAAGGCAGGCATTTCGAATAAGTAATTGCATTTTGCATACAATATAGATACGAGTATATCTATAAATATATTTTAAAGAATTAGTCCAAAAAAATTAATTATTTTTAATTTTATGACATCAAATGTATGTGTAACAGTATTTATGTCCCTACTAAGCGTTATTCGATCAGCTTTTATTTTTTAGTCGGCAGGATATCCGTTGCTAATGGTATCTGTTGGGAGTCAGTAGATTTCTCATTTCATCATTTTCGGTTAATTTTTCTATGCTTGTTGTGATAGATACTGATCTATCTGAATTGAGAAATCTTGTTGGCAGCGGAGTACTATGGTGCTGGGGTGAAGATTATCATACTTGTATATGATTTTAAGAATAGTATTCGTAAAAAAAAACGAAGGAAATTGTAACCAAGTACAGTATTCATTTTGAAACTATAATAACAATCACAGGAGCAACTGGTGTTATAGTTAGCACAAAATTATCGTAATGTGTTCTGGCCATTTCTAACTATAGCATTGTATACAGCTGCGACCAATAAAATAGCGTCCTATTTACCTATATTTTTTCTGGGAGATACTTTCCTTTATTATTTGAAAGATTATTATGAAATATTAAGCACGACCCCAAATAAAAAAATAACAAATTATCTTAAAATTTCACCATCTGCAAATATGGTAAATAGAAATTAATCATTTTTCTTTTGTAAAAAGAAAACTCAATACTTGATCCAATAAAAGTATTCAATGATTTCAATAAATAAAATAAAGACAAACATAATTTTTTAATCAATTAAATAACGCATTTTAATCAATTAAATAACCTACTCTCGGAACGAATGATTTTCGATTGATTCACCAAGATGGTGGCGCATTGGTTTCAGCAGGACGTCCATATAGAGCACTTTTATCACGGAACATTGTCATGCGCTCCGTTTCCTTTTTATCAAGGAAGTGTCCAATGGCAAAGCCAAGTAATGGTAACACAGCCAATGCGTAACGTTTATCCAAACCGAGCACCATTATTTTGTTTGCTGTACTATTTTATTGATTTTTGAGCAATTCCTGAGCTTTCGCTTCTTGTTTTAGTTGAAGTTTCCAAGTGCGGGTATGTGTCCAATCGGCGTAAATCGAAACTGCTGTAAATGTCGGGAAGAATACAACTGCACCGTACTTTCTTGCCAGAAGTCTGACAGCACCACTGGCCATTAAATCTGAAACAGAAATAAATTACGTAAGAGAAAATATAAGCAAAATAATACTAAAAGTTGACTTATTCATAATCATTTAAACACTATTAGAGTTTCCTCTCAGGCTTTTGGGATGCAATTTATCACAAGATGTAATATTTTATTTTTATTATCTTTTTTTTTTACAAATCTACTCACTTTTGCAATACAACTCGAGAAAAACAAGGTGTTGCTAATGTCAAATCAATTGGACGCAAACAGGGTAATTCAAATGATGGGTATAACAATAATTTAAAGAGCTTAATCTAAACCCTGTGTTGCCATTCTATCGTGAATAGCAAGAAAAAGAAGAAATACATAAAATGAACTTTTCCATAATTCTTTTTAAATATAATTTAAAATTCTTGAACTCTGGAAGAAAGCCAAAAAAATCTTTGACTTTTACTTATATGCATTAAAAGTAAAAAAGGTAAAGTTGCGATGTAATGTCGCAAAAGCTACTTGATTAACACTTCACTTAACAGTTTTAAGTTCTATAGTTGCAAAAAGTACTAGTTATAGGTACCAAGGCATTCAATTATGGGACTAACGCCATGGTATCCCGGGATTGTATTTATAAACCTAAAATTTGTGTAACCTAAGGTAAATGCGACAACGAATTAAGATAAATTTAGTTATAAGAACTCTACATATTTGCTTTCTGTAAAATATTTCATTTATTGACAATATAATTGCCAAAGCTGTTAAATAGTAAGAGCTACCACTCTGTTGAAATTATAATAAAAATGTTTGTTTTTTCAAAAATGTTTGTTTAAAAGCATTTGTATTAGTAGATGTTTACATTGACGTAAGAATGAAAAACTGTGGGAGAGAGGCAGTCAGTTAGAAAAGTAAGCTGGTAAGAAAAAGACACCAGAAGTCTATCTGTCCCTCATCACTTTACTTTTCTACCTGTCTCTCTCGCACAATCTTTCATACTTGCAGTAGTGTGACCAGCTTCTTGACACAAATGTCATAGAAATTATATAAATTCAGTTTACAGTCGTTCCCAGCGTTTTCTTCACTGGTGTTTACTAGTGTGAGCAGCCCCTAAGATTTGAAAGATAAGAATATTGAATATTTCGGAAAAATATTTACGCAATTGAAGATATGTTATGTGTGTGATGAATGATCTCGGAAACGGTTTGATTTTTTTCAAAAATTCAACTTTCATGTTAAAGTACATGCTTTTCTGACGGGCATAGGCCATTTATCCACGCACTGCCACGCCCGCAAAAAGTGTAAAATGCTTTTAACTTTTGAATCCCTTAACGCATTCACTTCAAATTGAAAACACATCAATAAGGAATCTATTTTTAAATCATATTTTTATTGTTTTTTAACGAAATTATTTGTTTTGATTCAATTTGCTTATCTTTCCACAAGTGAGACATTTTTTTTCTGAAACAAAGCGATTGTTCCGTGTAAATTAGCGAGCCGCGCATAATTTGGAATTTGGAATTGAATTTCTTTCGATTTTTCATTATTCATGAATTTCATTGTAAAAGCAGAAGTGTTTGGTGTAGTGTGCTGCTGGATGTAATCAATTGAGTGGCAGAAACGTGAATTGCCCCATGCACACATTCTCATTTGGTTAGTCAATAAAATTACACCAGATGAAATTGAGTAACGAGGCGGTGTGGCGCATTTTTTCATTTTCGATACTTGAACGTTACCCAACCGTGCAGCATTTAGCTGTTCATCTTGAAAACGGACAGCGTGTGTATTTTACCTCGGAGAATACGGCGCAAAGAGCGGAAACGATGGTGTAATTCTACAAAAGTTATACGGCAACGTAATCAATCCAGTCTCATCAACTGGCATTGCACCATTTCCAATTGTCATCAATTGCTTTGAAAATTAAACAGCTGATGTATCATTTTGCAATTGAACACGAACATTTGTTGGAAGAAAATATATTTTTACATGTCTACACAAATACGATGATTTCAAGCAAGAATGTATTTCATCGGCAGGGTCGGAAATCTCCTGACAACAAAATTAATCCTCCACCAAACAAATTGACAATTTCTCGAATATCTCTCATTGTCAATGAATTAAAGTTTGCTATACAATCCAAAATACATGGTGTTTTGGTTTCCTATAAGTCTATTGATAATGCTACCAATGAAGAAGATGCGGTTAACTATCCTACAGAATTTTTGAATTCTTTGGATTTACCCGGATTACCGCCGCATAACCTTCAACTGAAAGTCGGTGCGACTGTTATTATGCTTCGTAATTTGAATCAACCGAAACTTTGCAATGGTACAAAGCTTGCTGTGAAAAAATTGATGGTCCATGTTATTACAGCAACTATTTTGATATAAATGTGAAGACGTGTTAATACCACGAATTCCGATGATTCCAACCGTGTACAATTTCCAGTGCGAGTTGCATTCGCAATTACCATTAATAAAGCGCAAGGTCAATCTTTGGCAATTTTTGGTATCAACTTTGAATATCCAGCATTTTCTCGTGAACAATTATACGTAGCCTGTTCACATGTAGGTATTATTCATCAGTATTATTCATTTATTGCCAAGATAATAAGAAAACTAAACATATGGTTTACCATAGAGTTTTACAATAATTATATAAACTTTAAATTTAAACTGCTTTGAATTACTTTTTTAATTATGCACAGTGAAACGTACATGTGGTCCGCTAGTAATAAATAAAAAACATGTTTGTAGGCGCTATGGCATGTAAAAAAACAAAAGATGGAGATGGAGGGAGTAATTTTAGTCCCTCGAGTCAGATTTGCATAGGCTCAAGACCACAGAACACATTTGCCCCGCAGCAAACTGTTGCCAGTGTGATAATGGCCTTATCAATATTCTTTTCAAGCTACATTTGCTTTTACACCCAGGGATGCAAGCCGGTTTTGCACCGAACCAATTTTGAACTGAACAATGCACCGAACCGTTTTTTCTTTTTTTCACTTAAACGAGACCAAACCAGTTTTGTACGAAAAATCGTTTTGTTCAATCCAATAAATTAGTAATTTATATTTTTGTTTGTTTGTGATTTAGAGCTACTCTGTAGGCTTTACCGGGGAAAAGGTGTAAAGATTTATTTCATTATTTCTTTTCCAGCATTATTTTTTATATGTCATACTAGACCTTCGGGGTAAAATTCAAGTGCAATTAACAGAAACTGTTTAAAGTAACCAAATTTACAAAATAATAATTTTTCTGGTTTTTGAATCGCAGCGGTTAGAACGTTTGGCAGAACCGAGTTTTGAACCAAACCAGCGGTTCAGAGAAACCGTGAACCGCTGAACCGAAGCATTCTGCAAAATAGTGTTGGTTCATATCTCTACTTGGATTTTTTTTTTCATTTTCCAACTTGCGTTCATTAACATTTTTTCTGGCAAACCGTGGTGTGTTCAAAAGCTAATTGTCATTGCTGTGATGCTCTTAGTGTAGACGCGCCGTAACAAAAATAAACGACTGTACGGTACAAAAAGGCTTCGTGCTAGTTTTGGTCTTTGCAACGCTGCAAATATAAAATAATAAGGAAAAACAAAACAAAGAAGAAATCGTTCAATAATTAAATTGCTCAATTGCTCCTAAATTGCTAAAAACAAGCAAAAATTGAATTTTAACTGTAAAAGTTTTATAAAAACGGCTTCAAAATTGGCAAAATAAGGAAAAGTAAAAAAATGAGCTACAACGATAAAAACGATGGCATTACCAAAGAGGAGTGGATGATTCGACTCGAGCAATATCCTTACAAGCAGGCAGACATGAATCGTCTCATTATGAACTACCTAGTAACAGGTAAATGGTCAATGGCTATTTGGTTTGGTTCATTTATTATCTTTGGTTTGTAATTCTTTTAGAGGGTTTCAAAGAGGCTGCCGAAAAGTTCCAAATGGAAGCAGGTCTGGAGCCCACAGTTGAATTGAGTTCGTTGGATGATCGAATATTGATACGTGAAGCAGTACAAAATGGCCGCATTCAAGAGGCCATTCATTTGGTAAATCAATTGCATCCAGAACTGCTCGACAATGATCGTTATTTGTTTTTCCACTTGCAACAATTGCAACTAATCGAACTGATTCGGTAAGTTGGGGCAAAGGAACCAAAATGGGCCTACACATACTACCTATATTCGAATTACTCTATACTAGTTTATATTAATTTTAGTGCTGGGAAAATTGAGGAAGCTTTAACGTTTGCCCAGAATAAACTCTCGGAAGCAGACGAACACATTCCAGAAGCACTAATGGAACTGGAACGCATTTTGGCACTATTAGCTTTTGAGAAGCCACAAAACAGCCCATTCGCCGACTTACTGGAACAGTCGCATAGGCAAAAGGTGTATAAAATCTCTTATTTGTATGGATACAAGTTATTAATTGATCAATCTAATTTCTAACTTACTGATTGTGATACTTTTCAGATTGCCAGTGAGCTGAATGCTGCGATTCTAAAATGCGAACATAGCGCCGATTCTACGCCAAAGGTTATGTTCTTGTTGAAATTTATTTTGTGGGCGCAATCGAAGCTCGATAGTCGCGATGTCAACTATCCAAAAATGAAGGATTTGGAAACGGCGCTCATCGAACCCAAGTAATTTAAAGGTAGAGTGCTTTTTCTCACACTCCTCATATACATTTATTTAAAGTATACACTAGCGCATACGTTTACGAATTGTAATTAGCAAACATTTAAAAATAATACAAAAAAAGAAATTTAATTCAAACTAATGCAAACAATTAAAATGAAATAAATAGTAATGATTAACGATTCGAAATATATTCAAATGCATCATCTAAAATAAAAGAAATACTTTTTATTTTTCCTTGATTGATTTTATTGACATAAATTTAAAATTAAAATATCAAATGTGCAGTTCCTTTAATGTTGAAGCGTTGAAATTACAAACAAATTTTCAACATTTCTTAATAACCTGTTTGAAATAAAATCTAAATGATTTAAGTGCTCACGAAAATAAATCACCAACCAAAAAATAAATCCATTGCTTTGTTCATGAGGCCACTACTTTTTTGAGGAGCGCTGGGATTTGCCACCACAGCTGCGTCATTTTGAACACTTTTGTAAGCTATTTGCGCCAGCGGTCGCACTTTACACGAAGGCCTGGAAACGCATAAAACAAAAAAAGTAAATTCAAAAAAGCAACTAGCTACAATACAAGTTCTTGAACTTACGTAACGTTCTCGCACAAATTCTCTTTGTCGATAATATTCTTATCCTTGCATTGCGTTACACCAATCATTATGTTGTTGCCCAATATCTTCTCATTGTAATTCATAGCTTTATCACATTCGAGACGCGATGAATACTTGAGGTGCACCCAATTGCCATTTTGTGGTGGAAATACTTTGTCGACTATTGTGCCACATTGCGCAAAATGTTGCAATATAGTGGATGTTGCACTCGGCGGGAATCCAAATACTGTTATCCAAAATTCAGTATAACGTGGCGTTGGTGGGCATTGCAACATGTAGGATGCATTCAAACTGGCAGTGGTTGTAGCTGTTACTGGCAAAACTGAGGAGGCGCCACCGCCGCTGCGTGAAGCATTGAAAGAGCTATTATTCAAATAGGAATCGTTGTTGTATTGAAGGGGTTGTTGTTGCTGGAAACTATGATTCATTCCGAATGCACTAATATTTTGCTGTGCGGTTGGAATCGGTGTTCCGAAATTGGACTGTGATTGAAGCACTGAAGAACGTGTTGGTGTCTGCACCTGATTTCGCTCGCTGCGTAACGAATCGAAGAGTCCTTGTGTGGGAGGGCCTTGCATAGACGTACTCGGATAATTTCCACTACTGGCATTGGACGATTGCGTCTGTTGCTGTGGTTGTTGTTGTTGCTGTTGATAACCACCGAATAACGTTTTCTGCCCTAACACCGATCGATTGAAATCTTGTGGCGAAGTCGCACCAGGCGACGATGCTAGTGTAGAAAACGTAAAAGGTTAGGTTTTAAAATAATAATTGTGATTTATGAAACTCGTACCAAATGAAATATTTCGTTTATTCGGGGAAAGAGTGTTATTCCGTGGTGTAGTTGGCACTTGCTCGCCCATCAAGAATGAAGGTAAATATGGACTCGTAGTAGTTGCTGGACTACCGCCAGGGCTACCCAATGTCATTGGCTCCATTATTTTTCAATATATTTTGTTGAAATAATTACAAATCATAAAACATTAAACAAAAAGCTGCCGCCACCTCTTTCACTATTATTAGCTTTTAATGACAGCTGTCAACTTGAAAGTGGGAATTGAACGCAATGTGACACAGTATTGTGAATGGTGAACAATTTTCATAACCCTAATTAAGTGGTTATATTGAAAATTTTGTGGTATGCTATACACCCAATTTAATGGGTTCCGACGAGCAAAGATTTAAATTTTTCCGTTACCCTAGGTATGTTACATTAGACTCACATATTCGAGCGTCATTTGCGTCGTTGTTATTTCTTATCTTTCATTCTATTATAACTCTGAATTTGTATGTTTTGCAGTATTTTACAAAACAAAATATCGTTTTTCTACCTTTATTTTTTTCTTTATATAAAAACTACAAGCAACTTTTAAGGAGAATGACAAAAAATTGTATGCATAAAGTTTCATTGTCTAAAAGCATACTTAAACTACTACACAATCTTGGCTTCACACCAAGGATAACCTTGTTTTATACATATCAGTCCTATCAATAAATCGATTTCGATCACGACAAATGCCTGCCAACATTTAAAATAAAATCGTAGTAAACCACAGAACGAGGATAAAACGAAATACCTTGTGTCAACAGACAAAGAGCCACGGCGTCTTGGACAAAATGTCACTGTTGACAACTACACTTTTGAAGTCGTCAAGGATTTCGTATATCTAGGATCCAGCATAAACACCAACAATAATGTCAGCCTTGAGATCAAGCGGAGACTAACTCTTGCCAACAGGTGTTACTACGGGCTCAGTAGGCAATTGAGAAGTAGAGACTTCTCTCGACCGACGAAAATAACGGTCTATAAGTCCCTCATCCTTCCCGTCCTAATGTATGGCGCAGAGACGTAGACATTGTTTAGAGGCTGTTAGGAGCGTTCGAGAGGAAGATACTCCGTAAGATCAACGGTCCAGTGTGCGTGGACGACGTGTATCGAGTAAGATGGAACGATGAGCTGTACGCCGACACTGGCGCGACTGGCGAAGCTTTGTAGAGGCGGCCAAGACCGTTCATCGGCTGTAGTGCCAGTTAAGTAAGTAAGTAAGTAAACCTCAGAATTTATTTCAGTATTTACTAAACGAAATACCTGCGGGTATTTGTTATGAATATCAACATATTTGAAAATGTGGACTGATCTCGACATTGAAGTTGCTATTACTGACACACTATTTATTTTACTATGACTACTGAGTGTTTAGTCTTTGACAATTTAAAAATATAAACAACAATAGCATGTAATAAATTTTGATAATGTTTGCTTAAAATAGTCGACATTGGTGGGCAATAGGTTTGGCTAAAGCAACGAATTTTTGTGCGCTGATAGTGATACAATGAAGTAAACGCAATCTTAGATATCAGCGCAATGTGTTAACGCAACCATTATACAATGATATTTTGCATGTAAAATCTAAAAAGCCGTTTGTCTTTCAACTTTCTATGCTTAAAAAACGACCTACCGCAATTACATAAATATAATTTATTGTGAATTACCAGAAAACAATGTTGGCGATGCGATGTAAACAATTAACCAGAAAACAATGTTTCTAGTATTTAGCCAAAAGGCCGGATATTAATTTAGCAAGTTTACACTACACCTATTTCTTATTCTTCATACTACATATTACTGAAACATTTAAATTCGTAGTACATTGAAATTCATGTTAATAGGGTAATTTGTTATTAATTCAGGGATGGGAAAATATCAAGAGCAAAGTGCTTTATGTAAAAATGCAACACTGATTGAAATTTTGTAAATTTCTCTTTTTCTAATCTTCGTCTTGTTTTAGATTTGTCAACGTAGTTATTTACAGTTTCTAGCCAAAATAGTGTGCTCCTTGCGGGGATGCACCAAATCTGTTAATAGTGTAGTGTTGGAATATTGGCGTGTGGAAAAGGCAGTGAATAAATAAAATAAATATGCCTAGTGTAAGCGGAGGAGGTGTCGGCAAACGGTCTGCTTCACGCCATGTTATGGTTGTCTGCATTCTGTGCATTCTTTGGTATATAATTTCATCCAGCAATAATGTTATCGGAAAGATGGTATTGAATGAATTCCCATTTCCGATGACCGTAACTATGGTGCAATTGTGCAGCATCACATTGTACAGTGGGCCATTTTTTAACTTGTGGCGTATTCGTAAGTACCAGGATATTCCTCGTGGATATTATTTTCGCCTGATCGTGCCATTGGCATTAGGTAAATTTCTTGCCTCCGTAACGTCGCATATTTCTATTTGGAAGGTGCCCGTTTCATATGCTCACACAGGTAAGCAATATAGCAATGGGGTTGTAGATGAAAAATAGTTGGAATTAACATATTACAGCTTTGTGCGTTTCTATGAAGATGTACAGCGCGCTTGACACGTTGTCATTGTTACGCTTGTGCTCTGACGTGTTTTCGGGCATCAAAATAGCGCGTATTTGTTTATTTTTTCAGTATTCTCTTTCTATTATTGATATCTGAAAAGTTATTCAATTACATTAAGCGGCCTTTCATGTTTAAGTTTGTCGGGTTAGAAATTATAAATTCTTATCCCTTATCTATTCTTTACTTGCTGATAAGAAAAATTTGGTGACGTTTAGTTACATACATATATCTACATTATTATGTGAAGGCCAGGTCATAACGGGAGATCCATTATGGGAAAACCAATTTCACGCAAGGATTGAGGAGCGCTTTGGATCGTTATCCTGTTGCATTTGCCATTTCAGGGGCATTTCCCATTCAGCATTAGGAAGCATCACCTCCTGAAGGATCTTTACGTAAAGAAATCTGTCCATCGTTTCAGAGGGCCCACACCATACCAAGAGAAGCATCCCCATACCATGATGCTTCCACCTCCGTGCTTAACCGTCTTCCTAGTATATTTTGGGCTCAATTCTGCATTTTTCGGGCGTCTAACCCAACGTTTGTCATCACTTCCAACAAGATTCACATTGCTTTCGTCTGTCCATAATACGTTAGGCCATTTTTTTGCATTAATTGAACCATCCCATTCAATGTGCGCTTCAGCAAACTCTATGGGACACTTTCGATGTCTTTGTGTCAACATTGGTACTTTTCCTTCTGTACATTTTTTTTCCACCAAACGTCTCCTTACTGATCGAACACAAATGTTAACCCCTGTCTCCTCTCTAATTGAGGCAGCTGCCTTGTCCCTCATTTCGCAGCTTTTTCACCAAATCACGCTCCTCCTTGCTACAGTGCTTTGCTCGATCCATCTTGCTGTGACATTACGGAATAGCTTACATTAATTTGTTGAATTACCCTCAATGCTACCATTTAAATGCTTACTCAGCACACATTATAAACAAATTTAAGTTTTCTTTTTAAAATATAAATTTTTTTGGCTGCTGTTCTTATTGAATTGTCCGCCCTCGAATGCTTCGCTTCAACTTTTTTGTTTGGGAATCCCCAAAAAATATTTAAATGTAGTGTTGCCACCTAGAAATTTATAAAGTATATACCATACCATTTTCTTCTCTATACAAATTTTTTGCATTAGCAGTTCTATAAAAAAAAAATCAATGGAAGTTTTATAGTGCAAGGTGTTCTTATTGCATTGTCCGACACTGTACATACATACATATAACTATGCAATAAAGTTACTTAATGGCGGGAAAGGGTGATTTTGTCCTCTTACGTAGGACATTTTGTTCAACCACTTTCTATGCACATTCATTTGCCTAATTCGTTTCTTGTTTCATTTTCAACCAATATAAACTGCATAACTATTTACTTCTTCTCTAGGCATATACATTTTCTTCGTTATTCGTTGGCATTCTTATACCTTGTATTTCCATTACAAGCACCGAGGTTAAGGGTTTGATAAGCTCTCGAATTCGGAAGAATATAAACTGAATAACTATAACTGCATAACATATAACTAGAATGGCGCTGCTACCTTATAAAGCAGCTTCGTGCTCCAATCTTCCAATGTATATAGTATAATTATAATCACTTTCCAGAGACTATCGGTGGGAAATATTTATTATATAAGTCTGATTCCCGTAAGATTAAGTGGAGCTACTAGCCTCTGAAGCTTTGAAATATAGTCTTAAACACATACTCGTATGTTGAGCATCTGTGAGACGCATTTTAATTTTCACAACGCTATCCATTTTTAAAATTTTAAGGACCCGGCCGAAAAAAAAGAATCCTGGCACGGCAGTATGTTTTCGAACTAATCAGTCAGAGTTTTTTTTAAGTCGTATTTTGTTGAAAGAAAATTATAAAACAGCCGTCCATTTGTTAAATCTCCTTGAGTTTTTCAAACAAAAGTGTAAACTGGAAAATAATTATTTCTTATTTTTCCTCTATATTTAATCATTTCAAAACAAAAAAGACATAGCTTATAATTTCATCTGAAATAAATTGTAATATTATTTAACGAAATGATGAATAATTTCTTTATTTAGTTAAAGCAACCATGCCGCTTTTCACCGTTATCTTAACGCGGCTGCTGTTCCGTGAAAAACAACCATCATTGGTGTACCTGAGTCTGATACCAATTATAACCGGAGTGGCCATTGCCACCATGACAGAAATCTCATTCGATATGTTAGGATTAGCAAGTGCACTAATCTCAACGATGGGATTTTCTCTACAGAATATCTTTTCGAAAAAGGTGAGTTAGGAGACGTTTGTGCAATGCAAGTTTGTAACATAATACTTTTTTTTATTTACAGGTGCTCAAAGATACGGGAATACATCATCTGCGTTTGCTGCATTTGCTTGGCAAATTGGCGTTATTTATGTTTTTACCCATTTGGATATATGTAGATAGTTTTCAAGTACTGCAGCATCCTGCTATTGTAAGTTTAGTTCATGTTGTATATTTGGTAGTGTGCTGGAGCGAAACTACGCAGAGTGCCCTGGGTTCGAATCTCGGCATAGACAAAATCAAAAAAGTAGTACAAATAAAACATGAATGGATGCGAAAAGCTCTTCCTAGGCCCTCTCTGAGTTGTTTTGTTGTTGTTAAAGAAGCAGAAGAGAAGTTTAGAATTATTTTTCGCTTTTTCATTTTAATTTTTTGTTTGTTTAATTCTAGGTCAATTTAGATTATCGCGTCATAGCGTTACTCTTCGCTGATGGTGTATTAAATTGGCTACAGAATATTATTGCCTTTAGTGTATTGTCGCTTGTTACTCCGCTCACGTATGCAGTGGCGAGCGCATCAAAACGTATCTTTGTTATAGCTGCCTCGTTGATAATTTTAGGGAATCCTGTCACTTGGGTTAATTGCTTTGGCATGACCTTAGCTATATTAGGCGTTTTATGCTATAATCGGGTAAGTGCGACTTTATATTTATATTAACCGGAAGCAAAACATTAGTAAACTCAACTGATTGCATAGCCGGTTCAATCAAGAAAATTAACTTGTTGTAAAATTTAATAGCTAATAGTTAAATCTATTTTAATTTATTTATACCTACTTTAATATTTCATTGATTTTTTTCAGTTAAAATAAATCCAATATTTACTTAAACAAAAAAAAAGATCAAGAAATTCTAAACTCAAGACAGAATTTTAGAAATGACAAGGGCAATTCAGAAAAAATGTAAAGCAAAGTAGAAATGATGAATGCGAATAATAAATTAAAAGGAATGGAGTTAAAAGTATACTAGCTAGCTACAAATTGTTGAATTTACTACATGCTTTCTCCCAGTTAAACTACATACTATCTAATATAAAGAAAACAGTAACTGTTTATTATTTAAATTCGCAGGCTAAACAAATATCAAAAGCGAAAGAGACTGTCTTACCACTCACTCAAAACCACCACATTAAATACGCACCATTGCAAAATGCAGCAGCAGGAGTCGATCCATACTACAGGGGCTCGATGTCATCAACGAATGGCAACGTCATGCCCAACGGTTATAGCAGCAGTAAACAAAATTATAGTAATTACTATACGGCAGCAACGAATAGCTTATTGGCAAATGGTAGCAGCATACCAAATAGTAGCGCAACTCGTTTACTTTTTGTTTAGTTCAAATTCCTTGCTAAATTATTGTGATTTGTAAAATGTTTATTAGGAGGCGCTGCAATTGGCAGAGAAGATTATGTTAAAATATGACGTAACAAAATTATTTACATACATTTTTGTTGAATTTATGGAAGATATAGTCACATACTACATACTTGCATTAATACGTACATTTATTTTTTATATTTTGTATTTTTCTATGAAATTGAGCAGTAACTTAAATTCAGTATTTCTTCCCCGAAGTAGGATGATTTTGAAAGAATTTAAAATTATGTATTTATATCTAACAATTTAAGTAATTTCAAATCAAATCGCAAAATTGTAGTAGCTTTCAAATTTTTGATCCATTCTTTTTTCATCAGTTATTAATCGCAATTGTATGTATTTTACATAAATGCAATCTTGAAAATCAAGTGAAATGACAATGTTTTTTTTGTGTACATAAAATAGAGAAATGTAAATTAAAATTATGAATATCTCATAAGATAATTATATATGTATATTTATGAAAACAAATAACCAAAAGAAATGTTATTTTAATTGGGAATGTTAAGGGCAAAGGCTGCTTTCAACAACGAAGAAGTAAATACTTAGCAGTGGGTATAAGATTTTCAAGCGCCAATGGAACAAAAAGTTTATTAATTTGAAAAAAAAAAAAAAATATAATTTTTATGCTTATACTATAATTCTTTCTTCTTGACTGTTTAACATGAAAATGGATCCCAAATACCAACAAAAATTTTCCATCATACATATTAGTATCTTAGAAGTAAAACTGAGTTATGGCCTTAATAAAACTACGCTTTAGAATATTGTTGCACTACGAAATATTCATAGCTATGTATAATTTCAATAAATGTCATGATAAATGGTCGCTATGCCGTAGTGGTAGTGCGTTGGACTGCTACGCAGAGTGTCCGGGGTTCGAATCTCGGCACAGGCAAAATCAAAAAGTAGAAAAAATAATTTTTCTACTCGGCACCACCTCTTGGCAGGCAGGCAATGGCAAACCTACAAGAGTAAAAATTGCTATGAAAAGCTTTTCACTTCGCCTTTCGGATTCGGCATTAAACTGTAGGTCCCTTCCATTCATGTACAAATATAACACGCACAACATAAGTGGATGCGAAAAGCGAAAAGCTTGGACTAGGCCCTCCATGGGCTGTTGTCCCATTAAAAGTAAAGTAAAGTTATGATGAATCTGTTTTTTGCAATCTATGGTATAGAGTTGTATTTATCGTTTCTAATTATATTATCAAACATTAAAACCATTTTAGATTTATTAACCTAATTTAACTTGTATTTCATCTTATATACACAGGTTAGAATTACAATTTCAATTATTGGATTTATTTAATTGAATCCATTCATTTGTAACGTAATCTTCATATCCAATTTTTTTCAATAATGCTTCAGACTTGAAATTTTCTTTCACGTGCCAGGCACTCAATTCCACAATTTCGGACGTGGCAATAAGTTTGCTGAGATGCAATGCCAGCCAGGTGCCTAAACCATTTCTTTGCTGCGAAGGCGCAACATAAAGAATTCTATAAAGAAAATGTGATTTATTGTAAAAGTATACATAATACATACATAATGCATATCTGTTACCCTAAACCCGAGTAATCATTTTGAAAAATCCATGCAACTAGTTCATTATCTGCATCTGCATACACTCCCAATGTCTTATTAAATTGAATGAGCGCCCGTATGAACTGCACCGAAGCCTCTGTTTTGTTAGCCCACAAAGAATGTATCAGCTCGGCATTATCCATGTGAAGTCGTCGAGAAGTATATCCGACTGGAAGACTTTAACATCAAGTATATAATAACTTGTTTAGTATCTCTTTAATTTTGAAGAAAAAAATAAAAATAACATTGCTAGTTACTAACTCTGGTAAGTGCAAATGCAAAGCCTTCGCATGTGCCATTATGAGACCCTTACTCGTTCTAGCTCGCTGAACACTTGTTCCCTTCGCCAATGCAATCTGCTTCACTGCAACACAAATTTCCAAATCGACATTCGTGAGTAGCGGCCCATTTTGCCAATCGATTAATTTCGTTTCATTTAAACATTCAAAGAGTTCTTTGTGATCATGCTCCCATGAATAAAAGGATAGACTTTGCATCTGAAGTATTTTTTGTTATCGTTTTGTAATCACAAACTTTACACATAAGTATTTTCTACTTACAACATCCACGTGTATATTAACATAAGTTCCATATTTTCTGAAGTCACCGCTTCGATGTGTATAAAATGCTTTGCGAAGTGAAATCCATTTCTTGTTATCATAAGCATTTACTTCTTGCAATTGCTTATTCCACTTGAACTGATTATATAATAGTAAATAATGGAAATTCCTTGTGCCACATTTTTTTTTATATAAATCTAATAATTCTTCAACTTCTTCTGGGTTGAGTGGTCGCAAGATATCATCATCTCCTTTGATTGCAGTTTCCATGAGTTTCTTCTATTATATTTAATTTTTTGTAAAGCACACGAAAAATGTACCTACTCGCTTGTTATAGAATTGATATTAACTAAAATTATTTTACTCCTCTTTCTTTGCTGCGAATACATTAAAGATTTCAATTATCAATACTTGGCATTTGATAATTGATAAGTACTTGATCATTTCGCAGTGATAGCACGCGAGTGTGAACAGTAAATTCAAATCGAATTTTCGCTATTTTCTCCAATGAAACCTAAAAACTAAATTACAAATAGATTTAAACATAAAATTGCAATAAAATACAGTATACTTCTGATACCTCGATTTCTATAGAATAGAATTACACTCCAAGAAATTGTAGAGATTTAACTTTTTTTTACGTAATTGTTGTTAAATATTTGTAGTTTGATGAAGATGTACGAAATTTTATTCCCAAGAGAAATTGTAGTAACACTATATATACTATTAATTACAAAGAATTAGAAAAGTATTGTAAAATAAATATATTAAGGACTGTACACGAAAAAATGTATCTCCCGAAAAAGGAAAAATATTTCTGTTTTGTTTTCCTTAAATGTCGTATGCCTTTAGCTGTTTGAAGTTTATTGAAATTTACTTCTTTAGAATCGTTTTTCTATTTACGAGGTGTAAACTATGATCGTCGCAGCTACAATTGTCACGTAAATGAAACTGATGGGCAGCGCCCCCTATTTATCAAGTATAAAAAAATGAGGATGCATATTAATATATGGTACACATAACTGATGGGCAGTACATATGCATCCACTATGCGCCCTCTATCAGGAGCCCTCTAAAGAGGGATAGAGGGCTCCTCTATCTATTGACAGAGGGCGCTGATTCACGTATGATTCATACTCGATTGATAGAGGCCGCTACCCATCAGTTTCTTGCAAAATTTGACATTGCAAACACAAATCGTTACAAATTTCTAGAGAATAAGCGAAAGAAATAGCGAGTATAGACTGAAAAAATAAAAATAAACGCGAGGCACAAACAAATGGCGAGTGTGTTATGATAAAATCTCCAGCAGAAACTGCAGCTGAGGGAGCGAGAATGTAGACTTCGTCAAAAATAAAGGCCCAAAAAACTTCATATTCTGCTAGCGTGAAAAGAAAAACGGAAAAACCAACACATACAGATCCCGAGAGTATAGATTTCCCAAACAACTTGAGGCACAAAAGAACTCAAATTTCATTGAAAAATATTGAAACATAGAAAAATTCGAGATACTTTATGGAGGCGGCCAAGACCGATCATCGGTTGTAGTGCCAGTAAGGCAGCCATTGAGGAGGCCGAATTCGTAGTTTCTCAAAGAAAGAGAAGAGCAGAAGATTTACTTGAAAATTTCCTCAAAAAATCTTTCTTCCTTGGAAAGAAAACTACTCGCATCAGCACAACAAAACACAGATGAGATTTGCTTTCTAGTCAATCTCATAACATTCGCGAGTTCACAGTCCGGCAAGTGGCAAATTTCGCACCCGTTGAGATCATACAACTTGAATATTTTGATGATGATGATTATTATTACTATTATGATGATGGTTTTGCAGGAGGGTGTTGCATGCATTGGAAATGCAAATGATCAAAAGGAAGTTAATGCAGATGTAGCACATCTGGAATCAGAAAATCATAAAACTGAATTATGCAAGGCTTATCGTTTGCATAAATCAGCAAGTTACAAGTTTACCTGATAACACAAAACGTAAACGTTCGGAAGAAGTAAACTTCTGGAGGGCGTCCCACTGAGGATTCGCTTGTCATGGCCCAATAACACTCAATAGGACGTGACTGGACAATTTGCAGGGTTGCATTGCTTTGAGACAACAGTTACTCTATAACTCTATAATGTTGTGTAGTTAGATGAAGCCAAAATAACACTATTGCCTGGCAAATTATAAATGTTTTAGGATACTTATGTGGACTATTTTTGGCTAAAGCTGTAAGAAATTGCTGTCCAGACAATTGTTGGAAGTCACCTTTCATCATCCGTGAAGCCATTCGTTGAGTCTTTTGGCTCGGTTCTGGCTTAAATTTCCATTTCTTCGCTTCCAGTTCGGTTCCAGTTTTGCACCTTATATGATTTAACATGAGCATTTTTATTTATCTTTAAACATAACTTTTTGAAGTTCGAAGTATGGAAGCAGTATTGCGGACAATTGCATTCTTCTCTTCAAGTGGGCTTTAACTACTTAAACCAGCAAGTTTTTTGTGCACTGCACCACATTTTCTACCGGAGCTTTTTACTCTCTCAACAGAAAGATTTGTTTTACCGTTGCAATGCTATCATCCCATTAGATTTGGAACCTTTTTTTGGGTCTATGGTGGTCGCCGTAGTGTAGTTTATAGTCCATTGACCTGCTACGCAGAGTGTCCGTGGTTTGGTTAAAATTTCGGCACAGTCAAAATCAAATAGTAGAGAAAAATCATTTTTTCTACACGGCACCACGTCTTCGCAGGCCATGGCAAACCAACAAAAGTAAAAATTGCCCAAGAAAAGTTTTCACTTCGCCTTTCGGTTGATGTTAATCAAAACAAGATTACTTCCTGAAATATCGACGATCTCATGTATAAAGATGGCACACAAAAAATAACGATTCATTTTAATATCACAAATAATTTAATATGTTAGTTAAATAGATTTCCAATTAATCGAAGCCATAAACCTAAATAATAATCCATTGTCAGTTTATTTCGTGGGATACTTGCGCGGTGAAATTGGAGAAAATATAAAACAAAAGAATTGAGAGTAGAATCCTTTTTAAAAATGAATACTTACTTGAAATGGGGTGATCCATATTTTCGGAATAAATTCTTCTATGCTATGCCCCGTCATGCAGGTGGAAGACGTGGAAGCAGCCACTTTCAAAAAGCAACGGTTGTGCAAACCTGACATTATAATTCCTTAATTGTCCAGAACCAAGCCATTCCCCGAGCAATATTTTTATATTAAAATAATAATTTTCTAATTCTGTTACTAAATAATTATGGTCCAATATAAAAATCTCCCCCTCCTCTAAGATCATATTGATCGAAGTCGGAGAGAAAACTTTTTCCAGCCATTGTATGGAATCAACTGACTTTAGGGTACAGTAAACCCCGGTTAAGTACATCCCCTATAAGTGTCATTCCCGCTCAAGTACCATACCCGCTCAAGTGCCTGTAATCTGCTACTTTTTTCTGCAAATATCAATAGAAATTTTCCCTATTAACTGCCGAGCGAGGAGCTTAAGTAACCTCAAAAACCAGACTTCTTCAGCTGAGACACTTTACAGGGGTTTACTGTATTCTCTAGCAGTATTATTCAGTGTCGTTTCAAACATCATATATTCTTACATTTTAGACCTGCGGCGCAATTAGCTATTGAGCTAGAATAAATTGTTCCAACAAATTGAATAAGGTTACACATAAAAATGTAGATATGCTGAGAACTTATCGGAATCAAGAACATGTTATGCAAAACATTCCTAAAATAAAATATAAAAATTCTTCGATTTTGTAGCCAAGGAAACATTTGTTATTATTATTGATTCGAAAACTGAAGGAAGCATTTATATCATCTATTAAAATGGTTAGAGGTAAGCAAAGGAACTTAGTTAGGCATTTTGTTAAGAAAATACAAATGTGATCTTTTTGTTCATTTTTTGTGTTCCGTAGTCACAGAAGCATTGATTCGGAAAAAATCCGAGCACAATGAATGCCTCATCAGTACATTGGAAGAAATTTCGTTGCACCAGGAAGACATCGAACGCATCGAACACTTTCACAATTGGTGTCGTGACTTAAAGATACTTTTGCTGCAATCGAATTTGATTGCGAAAATTGAAAATCTCTTCAAATTGAAAAAACTGGAATATCTGAATTTGGCAGTTAATAACATTGAACGCATTGAAAATTTGGAAAAGCTAGAGTCGCTGAACAAACTCGATTTAACTCTGAATTTTGTCGGGGAACTAACTTCCATTGAGAGTTTGCGCGCTAATTACAACCTCAGAGAGTTGATATTAACTGGGAATCCATGCTGTGACTATCCCAACTATAGAAAATACGTGATTGCGACATTGCCCCAATTGCAGAGCTTGGATTCTGAGGAAATCAAAATGACGCATAGATTACAAGCTCAAAAGAATCTCAAGCAATATCGCAATGTAATTGTACAAAAGCAAGTCGAATATGCGTTACAACGTGACGAGCAAAAGATACGTGTACTACAGAAACAAAAGGAGCTCGAAGAAAAAATGGCAAATATCGAAGATGAGGATGAACGCATTAAAACTTTCTGGGACTCCAAGTCGGAACATTGCCCAGAGATACGTAACGATATCGCCAAATATCATAATATGAATAGCAACAAAAATATGAATTCCAGTGAAAATGTAAATAAAGTTGACCGTAAAACACCGGCACTTTTTGCACCCTGCGGACGTCCTTATAACTTGAACCAACCGAAATTGCCATTCAACTTTCAAGACGAAGCTGCTGAGTATGTTTTGGAACTGAGTATTTACAAGTACAAAACAATAGAACTTCTGACTTTATATTCTTATTTATAAATCGACATGTTTTCAAGGTATCTGGATACTTCACAGCTTAAAGTTGATATTGAAACGAATTTTGTCCGAGTTAATGTGAAAAAAAAAATATTTCAAATAGCATTAACCGAAGAAGTGGAAGTTTCGAAAGCTACGGTTCAACGTTCACAAATTACTGGACAACTAGTGATACGGATTCCTAAACTACATATCAATGGGACCTTGACGTTTAAAGCAAAGCAAGGTTATTGTTCTCATTTTACACATTTCAGGGAACACAATCCATAACGGCCTACCTCGAGTTAGGACAAAATTTAAAAATATAGTTTTTTTTGGGATGGCAATTATTTGATTAATGCACCTTACATCAATGTTTACCTAATTCAGCGCAGCCACATGTAATTTTCAACCCTTCCACACAGTCTTTTGACTCAGACCTAGGAGGTTTAAGAGGAAATCAACAAATTCCTAAGTGTTCTTTTTATAAAGGCAATAGAATTTCTTTTCGTATTCAAAATGTCTGATCCATCTATTGTCCTAGCGTCAACTGCTTCTTGCCATTGGTTATTTTCCCACAGAGACTAACTTCTAATTGCTAGAAGAAAATAGTGAGAAGTGTTTAATCATTGCCGAACAAAATTTTAACCCGTGTGATCAGACTGATTGATTCTAATTCGCAAGATCTTAAGCAGGCAATTTCACACAATGTCTAATGGGGGCACAAAAGCTTACGATCAACTCTTTTTCTTCTTTCCATTAAAAACAAACAGCCCATGGAGGGCCGAGCTTTTCGCATCCACTCATGTGGGTGTTATATTTGTACATGAATGGAAGGGACCTACAGCTTTATGCCGAATCCGAACGAAAAAGTACAAAGCTGTTCTTAGGCAATGTTTACTCTTATAGGTTTGCCATTGCTTGCCAAATGGTGGTGCCGTGAAGGAAAATTTTTCTAATTTTTCCTGTGACGAGATTAGAACCCCGGACACTCTGCGTAGTAAGCTAACCCACTATCAACTATGCCACGGCGACCGCCATTTCTTTTCTCCAGTCATAAAAAGTTCAACCGAAAATTGGTGAGCAACCGTAACTGTATTTCTCTTAGGTTTCAAACTTCTCTTAATTTAATTGGGGTCATCGTATGCCACATTTACTACTGTATATATGTATTTCTGTACATATGTATACTTTTTCAGGTACAACAGAAAAGGATAAGAATGATTTCAAAACTAAAAGGTAATCCAATTACAATTCTCTAGCAATTGTAAATAACGAAAATATTTCTTTTTATTAACCCTTAGGAGTAATGGCAAGACCTTAACGGGCATTGTTAACATAAGGAACATATGCGAAGGCGCTGACTCAGATATGCCGGATTTAATTTAATTATATTGATTCGCACTAAACCCTGCCATTCAAAACATAAAATAATTTCGAGATTATTAACTTTTTTGTTTTATAAATAAAAATCGCATGTGTTGTTTTATTTCACGAGTACTCATCATACATCATCATACTCTTAGTTTTTATAGTTTTGGTATTACGTCAAATACATTTTTCTTAATATGTATGATTTAGCAAATTAAATAGAAAATTTACATTTTACACATCATTGTTTCGTTTGGTTTTTATTTATTTTTAATTTTACTCTCTCATTTGTCTTAATTTTTTTTTATATATATAGAAAATTATAAATTCAGCTGCATTTGGTTTTTTTTTTTTTGTTTCATTTTTTTCATGTGTTTTACTTTTATTAAATTATTGCTTTAAAAAATTGCAATTAAAAAACTAAATTCATATTTTACTGTGGTTCTTGTCTTTTGTTTTTGCTTCTCGATTTTTTGTTTTTTTTGTTTGTTATTTCTCTTAAAAATAATAGATTTATTTTTTTATTCAGTTTATCAAAAATGTAAAATATTGACGTAAGTAATAATGCATTTTCCATACACAATGTAAAATATTCTGCTTAAATAAATTGAGAAAGTAAGAAATGTTTTTTTTCAAACGATTTGGTATTACATATTTGTGGTTCGTTTGTTTTCTCTCGAAAATGATGATTAATGATTTTGCATTTATTTCCGGTATCATGACTTCCTTTTTACATCACCCTATGTACATGCTATATATTTCTTTATATATGTTTATATTTATACCATGTGCAAGGTGCTAATTATGTTGAAGTGGATTAGTTGTACATAATACCTCTTTGCTAATGCCTACGAGTATTTTATTTTTAGGTTTTTTCTTTTAAAAGATCAATTTATGTACGTCTTTACTCTTATGTAAGTAAGTATGTATGTAAATAAAAAGTGAACGATCGATCGGTGCTGCTCAAAGTGATCAGGCAATAATAAATTCTCTAAAAAATTCAGTGTTTCATGTCAATGGAAAGTATAAATCTTCCATGAGTGGAAATCCAAGCGGTATGGTAATATGGTAACGACTTGCCCACTTACATATGTAGATAGTGGTCCATATTAAAATTATTCAATTGTTTAATTTGAAAACTTCATTCGTAGAAGTGCAATTCATAAGTAATTGTATTTTTGTATATATTGTGTTCTTACAGAAATAAGGAGTATACACGAAAAAATTGATACTAGCTTTTTTCTTCATAAAAAATTGTAAATACTGTAATAGTATTATGTAAGCAGTATTTATAATTTGCCCTTCTGGCAACCTTGTACTAAAACTAAATGTAAAATTGAGTATTGTTGTCTCGCCCTGCCGCATGTTGATTATGGGGCTCGCGAGGAGAAAGATCGTTATAGTTCTTTTGGTGGTAAAAGAGTTAGGCAATCGTGAATGGTTGGACCGCGAAGAACTTGAAAATGGCGAGGAAAAATAGGTTTGTAACTGAACATTGAAAAAATGATTTTTGTTCAATAACAGATTGAAGAATTTAATGAGTTAGGAGGTTACAATACATGCGACTAGATTAGGCTTTGATTTTTCCAAAAGATTAGAACCCCACAAATCTCCACAGATCTCGACGAAAAAAATATATTGTGCATTTTACATAAAAATTCTTCTTCTTCATTTAATGACACAAACAGCCAAACTGTTCTGGGCCAAACTTTTCGCATCCAATCATGTGCATGTTATTTTTGTATATGAATGAAAGGGATCTATAGTTTTATGCCGCATCCAAACGACGATTTTTACTCTTGTTGGTTTACCATTTTACTGCTAAGAGGAGGTGCCAAGTAAACAATTTTTATTTTCTACTTTTTGATTTAGCTTGTGCCGAGATTTGAAACTTGGACACTCAGCGTAACAGGCCCGCGCACTACCAACTACGCCACGGCGACCATAATGAACATTTTTCATGGACCCAAAAAATAAGGTTGCAATCCTAGTGGAGTAACAACATTGCAACTGTATACCAAATCTTTAAAAAGTATAAAGAGAATCTTTTTTCAGTTAAGAGAGTTAAAGGTTTGGCGGAAAATGTGGTCCTTACTTTACTTTTACTTTTAATGGCACAACAGCCCATGGAGGGCCTAGGCCGTGTGAAAAGCTTTTAATAGCAATTTTTACTCTTGTAGGTTTTGCTATTGCCTGCCAAGAGGTGGTGCCGTGTAGAAAAATTATTTTTTTTACTTTTTTTTTTTTTTTGATTTTGCTTGTGCCGATATTCGAACCCCGGACACTCTGCGTAGCAGTCCAACGCCGAACTTCGAAAAAGTTATGTACAAACTTTAAAAAAAAAATTTCATTTTAAATTATAAAAGGTGCAAAAGGTTCCAGATTTAAGCGAAGAAAAGGCAAGTGAAGCCAGAACTCGAGTTGAGTTTGGCTGTACGAAAATGTCCTTATAAAAACATGGATGATGGAACCTACGTGAAACATGACATTCAGCGATTGCGTGGACAGCAATTTTACACAGCCCAATCTAGAGACCAAGTCCGTAAAAAGCTTAAAAGCCAAAAACCGTCCAAATTTCAGGAAACTTTTGTTGATTTGGCAGGTGACACACACATACACCACTGGGTCCATAAATCAAGAAGTATTCTTAGTATGCTTGAAAAAGTGTCTTACCATTTTTAAGAAGCCATAATGTTCCAGTATTTTTTTGACCAGATCTGAATACGACACATTATGTCAAGAAAGTTATGAAATGTTGCGTGAATATTAGAGTAACTGTTGTCTGAAAGGGATGCAACCCACCAAATTGCCCAAATTTCGTCTTATTAAGCGTTATTGGACTATGGTAAAGCATTAGCTCAAAAAAACTAGAGAAATGCTAAAAACGAAAAGGAGTTTACAAAAAAATCTAACGAATCAGCCAAGAAAGTTAGTGCTTCAACTGTAAAAGAGATGATAAAAGGTAGTGGTAAAGCTCAAAAGCTTTTCAGAAATTCAGAAAATTCAAATTTTTGGTTGTAGAAGTTATAAACTTGGCATTTAAGGAAAACAAAACAAATCTATTTTGGAAAAAATATTGTTGTGCTGAAAGAAAAACATTCCTCTTTGGGTGCTCAATTTTTTCGTGTACACTTCTTATTTGAAATAAACGCACATGAAGATTCTCAAAATTTGTGTGAAAATAACAATTAATTTGGTTAGTTAGGAAGGGACCTTCAGTTTAATGCCGAATCCGAACGGCGAAGTGAAAAGCTTTTCATGGCAATTTTTACTCTTGTAGGTTTGCCATTGCCTGCCAAGAGGTGGTGCCGTGTTATCTACCGAGGTTTGAACCTCGGACACTGTGCGTAGCAGCAGTCCAACGCATTACCACTAAGCCACAGCGACCACTAAAAAAAAGATAAAAGATTTATGTTGTTTTATAAAATACATTTCATTATAAAATATCTATTCGAATTGAGTATTTTCATTTAAGTTGCTTTACATTGAGATGAAAAAACTTTAATTGTAAAATACAAATTTTTACCAAAAATTAAAGTATAAAGTTATTAATTAGTTGCTAAGTAAAGACGCAGTTTCAGATTGCTGCTCGAAATTAAAGAATAAGAACATATCCGTTGTAATAATCAATAACAGCCTATGTCGAGTTAAAATCGAAAACTGGATATTTTGAGTGTGGCAAATGGGTCGATATGCGCTTGATCAACGTTGGGCAATATTAAGAATTTTCTACCGAAAGTGTAAGATTATTACGTTCAAAATTCGCTAGAAGAGAAGCACCTTCTACGCATTTTGCCGATGAATTAGCTAGATCTTTATTGGGTAAAAAAGCATGTTCTAGTTCTCGCACGAACAACCGAAAAAATTGTTGCTATTGCTCAGAAAGTGCAAGAAGAACCAACCACCACATCAACTCGCTATCGTTCTCAGGAATTGAACATTGCACGCACTTTATTTGTGGTCTATTTTAGAAGATATAGGCTTAGACATTTGGTTCCAATAGGATTATGTGACATGTCACACAAGCCGTGCAACAATCGATATTTTGCGGGGGAAGTTTGAAAATCATGTATTAGTCGTTTTGGTGTATTGGCCACCACGCAATTGCGATTTGACTTCGTTGGACTATTATTTGTGGGGAGCTGCTAGAGATAAGCGTTACGCTAATAATCCAGAAACGATTGGGGCTCTTAAGCAAGAATTTGGTGCAGCCATAAGTAAACACAACCTACCCAACATTCCATTATCACAACTGCATATGTTCGACAATGCATCGAGTAACGTTTATGCTAGCGCTGCACTTTTGGCGGCCACTGAACTCGATGCATGCTAATGGTTCTGAACGTTGACCATCGATTTCAAGTGCATATCGAAATGCGCTCAATTTTGCTAACCGTTCTGCGACACCACTCGTCAAACTCGAAACATGTAATTTGAATCCCTCTGCGGAATCAAATGCATGTGATTAAGTAGGCGCATGTTTAAACCCATGCGAGTAAGTAGGTAGGATAAGATATAACTATTATAATTAGCTTAGTATAACAGTTTGTAAAAAGATATAAAAAGGTCGGCGCGCCGTTAATAAAATCAGATTTTAACTAACGCTACATACCTTGTTTTGTCTCTTTAAAATCTCAAACTACTTTGGACTTAGTCCAAGTAGGCAGACCAAAGCGAAAGCTGGTTCGCTAGTTAGTGTCAGTGAAGGCAAACCTCTGCCACTGACGTTATTCGAATTGTAATTCTTGAACTTCTACACTCGGGTCAAGTACAGCTCCATACAGTCGAAGATGTACTGAAAATTGGGTTGATCGTATTGGTTACTGCAAGGCCAGCCAATAAAGTCAGGTGAATGAAATAGTGTTCCACAATTAACTGGAAGGATTGTAAAAACCAAGAAAAAAAATTTTTTCGTTTCTTGTTTAAACCAAAATCAAATTCCAAATTATAAATGGTCCATCAAGTATAATTTGAAAAATGGGCTTTAATATAAATGCGTTTTCTGAAACTTTAACTTTCTATGATTTTTGCATTCAAAGCTAATAAAACTCGCCCAACAAGAAAATAAACTTAAGCTATTATATGAAGGAAAATTACCATGGCAAACAAGTGTTTTCCTATTTCGTCATCCTCACACATTTATCCATAGAATTTAATTACACATATGAGTTGATTAAAATGGCTCAAAGTGAGAATTTTCTCGAATTTCAAATTCTAGCATGACTAATGTGACTATATTTTTTTGGAGCTAAAAGAGGAGAACCATCTCAAGAAAAAGAGGAATAAAATATCATATTATTCCCACCAGAGTATGTTTTATTTAAAAATTCTAAATAGTTGGCAATTCTGGCGCTTGTAATTACGATTGCAATGATATCCGAATAAGTTTGGAAATGAAGATTAAATAAATCAAAATGAATTCGCTACTCGAGCCAATCTTTCTTAAAGTTAAGCTGCCTCCTCCACACTTCTTGTAGAACAAATTTCCTTCAGGTCGATTTTTAATAAAGGGAAATTAATCTTGAGAGCAGCAGTAAGGCCAGATTCAACTTTAATTTTTTCGGTATTTTCAATCTCTCTGCATACATTTTTGTTTAATCTAATTTAGTTTTATTTCGTGTTCCATGGTGCCTTTCTAAAAATTGTATAGCTTCTATGTATATTTATTTATTTATTTAGTAGAGAAAGAAACTTTCGTACAAAATAAATTTATCTTATTTACCATAAGTACTAAACAGCATGGATCAATTTCAAAGATATATGGTAATGGTACAATTTAAATTTAACACATTTATATAAAAAGTTAAAAAAAAAAGAGAAGTAAAAATATAAAATTTAATTAGCAGGGACATAAATACTGTTACACACATTTGATGTTATAAAATTTAAAATAATAAATTTTGTTTCGACCAATTTTTTAAAATGTATTTATTGATATTTATTGTATACGAAAAGCAATTACTTATACGAAATGCCCGCTTTTGCCTTCAGGCACGCCTTAAGTCGCACTGGCCAATCATCAATAGCTGCACGCACCTCGTACATTGGAAAACTGCTGACAGCACGAATCAAAGCAGTCTTCAGAGAATCAATGTTGGGTTATCTTTCGTGGCAAACCATGTCCTCTAAAACTGTCCATAATTTGTAATACAGTGGGTTCAGATAGCGCTGCCAGACGGCCATATTTCAGAACAAATGAAAGCTGTCAAATTGTTTTGAAGCCAGGTCTGGGTCGTCTTAGCCTTAAAGGCTGGCGCAGAATCCTGCCGTAAAGCCCACGGCTGGTTTTGGAAAAGGAAATGGTTAAGTGGCTTCACAACAGCTTCCAAAACAGTTTCCTGGTAAGATTTGGCCGAAGTTTTGACCCTTTGTTCGCAGAAATGCAAGTCAGTGCATTGTAAGAGACACCAAACCAAACCATTACTGAAGCTGGTGATGACCAATTTTCGACCCGTGGGATCAGTTCAGATCCATGCATACACCATATCATTTTGCTTGTTAAATTTTTCCTGCACGGTATTAGTTTTATAATACGTAAACAAGATTTTTCTATGCAAGTTATCAGCGTGCTTCACCAAAAGACGTTTGGATTTTTCTACCCTATTTTTTCCCAAAGCTTCCGGTGCGACGTTTGAAGGCACCAAATCACTAGTCCAAAGTCCTTTTTAAAAATTCGACTCATGGACTTTTGCGTGACATTCATCTCACGGGCCATGACTTTCTATTTTCGGAGCGGATTTCGCTGAAATCTTGATTTGACAGCTTTGATGACTTGCGGCGTGTAAACTGTACGTAGACGTCCCGACCGATGGTGGTCTTTGGTATCTCCAGCCTCCTCCAACAGTTTTATGCACAAATAGGCGAACATGCGACTAATCTCCAGTGGGCGGAGCGTTTTGAAAATATCGCCTTTTGTCATTTCACACTTAAAAAGTG
Organism: Palloptera scutellata; assembly: GCA_958295655.1. Classification (NCBI taxonomy): domain Eukaryota; kingdom Metazoa; phylum Arthropoda; class Insecta; order Diptera; family Pallopteridae; genus Palloptera; species Palloptera scutellata. Next base: position 113,876,654 of record OY282449.1, on the reverse strand, counting down.
CTAGCGATACGGTTCTCATTATCTGACCACTCTCCATGGTGAAAGCTGACACAATTTTGAATTCCCATTACTTACTGACGCTATAGAGGTTAGCTTTCATAAATCATGTGGCAATAACAAGGTATGTTCAATTCTACTATTGGAATGGGTGTGTTCAATGTTGTAACAGTATTTATGTCCCTACTAAGTATATGTACTCGTACGTCGGAATGGCTGTCAAAATAACATCGTAAAAGAATTCTGATTTACATATTATAAATTACTTTTGCATGCCGGATGGAAAAATTATCCGATTTATTTCGATTACATACTTTAAAATGGAAGAAAAAAAGAAGAGAGATATTTATAGTATATCGTTGAAAATAATGCCGAAAAAAGGTAAAAAAAAAATATGCTTAAAGAGGAGAATTAAGCCGAGACTTGGAAACCCAGGTTCCTTGCGCAGCAGTCCAGCACACTACCAACTACGCCACAGCGACCATAAATGATGGAGGAAATCGACAAATAAAACAGAGGACCGTTTCCTCCAAAAGAAGACTATATGGTCATGTTAAGTATGATCCGTCTAAAGTGACAAAAAGTTATGAATAATTATAATTTTCGCAACTATAAAGCCCGACTCCGGTTAAATTGCATAAAACGTAACTGACTCGAAGTATTACCCACCGTATATCGGCTTGTAAGAAACCTTAGCTTAGCATTTTATCATCATATTTTCCAATTTTTAGTAGTACATTGACATATGTAAATATCTCTCATTACTTATTTATTTACCTGCACAATAATTTCGTGAATTATTTTAAGCGGTCTTATTTATTTTTGGTAAACATTGAATTCAGATTCTTTTAATTCAGATTTCCACTGCATATACTCGTACAATATGCAATATTCAACTGTAAAACCGTAAAATTATAATTTACTCGAGTCCTGACATATATACATATGTATGTGGTTGCAGATATTAGCAAAATTTTTTGTGGTTTTGTATTCCAGTTGTACGTACTAACTAATTATTACAAAAATAAATACCAAACAATAAAACGAATAAAAATTTGGTTTAGTTTGGCCAATTTCAGTAATTTGAAACTAAAAACGTAAGTTTACTTAATTTTAACATGTATTAGGTATTTTAGAATAATAATATTAATTTCATTTGATGAAATTAAACTTACTGATAAATTTTAATTCAACCTTTTGTCTTCTTTTTATTTAAATTAGTTGAAATACAAAAATTACTAATAAATAAAAACAATAATTCAATAGAGGGCATCAATTAATTTCTGGGACGAGGGGGAGCGATATTACGATATTACTGCGTGTGTTTAGAAATTGATGTGGTTTTGTTTAAAATAAATCTAATTTAATTTCAATAAATTTTGTTTGTTTGTTTTATTTTGTTTTGGCAACAATCTTTGTTTTCTCTCTCGCAAAATATTGTGTTTTTCAAGACTTATGCAGTATGTATAATTTATTTTTTATTTTTCTGTCTTCTGTTTTCTTTACTTTTACTTTAGTTTTGCTATTTCAATTAAATTTAGTTCAATTTTTTGGTTTTCTGTTTTGTTCATTTAGTGAAAATTACAATGATTATATTTATAGTATGTCGTATCAGTTCTATTGATGTGATTTCAGTAATAATACATAGTTTATATTTTGTTTTAAACTATTTATAGTTTCCTTTGTTTAATATCGCGTTGCTTTTACTGCACCCTCTATTTGTAGTTATGATTTCTTATTTTTCTGTTTTGTTGAATATATATAGAAATTATAATATTAAGAATGATAATAATAACAATAAAAATATACAGTAAATTTATTATTTTTAAATAATTTTTTTTTTTTTTTTTTTTGGTTTTTTTATGATTTCAATTTGGTTTTTTTAGTGTTACACTATGCAGTACAGTACAGTTGTTTTTGCTGTTAATAATATCAATTTATAATAATAATGATAGATGATTCAAGTTTTACTTTAATTTGTATGCTAATTAAAGAGCACTAAAGACATTAATTACATTTTTGTTCTTGTTATGTTTTTTGTGTTGCAGAATGTAAGCAAACATTTTACGCATTAACACTAGTCGACGTGAGAAATCTGCTCAAGCACAATTTATCGAATTTCAATATACATAAATCAAGAAGGTGTTGTTCTCTACTTTAAAATAATCCACCAAGACAACACAGCGGTGCGGAACAATACGAAAAGAACAACGTCCGAGACAAGAGGACATGGCTCCTTTTCTATCAACACAATGCTTTGCTTTTTTAATGTTGCTAACCCGCGCGTTGACATAACACAAATAGAAAAAGTTTACTTTCGCTTTAGAAAATATGCTTCTCAAATTGTCATTCTAATAACTTGAAGAAACTTTTATATTAATGGATATCAAGAAAAAAAACGAATGAAAGTTCCAATCAGAACTGCTCACCGCGAAATCTAAACCTGTTTTTATGTACAACCACAGATTTTTCAACTTATTTAAAATCGTTGACAAGAAATTGTAACTTTTCCAAAATTGTAGTGCGGTTGAAATAGTTTCGAATATTTAATTTAACTTCGATCGAAATACGGGACATGAAAGTGCGATGTCAACTTCATTTTGATCGATATCGAATATTCCTGCATTTGTTTAAGAATTTTTCGCAACTAAAAACTTGGTTTAAGGAGCCTTAAAATTGCTTTGGATTTCCCTTGTTAGTTGTTAAAAATTCCATCTTTGCATATGTCGCGAATCCAATGAAACTTAAAACGTTGGTGTCTTTTCTTATTTTAAAAAATAGGAATATTAGTTTATTACATACTGCCGAAAGTTTAAAATAAATTCCCATATCATAAATATATACAATATATCGTGTATACTTTGTTAACATCTAAAATATACATAATTTTGACAATTAATACTATATATAAATAATATTATGAAAACAACACTTAAAGCGATACATAATTATTTTCAAATTATTTCCAATTTCGAGATTCAATACAATAAAAATAAACTTTACACATCTGCAGTTCCATCTTTTGAATTATATATTGATATTTTAAAAATAATGCTGGAGTGCAAAAATAAGTTAAAATCTTATAATCGACCAGAGTGCGGTTTAGTCGAATTTATTATCGCAAACGGGATTCTTTCCGTTTTTTGCGATTTTTTCTACATTTGTTATGTGCTGTTGTGGTTGGCTTAGGTAGCAACACATTTGCTGCTTGCTCTTTATTCTTCTGCAGTTCGTGAACACGCGTCATAATTTCAAATTATCATTTGTTTTTTGTTTTTATTTTCTCTTCATTTATTTATTTTTTAATCATCCACAATGGAAAACGAGGTAGGACATTATTTTTTGTATAAAATTGTGTTTATATGTGAGTGTGTGTGTCGTCTATATAACCGTTAAGTGTGAATAATGAAGTGAGAAAATCTAATGATTACTGAAGATGTCGTTTAGTTTCCTTCTGCTTAGAGTTTTTCGTCAATTATTGTTAACTTAAAATAGAGACATAACGCGATAAAAAATACACATGAAATATACGCACTTAAGTCTTTTTGTTTCATAAACAAATTACAGAATAATGAACTATGACATTTTACGAATTCTGAATCCTCGTGCGAAACTCCTTCAAACAACAAAAAAGATAAGTAAATACAGTTTTACTTTTTCGATTTGTTTGTTTCGTTTTTAATTTGGACACAATTGCGCAGATTTATTCGTTATTTCTTGCAAATATTATTGATAAACTTAATTTTGTTGATGCTGATGTTTTTGACGTTGTTTTGACGGTGTTGTTGTGGCTGTGGTTGCGGCTGAGAATGTGTATATGATTATACAAAAGACATTGCAGTAGCATATTCTATTCTAGACACGCAATATTTCGCATGCTTTGTTATAGCAAATGGCAATCCAATCTGGTTGTGTGGCACCCCATTGAATTTGATTAACTTCACCCTCGGCTGCTGTATAAGCCAATATTGGATCTTCGATTGCGCGCGGCATTTGTTGTATATCCCAGATCAGTGCTTGGTGGTCATCACCGGCAGTGCATATGTGACAGGAACTGAATGAAAACAAACGAAACGATTCTGAATATTGTATCTGAACAGATGTAAAGAGAATGATTCTTGATATTACCTGTGCGGCGCCCACGCAATACCGTTGACGCACGCTCTGTGATTGCTCAGTCTTGCAACAGGTGTACAAGGAACACGAACATCTAAAATAATAACTTCACACGAGTCCATTGCGACTGTGGCTAAATAATTTGGATCCTGTTTGTTCCATGCCAAACGCAGTAAAGCAGTGTGCGCAGGATCCTATGTAAATATTAAGTAGATAGTGACTATGTAGTTCATAAGTATTTCCATTTAATTTAATATATATACCTCATAAATAATAGTTGAATGCTCTAAATGTCTCAAATCAAACATTCGCACTGAACCATCAGCACCCACTGACGCGAACATGTCACGCCCACCACCAGCACGCGAAAATGCAATATCATACACCTCCTTATCGTGCGCAATCAACTGTGTTTTCACATGTCCAGCAACATATACACGTCCATGCGGTTGCCCTGTTTCTAGCCCCCATATTGTGCATGTTGTGTCGATAGATGAAGTGCCCACCAAATTGGGATCTACTTCATTCCAATCGAAAGATGTGAGTGGTGCACAGAAATCACTGTTCTTATTATTGTTCAGCACACATTCTAAGCGTGTGTCGGGCTCGCCTGCACGCCAAACCCGCAAATAGTCACCTGTAAAAGAAAACATGTTAAAACAAAAGTTAAAGGGATAAAAGCAGTTGCATTTCTTTTTTTAATTTCAACATATTATACAAACACCAACAACTGTTGCACTGAGTGTCACAGAATGGCGGTGCGATGAAAACTATTAGGCATTTTATGAACTTACCACTTGTTGCTAACAAATCGGGATATATTCCTTTCGAATCAGGTATCCACATAATTTTCGTCGTAGGATATGGATGATCAAAAGTGCTGTAAATGTTTAATTATATCAGAAATAGCAATAAAATTATGATGGCCATGCCGATTATTTTTATTTCTACCTTTTTGCACTGAATTCGCTGGTATCTTCATCGAGGCTTATGATTTGGACTTTATTGTTGTACTCCTCAATAAAACTGCCAAGTGCAAGACGAAATCGTTTGTCTGGACGTACACTCCAGTTCATGGAGTAAAGTGGCCATGGTGCCAAATATTTGTAGATTTCTTTACGTTTTCCGGCGGTGGATGACATAACTATTAATTGATTAGATAAGAATTGAATTTCACGTTTAATTTGCATACAGTAATAATTATTAATTAAATTCAATTGCTTTAATTCACAAGAATATGTAAATAAGTAGTATGTATAATATGTAAAAAGCTCAATCTAAACAAAACAAAATCTAAATGCGTGACTCAATGGCGAAGCAGCTACAATGAAAACTGCACACCAACATCTGAAGAAAAATTACTTTCTCAAGAATGATGTTTCACTTTCAAAAATATTTCTATAAGTAGCGAACTGATTACTTCTCTCAAAAAAAATAAATAAATAAAAGTAAAAAAAAATCCATTACAACGATTTGGCATCTTTACAAAATCATAATAAAATTCATTCGCTATTTTATTTCATAGAAAATTATTTAAATTGCGTTTAATAGATTCACACTCTGTTTAACATTGTAGTCTCAGCATTCTTTAAATCACTGAGTACCTAACTAAAGGGTGGTCCATCAAACATTTGGAATATGAACTATTGGTTATTTTGAGTGTGGTAACTCTAATATCATTTGTATTATTAGTTGTAACCGCAAATTGGTCGATATACGCTTGAACAACGTTGGGAAATACTAAAAATTTACTTGAAAAATGGTGAATCTTCTACCGAAAGAGTAAGAAAATGACGTTCAAAATTCAGTAGAAGAGTAGCGCCTTCTGGGTCTTTATTGGATAAAAAAAGCACGTTCTCGTACTCCTGCAGTGCGTGTGCACAACAAATAAAATTCCTGCTGTTGCTTAGAATGTGCAAGAAGAACCAACCATATCAACTGACCATCGTTATCAGGAATTGAACATTTAACTCACTTCTTTGTTGCGAATAATGCATAAAGACCTTCGTACCGAGGTATGAAGCCGTACAAAGTTCAATTGTTGCAACAGCTTGAAGCCACATGAGTATCTAACTAAATGGTGTCCATCAAACATTTGGAATATGAACTATTTGTTATTTTGAGTGTGGTAGCTCTAATATCATTCGTATTAGTTGTAACCGCAAATTGGTCGATATGTTTTAAGTGTGGCGCTGGCAGGCACACAGCGGTGAACGCAAAAAAATTACACTCGAAACACTGAGAATACAACAGAAATCGAACACAGGAATAAATTACAAAAATTACACACTCCAAATATACACGGCCGCTATTAGACAACAATTACAAATGTAAGATAAAGTTAACAAATGTTAAAAATTGTACTATATATATATTATATTTTTATATATTTTTATTTATGTTATTATTGGGTATATAACTTGAAAATGAGATTTTATTTTTCAGAAATATAGTTTTGTTTTAATAACAATCGAATGAATACATTATTCTAATGGTTTCATTGCCAAAAAAAAAACAAACCGGCCCTCTTTTGAGGCTATGAAAGAATCAATCCAATTTTGATACTTTCAACTGAAGTAAAGAGTATTCCAGAAAACCCATTCTGAATCGATTGAAATAAGTGATAGGCGGACGGATCAATGTCTGGTGAATACGGTGAGTAAGCCAAAACTTTCTATCCACTATTTTACAAATAATTTTTACCGGTCTAGCTATATGAGGCGAAAGACTAAAGCCCATTGTCAAGAAACTGATAGGTCCTCAACAGTGTGGCCTTCAGGACTGGTAAATCCACCATCGACCACATATTATTTTAATGTCGGTAGATTTGAATAGAACTTGGTCTCCTCTTTTCGTTATCCCGATCGCATGCCGTTCTAATGGTCAACGTGGTGTAGATAGTAGTGCGCTGGCCTGACATGAAGAGTGAATAGATATGAGAAACTTGTCCTAAGCTCTCCATGGGCTGTTGTTTCATTAAAAGAAGAAAGAAACAGAATATGTCGTTCTAAACATTTCAATGAATGATTTTGTTTATTTGGAAATGGAATATTTATTTACAAATTGTTATTTTTGTTATTTACTTTAAATTAATTTGCTTTCTCTTTTTATAAGATTTATACTTAATTATTATTAATATATTATTAAAATTATGATTAAATTAAAAAATTATGGAAAGAAAGATGATCACTCAATCCTTTTCTCTCTTTCAAAACTTTTATAACAAAAACAATTTAAGTGATATCGCGTTGTACGCGACAATGGAACGGCTGTCGCTTATGTTTTTGTGATGTTTTCTTTTGTCGCTTACGTTTTTATACATATTAAAACAAACTGTAATACTTTTGTTAATTATGTAAACATTCTATGAACATTTAGTAGTCGGGGTGTATAAAATGCAAAAGAGGATATTTGCAAAGAAGCGACAATAATTGCTAAAAAATTATTTTAAATGCGCTATGAAAATAATAAATGATTTGGACGATGGTAGCGGTCAATGGCATTGAGTGCGAGCAATCGAGTACATTGAAAGGAGCCGTTAAAAACAATCATTCACATCCGTCCCGGACACCCTTCGCACACACACACTAAGAATTATAGCGAATAACAAAAACAACTATATAGCTATATACCACACTTATGTATATATACAAATGCAATTGTATATAGGAAACTAAAGCAGCCGACAGAGCCAACTTACCTAAAATGTATATATAAAAAAATTTGTTTGCACAAAATGTAGGGAAAATCGTAGAAAAATCACTGAATAAACTGAATTTAAATAAAATCAATTAACGAAAAACAATCAGATAATTGTATTTTCGTTTGACTGTTGTGTTGAAAATTATTTTGATTCAATTTTTTACACCATTTTAGCTGATTTCGTCTTCGATTTCTTGCACACACTGCTGCTGTTTGCCGAACGCCTTGAGAAAACTTGAATTTTCTTGCTTTTATTGCATAAGTTTAAGTTTATGATGGTATAATTCACTTTTATATTATCTATTAAGTATCTATTTAACAATTTTCTTCAGACTTGTATGGAATATAGCATTCAAAATTAAAAAATAAATACTTTTTTTTGCACCAGACGAACGCGAAAAGTTCAGGCACAGACACAGAAAATGTATATAACAACGCTGACACTTCCATATACTTTGAGTGGTGACAAGCATCTTACAGTGAATGGCGATGCAACTCATTCACAATAGTAAATAACAGAGTGTTGCACATTATTTTTATTTTTATTGAATGTGCATTTTTTGTAGACTATTTCTTCATGAATTCACTCAAGTCAGGCATTCAGAAAGAGTGATTTGAGTTAGTGATAAATTCGAAAGAATACCATAAATTTTAAGAAATGTATTAAAAATATAATATATTACAGAATAATTATTGTTAACATATACCATATTTCTTTGCAGTTTATACAAACGTTTGCAAGTATCGAAATTATTATCATATAAATAACAATACCACGTAAAAAAATATATGCCTTGATAGTGGTCATGCAGCTAAACTGGAGTATTAATCATAGCTGAAAACCCAATGCGAAATGCTAACTTCACGTATCTGTTTTAATTTGTAAACCAATTTAAAATAGAAAAAACATCAAATAGCATGTATGCTGGGTGCAAAGAACTAATAATTACGCAAATTGTCGTACTATTAGTGTACCCATCGCTGATTTAAGTCCTTAATTCATAAAATGTATTTTGAGAAAATATTTGATTTTTATTACAAATTAATTTTAACCTCATATTATAAGCAATACCATATTCTATTCCAGTTTAGACATTTGCAAGTCTGGAAATTATTTTCTTATAAATATCAATACCACGTAAATAAATATCAGCTTTGATGAATTCATCATGATCGTGCAGCAGAACTGGAGTGTTATTCATAGGTGAAAACCCCAATGCCGGAATGCCAACCTCTCGTATATAACGACTATCTGTGCCACCAGGAAAAATCTCTTTTTTAATTGCTAAGCCCCTTTAAAGTAAATAAAAATGGTAAATATTAAATTTTGTACAATCTAAATTTAGATCTAATTAATAGCCAGCTTACAAATCATCACATGCACCAGTGAATGCCATCCAAAATGGGTTGTTTTTATCAGTAGAGGTAGGCTCAACTCTAGGACGTTTTTGGTCATACTCAAGTTCAACGCCACCACCAATATCTTCAAACCATTTGTGAAGCTACATAAGTATGTTCAATCATACAAGTATAAATAAATTGATGAACAATAAAATTGAGATATCACCTTAGCCTCGAATTCGGTATGGTTCACGTCGATCGCCAAACGCACATCAAAGCAAGCAGTCATCAAAGGTGGGATCACATTACTCTGAACTCCGCCACTAAGGCGTGTTAAATTAATTGTTGTCACATCACCAATTGCCAACTCAGGATTTGTTTGTAAACGTTTCACTTCATGCTCACGCATAGCCATCATTTGATTAAGTATGTAGTTAAGTTTCTCACCTGCTGTGTTCTTTAAAAGCAGTGAACCGTGTCCAGCTGTACCAGAAATTTTGAAATATATACCTAATAAAAAATGCGTATTAAAATCATAGCACGTTTCCATTCGAAGAATATTTTAAGAACATACGCCACACGCTACGCTCAGCATAGAAAACAGTAAACTCATCATTTGGTGATGCTAAACCTTCGTCCATTGAAAATCCTACATTTAGTGCTTTAAATTCATTAGTATGCACAAAGGGTCGCATACCGAAACATCCACCCATTTCTTCATCTAAAAATTAAAGAATTTCACACTTTCCTGAAATCGACTTAACTACATAAACTGCATCCATCTGTTGATAAACTTTCAAAGAATTTCAATTAGCCTTGGTAGTGACATGGACTGATTTAGCATTGAATGTTTACAATAAATGTAACAATCAGAGCTGGGCATCGTTAATGAGGAAATTATCGCCGCTAACCCGAAAAGCGTTTACCAAAAACTTAACGTCGTTAACGTAAATTCATTATTTCCGAAATAAATTTACGTTAACGTTTTTGTATGGAAAAAATATTTTCTTTTCCTCCAAAATCACTTAAAATCACAATAAAAGATTAGCGACTACATATAGAGAACAAACGTTCAACTGCACTATAGCAGTGGGCTATTTTTTGATATATAATATTTGATAACCATGATGATAATTTTCACTCGAAAAGGCAGCACCCGTCACCAATTCCGTGAAGTTTCTATTTAGTCAGACATCAACTAAATCGTGGTCGACCTGATGCTATTCTTAATTGTTTTCTTGGGGCCGGGTGACAGCACCAAAAAAATAATGATCACCATCCTTGGTATTGATACTTGTGCTAACCGAAATATAGATTTCATTTCTCGTCGATATCATGGCTTCCTTGACTTGTACTTCATTAATGAGCCGAAACTTGGGGTGGAAGGCAGCAACTAAGTGACATTCCTATTTACAGTCAACCGACTTGAGTTAACAGAAGAAATTTAACGGAAGTTAATCAAAATGTTAATTTATTTTGAAATTAACGTAAGAGTTAATCGTTAATCAAAAATCTATCGCCGTTAACTAAAGATTAACGATTTTCTGCCCAGCTCTGGTAGTAAAAGTAAGTTAATTTGATCATTCTGCCTCAATTGCACCTTCTATTATTTACCTGCTACAAATGATATGTGTATAGTTCTCCTGAAGTGAAGATTGCTTTTCTTCAATGCACGTATAGCGCCCAAATATTGCATACCCACAGATTTCATATCTTGAGTACCACGTGCAAAAATACGACCTTCGCTGTCTATTTCAGCGCCGAATGGTGGGTGTGTCCAATTTTCCTCGAAAACGGGCACAACATCCATATGTGAATTCAATAGTATGGCTGGTAATTCTGGTTCTTTACCTATCCATGTTAGCACGACAACCGGATTATTTTCATTGACGGGATAGTAAATTTGTATGGGTAAGCTTAAAGTCGCAGCTTGCCTTTTCAGAAATTTAATACAATCGGCTAAGGTGATCGATCATACATATAAAAAGAATTAGAATGGACTTTAAAATTTCGTAGAGTTAAAAGAAGACATCATACTTACTATAATCTGGTTGTGGATGCACACTGGGAATGCGTAGATATTCTCGGAAATATTGAATCTCTTCATTATTTTTCCAGTTCTCTATTGTATTCATTGTATTAATATGAACGAATAAATTTATTTATTTCTAAACAACTGTTTTACTTGAATGTTTCTAGAATACTGATTACAAAAAGGGGTCATTTGACACGCTAAAAAGAAAATAGAATAGAAAAGTAAACACAAATAATATTATCTACTCGTATATTATATTATGTACTCGTATATGGTGGCTAGTGTGACTTGAATTAGATGAAGTAATTTAAGTTAATTTATTTAAATTTATAGGATATGAAAAAAATTCAACTATACAATACTCAAATGAAATACGCGGTAGTGCTACAGGAAAGGGCCCCAAACGGTCGGTATTTAGTTAGAGCCAGATTCCAGAATATGAGGCTGTAAGTTACAATCTACGATCGCCGTGGCGTAGTTGGTAGTACGTTGGCCTGCTATGCCGAGTGTCCGGGGTTCAAATCTCGGCACAGGCCAAATCAAAAAGTAGAAAAAACAATATCTCTAAAACTAGAAACAATTAAATGTGCCCCTTACTTAAAAATTAGTACATAGTAATTTTAAGAGGTTATTTTATCATTTTACACTTGTGTTCACCTTGAATTGCTGAATTACGAATAATACGAGTAGTTGCACTTATTGTGTTCGCCGTAGCGTAGTTGGTCGTTTGCTACTGTGCGTAGCTCGGGTTCAAATCATGACACAAGTAAAAAACAATAAATAAAAGTAAGCGAAAAGATCGGCTTTCCATGGGATATTCCACAATCAAAGAACAGTTATATTGGTTCCAGTTCATGAACAGTTAGTTACACATGAGGGAATTTTATTTGTTTTAAGGATAACTGGAAATTGAATGATCTACATAAGGATAATAATGATATGAAAGTGAAACAATTGAAGGAATTGTAGACTTTAATGGGCAATTAGACTTCGTTTTCAATTAAACTTTGCTTTCTATGTCCATCACACCGCCTTATGTGAGTTACAAACGAAAAAGTAACATGAGTATATGTATTCCTTGTCACTACAGTGTAGGGTGCAAATCATTATGAATTAAATAGATACAATATGAAATAACACGGTTTGCAAATATTCGTATGCACTAATTTAAGAAATTAAATATCAACTGTTATCCGTTTCTACAACGCAAATAAATTTAGTATTTTCTAATCTTAATTGTTGAAGATTAAGCTAGTTGCTGCTTGTTTGATACAGTTATCAAACGCAACGGCAAACTATCATAAGTACATCGTCGGCTGGCGACCAGAACCAAGTATTAGGTTATTTAACTACATCCAACTTGAATGTTTGCATTTTTATATTGCACATTAATCTATACTATCGTGAAGATAAAAGTTTTGATTACAATCATTAAAATGGAGTATCATACTCAAAGTATTGATGAACTGTGGGCTTGTCAATTTTAGATTGCGTTTCATATTTTACTCAAGAGCTGGTAAAATGCAGATTCGCGGTTCACAAAAAAGTGTTGCATATGTCTGAATGTGCGCACATAAATACATACTACAATTTACTTTACTTTTAATGGCACAACAGCCCATGGAGGGCCTAGGCCGAGCTTTTTCACTACAATAAGAAACCTTTTTCTTGCATTCTTTTCACTTTGATAATATTTTCATAATATTTTTCACTTTGATAAGGTGTGGCAACAGTGGTCTAATCCATAAATTAAAAACACTGCTACCAAAGCAATATTCAGATTTACTCTCATCGTATCTTCTAAAGAGATGGATGGATGTGAAAAAGGCCGGGAACCTGTCCTACGACTGCATGACTGTTCCTCAAGCACTCCAGGCTATGTAGCCATTGTACTTAAGGCCTACGAAAAGAAGAAGGGGTGGCAGCAAGTAATGGGGTTAGAAAAAAGAGGGAAAAAGTCGTAAAAGGGGTTATAGGGGAACTACGTTCTCTCCGCAAATTTTCCAGATTCTCTCACAAATCTCAGAAGATCGCAGAAGGGAAAGGAGTGAACCTTGTCCATTCCTGTGACATCGAAACCCAAAATGTGCCATCTCGTTCTGGCAAAGGCGGGACATGTGCAGAGAAAATGCTCTGTGCTGTCCACCTCCTCTAGACAAGATGTGCAGGTCGTGTCCTCGGTGATGCCGATGGTGGTCATATTTTGACCCCATGGATTATGCCCTGTGATGAGCCCCACCATCCGGCGAAGGTCCTTCCTTCTTAATTTAATAAGGAATTCTGCTGCCTTCCTGTTTGGACAAATCACAAAACACACAAAACACCGTTTTACAGTTGTCCAGATTGGACCAGCGTCTCTTATATAAATCATTAGCATAAGATTTTATCCAATGCATGGCACCTGCTAAACTGGTCCCGACTATTGGCTCTGGTCCCAAAGGCATGTTCTTTGATCCACAGTTGGCCAACTCGTCGGCTTTCTCATTCCCAGGAACTCCACAGTGCCCAGGAACCCAGATAAGAATGGGTCTGATTCAGTCTTGCGATTGATCTAAGTTTCCTCTTACACTCTTGGACAATCTTTGAAGTAATTCTCGCGTTCTCCAGAGCCTTAAGTGCAGCCTCACTACAGACACTTATACGTTTCCCGCGCCATTTTCTTTCAATTATCCATTCCGCTACTTTAAAGATGGCGAAAACTTCCGTCTGGGAGACAGTTGCCAACCCACCCTAGGAATAGTAACAATTGACACCTTCGTTTAAGTGCCATCCACGTCCAGTACCTTCATCGGTCTTGGATCCGTCAGTGAAGAAGATATCCGTTAGATTCTCCAGCACGACCTCTGGATTGCTCCATTGTTCACGCTTCGGGAAGCTAACTTCATATTTTCTTCCGAAAGTAACCACGGGTATGAGGCAATCTTTCGGGGCCAGTAGCAATGGATATTGCTCTGACAACCTTTTGAAGATTTCTCCATGACCCGAAGTACTGTTAACGAACCAGTACTGTTAACGAAGCAATACCCATAACAGTATAGCCGACATGCCGCCTTCATCGCTTGTTGGATCTGTATGTTCAGTGGGAGCAAGTCAAGCATGGCGTTAAAGGCGTCACCAGAGGTAGTACTCATGGCGCCAATTATGCTAATGCCTACGCTTCTTTGTAGCCTGTTCAGCGCCAAGACTAATGATTTTAACTCGCCATTGGATGATCTGATCTGCCACCTTCCTATTGGTTAGCGTAAGATCAATCACTTCTTGTCTTCTGTTGGTCACAAAAGTTGGTTTGTTACCAACATTTTGGATCAACAAATCAGTTGACAGAATGAATTCCAGTAGTCTGGAACCCCTGGAATTACATTTACTACTACCCCATACAATGTTCTGTGAATTTGCATCACAGCCCACTATAAGTCCCAACCCACTGGATTCCGCGTAGGCCGACACTATTATAGTTTCGACACTACTCCTACCTTTACAGTACTTTATTTCTGTCAACAACAATGTCTTGAAAACAGTATTGTCTGAGCATTGTACATTTAATCATCCGCGGCATGATAATACAAGCAAGCAGTCGATTACTATCTTCACATTTAAGGATTTGTCCCCACGTAATGGCACCAAGGCCAAAGATACGTTTGTAGCATACCCAAGGTTCTTGAATTAGTATTAGTACCTGGAAGGTCCAGGTATCCAAACGGATCCTCTGACCAGTCTGCGTCTTGGTAAGTCCGATAATTCGAACTTACCCTTCTCACATCCTGGCATCTTAGCTACAACTTCTTCCAGCCAAGCTCGGGAAAAAGCGTTAGAGCATTGCACCTTGACGATGCCATCTTCAACACTCTTTCCATCAAAAGTCGGTTTGTCTTTCGACTCCCCGATAGCCTTCCAAAGGTAGCTGTCCAAATAGTCCTGTTGCCCTTGAGACAACCGACCACCATTCCCTAGTGCGAATCCCAGCCGTCAGAGCTTCAGCGGCCACCTTCGAAATGGTGGTACCAGAGGTGGACGGCTGAAGTCCTACCGGCGTTTTTTGGGGTCCTTCAACCTTCTCTTTTGAAGGATCAGGCTGGCATGCAGACTGCTGTATCGAGCTCGAAGACACGTCCGATTTCGGTCCGTGGAACATCCTCTTCTTTGCCTTGTTGCTCTTCACAACCGATTGCACAGACCCCTGGTTGGCCTCAGAAGAGTGTGCCAAAACCGACGAGTCATCGCCCGTTCTGTCACGCTTCCCTGTGGTCATCAAAGGTGTTGAAGTTGGCAGAATTTCGCTTGCGCTGCAGCTTTTCTCTCCTTCTGTTTCCTTCTTTTGAGTTGTCTCTTAGAAAAACCCACACCTGCACTTGAAACTTCAGTACCAGCGATCTCTTTACCGATGACCCATTGGCTCGCACCAGGTTTGACCGTTGTCAGAGGTTCGCTCTGTACTTTAGTTAGTCTATAAAGCGTCGTCGGACTATCTAGTGCCACATCTTCGACGGCCTTTACAGTCACCTCCGATTGTGGCATTAATATGTCCTCCGTATCCTCCAAGAGTAGGCTCTCCATTGGCATTGTCAATGTACCCTCATCCTCTGGTGAGACCCCAGGACGTCCCGGTCTTAACTAGTAATGAGTTCTAAAGAGGTAGTTTAGAATTAAATGTGATAACATATATTCAAATTTACAGTCTATAAATGCAGGGGTCCCTCAAGGAAGCATTCTTAGAAAATGTACTGGCTTATCGGGAAAAAGTCGAGAGGGTTGACTCATAATAAAATACTTATATATAATCAAATTCTTAAACCAGCATGGTTATACGGAATGCAGCTTTGGGGCTGTGCCAAACAAACGCATATTAATGTAATCTAAAAATTCTAAAATTCATTCTTAAAAGCATCAGTGAACGCATTACGGATTTACACAATAGTCTTGGTATAGCAAAGGTGGCTGAAGTTATAGAACGACAAGCATCAGCCCATGTGACGGGACTAGGTCAACATATCAATCCTGAGGCGCGAAGCCTTTTGAATACATCAGATCTAGTGCACTAACACAAAACTGATGGCCGAACGATATATCCTCTACAGCTATCTAAATTATTTTCTTTGTACACATTTGGCTGCAAATACATATACTAAAATTACTTGAAATTAATTCGAGCCTATTTTTGCGCTGGAACTAAACTTTGCAGAAACGTCGCGCACATTCGAGTGGTAAGACGTATAAATAATCGTTGTTACGTTGTCTAGATTAAGGCATTCAAAAAATTTTTAAATCTCTATAAATGGAAGACTTTTTTACAAAACAACATTTTTGCCACTGTTTTTATTTTTTGAGCAATTAAGGTTGTACAAATTAAACAAAACGACATTTTGAAAAAAAAAAACCTTATCTCCTGACCTAGCGACATGTCTGATGAACAATTAAAAAAATATATCAAATATTACAAATACAACAAGTGAAAGTCATACCAATATGTATGTTTGAAACGACATTTAGGAAAACGTTTTTGATCACAAATTACGGAATAACACATTAATATGTTTTAGAAATTTGTAAAAAAAAAAAAAAAATTAGTAGACTTTTCAAAAACTTGATATCTACTAAGCCAAAAACGTTTAACAACTTTGGAAAATGAGCTTATTTGATTTTAATTTCTATCCGCCAATATAATAACACTCTACGAATTTCAAGCATATTAGAAAAATAACAAAAATAATGTAATAGGGAATGATCTAAAAGTACCATAATTACCTGTAACGATGAATACTAACTAATTTACCTTTGCAAAATTATAAATCATTATAAATAAAAATGAAAGCGTTACTTACTTTGTTACGCATGAATGTGTTATTTTTTAATATACATAAAAAAGGTTCTGGGAATTGGACCGGGAATACAATATATATATTATATATTAAAATTTATTGTATCGCTTTCCATGTAACTAGACCACTTATGAGAACTTCAGTTCTCGCCGCGAATTCTCTTTTGTGTCTTGTATCGACTAAAAACGGGTGCCTTGAAGTGGTAGTTTGAATTTTGGAAACAGAAAAAAGGCAGCCGGAGCGATATCCTATGGATACGGTGGTTGTTCGATGATATTTGTTGAGTTTTTGGCCGAAAATTCATTAAAAATTATAGCCTTGTTAAATGGTGCGTTGTCGTGGTGCAAAATCAATGAGTTTTCTTTACACAAACTTGGCCTTTTTCAAATAATTTGCTCTCTCAAACGCCGCATAATGCCCTGATAATATTCTTTATTTACCGTCTGGCCTTCTGGCAAGAATTCCGAGTGAACCGAGTGACTACCGATATGAGTAATCAAATAAAACAGTCATCATTACCGACCAAAGCAAGGCAAATCTTCCTTCCACCACTCATACGTACACGTTTTTAATAAAGTCGATTCACTTTAAGCCTTCTGTAACACTTTCACCGATGCGGCACACAAAATTCCATTTTTAATCCAAAATTCGAGACAAATTCTTTGTTTGATATTTTTATTCATTGAGAAAAATCGCAAAACATACTTGAGATGAACTGAGAAAATGGAGCACTGTAAACAAACTAAATGACGGATCACGCTCAAACTTCACCTCGGGATAGGGAACAGTGGTGCGAAATTAGGGGCAAAAGAATTTTGTCAATCCCTTTAAGCGGGTTTTTTAAATGATTGTGATCATTGTACTTTTTTGACAGAATGTACTTGGTTTTTGCATGATTGTTAACATGAAAAATTTTAAGTAAGTACACAATTTTCCGTATTTATTTTAAAATAATCATTTCTTTCGCATATCAACTAATGTTTTACATTTATCAGGAAACGTAAATATGTAAATTTAGTTTTATAAGGCTGAAATTTAATTCAATTAAACTGAATACATTATGAAATGCAAGGCAAAGTAGTGAAGCTGTATTATGTTTTTTGAGTTGTAAATACTTTTTAAAAATGATAGCCATATGTGGGTTAAAAGCAAGTGCCACAAGCAATCACTTCGAACAATACTAAGCCTAGTAACGCCATGAAAAAATATGACTATAACATTTCGTATTACAATGTCTAGGATGAAATATTAAAGTTCTCTTTTATAACCATTGACAATCTATGAGCTAGTTGCTCTTAAATTGATTTAAAGTTGATAAATTTTTGGTAAGAGCATTTCTAGGTTAATATTTATAAATAACAATAATTTTTAGAAATATGCAACACTACAATAATATCGTATAAATTTATCTAGTAAACTCTGAATACTCGTATATGTAATAAAATTTTATGTAATACTAATCAAAACACTTTTCAGATAACAAAATGTATACTAAGTATATACCACCGCATAATAAACCGCTGTCTACGAGTAAAACGAAATATGATAAAATATAAAATCAAAATAAACTAAACAATAATATAACAACAATATCACCCATTGAAGTCACTATCAAAATATATTTAAATGCTCTGAAAATTGAAGGCAACAGTTTAGTGTGCATCGAACCGACACTTCGTGAAGATCGAAGAACATACAAAAAGGTACACGCTTGCAATTTTGGAGCAATTTTCTAATACCACACTCACCTCCACGTATCAACAAAAGTGAGCGCACTTTAACGTAGCATTAGCAAAAAGTGAACAGCTGATTAAAAGTAAATGAAAATATATATATATATCAGATAATTAAACATTATTTTTTTTTTTTTGTTATATCTAAAATCAAATGTTGATTAAGTGATTAAGTGATCTCTTCTCCCAATTGGACTTGAATACAACAAACGGACGGACCATTATTAACTTAAATTTTTTTAATTCTATTGTTTTTTCCAATTTTGATCGAAAATGATCGCAGCTTTTGTATTTGACATTTGGTACGTCAGCCATTTAACGCCCACGGAGTCTCGTGTGTAGATAATTCATAACAACCAACAACAGTTACTTATCTGGTATACATACATATGTGGTACATACTTTTTTTAATATTGCTGATATAGAAACATCTAATGCGAATACTCCCTCAGTTAGTGACTTCCTTTAGCTCTTTTTTGAGATAATCACAATTCTTTTACTACTCACCTAATTGTAGCGTATTTTGCCTCAATATCATTAAGTATTTAGTGATATATTTTTTTATATATTATATTCAATAGAATTGTACAATATAAAACTATCTAAATTGCTTATTTAATAACCATATAAGCCCATGAGTCTTTAATACCATAGCATGTCCTTATCTACTGTTTTTATATAATATAAAGTAAATTTTATTTGAATAAACTTAAATTTAGCATTGTTTTTCATAATAACTGTCATACAACTGCAGAACTTCGCCGTTCTGGTTCGGTATTGAACTGTAGGTCCCTTGTATTCTTGCACAAATATAACTCTCACAACATGAATGGATGCAAAAAGCAACGCCTGGGCCCTCCATGGACTGTAGTACCATTAAAAGAAGAAAAAGAGGAAAAAGAAGAAGAAGAAGAAGAAAAAAGAATCCAAACCTGGTAGAACTAAAACATTACTATAGACAATGGCTTTTAGTCTATTATAAATTTAATAGTTAACTTTTGACACATTTTAACATGGGAAAACGTCAAAAAACCCCATTATTAAGTTTAGAATCGACTTTATTTTCTGTATTACCAAAGACCAATAAGGGCCAGTTGTTAAATCTCAGTTAAAAAATGTTGCCAAATATTTAAGATTTTATATAAAGTGAATTCAATTGCATTTAAGTAAACCACTGATGAGTTGTAAGCCATAATAAATTCTTTTGCATATTCGTGCAATTTTTCTGTGACCCTTTAAATTTAAATCAGTTACATTCACGCTCAAGGAACTTACGATGATACTAAAAATATTGATAACACTTATAAAAGTCGCTTTAATCGCTGAAAATCTTTAAAACTTTATTAACACGACGATTCATAATGTTAAATTTTCGATATCCTTAGATAATCGCCATGATGAGTACTTGGGAGAATAATGAAGAAATTAAACGATTCCGTGAATATTTACGCATACCAAGTGTACATCCCGATATTGATTACAGTAAGTATGGTATAAGTTAAATTTTTATAAACTACCTTTATTACTTAAGTTTTAATTCTATGTCTTCCTTAACAGCGTCATGTGTCGATTTTTTAAAGAAACAGGCTGCAGATTTAGGACTTCCAATAAATGTCTACTATCCAGCGACTCCAACTAAACCTGTGGTGATTATAACATGGCCTGGCAATCAAACAGATTCTCCATCAATCATATTAAATTCGCATATGGATGTGGTACCTGTTTTTCCAGAGAAATGGACGCATCCTCCATTTGCTGCCGAAATCGATAGCGATGGTAGAATTTTTGCACGCGGTTCACAGGATATGAAATGTGTTGGAATGCAATATTTGGGAGCAGTACGAGCACTGAAGAAAAACGGGGTCACCTTAAAGCGCACTCTTCATTTAACATTTGTGCCAGGTAACGATTTTTTTTTATTAGTTTTAGTTTCTTGTTTAGACAATCTTGCATTACATAAATGAAATGAGAGTCATATTTGTCATTAAATCATGCATACAGATAAACCATTAATTACTCTTATTGGTTCAGTTTATAATTTTCATTTTATAAGTTCTTATCTGTTGATAAGCAAAATTTTATCTCTAGAATGTTATGTAAGTACTTATTTGAACTATTTTTGTATTCGTTAGATGAAGAGATCGGCGGACATTTGGGTATGGATGCGTTTGTGAAAACGAACGATTTTAAAAACTTAAATGTTGGATTTTCATTGGATGAGGGCATTGCTGGTCCCGAAGATGTGTATCCGGTGTTTTATGCAGAAAGAAGCATTTGGCGTAATTTTACTCTGCGAAAGTTCAAACAGAATTCATATTTATAAATTACATACACTTATTTACAGATGTTCATTTCAAAATCAGTGGCACAGCTGGGCATGGTTCATTGTTATTGAAGAATACAGCAGGTGAAAAACTTCACTACGTTCTTAACAAATTTATGGCATTTAGAGAGCACGAATCCAAACGTTTGGAAAGCGATGCCAGCTTAACCATTGGCGATGTTACCACAGTAAATTTAACTCGAATCAAGGGCGGTGTCCAAAGCAATGTTGTTCCACCATTAATGGAAGCTGGTTTCGATATACGACTAGCTATAACCGAAGATCATGTTGCATTCGAGAAACAAGTAAGTAATACATATTCGAATAATTTTACTAATTCAGAAATAATAATTTAATTTCTAGCTACAATTGTGGTGTACAGAAGCTGGTGGAGGAATAGAAATAGAATATGAACAAAAAGAGCCGAAAGTCCCGTCAACTAATCTGGATGCAGCAAATCCCTATTGGCTGGCATTCAAGAAAACCATTGATGAGTTGTAAGTTGAACAGAGGTGCACATAATTTTGTAAGATGGAACAAAAGTACATGGAAACAATTTGCAATTTTCAGAGGTTTGAAGATACGTACTCAAGTATTTCCTGGTGGCACCGATAGTCGTTACGTTCGTGAGGCTGGCATTCCTGCCATTGGCTTTTCACCAATGAATAATACACCAGTTTTACTTCATGATCATGATGAGTTTATTAAAGCAGATACTTACTTGCAAGGCATAGAAATATACAAGAAACTTATCCCAGCTGTGGCTAATGTTTAAAACATAGAAAAGTAAATAAAGACATGTTAAAGGAACACTTGACAATTTTGTTTGGATTATGTGCTATTCTTCGGCGTTAAAGCAATCTCTATTTAATTTGTAGACTGAGATGAAAACTCAATCTCTATGGTATCTTAAAGATTTAAAGTTCTTACTTTTCAAGATTCAATTTTGGTAAACATTCGTATCGCAACGTTGCCAACTGGTCGGCTGTTTATTGGTTTACATCATGCCCTCTTTATTCAATTTATAAAACTACACTTTTTTTTCAATCGGGAAACGTATGTTTGATTTTTGATCCACGTTCTTTCCATAAAAACATTTCCTCTTACTGTTTGAATTCATGAGGATATATTTGAAAATGTGGAAAATGTGGAAAGTGGTCGCTGTGGCGTAGTAGTAGTGCGTTGGACTGTTACGCATTGTCCGGGGTTCGAATTTCGGCACAAGCAAAATCAAAAAGTAAAAAAAATAATTTTTCTACACGGCACCACCTCTTGGAAGGCAAACCTACAAGAGTAAAAATTTCTATGAAAAGCTTTTCACTTCGCCGTTCGGATTCGGCATTAAACTGTAGGTCCCTTCCATTCATGTACAAATATACTTAACACTCCTAACATGAGTGGATGCGAAAAGCTCGGCCTAGGCCCTCCATGGGCTGTTGTTCCATTAAAAGTAAGTAAAGTAATATTTGAAAATAAAAAGTAGAAAAATTAAGTATAACCATTTTCTGAATCTGGTCATAGAAACATTCAAGGCATAGAAAACAGTATTCGTTATAGTCAAATTTCCACTCCAAAATATATTTTTTATAAATTGCCACCTCATCTAAGTATGTAATATTGTAATTCATACTTATGCATGGAATCCGACCGATTAAGATTTTTTGGCAGATGCCGATCCCACACTTTTATGCTGATACTGGCCGAAACCGATGCTGATTAATTGGTCGGACTTTACTTGAGCGTTAAATGCCAGAAATCGATATCAGATTTTATAAATATTTTTTTATTTATTTATTTTTATAAAATTTTCAAATGCTTTTTGAATTTTGTTGTGTCTTTTTTGTGTCTTTTATTTGTCATATGTTAAGGGTCTTTTATTGGAACATTTTGACGTTTTATTCATTTCTATTTGAACTTGCATCATCACATTGGCGGCCTAGACCGACGCATTTTCCAGAATCGACTTTAGTTCTCGTCGCGAATTCTCTTTTATGTCTTCTATCGACTGAAAACGGGCGCCTCGAAGTGGTAATTTGAGCTTTCGAAAGAGAAAAATGTCAGCCGGAGCCATATAAGGTGAATACGATGGATATTTGTGTAGCTTTTGGCCAGAAATTCGTTCACAATGATAGCCTTGCGAGACGAGTACAAATATGTATAACACGAACAACATGAGTGGATGCGAAGAGCTCGGCCTAGGCCCTACATGGAATGTGTTGTACCATTAAAAGAAAGATTCACTGTAACATTTTTAGCTATTCGGCGCGCGTAATTCCATTTGCAATACAAAATTTGAGATAAATTCTTTATTCGATACTTTTATTCATTGTAAAAATCGCAAAACAC
Organism: Palloptera scutellata; assembly: GCA_958295655.1. Lineage (NCBI taxonomy): Eukaryota > Metazoa > Arthropoda > Insecta > Diptera > Pallopteridae > Palloptera > Palloptera scutellata. The sequence goes on along the minus strand of OY282449.1, from coordinate 113,853,245 downwards.
ACTTTTGATGAACTGACAAAATCGAGCACTGTATACAAACTAAATTACATCGTGCTCAAACTCAACATCAGGATAGGGACAATGGTGCTAAAAGGAATTATTACAATTCTTTTAAGTGGGCTTTTTCAATTATGATTTTCCGGTACTTTTTTGCAACCAGTTTGCACAACTGGGTAACCCTTTTTCTTAAATTTATTCATTTTATTATTCTCTTGTTTCTCAAACATATTTGACAAATAAATTTTGCATTCAGGAACAATTTTCCTCATTTTGTTCAAAAAAATGATGCAAAAGATTTTGCTATAAACTTTTACTCTTAGATTTTTGACTGGATTTCAAATATAAACAATTAAAAACAAATACATAGCATAAATATATAAACATTCAATTTCAATTATTATTCGGCAATCAGAAAACGTGTAGAATACTTAGCAGAACATAATGCGAAAATGTTATTAGCTAATAAAATAATTAGCTTAATTTGTTTAACACAAATTTTATAGCAAATCAAAGTGAAAGTTGCCTGTGGGCAACATCGGGGATGAAAGGGTTAATATACTTAACACAAACGATAAATTTACACTTTGCTTACGTTACGCAAACAGTAATATCCCGATTAACGTCAGCTCTGGCACTTCTTATTACAAATTGGTTACAGTTTATTTCAAAATATCTTATATTAAACTACATTTTACTTGTCTCGTTTCGATGATGTTAAGTTATATTACTGAATGACTGTAAATTATTATTGCCTCTATCTATGGTAACTATTACCATTCCTGGTGTTGGCTTATTGAAGTTTTACTCTTAGCTGGATAAAAACTACCAGTACTGGAACCATGAGGTCGTCCTGGCTCCTCCATTCCACACATGCATTCGTCGCCCATATTAACTTGTGTAGAGGCTGCGATTCGCTGCAAGACATTTTCGTTTAATTTCTCATTTTTAATTTTGAACGATGCTGCTCCCCTGCCTGCTGGTTCATTGCGATTATCATAATTATTTGAGCTGTTACTACTCCTATTTCCACTTTTCAACGCTTTTATGAAAGATCTGATTAAGTTCATGGGAAAAGGAAATATGATATTCTTGTTACGATCCCCAGATATAAGAGTCAAAGTTTGTAAATAACGTAGCTATAAAAAACGATAATAAATTACAGAACTCGAATTGTTCATATAATATGGTACACATGTATGGTAAATGTGATTGTGTGCACATTGGCTATACCTGCAATGCAATAGGATTTTCAGCCATAACATCGGCAGCTTCTCTCAATGCTTTTGATGCGCTTAACTCACCCTCAGCGGCAACTACTTTGGCTTTAGCCTCTCGTCCTGCTTCGGCTTCTGCAGCCATTGCTCTTTGCAGAAGCAATGGAAGACGGACATCTTTGCTATAATATTACATTACAGGTCACATTTATGGTATACATTCATATATCACATTCATAGCATTCGTATTTTCTACTTGCATTTCAACTCTTTCCACTTTCACACCCCATGGCTCGGTACCTTTGTCTAATATTATCGCAATTGCACGTGATATTTCATCTCTTTGGGCCAATAACTCAGTAATTCGCTTTGTTCCAGCAACATTGCGTAATGTGGTTTGCGCCAATCGTTTGGTAGCGTCGTGAACCTGTTGCACTCGAATGATAGCTGTTAAAGGATTGACAATCCTATAGTAAACTACGGCATCCAGATGAATGGTAACTGAATCTTTACTAAGTATCTCTTGTGCTGGAACGTCATACGAAATAGTACGTAAATCAACTCTAGTCCATATATCAATGCAAGGCAATACAAATACTAAGCCAGGTCCCCGTGGTCCACCTTGTCTGGAGACGCATAAATTGGAATGGATATAATAAATTTTAATTGGAATCTTTGCTTTGCACTGCGTTTATACAAACTTCAAACGGCCAAGTCGAAAAATAATTGCACGCTCATATTCTGGCAAAATCAGCAGGCACACAAACACGGCCAACGGAAATGTTAGGAAAAACAGAATTAAGGATATGATATGGAGACAGATTTCTATCAAATTTGGTTCAACATCTTTCTCTGGTATAGTTAATTAATGTCAGGAATCATCGTCATAATATAATTCTGTAGGTGCTCGCACTTACCTGTTTCAACATATTTAACTGGCGTTTTCGTAGCGTGGCTCATTACTCAAAATTTTGATCGATATTGTACAATAGACATATGGTATGTACATAAAACAATGAAAATTTAAATTGATTTGACAAAAATTTAACAGATTAATTTCTAAAAACTAAAAGTAAAACGACAGCCGAGCTTGACACTACTTAGTAAAATACTTTATTGAAATAGGTAGCCTTGATGTACATAGTTCAGAATTGAACAGTACTGCAGTATTTATGTACTAACACTCAAGTATTGCTAGATGCTCTTACTTCCGCGGGTGACTAGTTAACACGTATCCATACTTTCAACTGCCAGGATATTGTTTCTGAGTAACATGTGCATTATACTCTGATCTCTGCTATGGGACTTATAATTTAAAGGTTACAACTCTTCACAAAATATACTTACTTATCAAAACCAGGGATATCTCTCCTGTTTTTTATCTACTCTTAGATTTGCCTGGATCATGATGACGTATACGTGTTAAGCCACGATCTCATTTTTTATTTTAATTTTCTACCTTTTTTAATTTTTTATACTACTTTTTATGTTTTTCTTAATACTAATTTTTTATTTTTCAATTAATTTTTTGTTGGGTTTTCTGCTTTTTAAATTTAATTTTTACATTTGCTGTTTATATCATCAAGGTTTTTTATGAAATCGCCCAAAACCTCATTATGAAAAGTGTAAAAATCTCATCTTTCAATGTACTGAAATTGTCTTTCACTGAACAAATTGCTATTCTGATAGCTGTCACAATAATCGTGATTGCTGGGAATTGTTTGTGAACATAGTATAAAATTCTTTGTAAGTCAGAGAACGCGTTTGCATCATGCATCACATCGCACCGTGCGTTGAATGGGAGAGCTCACCGTCATGTGTATTTCGTTAACTTGTATTTATTAATAGGTATGTTTTAGTGATGGATTAGCACTATGCTGCTGGTTATACTGGTGTTCGCTGTTCGAGGAACATATCATATTTTGCTCTCGTGCTGGGTGTAGTGGTAACATTGGTGTTCGTTTCAGAGTTACTTTTTGTCGAAATTCAGTTCTTTTTGTAATATAATTATATGTGCAACGGCAACACTAAATGGTATACCAAAAAACTTTAAACAATTTTATTAACATGGAGCGTGAAATTAATAATATAATTGAAAAATTATGTAAATAATATGATTTTTCTTCAATAGTTTTATGAATAATATAGTTAATATTCACTTTTAAAAACTAAAAAAAATAATGATTTACAGGTTTGCATGTATTCCTTCTATTTTACATACATTTGTTTTCTTTTTTTGTAGAATAACTCATAGACACCCTGAACACTCGGCATGCTCGGTATACATTCCACCCAGCATTTCGTGTTCTCTGTGAGAGTGAGTAAAAGCTCTTTTTTTCGTGTTCGGGCAACAACAATTGCATGGTGTTCGCCGAGTAAACTTTGAATATAACCACAGCCTAAGTCGCAGATAAGAGCCGGTACATACCCATTTTTTACTGATTTTCCTGCTACTATCTTTCACTTCTTTTCTACTAATATATCTACTACTATTTTCGGCAACTTTTCTATCTTGTCTACCACTATTTTTACTAACTTATCTCTACCACTACTACCTTTTCTACTACTATTTTTCTCACATTTTCTTCTACTATGGTAAAATTGTATTACTTACTTGACTTTTAATGGCACAACAGCCCATGGAGGGCTTAGGCCGAGCTTTTCGCATCCACTCATGTTGTGCGTGTTATATTTGTACATGAATGGAAGGGACCTACAGTTTAATGCCGAATCCGGACGGCGAATTGAAAAGCTTTTCATAGCAATTTTTAATCTTGTAGGTTTGCCATTGCCTGCCAAGAGGTGGTGCCGTTATTATTATTTCTACTTTTTGATTGTGCCTGTGCCGATATTCGAACCCCGGACACTCTGCGTAGTAGTCCAACGCATTACCACTACGCCACAGCGACCACTAAAAATAGTATTACTAGTAGTAAAAATAAAAGTAGAATATAGTAGTAGAAAAGAGGTAGAAATATTAGCTAAAAAGTAGCAGAAAATAGTAGTAGAAAACAGTAATAGTAGTGGAAAAGATGTGGAAAGGTAGTCGAAAATTGCAGTTGAAAAATTAGTTGATTGGTAGAAAAGTGTACAGTAGAAAATAGTAGAGAAACGGTATTAGAAAATAATTGTGAAAAGGTTTTACAAAATAGCGGTAAAAATATTGATAGAAAAGTAGTAGAAAATAGTAGAAGGAAGGGTGTTAGAAACTAGTAATGGAAAAGGTAGTAGAAAATAGTGGTAGAAATAAAAAAGAAGTAGTAGAAAATAGTAATTGATAAGTTATAGAAAAGTACTAGAAAATAGTAGTAGAAATCAGTAACAAAAAGTTAGTAGAAATATTAAAGCACATGAGATGGCACTGAGATACCTCGGTACTTACGAAATGTTGTGCACCAGAGTTTATACCGCCTATTTGGGTAAACACTTTAGTTTTTACCCAATTTATCGGTATTTAACCATTGGGTATTTACTCATGTCTCATCTCTAATGAATTTGCAGTACGCTGCATGATAGCGAACACTCTTATATGAATTTCGTTAACTTGTATGTATCATGACTATGTATATTTCTCCTTTACGCTGCTTAACAGCAATCACCAACGTAAATTTGTTTGTTTTTCTCATAGAAATTTGCCGTGTGCTAGCTGATGATGTTTGCGCTGTCAGTTAGAAACAAGCAAAAAGAACACTGCACAAAGAAAATTTATGAAACTATTGGATTTCAGTAAAATGTGCGGAGAACACCTACGCACCTACTCAGAAGAAACGTCACTGATCCAAATCTATTTTCAGGCCAAAAGGTCTCAAAGAATATTTGAAGATCGAGATAATTTTATTCAATATACATAATAAAAGCAAATTAACGTTAAATTTTCAATCTAAATCATTTTTATCCACCCCCATTATTTCAATCGGGAACGGAAATATTATTGTTGAGGTTTTTTCTGCTGATATTGTATTGAGAGTTTGCAAATATCTTAGCTAAGAATTAAGTTATAAATTAAGAGATCTTAATTCTAAATGAAGTATATTGTACCTGTAGTGCAACGGGATTCGTGGATATTATATCAGAGGCTTCTTTTAAAGCTTTCGAAGCATTTAGTTCACCCTGAGCAGCCACAATTTTAGCCTTAGCCTCCCGAGTTGCTTCTGCTTCAGCTGCCATTGCTCTTTGTAAACTTTGTGGTAGTCGCACATCCTTTCTGTAAATAATGCAATATATGTAAAATAGCATTTCATTTTAAATGCTGATAATAATTGGTATGCTCTTACATCTCGACACGTTCCACTTTTACACCCCACGGATCAGTCGCTTCATCCAAAATAGTTTCAATGGAATGCGATATATCATCTTTATCACTTAACAATTCCATAAGCATCTTTGTGCCAGCAATATTACGTAACGTTGTTTGCGCTAATAATTTTGTAGATTCTATAACATTTTCCACTTGAATGACGGCTTTGAGTGGATCGTCAATCATAAAATAAACAACTGCATCGAGTTTAATGGTGACCGAATCCTTGGTGAGTACTTCTTGTGGCGGAACATCGAAGAAAAGTGTACGTAACTCAACTTGAATGCAATTATCGATGCAAGGGAATACAAAGATTACGCCGGGACCATGCGGTCCACCTTTTCTACATGAACATTCATAACAATGGTATAAAAATTATGTGAAAATTGTTTCGCTTACGTACATACCTCAGTCGACCTAGTCGAAATATAACTCCACGCTTATATACCGGAATGATCACTATGCATAAGAATACGGCAATTGGAAATGTTATTATAAATAGCAGAAATGATAAGAATACTGCAACTTTTTCAATTGCACTGGAATCGTCATTTTCAGCTGTTACCATAAACAAAAACATTGAAATCTATAATCTACTTATAAATTTATCTTATCTTATAAATTTAACTCACTCGTTCTAATGTTACGAATGTCGAGTCCGGCGGTTCCATCAGTGTTACTATGCTCTAGACGATTCATTACTTATAATTTAGGTAACGAGACATTCGAAAAATTAATAAACATGTAAAACAAATTTTAATTCGACAGAAATGTATCAGATAAATTTTTTAATGTGAATTCTTTGCTACGCAGCAAATGTGAATCAGTTATGTACAATTGTTTTTCACCCGATATCAGGACTTTCTATGCCATATGTACATATATTGCCTATATCTTGCTTTCTCTGCATAGGGTTTCTACATGCAGACAGAGTGGGGAGCACATGAGTTCGGCGTTCAACGAGGGAACGAGGGGGGTGATTGGCTTGGGGGAAGAGAGAGGGGAGTTTGGTTTTTAGAAAGCAATCTAAATAATAAAAAAATGGTCGATTTTCAACCACTGGGGACTTCTTGTAGTAATTAATTTACCGATGAATCAGCTGCTATTGCCACTTTTAAAGTCAAAATCTTCCAAATGCCAAAAAAAAAATCGTTAAAATAAAATATTAAATTTGAAATCAATTATCAAAATGTTAATGTCGAAAGTACGATACAGGATAATTCCCTCTCGATGGTCAATTTAAAAGGACTCTAAAGCCAAAAATACCTACAATTTTCACAAAATGTTTCCAATATTATTACCCTTTTATATAAAAAATTAATTACATATTGTTGTTGGATTCCAAAATTTTAACACCAATCTCATTTAGTTCAAATTTTAATAAAAGAAATTATATCAGAAACATATTTTAAGATAAACTGGAATTATTTCATGAAATATTTGATTTTATTTAAAAATCTCTAATTTATTTCGCTTATAGGAGAAGGCTATAACATTGGTTGGACTTACAGTTTGACGCCGGTTCCGAACCGCGAGGTGGGAATTTGTTATCACTTGATGGATTTGGCTTTACCTACAAAGAGGTACATATAAAGTAAATCCCGGTTAAGTACCTCCTTTCTTAAGTGCCATTCACGCTTAAGTACCTGTAATTTGCTGCATATATCCTCTTTTAAGTGCCTCTCCCTTTAGTCTTCTTCTTCTTCTTCTTTAATGACACAAAAACCCTTGTAGGGCCTAGACTGAGCTTCCAATTCATGTTGTGTATGTGTATCCATTCATTTTGAGTAGTGAATTTTTTATTTTTTTATTGATATATTCAACACACAGGGTGTACCCCTATGAATGCAGAGCATTGTGGTGAATGGAAGGAAGATTGATAGGTGAGAGGAAGAAAAAGGGAGAATGAGAGAGGGAATGCAATCACACAGGACACCGATAAAAAGATAGACAGCTATTGTGGCAAGTGTTATGCCTTTACCACAATGAACTTCATTTTATCAGTGTTGAATATGACCGCATGTTGCGCCAAAGGCCAAGCTTTTCGCATCCACTCATGTTCTGCGTGTTATATTTGTACATGAATGGAAGGGACCTACAGTTTTATGCCGAATCCGAACGGCGAAGTGAGAAGCTTTTCATGGGCAATTTTTACTGTTGTAGGTTTGTCATTGCCTGCCAAGAGGGGGTACCGTGTATAAATTTTGTTGTTGTTACTTTTTGTTTTGTTTATAATTCTTTTATTCTTTTTTTGCCAGTGCTATGATTCGAACCCCTGACACTCTTTATTTCTTTTATTTTATTTTATGCTCCAGTAAAAAAAAAATAATTGTAATTTGCCCCTTTTAAGTACCGCTTTGCATAAATTGTATGGTAAACATGTGGTTTGTTTAATTTATGATAATCTGTCTTGACTAACTGTCAAAAATAATTATTTTGCATTGTTATAAGTTGATTCCTGCAAATGCCTTGCAAATGTGGAGTGATTGGAAATTTGTCCATGGAGCAAAAATTGAAAATTTTAGATTTGATTGACCAAATTTTAATTACTTATTTGTTAGTTAGTATAAATACTAAAGAAAATTTGTTCCTAAGTCCCACGTGGTACTTATTTCGGACTTATTTTAAGCGCATTCCCCGCTTAAGTACATAAAAAGTCTGACATCTTTACCTGAGGTACTTAACCGGTGTTTACTGTACTTGTAATTTTTTTATAACACTCATTGACTTGATATTGGAAGGAATAAAAGAAGTTTAAGAGACTTACCATAATCACCAGACCAAAACAGGAATCAAACTCCGAGTGATTTACTATCGACGTCGATAGTCGATAGACATTTTCGTAATAAAAATTGGTACCAGAATTTCCACGACTCATGAAGATTATAATAATACTCATGTAGTTTATTCAACGTAGGTACATGATGTAGGCTGTGGTAAATATATGGAGAAGGGGATGTTGGTTGCGTCCTAATAATCCCGTTTTCCTCAATTTAATACAATATTGTCATTGGTCAAAGGATTTTTCAAGGATGGCGCCGATTAAATTTCTTCATTTCTTGAGTACTAATTTGCCAGTGCCAACTCATATTTTTGTAACAACAACCTAAACCCAAAACAATAAATGCTAACAGAGACCTTTTTTTGGACTTATGCGATTTTAAATTATAAGAAAAAATCGATTTCCCAAACAAGACAAATTAATTTTTATCAAACGATTCCATTTTAATGTTTTAAACAATAAAAGCCAACAGCGCAAATGTAAAAGAAGATAAAGTTATCGCGTTAGTTTTGTTTAACGATATTCTTCGGGGTGTACGATAAAAACGGAAAGCGACATTGTAGTTGTTTCATGTGCAATCATTGCTATTATCTGCATAAATTGCACAAAAATCAAAACCATTTATTTTCCAATCAGTTTTTCATATGCAACCCTTTTCCACCATCGTCACCATCAAAAATTTAAATGATCTAACTCATGTCAGGAATCGTAGTATCAGGGTGTAAGTTGACGTAAATTCGACAGTGATATAGAGAATGCATGCAATCCAATAAAAGCTAAGATAGTTCGCCAACAATGTTGGATTATCTCACTCAATGGTATTCCTTGAATTAAAAGCAACCCTGTATAAAGATATGAATTTGCCAAATACCCACACAATTTTCTTCTGTCAATTTAACCGTTCGGCATTTTTTCGCATTCCACATTTTCAGAACAATTGGTGAATTTTTCATCGAAAATATTAGAAGTGCAACAGAAAAAACTTTAGATTTGCAATTACTATTTGTAGAAGTTTACACGATAAGTGAAAATGTCATTTAGTGGCCAATCAAATGCTCCGTGGCAGCGGAATAATATGATGTTCCATCAAGGAGGTGGTGGCGGGCCCCCGCCCCAGCAAATGTTCATGCAGCAAGCACCACAAGGTCCTTTCGGACATGGACCAATTCAGTCTAGCGGTGGAGGTATTTTTCCTCAGGGTGGTGGTGGCAGTAATGTCTCGTATCCGCAACGTGCTACCGGTCTCAATCCGGTTGCATTCCAGCAGGGTACTGGTGGAAGCGGCGGCGGTGGCGGCCAGTCGCAACAATACAATTCAATTGGTACTGTAACGAAAATCAATAGCGATTGTGGACTGGTTAATGATGAAGTCTTTTTCTACCGCAACGTATGTAAGGGACAGGCTCCCAAGTTGGGTGATCGGGTGCTTTTCGAAGCCACTTTTTCAGCTACGGGCCAATTTAAATGGAATGCTACTCGCATCCAATCAATGGCACATCAGCCGCAGCCGCTAATGGGTAGTGGTGGTGGCGGAAAAGGCTTTTCTGGCTACAATGCCGTTCCACCCCCAAATGAATATCAACGCGGACAGCAACGTCACAACTCGCCACGTCGCTCTTCACCTGCTCGTGGGGATCGCGCACGAGATCATGCTCGAAGCGAACGTGAGCGACGTGAACGTGAACGTAATCATCGTTCAAGGGATAGAGATGATGCGGTGAGTAGTTTATTTCAATCGGAAAATATGTATGTCAATACATTTAAATTACTTATTCGTAGGAAGAACAGGATCGTAAACGTCGTCGTGAGGATCACCACCGTAGCCGTGAACGCGCTAAACATAGTATTGAGCGAAAGGACCGTGAGCGTGAGCGGGAAAGAGCAAGAGATAGAGAGCGAGTTGAACGTACTGAACGCAGCCCTCACCGTGTAGCTCCAAAAGGCCGGCGAGCAAGAACAATTCGTAGATACATGGTGCAAATTCCCAAATTGTTGTTATCATAGTAAGCATCTACAATATAATTAGTGATGATATCTTACATTTACACAAAAGATTCTATGTACATCATAGTTTTGGCCAAGACCTAAGAAGTATCAATATGATAATGTATCTTGTTTGCTATTTACAGTAAACATGCTGACATACAAGAATTGCGTCAACGTTATACCACACTCTATATACCATCGGACTTTTTCCATGCTAATATCAAATGGTCCGAATCCTTCACACCTGACAATCCATTCTCGTTACGACGCCCATGCCAGTTTCATGTAAAACATCGCATTGTAGAGCCACCATTCGAACAAAAGCCAGAATTGCTTGAACCTGCCGATGCTGATTATTTATATTCGGCTAAAGTTATGCTCATCGCAAGTCCCCCGATTGCAGAACTTTATCAGAAATGTTTCGAAGATGATGATAGCGACAATGAGCAGAACACTGTGCATCCATCACGACTCATTAGCTTCTTGGTGGGCACACGTGAACGTAATGAACCAATGGCTATTGGTGGCCCGTGGAGTCCATCGTTGGATGGTGAGAATCCTGATAAGGATCCGTCAGTTTTAATTCGTACTGCAATACGTACATGCAAAGCAATGACTGGCATTGATCTGTCCAATTGCACACAATGGTATGTATTGTAATTTGGGTAGAAAAACGTGTGTGGTGCGAGTGATAGCACTTTTTATGTGTGAAGTTTCGATGTTCCAATTATTTTAATGTTTCGTTCTGCAAAATAGGGTAAACCGGCATTTTTATGAATATAATGTTATATTTGTTATGGTGTTGTTGGACGCACATGTGAGTGGGTGGACATGAAGATTTGTTCTAGAAGTTATAATATCAAATTTAAAAGTGATATGTTTGTGAAGCCCAGTTTAAAGAGGTATTGGTTTCACACAACCTCAGCTGAATTGCCACAATTTAATTTAGGAATAAATTTTTTTTTTATAAATTCAAACAAATCGTATAGGATATGTATATACATACCTATATATCAAATTGACCTGGGCTATAAGTGTACGTTTTTTATATTAACTTTCACTTTCTATCCCCTTTCCAAAAGCATTTATGAGGATACTGTTTCCAAATAACAAATAATTAAATATAAAAATTTGTACTCCTTCATTTCTTTGAATCTTTCGCTTCGAGAGTATGTGAATCCGGCTATCGGCTCCATGTTAAACTGTCTGAATTCAACTTAGCGAGAAAATATTTGGTTTTTTTAAGAATGTTTTTTTTCTTTTCTGTTTTAATAGTGGTTGTCGCTCTTTATAACACAATGTGATAGGTAGCAAAAATAATTTTCGCAACTGTGTGCTCGTTATTGAATAGTGCGTCGATAGCATTGACTTGACTGTTGATGACTCCAAAGTTGCATTGGTATTTGTTCAAATAGTAAACACGTTGTTACTGCTCCCTTCTTCGCGCTCTCGAACACACAACAAATCAATTTTACTCTCACACTACCTCTTCTTTTCCCACACCCCCAGGGCACATTCCTAGTCGAGAGCATATAGAAGTAAGTATATTCATGTCGATCGCCACTGAATTTGTAGTTTCAATTCTTGCAAGTTATCCTTCTAGGTATTTTTTTTAACAGAAAAATGGAGATGTAGTGTAAGTCTGAAATGATTTCTCCTGATTCGCGCGTATTTTCTAAGTTGTTTTTACGTAATGTATCTCGGCTATTGCTAAAGATATAAAGATACAGAGAAGCAAATAATACCCGCATAAAGGTAATCAATCTGTAGCATGCAAATGGGATTGATATTTTTACTAATTACGATTCGTGTGAAAGTTTTAAAAAATTACAAAAAATAAAGCTCGTTCCCAAAAGTTTGAATTATTAAAATTAGATTATATTTCATAAGTGATTTAAAAACATATTTGAATATTCAGACCTTATGATCAAATATTTGCATTGAGAAGTTGACAGAAATTTAGTAATTCCTTTATACGAAGAACGTTCATGGTGTGCCGAAATTTGATATTTAAATTAAATAATATAATTATATTCGTATATTTCACTTTTTCACCAGTTAACAGCAAAAGCACATATTATGTAGAACTATTTGAAGGACCTTAAAGAAAAAAAACGCTTCCTCGGACATTTTACAAGTTCATATTATTTCTGCTCTTTAAATGTTTGTTAGCGTAAGCTTTTTTCTTATCCCTATCCTTATCATTTAAGCTAATTGCAATTAAAGCCAAAAAATTTCTTTACATTTTCAGCAAAAAAAAATTTTATTTCCCAAATTAAGACAAAAAATGTATCACAATTTTTTTAAATTAACAAAAAAAAAAAAAAAACAAAAAAAACGAAAGCACAAAAGTTTGCCACATTTCCTTATGATTTTTTTCTTTCTTTTTCCATGTTCGTATACGATACGCGACCATTTTGCTTCACCATTTTACTTGGTGATTGCATTCATTAAATAAAATATAAACCAAAAACAAAAATATACTTAAACTGCAAACAAAAATAAATGCTGCTCGCTTGGACTGAATCTGGATTTATTGCTACTGCTGATACTGGATAATGATGATGATGGTGGCTTGACCTTCAATTAAAACATTACGTACGCATTGCGATGCTCTCTTGCTACTGGTTCTTTGTGGTGTGCGGTGTGTGTGCGTGCGTTATACAATGATGAACGATGATGCCTGATGTTTGATGAACCAACAACTATCACACACCTACCACTCGCTCTGCAAATCTGATGATGATATTTTTGTTTATTTGGGGTTGCTTCCACTCACTGCCTCTCACTGCTACTTTGTGCCTTCATTATATCCACACACACAATTATTCTTCACATATGTTCATATGTATACATATATGTGTGTATATATGTTTCGCTCGAAATAGGTATCGCTTCATGGAGCTGTACTACCACCGCAACGATCACAAGAGCAAGGATAAGGATGCTCCACCGCGTATCGAAAGAGTTGTCATGTATTTGCCAGATGTTCATTCATGCATGCCAAGCCGTACCGAGTGGCAAAATTTAACGCAAGTTTATAAAACTGCATTAGAGAATGTTATAGCACGTAAGAATGCAGCGGTTGCTGCATCCAAGACTGCATCCAGTGGTGGTGGTGGCGGCGGTGTTGGCAATGGTAATGCTGATGATGGCGATGGCGATGGCGATAGTGCTGAGGAGAAAACTGGGAAATCAACGTTGGCTAACAATGATGCAGATAAAGTAGATGAAAACAGCGATGTCGCTGAAGCTGATACTTCTGCGGAAAATGCTGTGGATGCTACTGCTGCTGCTGCTGATGTTAAACATGCAGACGATATTGACGTTGCCGAAAACAAAAAACCGGCTGCTGCTCTGGCTGCTAAGGATGTTGCTGCAGATGGTGACGATAATGTTAACGAAAAGGCACACATGCTCTTGTTTATATACTATACTATTCTATATATATACCATCAGTTAATTTAGTTATAGCATACTTTTTTTTTAATAGTTGTAAGCTTTTATATATACTACATACATATTACCTTCGATCCCTTGATTCTTGCCAAAAGGTATATGCATAGAATAGCCATTACAACTTCCGATTTACACTACTTTAGTCGCTTCAGCGAGTATATTATATCATTAGTTTTTCTGTCCCAACATAAACATACTTAAGCATTGCAGCATATGAAAGCATATGTGGCATGTTGCTGCTTACATTACATAGAAATGTCTCTAAGCGTCCGTTTTATAGACATATACATATATTTTTGCTAATTTAAACTAAAAATTAAGCATTCCTTGATACTGCCATTTATTTCCATTCTTTTCAATATTTTTCGAATATCATGCTCAAGTTTAAAGTTCGATTTAGATTTTTATTTGGACCATATTCTTCTGAATCTTCTCTACTTAACAAGATATCTTAACTTTTGATCTTTAGGTTCCCAAGGCAGTATTTAAAAAAGAAGAAAAACAAAAACTAAATTCATTTTCCACACTTATATAGTTTACATACATGGATTTCTAACATACTTTGATCATTTTCAGGATGATTCACCTGAACCAACACACTATTCTATGTTGGATTTGAAATCAATGAAAGTTCAAGAAATTCGCGAAGAACTAATTGCACGTAATCTGCCATCAAAAGGTAAGTAACAGAAACAGTAGCGATTATGAGAAAGGTGTTTCAAATCGTTATCTTATGCTTAAATCTTTGGAATTTTACTGTCTAGACGAAGTATTTTGCTGTGTGAAATTGTAATAGTCTTTCTTAATTCTTCAAGGTGTTCGCAATTTAGTTATGGCTCGTCTAGCTAAAGCTTTGAATACCGAAAAATCTGAAGAGATTAATGCCAAACAGTTGGTCAAGAAATTGAAAAGCGCTGAATCTGAGAGCAAAGAAACTGACGAGCAAATGGAAGTTGAAGAAGATAACGATGCTGGGGAAAAGGAAAAGGACCCAAAACCTACAAAGAAGCAAACAAAAACTATAGAAAAACGCGCTGACACTGAAAACGTGGACGAGGCTGAAGATCATGATGATTGGGCCGATGTAATTGATGTAGACATGAGCGATATTGTTATTTTAGACGAATATGATTCTAGCAAGAATCCAGAGGTAATTAAATAAAAAACTGCAGCATTTTAACATTTATTGTTGTTCGTATTAATCGTTGTCATCATAGGAGACCCCCAAAGAAATGGATGAGAGAGATAAAAATCAGCTTATACGCCGCTATTCGTTGCCCAGCGAGGAGCGAATCGTTGTACATCCATACAAATCCAAGAATGGTAAATTCGATTGCACAGTCAAGTCATTGTCCGTGCTATTGGATTATCGTCCGGAGAATACAAAAGAGCGATTTTTCGAGGTAAATAAGCGATTGCTTTTTAAAAAACTTTAAACATTTTAATTGTTGATACTGTTTTCAAAATTTGTAGGTTTCACTTTTCGCCGAGCTCTTTAATGAAATGTTAATGCGTGACTTTGGTTTTAACATCTACAAAGAACTTTATGTGTATAAAGACACAAACGCACATGAATCGGGTGAAACAAAAGATGAAGATGACACGTCGGCGGCTAACAATAATAAAAAAGATGAGGCAGACACAAATGCAAAAGAAGATGACGAAGTAAAGAAAACTAAAGAGAATGTTGAAAATCAAAAACTAAATGCAGACGCAACAAACGAGAAATCGGAGAAGTCTGAGAAAGCGGCTGCACGTGAACGACGACCATCAAAGCGTAGCATTGATGAAGAGCCTGAGGAAGACAGTCAATCGACAGATCGCAAGCGTAAATCAAACGCCGACAAAAAGGAGAAAGAAAAGGATAAGAATTCTACTGATAAGAAAATGGTGGTAGTGAAACCCCAACTTTTGCTCTCATTTGTGTACTTCGATACATCACATTGCGGTTATATATTCGAAAAAGATTTAGAGGATCTATTCTCTATATTGGGCTTGAACTTATCCCGTGGACAGATACGCAAAGTGTTGGGAAAGGTAGCGTCGCGTCAAGCATTCTACTATCGGTACGTGATGGAACGAAAATATAATAGAATAAAATATACAGAATCATAATAAAATAAACTATTTATAATATAGAAAATTAACCGACAAGGAAGAAGCAAGTGAAGTTGTGCCAACCATTGACGGTACAGATGAGATACCCAGTGAAGAGCTAAAAAGAATTGCTTTGGGCAATAGATTTTACGAATATGTCTTCAGTGGGGTGGCCAAAAATGATGGAGATGCTAAGAATAATGCGGTCGTCGCCACATCATGCGAAAATGATGGTAATATTTAAATATTTGTGAAAAGATGATAAAGCTACACAATAACGGTATTCACGATAGGGCGTTTCTCTAAGTCTAGCATGTGTCACACACGGTGCCAGAATTGCAAATTTGGTTATTTTTTGTTTCTTGCATTGCAAAGGCAAAATACAGGATGTGATGCAATGGTATGGCATCATTACAAATGCAAATTTTTACGGCATATTACATTTACTTGTTTCGATAGTAGAAATGGTTTGGATTTGCAATTTGCAAGTCCATTTGCAACTGATTGTGAATACGGCTAATATATTTTTCTTTGCTTATTTTTCTTGTTTAATTTTAATCTCCGTAATATTGTAGGTCTCATCAACTACAACGGCGCAGTTATACACGTGGGCAAACTTATCGAACAAATAAAACGAACTGAAAAGAATTTCTCCGATTTAGAAAAACTACACATTGATCTACGCAAACAGCATACTGACTTGCAGAAAGACCACTCCAAGTCCAGTGGAAAAATAAAAGATCTACAGTCAGAAGTTAAGAGTCTAAATAGAAAGATATCAGATGCAGATCAGGATTTATTCTCACTTAATGTAAGATTATTATTATACGTATACACCAGCGAATCGGGGGATTTAACTTGTTTGGTTCGTGAAAAACAATCAACGTCCCCCATGGATTTGTTAGTGCATCTACATATATATATATCTGGCGAAAATGAAAAAGAGCTTAAGTCGACTTGGGATGTAAAATATTTTATCGCATATTTTTGACTCTAAATATGAAACTATATAGAATTTAAAAAAATAAATTATAATTACTATATATTATTTCAAACATGGTATTTGACCTGAATATAGAGTATACTTAAAGAGTTGCTATAGTTTCTATGATATTTCCATTCAAAGCTATCAAAATCGCCCAACATAGTAATACACTTAAGCTTTCACCACATTTTCATTTTCACCACACATAGAATATATTGTTTAAAAATATTAATATACAAGTAAATAAAATGATTTCATTACTCCAGCGCAAGTACAGAGATCAGCATTCAACGCTCTCGTACATCTACAATCGCGTGTCGCCATACTTCAGTCGCGAAAAGGATAAGGAGAAGGAGAAGGATAAAGATCATAAATCTGATAGGTTTGTATTACTAAATTTTCCATTTGCATACAAAGCCTTTCACTTAAATGCGAGCATATTTTTTTTAGTTCACGCGATAAGGAAACTGACAAGGATAAGGATAAAGATAAAAAAGATAAGGAGAAGGAGAAGGAAAAAGAAAAGGACAGCAAAGATGGTGGTAGCGGTAAAGATAGCCACAAGGAAATCAAAGATAGCAAAGATGAGAAAAAAACGGAAAAGAATAAAGATAAAGATCATGTGAAAGAAGAAGATAAAAATAAGAAGAATGGCGAAAAGGAATTAAAAAACTGCAGCAATCAGAAAGGTAGAGAAACTAAAGCTGATATTAAAGAAAAAGCAGAAGCCATGGAAGTAACTGTAGTAGTAGAAGAAGAAGAAGAAGAAGAAGATGAAGACGAAGAGGATGTCATAGACGATACCACTGAAGAGTAAAAGAAATATATAAAACTATACAAACATATGATGCATGCTTAGTGTTAGTCAGTTCTTCCACGGTGAAACTAGTTGCATGCAACTGTCAAAACTTGGGAATTAGGAGAAAATATGGCAGGAGAATAAAAAATTTCCCTGGCATCATTTTGTTGAAACTTTTTTGTGTAAGTTTAATGGCGAACGATTCATGCACCTATTTCACTATGTAAGAGCTACATAACACTTAAAAAGCGAATTCCAAAATATCTCATGCAACTAGTTGCACCGTGGAAGAGCTGACTTGAGTACATACCAACCGACAGACACTTGCAGTTTAAATTTACATTTTGTGTGTTTATTTTTTTCTTACTTTTAAAGCACATTTGTATTTATTTGATAATAAAGGAAAATTACACTGAAGCATCTAATACTGAAAATCTGAACTAGTTTCATCTGTAGCGGTAGAGTTCAACAACTAAACTATGGTCTCTTTAAAAAGCAAGCATTCCGATCATTAAAATCGATCAATAGTACAGTAATAGTAATAGTAAGTATAATCAATTGAGGTTTACCAACCGTCATACACTTTTTGTTCTCTGTTTTTTTAGTAGTTCGCTAAACTTTTTTTAATTTTGGTGGCAAAAAGTTTGGGATTTTTGGTTTCCAGAAAACTGTTACTAAAGAGGCCTGAAATAATTTCAGGTTTCAGGCTATGATAGGCTGATTGAACTTGAAACTATACACGTCTAAGGTAATAGCTTTCGTTCCATATGCTGAGAGGATACGTTTGTCACATACAGTGTCGGACAATCAAATAAGAACACCTTGTTCTGAAACCAAAAACCTTAAAAAAATATTTCTCTAGGCTTATGATATATTTAAAAGGTATTTACTTTTATTCATTTATTCCATAAGTTAACTTTTTTCTTAAAACAAAAACAAAATCAATTCAGTGTAAAAAAAAAAATTTAAAATTTATACATAAAATCACATTTCAAAAGGACAAGAAACTAAGAACACTTCAATTAAAAAAAAAATATTTATAAAATATTGACTCAAATTGTTCACTAATGCTAATATTTTGTGGAATAGCCTTTGTTAATTAAAACCGCCTTACACCTTCTAGGCATTGATTCCACCAGAGACGCGCAAGTAGCCTGGGGTATGGAATACCACGCTCTTTGAATGCTTTGCCACAATTCGTCTTTGTTTTTAGCTCTGGTACTGCCAATCTTCTCTTTGACAATATTCCACAAGTTCCCGATTGGATTAAGGTCAGGAGATTGTAAAGGCCACGTCATAACGGGAATTCCATTCTGAGAAAAGCAATCTCGCGCAAGGATTGAGGTGTGCTTTGGGTCATTATCCTGTTGCATTTGCCATTTCAGGGCCATTTCCCATTCAGTATCAGAAATCTGTCCATCGTTTCTTTTATCCAATACAAAGGGCCCACACCATACCAAGAGAAGCATCCCCATACCATATTGCTTCCACCTCCGTGCTTAAACGTCTTCCTAGTATATTTTCAACAAGATTCACCTTGCTTTCGTCTGCCCATAATACGTTAGGCTATTTTTTTGCATTAATTGAACCATGCCACTCAATGTGCGCTTCAGCGAACTCTATGCGACACTTTCGATGTCTTTGTGTCAACATTGGTACTTTTCGTGCTGTTCTCCCATACATTTTTTTTCCACCAAACGTCTCCTTACTGATCGAGCACAAATTTTAACCCCTATATCCTCTCTAATTGCAGCAGCTGCCTTAAATGGATCGCGTGCAGCCAAAACTTTTATGCGATTGTCATCTGCACTTGTAGTTTAGCGGGGCCTGCCTCTCTTGCCATAAAATTTTTGAGGTAATAAAGATTGGTCGAGGATCTGCTAATAGTTTTAGCTATTTGGCGAATGCTTTGTCCCTCATTTCGCAGTTTTTTCACCAAATCACGCTCCTCCTTGCTGCAGTGCTTTGCTCGACCCATTTTACTGTGACATTACGGAATAGTTTACATTTAATTTGTTGAATTACCCTCAATGCTACCATTTAAATGCTTACCCAGTACAAATTATAAACAAATTTAAGTTTTCTTTTTAAAATATAAATTTTTTCGTCTGCTGTTGTTATTTTATTGTCCGCCTTCGAATGCTTCGCTTCAACTTTTTGTTTGGGAATCCCCAAAAAATATTTAAATGTAGTGTTGCCACCTAGAAATTTACCATACCATTTCTTCCCTATAAAACTTTTTTGTCATAAGCAGTTCTATAAAAAAAAATCAATGGAAGTTTTATAGTGCAAGGTGTTCTTATTTGATTGTCCGACACTGTAAGTGTTATGGAAGTGTAATGTTGGAGTTGGCCCCATGTTGGATAATGCTTAGGTCTCTAATATAATCCTTGGGAATAAATTCAATATAATCTCCCCCTACTGGTCCGAGTAATTACTAATTAGTATGCAGATACTTATTGTGGTCGCTGTGGTGTAGTGGTTGTGTGTTGGACTGCTACGCAGACTGTCCGCGGTTCGAATCTCGGCACAGGCAAAATCAAAAAGTAGAAAAAATCATTTTTCTACACAGTACCACCTCTTGGCAAGCAATGGCAAACCTACAAGAGTACAAAATGCCTATGAAAAGCTCTTCACTTGGCCGTTCGGATTCGACATTAAACTGTAGGTCCCTTCCATTCATGTACAAATATAACATGCACAACATGAGTGGATGCGAAAAGTTCGGCCTAGGCCCTCCATGGGCTGTTGTGCCATTAAAAGTAAAGTAAAGCAAGATACTTATTTCGAAAATGGATTGCGATTGAGGGGCAGTCAACTTTCTAAAAATAGGTTAACTAACATTATTTATTTTTTGAGGTTGTCGACGAATTAATGTTTTTATGTTTTATATAATATATGTTTTAAATATGTTTTCACAATTTTATAATGAAACTGTTGCGAGTGTAGGAAATTATGAAATCGATTTTATAGCTGATTGAAAAAGGATCACTTTACTCCTTTAAGTTAGAGATTCACTGAACTTGAAATGGCTGAGATGGTTCTTGTATTTGACAAACGCAGGCCAGTGTTATTTGTGTAAAAAATTTAAATGTTTTATTTATAATTTCTGAAGACCTTAAGACGCATTATTTTTGTACACTTTTCTACCTATACTATTTCCTTTATGTAGAGGATGTGAGGGAAGAGCAGTTCCAAAATGATCTCATCAAAACATTACGATGGATTCATATAAACTCATAAATGCGCTCATTGTCAAAATTTCTATGAGTTTATAAGATTAAGTATGCTTACCGTTTGCTAGGCATCGATCCGCTGATAAATCTGAAACTGTTGAGCTAAAGTTAATCTGATAAAAATGCGGACTTTGAAAGAAAAAACGATGCTTTCAGTGATCTGGTTTCAATCTCATTCTCTGAGTTTACATAGACCTGTGGCTGTAGCCAAAAAGCATCACTATGTGCTAAAAAAAACAAAATTCATCAAAATTATATATTTATTATATTTTGAAGAATTGCGAATTAATTGTAATTTACATTTATCTTTTTTTCAAATTGAACATGTGTTAGCTAAAAATATATTACTATTCGTTTTTTATTGATTTTTCTTCTTTTTATACATTTACGTAAATATCATATTTATCATTTACCCATTTTGTTTCTCTAATTACTTTCAAAAATTCAAATAGAAATAACAGAAATTGAAGTTAAACGAGGATTTAATGGATTTACGAAAATATAGTTAAACCTCAAGCAAAATATTATATATCAATATCATAGCATGATTCAAACTGATAAGCATCAAGCTATTCTCCATATCGTCAACATCATTTAGAAAGGCCCTAAAAAACATTTTCGTTTTTCTTACACAGAGTAGCCAAAATATGGCATATATAATTGGCCTTTGTACCTCAACTGCGTCTAAAAAGTATTTAAGACAATAAATTTTTGGTGTTTTTTGCTTCTCATGTGATCTCAGGTGTTAATTAGAGCCTTTCAACATTTGGTGATGACGATAGGTGGCTTGAAGTAATCAAAAATTTATAATCTGACGCCGATTTATATACATACATTCTTAACTGTGTATTAGAATGATTAGTAATGAGAATAATGAAAACAAAAAATTAAACGTAATGTAATAAGAATGCCAATGTTTGAGTACCTAGTTTTGTACATTTACCGAATTTACCACGGTCAAGAGCATCATCATCTATCATTTCAAACACCGTTTCGAACTCTGGAATACTTAGTTCTGAAAGCGCAGTTTATCGAAATATATTTTGGTATAAAAAGAAGGATTGTCAAAATTTCAAAAATATACTCTCCTTATTCGTACTTTGATTTACTTTCTTTTATCGAAAGAAGACTTGAAATTGATATTTTCAATTCATATTATTTGTATTTAACCTTTGAACCTTAGTTTGGAGGATGTTTATCAACAATCCGGAGAAATAAAATAGCAAAACTCAGATTTATTTTGATAATGCTTGCAATATTTGATCCGAACCTGAATGGAGAGAATATAATTACACCTTGTGGAGTTTTTCTATTGTCCTATTATGTGATTATGTGACTTTTTCCTACATGTGGTGGCTGCGTTAATCTGAACTATAGCTAAGACACTATGACGTTATACTTATTATGTAGTTGTAGTATGTATTACAAACTCCGGCTTTTTCAAGGAGCAATGAATTGCATTGGTATAGCATTTAATAAAATCTTCATCTAGGTCAAGGACCTAGATCGTCATTGTATATGGTTTTTAGAGTAAAGAGATGTTTCTCTATTAATGGGTAAGACTTCTAGACTAAGACCTTTTTCAAATAGAATATGCGTTAGGCGACATCTTTGGGAACGTAGCTTTTGAACGATTTTGCGATTCCTTGCAGTATTGACGGTGGGTTTTCTGACTCTCCCTGGACTCTCCTTAATGACGCAGCTCCTTAAATCAGTTAAACGAGCAGCACGCCAAACTAACGAACGAGCAATGCGACGCTGCCGCGCAATCTCATCAATTGCAGGATGAAGATGACGAACTGATAGGTCTGTAATAATTTGCTAATTGATGGCTTCTACCACCTGCTTTAGGCATGAACTTAGCAGGATGCATGACTTCAAGATAACTATGGTAGTAACCACAAAATTACTATGTATTGTCGATTTTGTAAATTTTCAATTAAGACCCAAAAGAACATCACCGAAATGTAAAAATATAGCTATAGACCTCATAAAGACCAACACACTACTTTACGGTTGTTGTTTAACCACCTACATACAATATTTGTCATACTCAAATAGAATTTAAAATAAAAAACGAAATATAAAATCAAATATAAAAATTTAAATAATTATTATTTCGAGATAGTTTATTTTTCGATTTTTCTTTTGAATAAGTTACTTAATAAAATCAATCAGAAATATAGAACGTGCATAAAACTAAAACAAAAATCAGTATTACATTGTAATAAAACAAAACTTGTTGAAACAGTCTTATGAAAATATCGAGATATCGTGTATGCTGATGCTCACAAAAACTTGTACATGACATGTTTCAAAGGTCATTTCTTTATCTTTTTTTTTAAAATATGTTTTTTTTGTGTGTGGATGTTTTGTGGTTTGGCAAATTACTTGCAACATTTCATTTTTGTCTTCAAATTGGAATGCAGTAACAATTTCCAATATAAATATATAAGTTTGGGTGTGTGTAGAAATTCTTTAAATATTTCTTAAACATTATGGGAAATAAGTGAATTTTCTTTTTATTTAGAGATTAGTTTAACAATTTAGCTTTTCAGTTTCAATTTTAGGTTTTTCTTTCAATGGACGTGCACATTTAACGAACTGCATAAGAGATTGGCTTGTTTTTCTTGTTGTTGATTGGTAATTGAATCTTAAAACTAGTGAAAAAAAAAAACAATATTGAATTAAATTCAAATCTTGCATAAGTATAATGAAAAACATCTACAAAATATTTGCAGATATTTAAAAATTTTTATATATTTTTTTCTGTGAAAACAAACCAGAAGTTGCGATGCTCTTATAATATATAAAAAAGTACATTTAGACCAAAAAACATTTACGTAAATAAATTTAACTTAAATACAATACAATATCGATTAAATTAAGCTACTAAATACACCAGTTACAAGTTGCTAGCAGTTACAATAACAAGTTACAGTTACAGTTTATTAGAAAATGAGAACAGAAATGCGATTTTATGATAAACCTTACTGATATGGATGGACAGGACACCAGGAAAAATTGTAGTTTTATAAATAAATGATGATTTTCTTTCAAATAAATCAAATTATTTTCTATCTGAACTGCACTGCATGCGCTCATTTAGTAATAATATTACGATTTTTATTATAAATAGACACACACACCACCTGTGTTATTCTTCAATTTTTTCATACGTCTGTGTAAATTCGATTTAAAGTTACATGGTAAATGATTCGTTAATATATAAAATATATAAAAATTAATCATTTATAGTTCGTAACTTAAGTTAATTTCTCTTTTGGATGCGTAGTTGTATGTAATGAATATCTTATTGTACTAAAATGACTCGGTTGTGAAATGCATGGGGTAAACGACTCAAATTTAGACATTTAGAGTGCCCTGTGAGCTGTTTCAACAGCAGGAAAGCAGAAATAACGAAGGATGTTATGTTATGTATGGATTTTTGTGGTTATTAAGCCGTAGCAACAAATCGCAAGTATCCCAAAGGGAATACACCAGTAAAAAGCAATCTGAAGACGACATACATATATAATGAAGAGTACTACTATTGTATTGCCTTCGAAGTTCTGAAGAAGGCTGTTCACTAATTGATATGAAAGTCGAATACGGTGTTGATACAGAGGGTAATACTGTGCTAGCCAATATCATAGACTCAGAATCATGACGCCGCTGAGCGTCGGGAGATAAAAGTAAACAAGTCTATCGCAATTTAACCAACGTAACCGCGATTTACATTTAGATACAGTGAAACGTAATGTCATTTGTATCAGTGAGCAGAAGAAAGAGATGATCCCACAAAGAAAATAACGTAGTGGTTATCTTAATTCATTGTGAGAAAATACTTATGCGCATAAGCGGCCCGAAGAGACACTACGCATTATTCGTGAGTATGAAAGCGTTACGTCTAATTCAGTTTTCATAGCGATTGCTGGTCGCTCGAATGACCTGAGACCAGTTCTGTCGGAAAACACAACTTATTCAGTTATCATGCTTTAGTTGACGCACAAGTACGTAATATGGTTGAAATTACGTGCTGCAAAATTGAATGCAAATATTTTGATTATAAGAAGCCAGAAGATATTGATTGCATAAAAATAATGCTCATGTTTAATTTTATAATTTCATTTAAGACAATAAATATAATTATAAATCTTTTCTAATAAACAAATTGTGTCTATATGTCTTTAGTTACAGTCTGATAATTATTATTTTATGAATATTTAATGACTTCCACTGTCCCCAGCGTTGATTGCCCTTCTGAGATCGTGAATAAATTCATATAATTACGGAAAATGTAATAAATCTACAGTTTATCGGCACTAGTAATTTCACGTATGCGTCAGCACCCAACTCTATGTGTGTAGACTATATGGCATTGAAAAGAAAAAAAATCAGGAGGAGAATTCGATTACATTTGCCACTTCTCATGGTTAGTTTGAATACTAAAGAATGAAATTGGGGTTGAATAATGCACTAGCAAAATAAAATCTGTACAAGAATTATTGTAAGAACCGAACCTCAAACTTAAATAAAGAAATGCAAATTTGGCTACCATGAAATTGGTTATTTTTAGAGATCTTGTTAGATGAATACAACCACACAACTCACATTTTCAATCCAACGTCGGTTACCCGATGCCTAGTTCTTTGTCAAGGCAATAAAAATACATAAATGTCTAAATTTTCGAGTGCTTGACGAGTCACGCAAAAGAATCCTAAAAAAAAAAATGTGTATGTGCAATTTAAAAATTTGATTGAGGCCAATCAATGTAGTCAAGTTGCCCAAGATATAATCATTATAATTTAACATAGTTGTATGTAATATCTACATAAACTGAGTCCTTTATTACACAACCGAGTCATTTATCCCACTGGCATTATAATACAATTAGATATTACATACTTCTGCGACAAATTACAATGATTACAAAGTGAATTGATTGATTCACTTAAAATGCTTGAAAAATTTTGAGATTTTTATTTTTATGGTATTCGAAGAATATCATTTTTGCTGTTCGCTTAAGCGTCATCAACACGTCCCATTGGGCGTAAAACAATACGCGGGTCGGGTTCGAGCATTCGATCGGATTCTTCAGCACTACTGAGGCTGCAAAAAAGAAAGAAAAAAAGCTATTTAAATATTATATATTATTAAAGGTAAGTGAGAGAAACCTAAAAATTTTTAATGCTAAATCCCAATTACTTATATGAAGAACAGAAAAATGTAAGTAAAAAATAGTTCGACAGAAATGTTCTATTGAATATTGCTTTTCGGTGCCTAGGCTGTGTTAGTCAATTCACACAGAAAGTGAGTTCGTGTCTTCCATGCTCAGATGAAATTCTATCTGATTAGACGGGGTCGCTAAATAAATCTACTCCTAGCGTAAGAAATACTTCACTCCATACTTCAAAACGTTGTTTAATCCATTGAGAAATGCTTCTGTTACTTATTACTTATTCATACCATCTCTTTGGCGACAAGTCAGAGTAGTCTTTATTCCTAAACCAGAGAAGTATGATTACACACTGACCGATTAGCTTGACCTCTTTCAAACTAAAAAGCCTAGAACGAATGGTATAGAAGCATATTCGGGCAAAGGTACTGCCAGTGTGTCCTCTCAGTAATAACTAACATGCCTTCCAGGGAGGAAAATCCTGCGAGTCAGCGCTGCATGATCTTGTAAGCAAGATAGAAGCAGGACTGGAAGCGGACAAGTACACTCTGGGGGTCTTTGTGGACAACGCTGCCACAGGGGGCTTTTGACAACGCTGCCTTTGACTCTATGTGCTCAGCTGCCAAAAGGCATGGAGTGAGTGAAAACTTAAGTAGATGGATCTACTCTATGCTCTCCGAGAGACTGCTGACCGTTGGCGAGGGCGACGATTTGGTCACGGCGGAGGTTAGACAGGGCTGCTCCCAACGGGAAGTTCTCTCTCCTCTACTGTGGTGCTTCGTTGTTGACTCATTACTAACGGAAATGCAAGATCTCGAATTTCAAGTCCATGCATATGCGGACAACGTCTGTGCACTTACATCTCGTAAATTCTTTCAGACGGTCTGTATTAAAATGCAGAAAAATTGATGAGTGGTGCACTGGCCAGTGTCTTTCTGTCAATCCTAGTAAAACGACTCTTGTTCTATTTGCTAGGAAGCGGAAGCTGGAGGGTTTAAAACTGCCAGTAGTGAAAGGTGTAACCCTCAGTCTTGTCATGGAAGTGAAACATCTGGCTGTAACCCTAGTTCGGGAACTAACATGGAAGTCGCACGTCTGAACGAAGCTAGATCGCGCATTAAAGGTTTTCCACCAAAGTCGGCGAGCCTTTGGTAGGACCTGGGGCCTGAGACCTACTGTTGTCCTTTGGATATACACAGCACTTATCAGGCCGATAATCACATATGCTTCGGTGGTTTGGTGGCACCGAACTACGGTTAAATCCTCAGTCTTGGCGCTGAACATGCTACAAAGAAGCGTATGCATTAGCATAACGGGCGCCATGAGTACCACCTCTAGTTACGCCCTTAACGCCATGCTTGTATGTTCCACCGGACATACAAATCCAACAAGAAGCGATGAAGGCGACATGTCGACTATACTCTTATGGGTATTGGTTCGATAATAGAACTTCGGGTCATGGAGAAATCTTCAAAAGGTTGTCAGAGCAATATCCATTGCTACTGGCCCCGAAACATTGCCTCATACCCGTGGTTACTTTCGGAAGAAAATATGAAGTTAGCTTCCCGAAGCGTGAACAATAGAGCAATCCAGAGGTCGTGCTGGAGAATCTGACGAATATCTTCTTCACTGACGGATCCAAGACCGATGAAGGAACTGGAGCTGGATGGCACTTAAACGAAGGTGTCAATTGCTACTATTCCTTGGGTGGGTTGTCAACTGTCTTCCACGTATAGGTGTCTGTAGTGACAGTCAGGCTGCACTTAAGGCTCTGGTGAACGCGAGAATTACTTCAAAGATCAGTCGCAAGACTAAATCAGCTCCATCTTATCTGCGTTCCTGGGCACTGTGGAGTTCCTGGGAATGAGAAAGCCGACGAGTTGGCCAACTGTGGATCAAAGAACATGCCTTTGGGACCAGAGCCATAGTCGGGACCCGTTTGGCAAGTGCCATGCATTGGATAAAATCTTATGCTAATGATTTACATAAGAGACGCTGGCCCAATCTGGACATCTGTAAAAAGGCCAAGTGTTTTGTGACTTGTCCAAACAGGAATGCAGCAGAATTCCTTCTTAAATTAGGAAGGAAGAACCTTCGCCGGATGGTGGGACTTATCACAGGGCATAATCCATGGGGCCAACATATGACCACTATCGGCATCACCGAGGACCCGACCTGCACATCTTGTCTGGTGGAGGTGGACAGCACAGACCATTTTCTCTGCACATGTCCCGCCTTTGAAAGAACGAGATGGCGCATTTTGGGTTTCGATGTCACAGGAATGGACAAAATTCACTCCATCCCCTTCTGCTATCTTCTAAGATTTGTGAGAGAATCCCGAAAATTTGCGGAGAGACCGTAGTCCCGCTATAACCCCTTCTACGACTTTTTCCCTCTTTTTTCTAACCCCTTACTTGCTGCCACCCCTTCTTCTTTTCGTAGGCCTTAAGTACAATGGCTACATAGTGTGAGTGCTTGGGGAACTGTTCTGCACTCGTAGGTCAGGTTCTCGGCCTTCTTCACATCCATCCATCCATCCATACTTATTGAATCGTACCCTCTTCTTTGTAAATTTGTTTGTATTATGTTTTTAATTTGCTAATCAATTGAAATGTAAGTGAAACAAATGAACAACCTAAAATTATGCTATAAATTTTAAAAAATCGTTAACTTTTAAAAAAGTACAAAAATTGCAACAATAATAAAAACATTCATATGTATGTATGTAAGTGTTTGATTGCTTACCAATCCTTGCTGTCGGGCATTAAATTCCTTCGTTCTTCATCTTCGGGACGTAGTGACGGCAATTCGGAGACGGGCGCATATTGTGTGTGTGATACTAGCGGATCTGTGGATGGATTTAAGGCCATAATGCCCTGACCACAACCACCACCACCTTGGCATTGCAATTGTCGTGCTAACGATTGTTTCTTGTCGAAGAATGCACAAGGGCAGATGCAATTGCGACGCCAATCCGCGACTTTCAGATACATGGCTAAAATTAGTTGATTTATTTTCATAAATAAAGCAAAAATTAAAGCAAGAGCAATTCATCATCACGCCCCATACCCATTGAAATAAAACCGATTAATGTCATAAAAATACCGCCCACCAGCACACCCATTGGCACTTCAGCACAAGCACTAACGCTTTCGTCACCAGCGGCGCGCTCTTCAGCGAATTCTTCTGCTTCCAGCCAATCGGCGAGACTGCTCGCCAGCATAGCGACTCCAGCAGCAAGTGAGATGAGCGCGAACAATAACAATGCCACCTAATAGAATAACATTCATTTCATAATCATAATTTCATTTCATAATTCATGCGAACAATAACAATGCCACCTAATAGAATAACATTCATTTTATATACATGTGCACAATTGCCACTTAATAGTCCACTCTATATTTACCTGCGGTCGCGGTTTACGAAATACACGCAATGATGAATCTAATCCGATTGCTGAGGCATTACCACTGAGTAATCCTAGCGGACCACCGCCACTGGCACCACCCGACCGAGGCTCATATGACACCGATACTGTTGTCGGTTGATAAACAGGTCCGCCTCCAGATGGCATTTTATATGAATGCGTTAAATTGTGATAATGGTGGCGTTGTTAATACAAATGGCTGAAATGACTCAAATGAACAAATGTAGAAATTTCCAAACGTTTACAATTGGAAAGAATGAGAACATTTATCTTTTTAATAAAAATTAATTTTTTCTCCTTTATCTTTCAAATTTTTAGTTATGCCTCGAAGGTTAAAATACTATCATATCCACTTCCATTTATTTTCCACAACATCGCTTACTAAAAATAACTTTACAACATATATTGGCTACTGTTCTTTAATCTTACCGTTTATATAGTATTTATATTTTATATCTAAATGTAAAAGTTAAACGTAAAATATTTCCACAAGTTATTTTTTTTTTTATTAGTATTTTACTTCTTTGCAGTTTATTATATTTTCCCTCACTACGTTCCACAAAAATAAAAATATTATTGAATTTTCCGATTTTTCCAATTTTGCAATAACTGCATTCAGTGGGTTGGAATATAGCGGCAATAAAATTCAAGTTAATGGTACGATTTTGCACCAGCGCAAAAGAGATAGTTTTTTTTTACACAGGTAAGAACAGTGTTGCAAATCTAGTTCAAATTGTAGCAATAGCGAATACATTACATACCGGCTGCAAAAACAGAATGTATTGTAAAGGGTGTTTTTTCTAGAAGTGTGGTTTTCAATCTGGCAATACTTTTTTCGGAGTTGGTCTTTTTGACAGCTGTCACTTGATTTGTGCTCAGTTTGGTTTGCCATTACATAATGAATAGACTTACGCCTGAACAATGTTTGCAAATTATTGAAATTTATTATCAAAATTCGTGCTCTGAGAAAAATGTGTATTGTCTTCAGCGACGAGGCTCATTTTTGGCTCAATGCCGTATTTGGAGTGAAGACAATCCAGAGGAAATTCAGCAGCTTCAAATGCATCCCGAAAAATGTACTGTTTGGTACGGTTTATGAGAAGGCGGCATCGTTGGGCCGTACTTCTTAAAAGACGATGAAGGCCGCAACGTTACGGTCAATGGAGAAAGTTACCGTTCGATGAAAACAGACTTTTTTGCCGAAAATGCAAGATTTGGACTCGGCTGACATGTGGTTCCAACAAGACGGTACCACGTGCCACACTGCACGCGAAACCGTGCATCAATTGAGAGGCGAATTTGATTAGCAGTTAATCTCACGTTTTGGTGGAGTCAATTGGCCACCAAGATTGTGTGATTTGACCCCGTTAGACTATTTTTGTGGAGCTATGTTAAGTCTCTTGTCTATAGGGACCAGCCAAACACGATTACTGCTTTGGAAGCCAAATTGGACCTTCAGAATGGACCACTTGAAGCGTAGCCGCGGGCGATATTTAAGTGAAATTATCTTTAAAAAGTAAATGGCAGGAATTGATTTATCGATCCAAATAAAAATTTCATCCACTTTTGTAAAATTTCTGTGCTTTTTTTTCATTTTAGAAAACTAAACTCTTATAAAAATCACCCTTTATAAACAACCATTTAGTTAAATCAGTTGTTGGCGTATAATCAAAATACAGTTGAATCGCGATAATTCGTAACAAGTTAATTCGAAAATCTCAATAATTCGCAACAAACTGTTGGTCCCTTGCAAAAAAAGATTTAATTCGAAAAAATTCTATACTTTTTAGTCCCATCGCTAATTCGAATTTTTTTTCAATACAAGAGGTTAAATAAACCTATTATAAATCGCAATTCATTGTTGTTCATTGTTCATGTACAAATGTAACATGCACAACATGAGTGGATGCAAAAAGTTCGGCCTAAGCCCTGCATGGGCTGTTGTATGTAAAAGAAGAAAGAGAAAAAATTATTTTTGCTTTTTAGTATTACAAACATATAAGCGTTTTTTTTTTGGTTAAAATTTTTTTGATTCTTTAGTCTTATGGTACTACTTTTAGTTGATTTTGTTTTGGTCAATATTTATAATAAGTTTTGTATTATTTTAATTATTTTATTGCATAATTATTTAATTTTTGAAGTGTTTAAATACTATTGAAGGTATCTGGCAAGGGTTGCCGCGGGGCAAATGTGTTCTACTCTCTTGAACGTGTGCAAATCTGTCGCGAGTGTCTAGAATTACTCTCCACTCTCTCTCAGCGTTTACACTTGCGAATGATGGCATGCCAACACTAAAAATTCACACTTTTTCACTAAAACTCTTAAGATCAAACTCCATAACACGCGTTCCGGGGGCAATGCTTTTCTCGTATATGCGCTGCCTAGTCAATATTGTTTGCTTCACAACACGCGTTTTGTGCGTCTGCTTTTTCTTTGATAATCCGAATAGACAGCCGTTAATAAACCGATGAATGGCTTATGATGATAGAGATCTTGCGCATTTCGACTGCAAGGTGTGGAGCTTGTTTCATGCAGAACACACAGATTAAATTTTTCGCACTAATATGAGAAAAGCTTTGTCTTTGAAACGTGTGTTTTGGAGTTTGACCTTTACATTTTTTCATTAACTGGCATGCTGGCATGCCAATTTTGATAACATTGAGGCTATCAGCGATTTGAAATAAGAGCACAAAATTGTATAAGATAGTGTTTGTCTTTACGCGACAGACATTTTGTTAGAAATTTACTTTTATGATAATTGGCAGGACACCTACGTCACATACAAAATTTTTCAGTTTTTTGATATCTAATTCGTATTCTTCTTTGGCATGCCAGGCATTGGCATGCCGTCTCTTTAGTTTTTTAATTTTTCGTGAGAAACAACAACAGTTTGTTCTCCTCTACGGCCAGTGTGATATCAGCACAGCGCTATTTGTTATTTACTTAAAACGGCGATTTTAAGCTTGGAGATTTAAATTGTGAAGATTTTGGATTTGGGGATTTTAAGATTATGTATTTGTGGTTGGTTTCAGGGTTGGAGATTTTAAGTATGCGGCACGGCGCCAGTGGTCGCCGTGGAGTAGTTGCTAGTGTGATAGATAGTCTTCTACTCAGAGTGCTAAGCTTCCAATCTCAACACAAACAAAAAAATAATAAATTTTTTTATTTTGATTTAAAAATTTTACACTCAAAAATTTTTGTCATCATATTGGATCCGCCATTTAGAATTGCCTAATTCTGAAGATAAATTATGTTACTGCGTCATAAAACATGTACGTGTCAAAAATTTTAAGATAATTAGCTCATGGACAATAACTTAAAAAAGTTATAAACTGTGGGTAGGAATTACAAAACATCTAGCAAACAAAAGGCTAATATATTATTTTGTATACATCAATGTGACTTACTTTACTTTTAATGGCACAACAACCCATGGAGGGCCTAGGCCGAGCTTTTCGCATCCACTCATGTTGGCGTGTTATATTTGTACATGAATGGAAGGGACCTACAGTTTAATGCCGAATCCGAACGGCGAAGTGAAAAGCTTTTCATAGCAACTTTTACTCTTGTAGGTTTGCCATTGCCTGCCAAGAGGTGGTGCCGTGTAGAAAAACTATTTTTTATTTTTTATTTTTTTTATTTTGCCTGTGCCGAGATTCGAATCCCGGACACTCTGTGTAGCAGTCCAACGCACTACCACTACACCACAGCAACCACATCAATGTGATACAAGAATGAAAAATTTAGGTGTGATCACCCATTAGGAAGTGGTTTAAAATATTATTGCAAACCAAAAACACAGAAACAGCCGGTCAGAGTTAATTTTAACTCATAATATTACTTTGTCACCGGAGTTTAACTCGCTTAACACGCATTCAAAGCGATTAATTTATAAGAAGTGCCTTATATAGTGTCTCAACTAGCTACAGTACAGGACAATATGCATGTACAAGTCAGTGTAGCTGATGGCTGGCAAAACACAACAACAAATATGCGTTCTCGTGCAGTTCAATTTGTATCACTTTCCCTCCAACATTTTTCTTTTTAAACAGGATATTTTATACTTCTCACTTTCATAATTCCCGCCATTTTAAAATAGATAAACGTCAAAATCAAATGAAATTCAAAATCATGTCAGGGTTGATGACCAAAATTCTGTCTTGCTAAAAAGTTAATATTTTTGGTATGCCATTAATATAACGTGTCGTCACTAGACATTTTGATGGCAAGATTTGAACATTGCTTTGAATTATATCTAGTGGAGACACCATGATATAAGACTTGTGGTGAAAAGTTTTTCACTTCGCCGTTCGGATTCGACATTAAACAGTAGGTTGCTTCCATTCATGTACAAATATAACACGCACAACATGATTGGATGCGAAAAGCTCGGCCTGGGCCCTACATGGGCTGTTGTGTCATTAAAAGTAAGTAAAGTAAGTTCTCTATTTTTTTCTAAGTTACGTTAAGTTTCCATAATTATACTATTCTTTAATTTCAATCAAAACTTGCATGAAGTTAATCAAATTTTTGCCAGATATCAATTTTAAATCTAATGAATTAGAGAGTTTTACACAGCAAAATAATGCTATTATGAGTGTGATAACAAAATATATATAATTGAAAATATTTTAATATAATAATAGTTATATATATAAGAAAAAATTCTTATCTTTTTACTTCCCTAGTGCATACCTTACAAGTCCAAAATGCCAAATTCATTATTTACATGTTTTTTTTTTATTATTTCTTTATTTATTAATCGTAGATATTTGTCAATGGTTACTCAAGCCCTGTTCATACAGTGAATTTTTGTTGCGCAAAGTTGGAAATTTGACAAAGTAAACTTCGCCTTGTATGCAACGTCAAAATCCGATTTTGTGCAACAAAAATTGGTTTGTGCTTTTAAATAAAGATGTGAGTTCTGGTAGAATCGATTAAGTGTTTAAAACTCGAAAAATTGTATTGCTTGAAATGTATAAAAACTGAAAGCCTTTGTATTTGCTTGCCTTTTCCATTAACATTGATGACCTTTTCCAACAGGGAATATAAAAATTAGTGGTAGATTTAAATTGGAATATTTACATTATTAAATTTTGAACTAGGTGGCAACTTAATGAAAAAAGGGTATGTTCTAATAAAACGAATAAATATTTAAATTGCAAATTTTATGAATCTAAAAATTTACTGACCGTTGAATGAACGATAATAGAAAACATAGAAACTCATAAGCCAATATGCATACTTTGTAAGAAGTTACATTACATTCAACACTAGTTTTAACTAACGTAAGCAACACGATGACGTTTTCCGGTCTGTTCTTAACCTAAAATATTCCCACAAGGGGAGAAATTACATAAAATTGCTTCAAGCAACATAATTGCGTGCAACACTTACAATACATAACTCGATAATTTTTCAGTTGTTCAGCGACTGTTGACTTAATTGTTCACACTGGTTGTTTTTGACTCGCTGTTCGTGCTGACTTGTTTTATCTTTTCCAATTAGAAAATGGCATTTTTTGGTGCAACACTGGTTCGCTGCTGCCGGCAAGCAGCGCAGTCGCCGTCATTCGCCATTTTAGCAAAGAAATCGAATTTTCTCCACCACCAAGCTTCAACTAGAACCGAATTGAATTCCCTGATTCAGTCGCATTTTAGTTTTCTTGGTGTTCGGAGTTTTGCAAGCAAAAGTAGCAAAGGAAATATGGGTCTGCCTCGTGTATTCTTTGACATGACCGCTGATGGTCAGCCTGTGGGACGCATTGTGATGGAAGTAAGTGTGAAGTTACAAGAATATAATTAGTTATTTATAGAAAATTAAGGAAAGAAGAAGAATCACATCATTTTGCGTTTAATTGAAAAGAGAAAATTTGGATATGCTTTGTGTTACTAATTAAGATAGATAAGATAGAGGTTAGGTGGTGGTTGATTGATGCCGTACGCTGGGCTGCGCTGCTGGTGGTGGTGATTGGGTATTTTACACATATGCAGGAATTCTTTCTATGAAAATGTTTGAGTGCGCGTTTGGCTAAATAAACTCTTTTTTTTTTAGGTTAGGTGACTAATTTTCAACTTTAGTTTTTTAAGTAGAAGAGGCTATTTAAAATGCAATTTAAAATTTTTTTATTTTAACATGTTTGCTGTATATGTGTGTATATATGTATGTATTCTCAATTGGTATGTGTGTTGGTGTGATTAACACCGGGCGTGTATTTGTTGGTTATTTATCAACGCGTGAATTCGTGGCCGGACGACGCTGAACACTCCGATCGGCTGAGGTCGTCGTCATCTTCATCGTGTGACGCCAAGTATTCGGTATTTGGGTGAAATGTGTATATTGTTGTTTCACCGTTTTCTGTACAGTGTTACCATTTTATTTTTAGAACAAAATAACAATTTTTTTTTAGTAAACATAAATTGCGAATAAAGAAATTTTTATTTGTGTAAAACATCATTCAAATTTAATTGAAATATTTTGCTAAACAGGTATTAAATCAATATCTTGTAAATTTGGGGATGGGCTTGTGCTAGATTAAAAAATTTAATAAATTAATGTTTGTGCTAATATAGCAGCCCTGCTTCTAATCCGTGATTACTTGGTATCCTTTCAATTTAGCAACACTGTTCTTAGCCACTATTTTTCTTCGGGTTCTTGTAGTCACCGGCATTTAATCGGTTGGAAATAGGAACAACAAAGAAGAGGCGCATCGCAACTCTTCACAGTATTTTATAGTCTACGCAACTTTTTGTTGTAATTTTTTTTTTTTTTTTTATTAAACAGTTAAAAGATTTTTTATTTGTCTGAATTCGTTCTTTGAAAATACTTCACCCACGAATGATTTTGGAATTTTAGAAAATTTTTTTTTTTTGTCAGCGTTTATGAAATACATTGAAGTGAACATATAGCGTCGAGGTTCGTGGAAATTTCCACAAAGTGTATTTGTGTTTAAAGATTAGGTGTGTGTGTGTGTTACCTTGATATATGTTTGTATACCACTATATATGGTGGGGTTTAATTGAAGCAAAACGTGGTGTTTTGTTCATCTTTTTATTTTATAAATTTTGCAAATGCATTTAACATATTTTGCTCCCCAGTTCATTACTCCAATTTATATTTAGTAATTTTTTTGTTTTTTGCATTATGCAAATGTGTTCTCTACTACTGCAGCGGTAAAATGACCGTGTGACCTTGAGCTCAAAAGATATAAAAAAAATACCTGTATGTTCATACGTAACATACTGTTTTTTTTTCTAGGCTGATGTGCTACGAAAAGACAATTGTTATCCTATCCTCGACAACAATTGTCCAACAGCTCAAATACTAGTTAACTCATCGATATCATGTACACACAACACTGTTTTAATTTTTTCTACGCTGCTGTGCTACGCAAAGACAATTGCTATACTATCCTTACCTATTGATTAGTTAGATATTGAACTAGTACGTTTTGATACAGTACCAAAATAGTATACAAAGTTGTAACTACATTCTTACAGAGTCACAATAGTACAATAGAATTAATATTTTCAGGATTTATTATAAATATATTTCTCATCTGTAGGTACATACATGCATACATATAAACAAACGATAGAGTATTTATTAGACTTATAAGACAATATTTTCTTAGAATAGTATTATTGAAAGAAGTTATTTTTTGTTGCATATACAAGAAGAAAAGTCTAAGCAGTCTTTAAATTGACTCATTCTGCATCAGTTTGGAGCTAGTATCTTAACTCGCTCGGTTTGGGTTAGGTAATTTGAGAGACTAACTTTTTTGGCTTTCAGACTTTTTAGACTTTTGTACTGCAGGGTAAAATACACATTCACATAGAGGATAATGTGTTTGTATATACATATGTATGTGTGTGACTAGATTAAATGGATAATGCTCCTGATATCCCCTACGCCCTTAAAGAAATGCAATAAATATTGATTTGCAAATGGATTTCATATATCATCCTTTTGCTTTTTGCTGTTCAATTTATTAGTTAATTAATTAGTGTATTAAATTTTTTAAGAATCATGGAGACAGTGTTTTGTGCAACTTTCGCCTTATTTGCTATGGTTTTCTGGCTCCAATGCGGACTTTCTCGAAATAATTCAACAACTAAATCGCGCCTTTCCACTGCCGATGCCATGACTCAACTGAAAGTTTACAAGTCAAAAAACATGTGATTGTATTTCATCAGAATTTCTCCAACGCAAAGCCTACTGTTTGAATTTTTTCATTCAGATGAAGAGTTTCAAAGCAGTGGTCTTTCAAATTTTTCCGATCTCACTCCTTGAAATATTCCTAATCATTTTTTTCTGAAGGTACATCATATATGTACATACCTATGTGTATGTATGTACGTGCCTCCTTTCTTCATCTCGCTCTGATTTGTTTGTTGTGTTAATCTTCGTTGCTAATTTGAGAAGCTTTTGTGTTACTTAGTGATTGCACGTCATTGAGTAAAGTGATTGTAAAAGCTTTAGCTTTATGTTAGGCGACATTTTTGCAGTATTTGTCGAAGTTTGTAGGTGTGATTTTTATTATCGACTGTAATTGTCTTGATTTCATCCTTTTTTAATCTGCCTTTTTTCTTTCTACCATAAATATATTTCTAACTTTTACAACCAGGCCTGAGGAAAGTATGATTGGATTATTTAAATATTAACTTAAAATTTGTTTTGTATATTCTTGAAAAAAAAATCAGTGAGTTGTACCAGTGCAAAGCTTAAATATAGTGAAATAATAATTAATATTGGATAGTTGGTTTGAAATATTAATTTTACGATTAAGCGATTTGTTTTGAGGCTCAGAAAGAAAGTAAAATATCTGCTAGACTTCACCAAACTGTTATACACGTCCTTGCTTTTCGTTCAAAATGTTCTTAGAAAAAAAAAAACAAAGAAAACTCGAGGTAGACCTAGACCATTGAAAATCAGACCTATTATTTTGATTCCGTCCATTTCTCTTCTCTACGTTTTTCGTTGTTTTTATGTGGTTATTTTGAATTTACGTAAGAGATATCTTGCTCACTTTTTTAATATCTGTTAAGTGTTTATAATTGACAATCTTGTCTATACTCTTAATTTTGTATTATAATCCCCATTTCTGTGAGTTAGGCTATATATAGTTGAGCTGGACACGATATGCCAAATTTAATCTTATATTGTAAAATATATAATAAATATTAAATATTACAATCTATTTATAACAAATATATGCACAACAAGCAAGTATATATTCACTTGGTGGGCTTTGCATATGCAGCATACACAAGTATTTTGATAAAAAAAAAAAAAAAATAATTACCAATATTTCACTTTGTTCTAAGTATCACAAAGAAACTTGGTGTTTTAATTTACAGGACAAATATAGTATTTAATATATGATTATGATTTATGACAAATTGACGAAATGATTAATTATGCTTCTATTTTTTGTTTATTTTTACAGCTCTTCTCATGCATATGTATGAACATTTTAATGACAACCAAAATGTTTTGATCAATAAATATATAAACTTTTGCAATGAGGGTTAGGGAGACATACAACTAGAAATCCGTTTAATTATTTGAAAGTATCCAACTGTTGTCAACTTAAAGTTCACCTTCTACCTAGTATTACCTATCGAAAATTAAATATTTGATTTCAACTTTTGTTTCTATTTTTTAATCAATATGAATATGTACGCCCTCGCTCTCATGCAATATATGGAAAACAATAGGAAGTGAGCGCATGGTGAGAGAACAGAGAGTTTAATAAGAAGAGAGACGACTAAAGTTTATGACTCACTTTTTGTTGTTGTATTGGTCAAAATATAACTCGTATGTCTTTTTTTATTAATGTGTAGTATAGAGTAATGACATTGAGAGAGTAAAGTAAAACGACATGAATGAATAAAGTAGTAGTATGTATGTATATATGTAATCTATCGCATTTGCATGCAACCACATTAAGGCCGGTCAATTTGTTCTAGCTAAATTTTTGTCAATCTGAGTCATCTAAAGAGACAATAGTGTCAGCTAAAATGTTTAGTGTCATCTTTAACTTTATAGCTGAGCTCAGACAAATCTGTCTAGTTTGATGACCCGCCCTAATACAAACACATATGTAACCACAACGCTATATTGAACATACTACATATGATAGAGTATAATTGCATTTAAAAAAGTGGCACATTTAATTAAATATGTCAATCGACAACAAATTTGGATATTTAAATCAGAAATGTGAACCATCACTATTTTGCACAGGTTTGGTTCAATATCCGATTCTTCCCCCACCGTGAAAACACGAATTCAGTTCAAAAAACCACAAAATTATTTAATGAAATTTCTTAGGAAGATTTGTGCACAACTTCTCCAACACTTCATTCGATTGTATAATGTCCTGAATTGAACCCAGTATGCTAGCAATGGAATAAATCTACATTTACATATGTAATGTGTACCATTTATGTTAATTTATTTTTTTTGATATTGACACGCGAATCAGATTTAGTTTCTGCCGAAACTTGCGTCACAGGAACAGCGCCAAATAATAATTCTAGATCTTTTAAGTTTGTTTACGTAATAGTTTAATATTTAAATATAACAGTATTAGACTCGACTCTTTGTTTAAAATTTGCTTTGTTCGGTTCAAATACCTGGAGCTCTGCGGATGTTTCGGCTCAAAATTGTTTAGGTTCAAGACCGGTTGGCATCTCTGATATAGATTTATTAAATGTTTAATTTTATGTAATTTTATTAGTGGTTTTTAATCTGCTCCTGTTTTATTGCACCATATACAATTTGATGAACAAGGGCAATTGAGATATGTTTGCTGGCATGAAGTGAACTAGTGAAGAGGAAATCGATATTATTTACCAATACTAAGTACGTTAACTTGTCAAGTACTTTGTCGTCAATTCGCTATTTGCAAATTAATTACAGTTCATACTCTGATGAAAGTCTGTAGATAACATATACTTCAGCAACATATGTATGTGTGTATATTTTATTGACAAGGTAATAATCTTGTGGAATTGTTGGTGGAGGGTGCCGGAAGTGTTAAAGGAAAAATCATCAAAATCAATACACGATAACATAAATAAAATATAGGTATTTTAGTTAATTTACTTTAACTGTGTAATATTGTGGTTATTTTTTAAAAAGTATTGAATTATTGCAACTTTGGTATTATTGGAGCTCATTCATGTCTATGATCGGATAACAAATTTTTTCGTTAGAATCTTGTTTGTTACTTTCGTTTACAAAAGTACGGTTTGATTTTTGATAAATTCCAATTAACTTATTTACAATTTGTATAAGTAGGCTTACTTACTTACTTTTAATGGCACAACAGCCCATGGAGGGCCTAGGCCGAGCTTTTTCGCATCCACTCATGTTGTGCGTGTTAGATTTGTACATGAATGGATAAGTAGGCTTATTTCATAATAATATTTGATGTATTTGAACGATATGAGTCACCGACAGCTCTTAGTGAGATATACATAAATACTTAATACACAAAATAATGAGTTTCAAAATGCATCGGATGCGTAACAGATACAAGTCATAAGTTTTCAAAAATCCAATTCTATACTGTGGACAAAGTCAATATTTCCATTAAGAAATTTATCAAGCTTCACTCCAATTAATTGGCATCAATATGGTATCGGTTCGGCATTGTCCAAAAATGGCCGATCGTTTAGCCAATATCATTAAAACTTGGAAACTCTCTTAAACGTCAACATCCCTGGTTTTTTTTATTAGTTTACGGTTTCTTAAGCTTTCGTTCGTCAATATCGGAACAGATTTTCATTTTATATGGGCGCTTCCTGATTATTTTAAGCCACAAATCGAGAATAAAGTTCTTGTTAAAATATTTTTCTTTCGACATAACATAACAGATTTGAATTAGAATCAATAAAACAAACATAAAATAAAGCTTTCAAATAAGTACAATATTTGTATAAGGAAAATGATGCATAATTGAACAAAGGTACAGGTACACATGAATCCAAGTGTTTACGAAGCAGGTGTTGACAATGGTTAAACGAGGTGTTAATTACGAATATTCGCGGAGAGAGAATATCAACATATGTACACACAACATGATCTCAATTTATTTGAGTTCATATTAAATTTTTATTCACAATAACAGTTAAATCTTC
This sequence comes from Palloptera scutellata, assembly GCA_958295655.1. NCBI lineage: Eukaryota > Metazoa > Arthropoda > Insecta > Diptera > Pallopteridae > Palloptera > Palloptera scutellata. Next base: position 113,811,632 of record OY282449.1, on the reverse strand, counting down.
TCAGGAGATATGACATCATTATCCAGTGTATAAAGTATTTAGCTTCAATCAAAAAATAGTGCTCTCATCAGAGTCGTAGCCAGACTTACCTTGGGGGGTTGCTTAGCTTCAACAAAAATTAGTTTTCGACATTTTTTCACTTTTATTATTTTTACTTTTAATATGAGAACAATGAATGATTTTCTCAGCTAATCCAAAAGTTTGGTTCTGGTTATGGCCATGTATCTCTTTCTTTCCTCTTCAGGAATATCAGCAATATAGTTTTTATACTTCTACATCAGTGTTGGCCATCCTAACATGCACAGAACAGATCAGCCGAGCATTTTGCTATAAATATGAGCCTGATACATGTGGAGTATAAATTGCGCTGGCGCACGCGTTCTGTGAAGTGTGTCCACTACTGTTCTACATATTTACAGTTTGCTACATAGTCGTGTAGTCGTTAGAATTACTCAAACAACTTGACATTATTTGTTGTTAAAGTTATGAGCTTGGAAATTAAATACTTTTATTTCATATTGGGGTACTTTGATTGATGGTGAGGTGTGGCGGCGGGCATTGAGTAATTCTAATTCAACAACTTTTCTGTTGCTACTTCTTCCCTCTACTCTAACGAAGTAGATTTTCTATTTAATTGTCGAAATTTGGTTAATGAGAGTAGAAAAATTAGTTAACAATTCTCTTAAAAAAAAAAACGTACCCTGTGTGTTTTTTGCTGCTGCTCTGAGGAGGCGGGAAAGCAAGCAGCCAATCAGCTAAAGCTTACGTAACGATTTCTCTGATGTCATATTCCTAAAACAAGTATTAATTCAGGTGATTTTTTGTAAGATCTTGTTTTTTTTTGTTGTTATTAGTGTTTATGCATATGTGATCATATTCAGAAACAATAAAAATAAAAACATAAAAATAATAAATCCAAAAAAACGAATACAGCAAAGAAATAGAATTAATAAAAAATAAATTATTAAACGTCAGTTGTTCAGTATTTTAGAATGAGTTAAAAATAAAACTAACAACAAACTTTCAACTAACTCAAAATTATTTCAAGCAATTTACGTCCAAAACTAGAAACTGTTACCTTACATCAACATTCCATAACTCGTATATAATTTTAGTTGCGTACGGACGTTGTGCCCAAAACGGCTGAGAATTTTCGTGCACTCTGCACTGGTGAGAAAGGTTTTGGCTACAGGGGCTCCTGTTTTCATCGTGTCATTCCCAATTTCATGTGCCAAGGTGGTGATTTCACCAACCACGATGGCACCGGTGGCAAATCAATATATGGCGATAAGTTCGAGGATGAAAATTTCATGCTAAAACATACTGGCGCTGGTATTCTATCGATGGCGAATTCTGGACCCGGCACAAATGGTTCACAGTTTTTCATTTGCACCGTGAAGACTACTTGGCTGGATAATCGTCATGTTGTTTTTGGCCAGGTGGTGGAAGGACTGGATGTGGTGAAAAAGATTGATGTGATGGGTACTTCATCGGGTAAAACGTCCAAGAAGATACTCATCGTAAATTGTGGCCAGTTAGGTTAATAAAAAAAAGTTACTCAATATTGTTTAAAACAAGGATTAGAAAAGACCAAGATGTAAAATGGATAATGGATAATGAGGAGATGTTTGTTTGTTTTTTAATAAAGTCTTAACACAAATAATATACATGTTTTTATTGCCCTTTTTATTCTAAGTTATATTCTTAATTAATTCTACAATTCTACAATTTCTGTACTTTGTTCTGTGTGTTAGTTGGTTGTCTCTTGTTTTTGTATATATATCTGTCAAACGTTCATTTGCATGTGGTTGTTCTTAAATGGGTGTATGTATGTATGCGCTTTGTAGACCTAACGTTAAATATAATCAAATTACGGGTGATGACAAAAGAAAAGTGAAATTAAAGTAATTACCATTTCAATAGAAAATATTGTACTTTTCACTTAGAGCCAAACTGTACCACAATCGAAAAGATTAAAAAGTTTCAACTTCTTTTATTAAATTCCGAAAACTATTAACACATTAAGCTCGTTGTTATCAAATGTGTAAGTGAAAACCATATCATGATCTATATCGGAATAAGGTTCGTGCTTTTCCGATGGGTTCGCTGTAATCATTAGATCGTTTAAAGTTGATACTTTATAAAGTATGGTACTGTGTATCAAAAACATGTTACATAATCCAGTAACAATACATTTTTTGGAGTACGACAAAAATTCTCGTTAAGGAAGACTCGAAAAATTCATTCGGCCATGGGTAATCAGGGGCTGGTGTGAGTAGTACTTTGCAAACGTACCTTACTGTTTAGCATTTAATCGTATTAAAACAATTTGTAATGCTGAATTATTTTTGACAAGACTGAATATAGTTCTCATAATAAGCATTACTTCATTTTTAAATCACTGTATTGGCTTTTCCATTATCAGCAAAAAAAATATATTTAATTTTTGTCATCATCCTCCATTGTGCAAAATTGAACAAGAAACATCAAAATTACTGATAATACGAAAATGGTGAATGTGGTTGGGTGGTTGGTGTGGTGGTGTCGTGGTGTCGTGGTGTGGTGGGTGTGGTGGTGTGGTGTTGTGTAGTGGTGTTGTGGTGGGTAGTGGTGTTGTGGTGGGTGGTGGTGTTGTGGTGGCTGGTGTGGTGGGTGGTGTGGTGGGTGGTGTGGTGGGTGGTGGTGTTGTGGTGGGTGGTGGTGTTGTGGTGGGTGGTGTGGTGGGTGTTGTGGTGGGTGGTGTGGTGGTGGTTTTGTCTCGAATCAAAATGTTTGTATTATGAGATAGGAAATCTTTATATATTAGAAAAGACACTCAAGATTCAATTGCTCAATCAAAATTCAAAATTAATCAAATATCTACAATCAACTCCAACTATGTAAATATATTTGCAGCTTCGTTCCGATGTTGTGCCCAAAACAGCTGAAAACTTCCGCGCATTGTGCACTGGTGAAAAAGGTTTCGGCTACAAAGGTTCCTGTTTCCATCGTGTCATTCCCAATTTCATGTGCCAGGGTGGTGATTTCACAAATCACAATGGTACCGGCGGCAAATCAATCTATGGCAATAAATTCGCTGATGAGAACTTCACCTTGAAGCATACCGGCCCTGGTATCTTGTCGATGGCCAATGCTGGACCGAATACAAACGGCTCACAGTTCTTCGTTTGCACCGTGAAGACTGCATGGTTGGATAACAAGCATGTCGTTTTCGGCCAGGTTGTCGAAGGCATAGATGTCATTAAGACCATCGAATCATATGGTTCACAATCGGGCAAGACATCTAAGAAGATTATTGTTGCCGATTGCGGTGCACTCTAAATCTAAACAGCAGGCAAAAATCAACACATAATATTAATTATAATAATAAAATGAAGAAAATAATACAAATTTCAAAATAAATCAAACAAAAACAATAAAAATATTAACATTTCATGCATAAAATACCAATTCAAAACATAATATCTAAGATTATAGAAATCTAATATTTAAGCCGTTTATTGCATTTAAATTTAATGAAATTTCAACAAAACAAAAATTTTCCAAGCTAAAAGTGTAAATCATTGATTCTATAAAATTCCTTTCTATATTTTTTTTCTATGATTATGTACGAAAAATATTCAAATTAAAAGTTTTTTTTCTTTTCTGTGACTTGGCATGTGTTTTATTTGGCTGATTCATGAGATGATGGGTATGTAGTAATTCCCTTCAATTGTTTAAGGCAATGGTGTTATGAATGTGGAATTAATTGTCATTTCATTACTTGTAGTTAGAATTCTTTGAAATCTCTTGACATTTTATAATTTGAATAAGTTTCACAAAAAGTGACTATGTAATATAGTAGTGTATTGTTATTAGTGGAAAATTTATAAAAATCTTTAGTTCGTTTTCAAGGTTTCGTATGGGTGCAGGCAGACAATATGTATAGATAGTTTACAATTACATTGATTAGTAATGGTCTTTCGTTAACACTGTACCAGATACTTCTTCGGGAAATTGAGATAATTTTGAAGATATATTTTAACGCCAGTATGATATAAGGATGGGTCGCAAATGCTGAAAAGGAACTAAATATAGCTACATATAGAGAGGAACTTCAGTCAAGAGTGTGATATTGAGTGATCGGTAGGTGAAGGCTGAAAATGAAAATCCTGATTGATCAAACAGCTTTTAGCTTTCTAAGTCTGCTCTCGTACATTGGGGTTTGAATTTATGATAGTGAACTGGTCGAAGATTCATCATATTTGGTAATGGTTAAAGTTTTTGGTACTGGTTGTAGAAAATGTGACTTACGTAGGCGTGATACTAAGCCTTCTAAGAAGATGTTATTCTATACCATACAAATATCAATATAGACTTACTTGTTGTTGTTGTTATTTCTCTTGATAATATATGCATTCTAAATTCCATTAATTTTCCTCGACAAATTTACAGCTTCGTTCTGATGTAGTGCCCAAGACAACTGAAAATTTTCGTGCACTATGCACCGGCGAGAAAGGCTACGGCTATAAAGGTTCCTGTTTCCATCGTGTCATTCCCAATTTCATGTGTCAAGGAGGCGATTTTACGAAAAATAATGGCACCGGTGGCAAATCTATTTACGGGCCCGAATTCAAGGATGAGAACTTCACATTGAAGCATACCGGTCCCGGTATATTGTCAATGGCAAATGCCGGCCCGAACTCTAATGGCTCACAGTTCTTTATATGCACTGACAAAACTGAATGGTTGGACAATAAGCATGTGGTCTTTGGCAAGGTTGTCGAAGGCATGGATATTGTCAAGCAGATCGAAGGATTTGGCACTGTTTCAGGCAAGACCAAGAAGAAGGTCGTCATTACCGATTGTGGTGCACTAGATTAAATTGATTGATGGTGGTGGGAGTGAAGGAAATGAATTAAATAAATGAGAGGAATGCACTGATTGCTATTTTGCTTAGTTTTTATAATTTTTATATTGGTCATTGTTAATTGTTTTAAAATCGTACATACTCTTGAAATTAATAAAAAAAAAACGATATTGTTTTGTAATATTTGGGTTCTGCAATAGCGTGTTTAGTTGATGTATGTATGTTCTCCATTTCGTATCAGTCAACCATTGAATAAATTGGCAAAATAAATCAGTTTGTTGCAATTTTTAACGCTTTTATTTTACAGCTGCGTAAGGATGTCGTACCTAAGACGGCGGAGAATTTTCGCCAGCTATGTACCGGCAACAAGGGTTTTGGATACAAGGGCTGCACGTTTCATCGTGTCATACCGAATTTCATGTGCCAGGGCGGTGATTTTACCAAGCACGATGGCAGCGGGGGTAAATCTATCTATGGAACTACCTTCAAAGATGAGAACTTCAAGTTGAAGCATACAGCGCCTGGAACATTGTCAATGGCAAATGCCGGTCCGAATACAAATGGATCGCAGTTTTTTATTTGCACGGTCAAGACGACCTGGCTGGATGGGCAACATGTGGTTTTCGGACAAGTTATCCAGGGCATGGATGTGGTCAAAGCGATTGAGTCGTATGGCTGTGCTGCTGGAAGCCCAATGAAAGAGATTGTTATTGCAGATTGTGGTGAAATTAAATAGATATTAGTTGGGAGGGAAAACGATATCAATTTTATTGTTGCAGTCAATATCTACCACAGTATCTGTAATTAATGAACTTGAACTATATATGACCTACTTAAATACATGCACCTTGAATTGTTAGTTTAATTTCGTGTCACCAGGGGCTCTAATTAATTGAAGAATTGAATGAACAATACAGACACATACATTGAACGTTGAAAATGCTTTTGTTTGTATGTATTCTTCTCTTCATCCGTTTCTTTGCAGCTACGCGCCGATATTGTGCCAAAAACAGCTGAGAACTTCCGTGCACTTTGCACTGGGGAAAAGGGTTTCGGCTACAAAGGTTCCATATTTCATCGTGTCATACCAAATTTTATGTGCCAGGGCGGTGATTTCACCAATCAAAATGGCACCGGCGGCAGATCTATCTATGGCAATAAGTTCGACGACGAGAACTTCCATTTAAAGCACACCGAACCTGGTATTTTATCAATGGCGAATGCTGGTTCCAATACAAATGGCTCTCAGTTCTTTATAACGACGGTGAAGACTTCGTGGCTGGATAATCGACATGTGGTATTTGGTAAAGTAATCGAAGGCTTGGATACGGTAAAGAATATTGAGGCGCTTGGTAGTCAATCGGGTAACACTACAGAGAGGATTACCATAAATGATTGTGGGCAACTTTAAAACTTCTAAAATTCCGAAAATGGAAAATAAACAAACATTCGATATACCATTATACTATATAATTAAGTTTAATATTATTAAAAATAGTACCAGTATATGTGGATTTATAACCACGAATAAACATTTGAAATCCAGCTTCAAAAATTTATATCTTTAATATTTAAAAATAAATATTGTATATCTCAATTAAATTGCTGCATCTTTTGATGATGGTTTCTTTTCCTCGTCATTTGATTTTGGCAAAAGCAAACCCAAGAATCCGGCAAAAATTAATGAGCACGTTGAGGTGTAGAGCGCCGCTTTACAATTGGTATCGATAAGCGTCCCAAGGACGTTGCTGCCAATGACGCTGCCAATGCGTCCCAACATTAGCGATATACAAACTGCCATAGCTCTGTAAATGAAAGGAATTTGTAAGAGACTTGCATGCCCAATAGTCCTTTTTAAGGACTGATATTCTGCTAGCTTGTAACCAATGGTAGCATGAGGGCTAGAAAAATTGCTGCAGATAATTTTCCAGCCAACATGTCAACTATGTCGTTAGTTGGATGTGACCCGGCATTAATATCAGTCGGGAAAGCATGCGATAGAACCATTCACCGGAAAAGATAATGTGGTAGCACATTGTCTAGTGAACTATCTCGGGACTTAGTCCCTTAAAACATACTACGGTATCATGATTTACTTGATACTAGTACTTACTAGCAATAAGTCCTTAAAAATTTAAATATGGAACACTCTTCGGCAACAAAACGTTTTATTTTTCAACATAGTCTCTGTTTAGGTCGACACACTTCGTCCAAAGTTTCTCCAATTTTAAAATAATACGATTTCTCGATGTTCTCAAAATGTGCTTTTGTTTCATCGATAACCTCTTCATTCGACCAAAATTTCCTATCGCCAACCCATTTCTTTATGTTTGGAAATAGGATATAGTAGCAATGGGGTTAATCTGGAGAATATGCTGGATGAGAGAGCAATTCGCAAAATTATCTTTCTTTTTCTTTTAATGGCACAAGAGCCCATGGAGGACCTAGGCCGAACTTATTGCATCCACTCATGTTGCGCGTGTTATATGAATGGAAGGGATCTATAGTTTTAGGCAAAAGCCATGAGGTTTCATTAGGCGAAAATAAATTCTGACTAAGCGTCAAGTTAATTAGCAATCAACCTTTTATTAAGAACCTTTCAAACACTATGAGAATTGTTAAAACTTGGTAGGAGCTGAATTAGAGTAATCATATTCCTATTAATTCATTATCTATGCTATATATAAATAGTATACCGAAAGTATCTAACGCCCAATAGCTTACACAATCAAATCTCATAGATGTTGTATAGGTTCGCTATCGTAATTATCACCTCTAGTAATCCAAATCTAAGATTTGGAGACGGAACATAGAATTACTGAGATCAAAGAGGCCTTTAACCCAGACAGACTATATTAGAAGATGCAATAATACCTTAACTTTGTGGGATATATATCGACTACGATGGCATTTACGACGGTCGTTCCGAAGCCGCAACATAGTAGCACCACAAAAAAGTAAATCGCTATCAATGGAATCTTGATGATCACGCTAAAAATTCCACAGATACCGCAGACCAGCAGTATGGTGACTGCAAAGAGAATCGAAATTGAATGCTGCTCTACAGCGTAAACGATTCACTTACATAAAATGGGTCTACGACCAAATTTTCCAATTGCATAGATGACCATCATCAGTAAACCAACGTAAATTAGCTCCAACATTATCGTATGATAATATGTAGAGATTTCCAAGTGTGTTATGCAGACTTCGGGCTGCAAAGAAAAGTCCAAGTGAAATGTTGAACTTGAATCCAAATTACACTTGTGTCGTTACTCGTACTTACCCCATTCTCGAGAAGCGTAAAATTGGAAGATTGTGTAAATATTATAATATCACAGAGACACATCGGCTCCGAATAGCGTTGGGTAAATTGCATGCAACTGTTTATAATGTAAGGAAACCACATGTATACACCGTGAGCCGTAAAGAATATGATGAATTGTATAAGACTGGTCAGGAATGTCTTACGAATATGTTGACGCTGGAAAAGTGGAGCAGTCTGATGCCACATCAATTGAAAAATAGCAGTAACTGCATTTCGACTCTTATCAATGCACCACGTCGGTGAGGCAGGCGCTTCCAAATCGGGCAGCAATGTAGTCACCTACAAAAATTGATACGTGGTAAGAGTAAAAAAAAAATATGGTAAATTCCCAATTTTCACTAACATTAAAGTCGAAAATCTGTAACTCTTCCTTTCCACTTGTGTTCTTATGGTGGATTAACTTCAGCACTGCAATTGCTTCATCAGCTCTACCTGCTGCAAGCAGATATTTTGGACTTTCAGGCAAAAAGGATAATGTAATACCACAAAGAAATCCGGGTATGCCACATGCCAGTATATAAGAGCGCCAAGGTTTGAAGACAATATCGAGGTATGGTACGTAGAATTGCCAATTTTGATTAATGAAGAACCATGCAATTACGGGGGAAAATATCGCTGAAGAAGCGCTTATGAAAGCAGAGAATAATATAGCACGATTTCTATTTTCCGCACAATGAAACTCGCCGAGATAGGCGAAAATTGTAGCTGAGCAAGCAGATAATCTGAAATATTATTAGGTATAGAAATACTGGAACACCTCTGGGTTCTGAGATATGCATTTTAAGTAAAAATGCCTAGAATCAGAAAATCTAGTTTGGTTTTTTAATTTTACTTACAAAAAACCATTGCAAAATCTCAACACTGCGAACGTAATGAAATTGGGTGAAAAGCTCGACAGAATTGTGACCATGTAGCACATAATTAATGCTGGATGCATTATACGTTTACGTCCAGTTGTATCGGCCAAGAATCCCCATAAATGTGAGCTCACTATGATGCCAACGAAAGCAACAGCACCCAGAATGCCCTGCTGCTGATATGTTAAATCCAAATCGCATTCCAGGACCGGCAAGGCAAAGCTGATGCCAACAGATTCCAAATACACATTATTGAGCACACATCCCGAGAATATGATGATCATGTAGTTGAATTTCCCGAAGTCTAACAAATTTTTTTTATATCAGTTGGTAATCAGAAATATTATGTGAATTTTTCAAACATTAAATCAAATCTTAAATTACGTGTTTTCATTAGCGCCTCCTCGATGGTAACTGCTTCGCCTTTACTTTTGGCCATTTTGCAATTTTATTCGGTTCGATTTGTTTGAAAACAAAAACACTTCAATTAAAAGTGGAAAATTTCAACCCATCGCCACCGGGAATCAAATGAATTGTGCTCAATTGCATGTGGATTCAAATGCACCATATTTAAAAATTTCACGCTTCTTTGATGCTAGCTCAGTTTACTTTGGTCTCACGTCAAGTGCAAATTATTATAATATATTTTGCGATAAGTCTAAAGCAAACTAATTTCATTTAATTAAATACTTAGAAGAAAAAAGGCTGTTTTACATTTTTGTTGTGGAAAAGTTGGTTACAAATAATTTGAATTTATTTGGAATAAGTGAGATAGCGAGAGAGAGAGAGAAGAGTGAGAGAGAGTGAGAGATTGAAGTTGTTATCTTTAATCCGCAAAGCTTCTGTTATACATTCACACGATTTGGCAGTGATTTTCCCTCATAACATTCAAATACTTATTAACCCTTTCATGCGAGTGTTGGATATTTGCCATTTAGTAAAAAATTGAATCGAAATTTGAGAGAGACTTCACTACAGAGAATGTTTATTTGCTCGGTCTTCTCTTGGAGCCTCTTTCGTGGAGTTCCAATAACCTAATAAGATTAACGATAAACTCCGAAGAGAACGGCCCAAGGAAAACTGATTAATCAAAAAAGAGTGGCCAAAAAATGAAAAATTAAATAAAATAAAACAAGAAATATTACAAAAACATTCAAATAGAAAAGAAGAAAGGCACTTCAACCAACTAAAAGCAAACCGTAAAACTTATTTCTCCCTTTTTACGAAAGACATCGATTCTTTGTGGAAAAATTTAGGTCCATAGAATGGGATATGTAAGTTAAAAATGGTATTGATGGAATGGATGGATGATGTGAAGTCGTGGAGAACTTGTTTTTGGGATCTACGAGTATAAAAATAAATATTTTTTCAATTTAAAGTAATAATAATAATAGTTTTTAATATTTTAAATTTGAGGCATGAAATAGGTTAAGTTCGCAGATTATTGCTTAGACAAAACAGGCAAACACTAATCACTTGAAACTTTTTTAATAGTTCTTTTGATTAGTTACAATACGGGGATGCCAGCATTAACCCGATATCTTTATTAAGACAAGCTGCATTTAGACTTTCTACTAAATTAAGCAAATCTCACTCTTTACTTATTTGTCTATCTTTACGATGTTCCTCTTGTGCAAATATTTAAACGAATTTAAAATAGCAAACAAATTAGATCTCGATGTAAATGGAAATTAGAAAAAAGCTTTAGCATATGCTCAACATTAGCAAATATTGTAGATTTATGATTCACCAAATATAATCTCAAAACATGAACAGCCAAATTCGGAAAAAACGATTTTTTCAAATTAAAGAAAAACAAATCAAATCAACTAAGCAGAGGGGCACGCTTCAATCAGTATACAAAAAACCTTTTTCCCATGGTATTACTTATGCAAACAAACAAAAAATCAGACTACCCTGACTGACATTAACGCTAGGCTCAGAAAATAATTCTGACCGTTATGTGTAGAGTAGTGATAAGATAATAAAAAAGAATGTATGTGACATTCGGATGCTATACAGAAGATTACTTCTTCAAAACGTTTGCGTTTTTTAGTTTTCAGGTTAGGTTAAGTAAACTTGTAAAAACCAGAAAATTGAAATTGTTTATGTGCTGAGTTATGCAAACGATAAGACTTGTATAATTAGTTCAGTTTGGTAATTTTCTGATCCAAAGTGTGCTACATCTAGATTAAGTTCATTCTGATCGTTTGCATTTCCAATGCATGCAACGACCTCTGCAAAATCATCATCTCCATAAAAATATTTATACTCAAAGCATTCGAATTTATTTGCTATATCATTATACTTAATTGTAATATTGCCATCATCATCATTATCATCATCATCACAATATTCATCATAATCATCAAAATAATCAGGTTGTATGATCCCAACAGGTGGAAAATTTGCCACTTGCCGGTGTGAGAGCTCGCGAATGATATGAGGTTGACTGGAAACTTGGCAAAGCTCGTCTATGTTTTATTGTGCTGATGCGTGTTCTTTTCTTTCCACGGAGGAACGATTTTCAGTCAAATTTTCAAGTAAATCTTCTGCCCTTCACTTTCGTAGAGAAGCCTGGAATTCGACCACTTCAATGACTGCCTGGTGCTGTATAATCTGAAGACATTTGCCGGGACTCAATGAGATGAGTGTTGATGCAATTATTGGTTCTAATGAACTCATTTGCCATTCATGCAGTCTCTTCGCATTAGTCTTCGCTAGTTGCTTTACAAATAAATTTGAATTCTGTTGTGCCATAAGTTGCTTGGGAAGTCTACACTCTCGCGATCTCTCGGTGCGGGTTTTTTGGTTTCTTTTCAGGATAGCAGAGTCTAAATTTTGTAGATACTCCATTTTTCGACGAACTCTACATTCTCGCTGTCTCCCAGCCGCAGTTTTTGCTGTAGATTTTATCGTAACACAGTTTATACTCGTTCATTCTTTCAGCTCTAGAAATTTATAAATGTTTTTGTTTTGAAATTGCAAATTTGACGAGAAACTGATGGGCAGCGATATCTATCAATCGAGTATGAAAAACATTTGACGAGAAACTGATTGATATGACAAGTATGAAAAAAAACTTGACTCATAGAGGACGCTGCCCATCATTTCCGTGACAATTTTTGTTACTGCGATCATCTTTTTTTTACCCTCGGCGTAAATATAAAAAACGATTCTAAAGAAGTAAACTTGAATAAACTTCAATAAATATACATAAGTATGTACAGGTACAGGGAGGTATGCCTGTTTCAATACTACCTTTTGGTTACCTTTTCAAATATGAGTAACTGTTATGGATTATTAAAACACAAAGATTTACCACTAAGATCACTGATGAGGAACCATGGCTAGTTTCGAAACGATCGTCTGATCAGCGTGTTTTATATGTACACATTGTTGTTAACCTCTCTATGGCAAACCTAACGTTCAATCAGCCTGTTTAATACTTAATATAATCTCACAAGATTAACTTGCCAAATTCGGAAAAAACTATTTTTCTAATACAAAACTAATCGATTTATGATATTTTTTTAGGGAGCCACGTGATAAAATTGCAATATTTTTGGAGGTATGTATGGTATACTTTATTGATTGATATATGTTGATGCCAGGTATCAAGGGAACGAAAACAGAGAGTGCGTACATCAAAAGAACACATTCTTTTCGTCGCTTCGTAGAGGTTGTGTACACTACCTCAACAACAATAAACATACAGGACGATAACAAAGAGAGAACAATAAACGCTACGATAGCATACGGTACTAAGAACAAATACACTACCTCGCTTCGTTGTCTATTTTTAACGTGTGCACAAACCGATGCAAACCATTACGCTAAACGAAAGGCACGTTTCGTCTCTCGATGGAAAAATGCGTGAATCAGAAAATTAGAGGGGAGGCATGAGGGTAAGTGCCGTCGTCTTAAACTACAGGAAAAACTACAAATTACCCCACAGCGGATCAGGAGTCGCTCCGAGAGGGTTAAAATGTAAGGTCGACCTCCATGAATTTTCAATGACCAAATAGTTACCATCCATCTCCAAACCTTAAGGATGTCCCCATATAAAAGTAAAGTACAAACCACTTTAAAACTAATTTCATTACCGCCGCCCGAAGTACTATGAGGAGGTCTTAACAGCCATCGCTGGGTTGGAAAACAATAAGGCTGCAGGTGCAGATGGCCTGCCTACTGAGTTGCTTAAGACCGGAGGCGAAGATCTCAAATAACGCATGCATGAGCTTCTATACAGAATATGGTCGGATGAAAGTATGCCAAGTGATTGCAACCTCAGCGTACTCTGCCCAATCCATAGGAAAGGTGATTCCACGATCTGCGCCAACTACCGTGGATTAAGCCTTCTTAATATTGCATATAAGGTTCTATCGAGCACACTGTGCGAAAGACTGAAGCCCAAAAAAACAAAAATAGAATATCGGCGTCTTGGACAAAATGTCAGTGTTGACAATTATACTTTTGAAGTCGTGAAGGATTTTGTTAACTTAGGAGCCAGAAATTAACTGTAACAATAATGTCAGCCTTGAGATCAAGCGGACATTATGGCTTGCCAACAGGTGATACTACGGGCTCGGTAGGCACGTAGCCCGTGAGAAGCAGACCCCGAAGCAGACGAAAATATCGCTCCATAAGTCCACGTTAACCACCAATGATGATAGGCTGTTAAGAGCGTTCGAGACGAAGATATTCCGTAAAATCTATGGCCCAATATGCGTGGACTAAGTGTATCGAATAAGATGGAACCATAGACGTACCGTACGTTAGTCTTTTTGTCGTACCCTGCTCGTAACCCATTTTAAAAAAAAACCATAAACGGGATATGTATGTGAAAATTTCTGTTTTTTTTTAATACAGTAGGTAAAAATTTGTTTTTATATCATGATGAATATATTTTTGCACGTCGGTTTTAAAATTTGTGAGAAATGATGAAATGGCCTTTATTTAAATTTTTGCATCGGTTACTTTCTGTTTTTCATCATTTGATTTTGGCAAAAGAAAACCCAAAAAGCCAGCAACAATTAATGAGCACGTCGAGGTATAGAGTGACGCCTCACAATTGGTACCGATAAGTGTTCCAAGGACATTGCTACCAGTGACACCACCGATGCGACCTAACATTAGCGATATACAAACTGCCATAGCTCTGTAAATGACAAATGAAAATGAGTAAGATCACTAATATAAAACAATAATAATAATCAATAAAAAGGCGAGTGATTCCCCATATTCATATGATAATTGTAACGAATATTTGTAGAAGAATTTGAGCGTAAGCTACTTTTAGCGAGCAGAGCAGAGTGATGAATCGAACATATAGTACATACATACTTAAAATGTTAGCTATGGTATGTGCATGTAGACAAGATGTTACCTTAAATTGGTTGGATATATATCCACCACAATGGCATTTAATACAATCGTGCCCAATCCACAACACAGTAGCACGAGAAAGAAGTAAATCGCAACTAATGGTATCTCAGTGACTAGACCGAAAATCCCACATGCACCACAGGCGAGAAGTATTGAGACTGTAAGAAGATAGAGAGGATAAACAAAATTGCATTTGAATAGAGAAGCTCATGTCTGACTATCACATCATTTCCATACATAAAATCGGTTTACGTCCAAATTTTCCAACGCAATATATGATGATAAGCAGCATGCCCATGTAAATTAGTTCCAACATGGTGGTGTGATAATATGTCGACAGTTCTAAATGAGTGACACAGGCATCAGGCTAAACAAGATAATGTCAAAATTAAGTATGCACTCGTACTAGAATTGAACGTTTTTGCTGTTGCTTACCCCATTTTCGGAGAGTGTAAAATTAGCAGATTGTGTAAATTTTAGTATGCCACAGAGACGCAGAGGCTGAGAATGGCGTTGAGCATATTGCATTGCACTGTTTAGAATGTAGGGGAACCACATGTATACACCGTGAGCCGTAAAGGATATAATGAATTGTATGATGCTGACCAAAAGCGTTTTCCGTATATGTTGACGCTGGAAAAGCGGAACAGTCTGACGCCACATCAATTGGAAAATAGCACTCACAGCATTTTTGCTGCCATTAATGTGTTTAGTAGGCGGGGCATATGTATTCGAATCTGGCAGCAGTGACCTCACCTAAGAAAGGATTTTATATGTACTCGTATGTGGCTTATATCTGCTCCATTTATACTTACATTAAATAAGTTTTTATCTAAATTGGTGTTTTTATGATAGATATGCTCCAGCACTTCAATTGCTTCATCTGATCTACCTGCAGTCAGCAGATATTTGGGACTCTCTGGTAAAAAGAATAATGAAATACCACATAGAAATCCGGGTATGCCACACGCCAGCATAAAAGAACGCCAAGGCTTGGCAACGATATTGAGATATGGAACATAAAATTGCCAATCTTGATTGATGAATACGTATGCCACAATTGGAAAAAATATAGCTGCAAAAGCGCTTATGAAGGCGGCAAATAATATTGCACGATTTCTATATTGTTGAGAGTGGAATTCACCAAGATATGCGAAAATGGTAGCCGAACCAGCAGACAATCTGAAAATCATACATATCAATAGAAATAAGTTTTGTACATACATATTTAGATGTCTAGTGAATATGTACTCTGTACTACTGTGAGTTACACCGTGCGACAAAATTAAACAGTCGAATGATTTTTGTGCATACGTAAATACTTTCACATTAAATACATACCATACATATAGTATGTAGTATGTATGTATGTACTTACAAAAATCCATTTAAAAATCTCAACACTGCGAAAGTAATGAAATTTGGTGAAAAGCTGGACACAATTGTGACCATGTACCCCAGAATTAATGTTGGATGCATTATACGTTTTCTTCCAGTTGTATCAGCCAAAAATCCCCAAATATGCGAGCTCACTATGATGCCAGTAAAGCCAGCAGCACCCAAGACTCCTTGTTGTTGATAGGTCAAGTTCATGTCACATTCTAAAATCGGTAATACAAAACTGATGCCAACCGATTCTAGCATCACATTGTTGATAACAATTCCCGAGAATATGATGAGGAGATAATTAAATTTGCCGAAATCTGCAATTTTTTTTTATATAAGTATTTTCCTTATAATATGTATGAATTCATCAAAGGATAAACGTACGTGTTTTGACTAAGGCTTCTTCAATGGTGGTGGTAATTCTGCTTTCACTTTTGGCCATACTGTAATTTTTTAATTTAGTTTTTCACATTTGATATAATTTTTTTGCCTCAACAATTGCTCAACTCTCCATCTGCCGCTGGAATTAGATTTCTTTTGCAATTTAGAAAGTGAATACCGAGGTATTTAAAAGCTTTTGCTTCTCTTGTTTTCTAGCCTAGACATTTAAATAATTATGTAGGTGCGATGATATCTCGTCATTTGATATAAATTTAATTAAACACTAAAAAAGTTTGTTGTTTGTTATTGCAAAACTAGACAACTTTTGTCTTTTGCAGCTTATCATTGTTAGCTTAAGCTTTCAATAATCTTTTCTCTTGAGTTTTCCTGTAGATTTTATTCTATTTTTAATAAACGTTATCATTACGACGTTGTTTCTCAAGCAAATATGTATTTAAATTGGACTAAATAATAAAGAAGAAATATCACCAGTTTTCAAGATTATCACACTTAGTGATACCGAATCACTATGTGCGTTTTGCTTTATTGGTACCTAGGCCCAGTGCAACATATCCAGGTTTAAATGATGAGGGTTTTGCCTAAACTGATTTGCCTCCCATATTCTGATGTAAGCGTAGAATTTGTATATATGTGTATATTTAATAGCCTGCATCAGCCTGATCGTAATTGAATTAGACCGGCTCCCATATAAGGTGACAATTAATAAGTGTATACACTGTTGGACAAGAGTATAACCGTCAAAATGACAGAATATGGTCAACAGAGGCTCCTGGATCATCATTCGTCGTTCAACATCGTCAAAATCCGCAATCCGACAAGGCATATGACGGAATTTGCGGAAATGGCAAGACACCCTTGATTTTAGTGGAAAATATTTTCTTCTTTTAATGGCACAACAGCCCATGAAAGACCTGGGTCGATCTTTTCGCATCCATTCCTGTTGTGCGTGTTATATTTGTACATGAATAGAAGGCGCCTACAGTTTTATGCCGAATTCGAACAGCGAAGTGAAAAGCTTTTCATAGGCAATTTTTACTCTTGTAGGTTTGCCATTGCCTGCCAAGATGGGGTGTCGTGTAGAAAATTGTTTTTGCTACTTTTTGATTTCGCCTGTGGCGAGATTTGAACCCCGGACATTCTGCGTAGCAGGCTAACGCACTACCAACTACGCCACAGCGATTTTCATCTAATAAGTAGTCAAAATCAACCAAGAAGTGTACCGCCGTGAAATTTTGGAGGCTCTGGTACTCCCCTGAACCCGACAGCACTTTGGCGATAATGATTGGATTCCAGCTGAATATATTTTTTACTCAAGAAAGAACTGTCTTTTAACTTGCTGGTGAATGTAATTGACTATCCGATCAATTATTGTTTGCTGTTTGTTGTTGTTTTTGCTGCTTCGTAATTTTTGTTTGAGAATCTTATTGATACCAGAGTTTAGAATCATTTCAGTGCAAACTTGAGATCAAGCTCAGCAACACCATCTAAATACCTTAAGCTGCCAAGGTTTAAAGAGAGGGGGGAGGCGGGTGGTAAATAGTTGAATTTCGCTCCGTCTACTCATGTATCTATTCCGATTCATATCATCCAGTATTCCTTTACATCAAGTCCATATTCGGCTCCGACATTGATGTCCGTGATCAACATGTAAGTTTTCTCCTCAGTTTCACTATCATCACCTGTTAGGAGATACTTAAAAGACGGTATCTACTCGTGTTGCCACAGATCATCAACCTTATGACGTTGTCAGTTACAACCTTCAACTCCACGGGTATTTTAGCCACAGAGACTTTTGACAGAAGGTGAAACGTATTCTGTTGTAAAATGAAAATAGTTTTCAAATTATGGAACGAAGAACGAATAATCAGTGGGAATATATTGACATGGCTCATATGTAGGCTTATTTATGAGTTTATATTAATCTAGAAACTTTGCCAAATAAAATAATTCCTAGTCATAGACATGCAATACTCAAGAAGAGAAGTTGGGCTCATCATTGTAAGCCTACTGCGTTGAATGAACACAAGCATAACGCAGCATATATGATTTAGTCTGAAACTAAATACTGTAAATCATCGTAAACTCGTAAGAACTTATTCAATCCTTGGAAGTCAAACCCAGATTAACAAGAAATATTTAATCGCAATATTTTTTGATGCCCCTGTCATATTTTTAATGTTTTCCACTGTTTCTATTTTTTTTCGACTGTTCCTTTTCTGTTAATTTGTAAAGCTTTGACTACAGTAGGTATCTAAAAATCGAACAAAACAAGAACAAGAATATACATATGTGTGTATGTACAGTACTCGTTTATATGATTTTAAAGATAATAGTGTACTGTTTAAGTGGTTTTTTTTCAAAGGGATTTTAATCTGATTTAGAACGGAAATGTGGATCCAACCTGGCAGCACTGCTTCGTCGCTACCGAGCATTTCAATGGTTGCATAGGCAACCATTTTTGTGACATACAAATTGTACGTAGTTGGCAAGTCGAACAATTCGCGCCGCAAAATCAGCTGGATACTAAATATTTATTTGTATGTTGGTTTTAATTTGTTAGGCAAGGAATATTGCAAAAACTGGTTGAAATAGAATTAAACAATGGATTACGATTTTAAAATGAAAACCCAAATGGAGCGAACAAAAGTCGAGGACTTGTTCAACTATGAAGGCTGTAAAGTGGGACGTGGGACGTATGGACACGTCTACAAAGCGAAATGGAAAGAGACCAGTGATGGTAAAGAGTATGCACTCAAGCAAATTGATGGAACTGGTCTGTCAATGTCGGCGTGCCGTGAAATTGCACTGCTACGTGAATTGAAATATCAAAATGTAATTACACTCATTCGCGTTTTCCTGTCACACAATGACCGCAAAGTGTTCTTGCTAATTGACTATGCTGAGCATGATTTGTGGCATATCATAAAGTTTCATCGTGCAGCGAAGGCAGCCAAAAAGCCGGTAGTAGTCCCGCGAGCCATGGTGAAAAGTTTACTATATCAGATATTGGATGGCATTCACTACTTACACAGTAACTGGGTGCTGCATCGCGATTTAAAGCCAGCAAATATTCTGGTTATGGGTGATGGGAATGAGCGCGGTCGCGTCAAAATAGCTGACATGGGATTTGCTCGTTTGTTTAATGCGCCATTGAAACCGTTAGCCGATTTGGATCCGGTGGTAGTGACATTTTGGTATCGAGCACCAGAACTTTTACTCGGTGCACGGCATTATACGAAAGCTATTGACATTTGGGCTATTGGATGCATTTTTGCTGAGCTGCTAACGTCGGAGCCAATTTTTCATTGTCGCCAGGAAGACATAAAGACTAGCAATCCCTACCATCATGATCAACTGGACCGTATCTTCAATGTAATGGGATTTCCGCAAGACAAGGATTGGGAGGATATAAAGAAAATGCCTGAGCATCACACTTTAACCAAGGATTTTAAACGTTCCACTTATTCGACTTGTTCCTTGGCCAAGTACATGGAACGTCATAAGATTAAACCCGATAGCAAAGCATTTCATCTTCTACAGAAATTGTTACTGATGGATCCGAATAAAAGAATTACGTCCGAGCAGGCTATGCAAGACCCATATTTTCAAGAGGACCCACTACCGACACAAGATGTTTTTGCGGGTTATGCCATTCCGTATCCAAAGCGAGAATTTCTTACTGATGATGATCAAGAGGATAAGTCTGATAATAAGCGTCAACAACAACAACAGCAGCAGCAACAGCAGCAACAGCAACAGCAGCAGCAACAGCAACAGCAACATCAGGAACCAAACTCAAAACGTCTAAGAGTCTCCGGCCCTGGTGGTGGTGGACAACAGCAGCAGCAACAGGTGCAGCAACAGGACTTCAACCATCAGCAGCAACAACAACAGCAGCAACAAATGATGTTTAATCAGCAACAACAGAATTTCCAGCAACGTTTTCAATAACTTTTTAAATATTAAATTGAGCATAATGTCTGGCAAGATGGGAAATTTGCCGAAATTATCACTAAATAGAAGTCTTAAAAAAAATTATTTATCATTGTAATTATAAGTTTGAACTCTATCCATAGATAAAAAACAAATATACTGGATTGAGAATGAAATATAACTATTAATTTGCTGTCCTTTTTAACGCGATTGGTGGATTTAAACAAATTTTTAAGTGTTATTTACATGTTCAGTGGGTTAATTTACACAAGAAATTTGGCAACTGTTGCTTATGGTAATTAGGTTGGGAAGAAAATGTGGGTCTATAGAGAGCACTCCATTCATCATGAGTCCAAGTAGGAACAAGTACATACGATTAACGAGTTTAAGTGATTATAAATAGATACTAAGGGCCGACAACATTCTCCTATCTGGAAAGCGAGTCTCGTCCAGTGGGTCTAGTGGTGAACGAGGATAAAGCGAAATACCTTGTGTCCTTGTGGACAAAATTACACTGTTGACAATTCTACTTTTGAAGTCGTCAAGGATTACTTTTACCTAGGATACAGCATTAACAGTAGGCAATTAAGAAACAGCCCTCTCTCGACCGACGAAAATAGCGCTTTTAAGTACTCGACCGCATAAAAATCACGTGGCCAGTGGCTTCACTGGCTGGGTCATGTTGAGCGAATAGAAGAAGGTGCTGTGGCTAGAAGGGCATTTTGCGGTGGAGAAAAGACAAGGCACAGCGAGAAAGAATACACTCAAAACGCAAATCTTTCTTTACTTTCTCCCATGTATGCGTGCAACTTAATTTTCAAATACAAACAAAATCTAAAAAAACAGTACTGTACACGGAACCTCCTCTTGGTAAGGTCCCTTTCGAATGGTGGAAAAGATTGATAAAAACATTTTAAAATCATACAAAAATGCATCTTAAACAAAATTTTAAATTTAACTGTTGTTTCTCATTATTCAAAATGTTTAGTACCTGAATAAGACAACAGTAAAAACCGCTAGAGGCGCTGCTTTTCATAGAAAGAATTAGTTACGCTCAAAGTTGCACCGCATTAAATACATTTTACAATGAATAATACTCATTGATATTTTTCAATGAGGATATATATATTATGTTTAAACAAAAAAATATCGATTAGATTATAATATTATTAGATTTTGTTTGTATTTCCAAATAAATAAGCATATTATACATAACAAAACATGGTTTGATAGATTTGAAAAACCTTAACCTTAATCTTAGGAAAAATCGTAAGGAAAAATAAATTGACCGCAGTAGTCTTCCCCCGTTTACAGTACCAGGTATAATGTCCGCAAATGCAACCATGTGTATTTATTGTAGTCGCCATTTCTTCTCCCGTGTATGCATGACATTTTTTCTTAATTCTTTTCAGCGTTCGCTCGGTTTAAAACTTGGAAAGAAAAGTCGCTTCTAAATGTTTTCTTAAAAAGAGAAAAAATCTTCAATATTTGTGCATTATAATTATCTAAAAAGGCAGCTACTTAATATTACGCTATACGTGGATTAAACAATCGATATAATTACTAAGAAAAATTGTGTTTCGAGTGTTTTTGGTGGTGGGGCAATTGATAATTTTGTAAACAAAAAATAAGAAAAATGCAAATGAAAATGTTAGCTTTTGCATTTTCGGTAATGTAGGAATTTGTATTCATGTGCGGCAAGTGAAGAGAAGAATTTATTATTGGTTACGCTTCCGTTCGTAAAGTATTTATATCTACAAAATTACCAGAGGAGGAGTATTACACTAGTTCAGAATAACATACATATTTCCGCCTCCTCCTACTGCTTCAGCAACCTTATATTATCGCAATTGTTAGTGGAAACAATGAGGTGAGTTTATGAAGTGCGTGTGTGTAAATGGGAGCGTTTTTTGTTGTTTCGTATTTTTCTTCCTGTTGCTGAATTTTAAATAATATTCTTTTTTAATGTAATTTTAATAGGTTTTCTTCTTTTTATATTCATGTTGTTTTTGATATCTATTGCTCTTCGGTCTTTTTTTTCGTGGTATTCGCCTTGCTACCTGCGTTTATTGTTGTTGATTTGATTGATGTTGACGAATTTCGTTTCATTTCAAATTATAATTTATGTTATTATTATTGTTGTTGTTGCTGCTGCTATTGTGCACTACTAGTTGCTGTCTGTCTGCTGTATGGTGGCGTTACAGATGAGTTACATGTGTGTGTGTGTATGTGTTTACGTATGTATGTATGCATGTGTATGGAACTTGTTTGTGCGGCAAATGTTTGCTGTTGTTGTTGCTGTTATTTTTAAATTATTTTCTTTTTTCTTGGAACTCACTTTTAAAATGTTTTTAATTTTTTCAAAAAAAAAAAAAAACAAAAACAAAACAAATTATAATACTATGACGACCTCGTGTGCCCGCTCGTTTCGCTGCCCCTGTCCCAGTAACTATACAAAACGTGTGCAGCGCACATCTTCGTTTCCATTTGATTTGCGTTTGTTTCAAAATACTTAAAATTTCAGATTTACAATTAAAAGATTTCTGATTTATAGCGCAAACCTTAACGAATTAGCATTTCTACATATTTGTGTAATATATTCAAAGATTTTTTCTCATTATTTATATAGTTTTTGCTATGTGTTTCCAAGAAAAGTCTTAAATTATTTAAATTTTAATAAAAGTTGACACATTTGGCGATAATGAACTTTATTTGTTTCCCTGTTTTCGGACATAACAGATTTTATTTTACGATTTCCATGGAATTTCAATTATTTGGGCGCCGAATGAAATATCAAGTAGTTGGGGAACTTTTATTGCATTTCTATACAATTCCTAGAATAGTAAACGAAGCTATAAAGCCATCAATTGATACCCATAGATAATAATGTCTATATATTTATGTACATACATACATATGTATGTATGTATGTATGTATGTATGTATATCAGTAAATTACTCGAGTTTTTACTATTTTTGCCATTTTATCAATGATTGAATTTTATTTGTACACTGTTGCTTACTCTTCATTATTTCAGCGTTACCGAAATGATATCTGCAAATAATAAACAAAACAATTTCTTTCTTTACTCATTTCCGCGCGATGTATACATATACACACATACATATGTATCTACATACATAAATATGGTACATAGTATGTTTGAAGTTTGAATAGGTCTCTTGAGCTGTACCATACAAAACTCAAAAGCCTATGGTAAATGAAAGCATGTTTAATACTAGAATTTTAGATCAGGAAAAAATTATCTGAAAAGAATTGAACAAAATCGTCACATTTGCTCAGGCAATTCAGTGGCATTGAGCGCCTCTGAGTGCCCCTCATACTAGGGCTGGCCTCAAACGTTAATTCAATTGATAATTTTCAGGTCTAGGCAGTTGCAGTTGATGACAATTTTTTTTTACTAGTTCCTTATTCTTCTTTCCGTTGGGTTTAATCTGCAACTTGTAGCTGATAAATTGTTGTTCTTCTTGCGATCTTGAACAATTGATAATTCAACTTAAGTGTAAAATAGAAATGTAAAATTCAAACATGCTTTAATTTCTCGGCATTTGTACTTGAAAAACTCAAATAACAGTTTTTTGAAGTTTTTTTTTATTTATTTATTTTTTTTTTTTTCGTTAGTCTTATTTACAATCTATCCATAAAAAAGATAAGTAAATTTGATAAAAGGACTATTAAACAAAATAGTGTTTTACTTCAGTGAGTTATTATCTCATCGGTATCATTAAGTAAACATAAAGCTAAAGTATTCGTGTCGGATTGCTAAGTCTGGTTAGATACTTCTCGGGGCAATTTCGAATTTCATCTAGATCTGTGAGCATTATGGACAATATGGTTGCTAACGAACTATGGTTCATTCAAGATTAACATTACTGTTTTCAATTGAAATCTTTGAAAAATCGGAATACTGGAATTGCTTGCAGTACCCCAGAGCTATAATGCTCTTATAGATCAGCAATTTGTTTTCAACACTAAGTTTTAACTCTGGTTGCAAAAGCGCGTAGATTTTTAGTGTCTTCATTTGAACTAATTTTCCTTTAACTTTAATATGTTCTCTCCGTGTCAGACGCCTTTCCATGTGTAAATATAGTGGGTGCACTCAGTATAATTTTCAAGTCCTCAAACTCAAATGAAATATCTACATAAATGTACTCGCATGTCCAATTTTCATAATTAACTATGTATATTTACAGTCTGTTCAACAAAAAACGTTACTCTCGTACTCAGTTAACTTCCAACAAAAAAAAAATGTAAGTGTGCTATTTTACATAAATACATATTTTCGAGGTTGTCGGCGCATACATTTTAATTAACTTTATACTGTAACACGTGTAAACAAAATGAGTGTGCAGTTCAAGACACGTTTCGAAGCGAACTTTTTAGCAAAGCATGCTAAAGGGCCTAAATGGTCAGTTAAAAAAACTGTAAATTATCTTAAAACTACTTGCACATGTGTTAAGAGGTGGTCTGAACGCTATTCAGAAACTGGAAAAGTTGACGACGAACCAGGAAGAGGCCGAAAGCCTACCACCTCCAAGCGGCAGTATAAAGTCATCGTTGGGTTTTTTTTAAAAAAATCCAAAAATCATTTTAAGTGAAGCAAAAATAAATTTTATCGGAGAAGGGGTTGGATATATCCTTAAACATGATTTGCGACAGACTTCAGCAATCAGACATAAAACGTAGCAGTACTTTGTCAAAACCACTGCTTTCACAAAAGCATGTTGAAAAGCATCTTCAGTGGGCTTACACAAACATCGATCGAGATTGGACTAAAGTAATATTTACAGATGAATCCACTTTTGTATTGTTTAATCCAATTGAACATGTTTGGTTGAAAAATTGCGAAAAATTTATTCAACGAAGTGTAAAACATTCGCGAAGGTTCATGTCTAAGGATGCTTCTCTGCCCAAGGATTTGGCTTTCTTAAGTGCTTCACGAAAAATTTAAAAGCCGTTAGAATGCTGAAGTTGTATAAGGATTGTCTATTAAAATCAGCTGAATTATTATATGGGAGAAATAACATCGATTGGATATTACAAGAAGATAACGACCCGAAACACAGAAGTAAACTATGCACTAAGTGGAAAGAGGATCACAATATTACAACTTTGGATTGGCCCTCTCAGTCACCAGATGCAAATCCCATAGATAATGTGTGGGCTCTAATGAAAGCTAAGATATCCAAAAAGAAAATTAAATCATAAAACATTTTATTCGATTGCTCAAAAATACGTTGCGGTCTCTTTCCGTAGAATATGCTGAAATTCTAGCTGCCAGTTGTCGCCAAAGATGCCAAGCAATTATAGACAATGCAGGAGATTGGACCGCATATTAAACTTCCTGTCGAAAACCATAATAATATGTAACATACAGTCTGTTGGAGAAAACGCTTTGTGTTGAACAGACTGTATGTAGTATGTGTGTACCTGCTTGAGCGGCTTATATAGTGATTGCTTGTAGTTTCTCGGATATTTGAAAATATTACAATAGTCGATCGTGCTTCAAACTATGGGGATCGATACATTTGAATTTCGCTGGCATTATGAAAAAATGTAAATAATTTTTTTTTGTAGGTTAGCAACACTTGAGCGGCTATCATTGCCAATTGCAATTTTTATATTGTCTGATTTTGTTGAGCAAAGAGTTTACAAAAAAAAATATTTTTTTCTTAATCATATTTCGGCAGCAACACACATTAAATTTTAGACAAGTGCTCGGTAACTAATTTATGTCGGGAGCAAGAGGTTTTTAAGAGCTATAAAGACTTTTAGAAGTTAATGAACGTATCGAAGGCGAAGAGCGGCCAGGATGACCATCAACGTCAAGTAAATCAAAGAAATTGTGCTCGAAAATCGTCGATTAACATCTGGAGACCTCACTGATTTGTTTGGCATTTGAAAAACGGTGCTCGGCACCATTTTAAATGATGCTTTGTCCCTCAGAATTGTCAAATTTCGATTTTTTGCAAAACCTTTCAGTTTCTTCGTGACGGCGGCTACTATATTTATTTATTACAGTGTGACTTATGGATATTTTCTCGATTAAAAAAAATACCCACATTTTGATCTCGCAAAAGAAATACAATGTGAATCGCTGCCCGCTTTGAAGGCTACCATATATACATTTAGAAGAATAAATAAAGATTTGTCATTTTATCAAATCATACCCGATTTTGTTTGGTGTGATTTTTTGTGGAATGCATATAATTTGGCCCATTGTAATTTTCTATGTATACCATTTTCTTTTGATTTATTATTCAACAAAGTCTGTGTGCACTGTTGGTTGTAATTACAAATTATATTGTTAGCTAAATGATGTAAAAGACATGCGATACTTTTAGGTATATGGATATGTATGTAATTTGATATCTTGCAAAGTTTCGTAGAGATGAATGGAATGAATTAAAATTTTTTATTATCAATAGTATTACTTACAATACATGCTTATTGAATTATGATCGATGAGTGGTCGCTGTGGCGTAGTGGTAGTGCGTTGGACTGCTACGCAGAGTGTCAGGAGTTCGAATCTCGGCAAGGGCAAAATCAAAATTTATAAAAATTAAATTTTTCTACACTGTACCACCTCTTGGCAGGAAATGGCAAACCTACAAGAGTAAAAATTGCTATGAAAAGCTTTTCACTTCGCCGTTCGGATTCGGCATTAAACTGTAGGTCCCTTCCATTCATGTACAAATATATTTAACACTCCCAACATGAGTGGATACGAAAAGCTCGGCTTAGGCTCTCCATGGGCTGTTGTGCCTTTAAAAGTAAAGTAAAGTAAAGAGCAAAATGAGGAAAATTACTTCTTCTTTGGATAAATAGGAAAGTAGTCTATTATTTTTTGAGGAATATACTCTGCAGAATATTTTTCTTACACCTAATACATATACAGTTTGCCTATGTTTTCGTCTGTCTTAATTTGTTTGTAGGTTTGCATACTATTAAAGCTATTTGTGGGCGCTGCCTTAAATGCGAGGACAGTTTCCCAAGCATCATTAATGCTTTCCTTCAAGCTATCTTTGTAGAGTTTCTTCATCCATAAGAAGTGACAACACTTGTCTGCTTGGTGCGTAACTTGGCTCATCATTTTGCTTGAAAATGTTTTCCTACGTGTGTTGCTGTATCATTTACATTTTCTACCACATCGATACTGTCTTAAGTACCTACTGTTTATTTGGGAATAGCTACATTTACCATGCTTCAATAGAAGAAACCAAAGCCAAAGAAACAAAGAAGAGTAATCTTATCAATTTAGGGAGAAACTTAATTGTGCTCGTATACATATGCAATATACATACTTATTTCTCAAATCCTGCCCTGATACTCGTGCACTTAATAAATTTTTTCGAACTGAACAGTTTTTATTGATTTGGTTGAGATGTTTCTAGAATAAATTACTTATATACTTTTAATTAGCTTCAAATGTTAAAGTTTTTATGTACCAAGTCCATAATGGATATAGGCTCTGGGAACACTACATTTCACTTGCTTAAATTTTGATAGTTAAGCATAACACCAGTTTACTATAGGGTGTTTTTTTTTAGAAGTGTGGTTTTCAAGAAGAAATAAAACGCATATAATTTAATGTGGCCAAGACTTTAGCTTTATGATAAAGATAAGAATTGCCATTATGTTTTAAAAACGATTTCGGGCAAGAGTCCCAACTTTCGACCACTTTTTGCAGCAATTGGGGCCGTATGTCAGTAATAACGCGCCGAATATTCTCTTCCAAGGCGTCAATCGTCTCGGGCTTATCTGCGTAGACAAGTAACTTCACATAACCCCACAAAAAATAGTCCAGCGGTGTTAAATCGCACGATCTTGGAGGCCACGCCACAGGCCCACGACGCGAGATAATGCGCTCACCAAAAGTTTCCTTTAATAAATTGATTGTTTCCTTGGCCGTATGGCATGTAGCGCCGTCTTGTTGGAACCAAAAGTCGTCCACATCAACATCCTCCAATTCAGGAACGAAAAAGTCATTAATCATGGCTCTATAGCGTTCCCCATTGACTGTAACATTATGATCGGCTTCATCTTTGAAGAAATATGGACCAATGATTCCCTCTGACCATAGAGCACACCAAACAGTGACTTTTTGAGGATGTAACGATGTCTCAACAATGGCTTGTGGATTATGATCACTCAAAATGTGATAATTTTGCTTATTAACTGGGGAAGTTCAACCAAAAGTGAGCTTCATTGCTGAACAAAATTTTCTTGGGAAAATCGGGATCGGTGGCCATCTTGTTTTGCGCCCATTTACCCAACGTTGCAAACGTTGTTCAGGAGTAAGTCTATTCATTATGAAATGGCAAACCAAACAGCATAAATCAAGTGACAGCTTTCAAAAAGATCAACTCCGAAAAAAGAGATTGCCAGATTGAAAACCACACTTCTAAAAAAAACACCCTTTATGACAATATTTGTACGTTTTAGTGATATCGTATGCGTTCAATTATGTACAACACAAAATCTTACCACAAAAATACAAAACAATAACCATTACGTTTTTCTTAAATAAATTGATCGTTTTTTGTTCTATTGCTTTGTGTTTGTGTTAAAAAATTTTCTACTTTTATACATTTTCACGTTCCTCGAGCACTGTGCATTTTATAGATGTAACAAAATGTAAGAATGTGTATAAAATGTGAAAAATCTGTTTTAAATTGTTATCGAACAGAGGAGGGCACGCTGGAATAGTAGAATTTAAAATTTTTTAATAGAAGAGGCTGTTTTGTTTGTCATGAAATGATGAAATGAAATGAAATGTAACAATCCGCGTTTTTTATCGCAATCTTTGTGTAGCACTTGAAGTGTTAAAATCTGAACAAATGTTTTTTGTTATTAATTTTAAAAACGTTTCATGTTATAATAACAAGAGCAATCTTTATGTTAATTTTATTTATTTTTTATTTTTGCATTTCATTTTGTTTATTTATACAGAGTGTTTATTTATTTATCATATATATTTTAATTTTTCGTACATATCGTTTCAGCTCTTCATATTCGACCTTGATTAATTTCATCGTATACATAGAGTGTATCCTTCTCATCCACAGTTCACTGT
This sequence comes from Palloptera scutellata, assembly GCA_958295655.1. NCBI lineage: Eukaryota > Metazoa > Arthropoda > Insecta > Diptera > Pallopteridae > Palloptera > Palloptera scutellata. The sequence goes on along the minus strand of OY282449.1, from coordinate 113,782,391 downwards.
TACACGCGGCCCATCTACCGATAGATACTCCAGGTGGTAAGTTCACACCTTAATTTAAATACGTACCATATCTATTTCGAAGATACATACATACATACAAACATAAGTACAGTGTCGGACAATAAATTAAGAACACCTTGCACTTACTTTACTTACTTTTAATGGCACAACAACATGGAGGGCCTAGGCCGAGCTTTTCGCATCCACTCATGTTGTGCGTGTTATATTTGTACATGAATGGAAGGGACCTACAGTTTAATGCCGAATGCGAACGGCGAAGTGAAAAGCTTTTCATAGCAATTTTTACTCTTGTAAGTGTAGAAAAATTATTTTTTCTACTTTTTGATTTTGCCTGTGTCGAGATTCGAACCCCGGACACTGCGCAGCAGTCCAACGCACTACCACTACACCACAGCGACCACCTTGCATTATAAAACTTTCATTGTTTTTTTTTTTTTTATCGGACTGCTTATGGAAAAGTACGAAAAGTACCATTGTTGACACAAAGACATCGAAAGTGTCCCATAGAGTTCGCTGAAGTGCACATTGAGTGGCATGGTTCAAAAAAATGGCCTAACGTATTATGGGCAGACGAAAGCAAGGTGAATATTGTTGTAAGTGAGGGCAAACGTTGGGTTAGACGTCCGAAAAATGCAGAATTGAGCCCAAAATATACTAGGAAGACGTTTAAGCACGGAGGTGGAAGCATCATGGTATGGGGATGCTTCTTTTGGTTTGGTGTGGGCCCTCTGTATTGGATAAAAGAAACAATGGACACATTTCTTTACGTAACGATCCTTCAGGAGGTGATGCTTCCTTATGCTGAATGGGAAATACCCCTGGAATGGCAAATGCAACAGGATAACGACTCAAAGCACACCTCAATCCTTGCGCGAGATTGGTTTTCCCATAATGGACTTCCCGTTATGACTTGGCCTCTACAATCTCCTGACCTTAATACAATCGAGAACTTGTGGAATATTGTCAAAGAGAAGATTGGCAGTCCCAGAGCTAAAAACAAAGACGAATTGTGGGAAAGTTTTTGGTTTCAGAACAAGGTGTTCTTATTTATTGTCCGACACTGTATATGTATGTATATCTACTTAGGACTTCTTATATATTTATTTGCATATGTACATATGTATGAATGTATGCACATATATAAAACTATCTTGCCTCATTTTTTTTAACATTATTTAACTTATTATTATTAGCTTAATGATGCAACATTACTTTTTGCGAGTTTTTACCATTTTGCTAGATATTATAATTATTATACATATTAAAGCTAAACACAAATAATTACACTTCAAGTTGAGCACTTCTTTTTTTAGAGAAAAAAAACAAAACTAATTGTTTTAATGCGATTAAGGTTTTCGAGCATACTGGCTTTTTTTTCTATCTATCATTCAATTAGTTTTATAGTTATAAAAAGAATTTAGAAAAACATGAATTTATATATTTTTCCGAATTGAGAAGTTTCTTCTCTTCGTGCTTGAAGCAAATAGCAATATTTGTACAATTAATTCACATTTTCAATCTGCGTTTGAGATCAGATTACGTCGACCTCATCTATTTTGAACACTGCTCTACATTGGAAGTGATTTCTCTCTTTGTAAATGAAACTTAATGATATTCACTAATTATATGTAAAATTTTACAACAAACAATACGTATATAATTTATATAATTTTCAGAAGTAACACCGTGTCCTGCTCACATTGAGGTTGGCGGTAGCGCTGATATAGAATGCCGTATGAATCCAGATATATTCACAGGGAAAAATAGCTCATTCTTATACTTCGTTGAAGCGGATACAAAACGGCGAGTTCCCAGCAGTGATATTGCGGTAAGTTTAAGTTAAAACAAATTCACTTCTAGAAAGTTTAAGAAATGATTTTCTCCTGGGATTTTTTTTGCACACTCTTAAATGCATTGCGAAATGCTTTCTTGCAAGTGTACTTAGTTACACATTATTGTTAATTTGTTTGGTTTCTCGTGTAACCTCTATTTGTTTCTAACATCTGTTTATTTTTTATCTTATTATGCCAGATTGTGGATGAGACGGCTATTGTGTATATGATACGCAATGCTACCAAGCAGGACCGTGAATACCATTGTAAGATTGCTGAACACAAAGGGGGCGTAGCAATCGCGCACGTTTATGTCGGTAAGAATAATGATTGCTCTCTATTTTCTTTACTATGGTATATACCTAAATATGTTGCTATATATTATATTTACCTTAAAATTCTTACTGCTATTATCGTTTTTCTTTAGGTACCAAGCCTATTGATGTTAATGATTTCAAATGTAGAGGCTACGACTACACTTATATGGTATGCAATTTCACCGCACCCGAAAATGAAATTAAAGTGCAATATCAACTATCGTATACAGCACACGATCAGGTAAGACACGAATAAATTTGCGTTATCTCTATATAAAATAACAACGTACTATATAAAATATGTGTGTATGTGTGTATGCCTGGACTTAGATACTAAACTGGGATTTATGGTTTTCTTATCGTATATTTATTTATGTGTTTATTTGTACATAAGCATGAGCATGTGGAAGTGTATTGCACCCTTTGTAGATTTAGGAAAGTATGTATGTATGCTATCACACATTTATCTCTCTATCGAATATACACATGTGTTTAGTAAGTATAGTGTTGATTATTACAAAGATAAAAGGAAAAGACAGTAAGGATTTCGGTGCTGTGGTGCTCCTGCTATTGGATGTCTCGCATTGCAAAAGGATGTATTTCGCATTAACGAGTACGAGTTATCGCGATCTTACTGTGTATGATTTTAAAGCGTTTTTGAACATTTCGCAGTGGAATTCTTCTTCTTGCTTATTATTATTTTGAAGTATTTTGCTATTTTTGCTTATATCATCCCTGGGAAATATGGTTAGGGATATTGCAGTGGAGATGGCATCAAGCTCCCTGTATTATTACATGCATGCTTTTAGTTTCACATGATTAAGAGTATATTCAAATGACAAATGTTTTGATTCTATTCGAATACATTTACGGTGTCTTTTTCGGGAGAAAACTGTTTGATATTGAATTGACAATTTGTGCTTTTCTCTTACCCAAACTCATATTTACTCATTCACACCCTGTTATATACATATGTTGCTACATATGCCACGTGACCTTTTTTTCAACCAGCGCTGGATACAATTTTGTTTAGGAAAACAGAATTCAGACCAAATCAAAGCAGGCATTTTCACTTTTAAGTACTTAAAAGTTATGGATTTTACAGTATAAACATTTCTGGTGGGATACAACGGGAAATAAGGGATATACACACATTTATGGTCTATGGTCAGTTTAGGAATGCTCAAAATCCATTATGTATGCGAGAAAGAGAATAGTTAACAATTATCTAGAGAATGCTTAAAGAGATAACTTAAGGTTATGTTCTTTGATAGCTCGCGCAATGTTTTCAATTCTATTTAATTTTTATTGAGAGAATTTAGTTTATAATTTAAAACTGTACTCAGTGGGCCGTGTGAATAAGCAAGAATTAATCGCTTTTTCGCTTTTTTGGAACAAAATATTCTATGAACAAAAATGTTGGCTTAAAAACCAACATTGATCAGAAGCATTTTTTTTTATTCACACAGCCCAATAACATTTAAAATTTACTACTAATATTAAAAATTTATTTTTATTTTTTAATTTTGCATGATTCTTCTATTATCACTTATCCTCGTAACTAATATCAATTTGAAATGAATTGGTGCTACTACTTTCACTACTACTACTACCACTACCACTACTTTATTTAACAATCAATCAATCCACCACCTTCACCACTCACACCGACTTAATTGATTAATCGGTCATGCACTATGGTAAAAATCGCTACTAACAAATTTTGAAAAATAATACAAATAAAATGCATGCCAAAAATATCAATTGCACGAAAAATATCCGGGCGCACTCTTTCCCTCATACACACTCGCACCCATATGCACTCGCACGTAATAGTTTCGTAAGCACATTACAAGTAAAAACGGAACACGTGTTTATCGTACACTTTATCTGCAGAACTATAAACAACCATGTGATCTGGAAGTGGAAGAACAACAGAGAATTTGCAATTTAACTACCAGCAAAGGAAACTATCGTGTATCGTATGAATTTTATAATTTTACACTGATAGGCACGAACGCGCTTGGCATGAATAAGCAACATTTCTGGATAAATCACTTTGAAAGTGGTGTGTATTTACACAAACATTAACAATAAAGATACATAGTCATATACATATTTTGATTTTATTCATTTAAGTTATACCTGCTCGTCCTGAATTCAGTTGCAAAGAGATCACCACCAACAGCGTTGTGCTGTCGTGGCACTTAGATATGTTTAGCTATTATAAATCCAAAGGATTACAGTATGAAATACGTTTGCGTCCCAAGCATTTCGATTGGGTTGACATTTCCAATTATGAGAAGAGCAATCGTACTAAAAGATACAATGTTACTCTGAGAAATCTTGAATACGCCTACTATGATTACACTGTGCGTATGCGTTTGAAGGTAAAAACAGCGCATAGCGATGATACCATGTGGAGCGAACCATATGAACGCACCTTTCGTACAAAGGCACGCGTGCCAGACCACCCGCCACGCACCGATGTTGGCAGCTTCTATATTGATCCATCGGAGCGTGTACGTTTATATTGGCATGAGTTGCCCGAGTATCGACATAATGGTGCACACTTCCATTATGTTGTAAAGGAAGTGAACCGTGATGGTGTCACAATGTAAATACATAAAGTTTTGCATAGGATTTATGTTTAACATAATAATACAATTTATGCAATTTCCATTTAATTTATAGAAATAGTTCCATTCCAATTAGTCATTCACGTATACCAGCAATATTCGAATGGAATGAAAATCATAGATATGAATTTATCATTAGCAGCCGCAACGATGAAGGTGAATCAATTGGTAGTAGCCAGATTGTTGTGCCGCCGATGCCGAAGAAATACCGCGAGGAACGATCTCCGAAATGGATAAGAAATGTCTATCACGATTCGAATAAAACATACACGTTGTCTTGGAGCGCGCCCATAGATCAAGCAAATCTCAAGGACTACACAGTATTTTGGTGTCGTTTGAAACCGCGAATATTAAATGAGTGCGAGGCATGTGCTCAGATATATGCAGATGCATATGCTTACTTATGTATGTACTTAGATTACTGACATTATTTTTATCATTTATAGGATACAATACGATTCAAACGCATAAGTAAACGTGAAAGTAAATATACCACGGAACGACAAGAACAAGAAAATACACTGAATTTTGCTGTGTCGGCAAATTATGATGATGACTACAGCTCCGGCATGTATTGGACCATGTGTACGGCGGAAGTGTCCAGTGATTTGATAAAAATGGAACCCGAAATCACAGCATTGTCGGGCAGTGTGATCAAAGTACAATGGAACATCGATCGTATATGTATATCGGTGTTGGAGGGCTATAAACTCAGCTATTGTCGAGTGGATAACGCTACGAACGGGCAGTGTGTAGGTAATCACGATATTACCATTGACAAGAGCGTAAATAAATATTTGCTGAGCAAACTTAAACCACATTCCACATATAAAATTAAAATGTATATGTTTTCGAATGTGAAGCAAGGCATACCCAGTGATGTAAAATACGTTGACACAGAACAGGAAGGTTCGTCATCATTGGACTATGGATTTGAAATAGTGGACATCTTTTAATGTTTTTTTCTATTTAGCTTCTACTAGGCCGCGCGCATTAAAATTACATAACATCACAACTAACTCAGCATGGATTTCATGGCAGCCACCAACGGAGCTAAATGGCATTTTGCGTCAGTACATTGTTGTGTAAGCATGAATGCATAAAAATAAATGATTATTCTTTTGTATGTTAGAGATTTGTCATAAATGTCATATTATTTTCTTTTAGACTAAATAATGAACGTCAGCCCATCAATTGCACCGCTGGAGGGCCAGACAATCCTTGCAACACTAACAATACAAATAAGGAAATCAATTACAAATTGGAAAACTTAAGCAGTTTCACCAGTTATAAAGTTTATGTCATTGCATATACGGTAAAGGAGTCAAGACCCAGCAATGATATACATTTTAAGACATTAATCGGAAGTAAGTTGTACGCAATGAAGAGAGATTAGAAGGGGAGTGTATCTACTATAAATTAGATTGGTAATAAGTTGAAGTAGGTTTTTCTCTCACTTGTTGAGAAGGTTGACTTCAGGTTGCGATCAGCCATGATTATACTATATGTGCTATACTATCCTATGAATCTATTGCATTCGTTCATTTCCACAAATTATCATGGACGAAGACCAAGCAAGGGATGGTTTTGAACGCTCTGTTTTAAAGTCATTAACGCCCTGTCTTTAAATAGTCGTTAACTTATTTTTCACTACATTGAACGATTCCTTACCTCTTGTTGCTTGCTTGTTCCTTTCATGAACGAGTAAGTGTAACGAATCGCGTAAGTATTGTACGCACAAACTCGCTGCTTTTATTCTCTCACGAGTTACTCGAAGGGGATTTACTTCACTGCGCTAATTTGCAAATAATTGAAAGAATTATGTAAACATTTTAATTTTAAATAAACATTAGAAAATTAAACACATTCCCCTATGATATTTTACAAATTATTTTCAGTTCCTTCAAATCCGCGCTACATGGCTGAAATTGACCCCACCAGCACTACGCTCACAATGAAATGGTCCAAACCAGATGTACCATCGGGCCATGTTGATTTCTATGAAGTAGCCGTTATAGTTTGGCGCAATGATGAAATCGTCAGGCAACGTATCTCCGGTGTCATCGGGTCAACATCATGCATAATGGCAATCCCTACATGCGCAGATGCAAATTTTAAGACCACAGTGCAAGTGCGCGCTGTAAATGTTGTCGCACACGGCGATGAAATCGATCCGCAAATTTTTAGTGTCAATAGTACCGGTGAGGATCCAGATGAGAAATTTTATACGGGCAATGATGACTTGAAATGCACTGGCACTGCAGGAACAGTATCAGAATATGAGCAGCTGAAAAATATTACCCGCTATGTGCAATACAAATCAGCATGGGAAAAGGGACCCAACTATGGATGTGCGAGAAATCAAAATGCACAATTTCTGGTCTATCCCCTTGTGGCGATAGTGGCTGGTCTGGTTGTATGGCTGTTCTTCCCGCTACGCAAAAAATACATTAAAATGTCTACCATCAATATAACGCTGCCGGGTGGGCTTGATGATTATCCAATTAAGGGTAGCATTAGTGGGGGCATTGATAATGGTATCAGTATAGAAAAAGATGATGAATTTCTACACCATCAGATTGGTGGGGATTGTAATAAGGAATCGATATATACAAATTATGAAAATCATCGTTTATTATCAGCGGCTTGCAACAATGACTCAGGCTATTTACTGAGACGAGGTGGAGGAGAAGGAGCTGAAGAAGTAAAAGACGCTGGTAGAGCGTCGCATTTGGGCATCATCGGTAAGGGTGGTGGTGGCGTCACAACCACTACGCATGATAAAAGCAGCATCTATGTGGGTTCAGATCGTTCTGCAGACTTTATTGAACATGATGTGCTTGCAACTAAACCTGAACTCAATCATGCTGCTAATGATGCCTACATGGTTATGGAGCGCCTTAAACCAACTAACATCAACCAACAACAGAAACTACCTGCTACTACACTAATCATGCCAACGAATGCAGATCTTCAGCCAGTTAGAAATAATGGATATGTCTATCCATGTGGACCTATGTCATCATCGATAATACCAGCTGAGAATGGTTATATAAAACCAAGTAAAAGTCAAATGTTTAATGTTTGGCAACAAGATCCTAGAGCGACGGCGACAACCCCTTTTGGCGCCGTATCTAGAAGTGGCTATGTGGCAGCAACTTGTCTGCCAAAGGTACATACATGCACACATCAATGAAACTGACTGATTCCGAATTTTAAAAGCTTATACTTAATTTATTTTCCACTCTTTAGACTACAACAATACCAGCAGTCGTCAAGTCGTCCCTCGACGGCTATACAACGTTCAAGGCATTGGTGGGAAGACATCAAATGCCAGCAACATTTGACTCGCCCAACAAAGATATGCAATCAGTGTCAACAACATCACCTACTCACATATTCAATGATGACATATTACCCATATCGGGTTATGTTACGCAAAAGGAACTTTCAGCAATGGGACAACATCGAATGAGTTAAAAACACCACGGTTGAAGGGGTAAAGGAAACACAAAAACAACGAAAATATATTAGCGTGAAGAATTTCCCATAGAGGTTGTAATTATTTAACACTCTCAGCCGGTTGACCCGCTAGACAACGTTTTAACCAAGATTGTTGAAGAGCCCCTTATTGTAAATAAAATGAGATTTTTATGCATTAAGAAGATACCAGTAAGGATCACAAGTTGAGTTGGTATCGAAATATTTAAAAATTTAAATCCGAAAAGTAAAGAAGAAGTAAAGAATATTATATATTATGGATTTCTTGTCATTATAACTCACCCTAATTAGCTGCGCATACTTCCGTTTTATCGGGAGCACTTATTAAACCAATAACTTTAGTAATTCTATATTAATTTATTGAACACATAATTTTTCTCAATTTTTCGCTTCGTTTTAATTGTACAATATGGTTACAAAATAATATGCAATAATGCAATGTGCCTTTTTCATGAACTTGACAATTACTACTTAACGATAACTAGCATTAAGTTAACAATTAGAAAAATATGGTCTGATTTTAGCATAGTCGATCGATTTACTTAGCGGCAGTGGTAGAGGTAGTCACTGAAATTAACTTGCGTTTAAATTCGAAATGGAATTGATATAATGTTAATGATTATAAATTTGTATAAACGCACTTCAAAACACTAGTCCAGATGCTTTGGAGGTTCATAAGTAGTTTGCGCTCTGTTTGTTATAAAGAACATAAATATTTAAACTTTCTACTATTGTGAATGTTTCAGCGCAATGCCCGCCTGCAACTACATACCTATAGATATGTTTTTGTTACATTAAAATTAGATTATATTTCCTTTTACCGCTATTTATTAAAAAAGAAACAAAAAAAAGAAATGCTTTTCTTTTAAGTTCTCCAATACTTTAAGTTAATATTAACACCCTATTGCTTCCGCTTAAAGCCTTTTAAGCTAGTTTTAATTTTATTATTTAATTGATTAATTAATTTGCCTTTTAACATTGTTAGCTTTAAAGTGAACTTGATAAGCAAACACGTTGCCTTACAAAAAATTTGTATAACAAATATTTTATACTCACATATTTTATGTGGAATAATGAGCAACTAGTAGATATAATAAATAACATTTACGTACAAATTAATAAAGTAGTTGTTTTTTATATTATACCTAACGTAAGTCCTCTTTTGGAGGAACAAGTCCTCTTCTTTTTTTTTTTGTTTTTGTATGTTTTATCCATTTTCGGCAAAATTTTCGACGAATCAAATATTTAATTCGGGTAAGGGGTAAGAGTGGTCGCTGTGGTGTAGTGGTAGTGCGTTGGACTGCTACGCCGAGTGTCCGGGGTTCGAATCTCGGCACAGGCAAAATCAAAAAGTAGAAAAAATAATTTTTCTATACGGCACCACCTCTTGGCAGGCAATGGCAAACCTACAAGAGTAAAAATTGCTATGAAAAGCTTTTCACTTCGCCGTTCGGATTCGGCATTAAACTGTAGGTCCCTTCCATTCATGTACAAATATAACACGCACAACATGGGTGGATGCGAAAAGTTCGGCCTAGGCCCTCCATGGGCTGTTGTGCCATTAAAAGTAAGTAAGTAAAGGGGTAAGAGCGTAGTTATCTTCACTCTTTCAATGTATTGCATATGGGATGCTCAATAAATTTTATGTATGCGTGCAAGAGACTGTCCGACAACGATTTAATTGCACCATTGATCGTTGTATGTATTATATGTCGATTTTAGATTTTGAAATATGTAAGCAAAGTAAATTACCTGTTTCCTATTGAATTTGAGAGAAATTATAGTTTTTCAACCCGGCATAGAAAGAGAAAATATATCATTGCCTTAATGTTGAAAGACACTAGCTAACAAACATTTTTTTTATAATCAAATTCATTTATAACCTCTAAACAACTTGTAAAAAGAAAACGCTTATGAACACGAAATAGAACCAAATTAATTTAAATAAAAGCTGGTGAAGAAAGAGATAACATAAATCTGGCCTTATTGTTGCTTTCAAGAACGATTTATTTCATTAAAAAGCGACTTGAAGGAAATGTGCACTGGCTGGCAGCTGTATGAATGCGCTTTAAGTTTGAAAAAGATTAGTTCGTGAATTGAATTTATTTTGATTTGTTTAATCTTCTACTACAAACTGATTAGGAAATCATTAAAATCCTCATTACATATAAATACATAAATTACCGACCAAATAAAACAGATTTTTGATTTTTGAAAGATCACAATTTTTAATATCCTCTTTTCCTCCTTTTTTTTAATAACTGAACCATTTGTATTCAATTGATTTGCGATAACATAGAACTGATGGGGTTAAATCGACGATGAATTCGTATTCAGCATCCCCAAAATTATTATTATATAATTACACTGACTACTCTCGTCTCCGGGACATACTTTTAACATTAACCGGTAACATTACCGGTAACAAAAGTAATTTGAAGCCGCTGAGCTCGTATTTGAAGGCCATAGGAATGATGTTAAGCACAATATAAAGAGAAAAATATTTTTTCTGAAAACAAGAACCCTACATCTACACCCCAAACTCTACCTTGTGTAGTTTCCCAAGTATAGCTTAGTATAATACTACCTAATAGGCGAAACGAATGATAATAGTACCATAATATATTGCGTTTAGGAAAATGTATGGGGGTCGTAGAACATTAAAATACCCCCCTGCCGCTCATTCATTGAGAAATAAACTCACAACGTCAAATTTAATACCGATTTCATGTACCGTTATCGTGATGGAGCAAAACGATCTTCAGATTCGAGTACAGCGTCCTCAAATTTCCCCTAGCAAACATGTGAAAAGTTGTAGTCGTGGCGTGCTAGTCTCCAGGATCAAGTTTCGGCACATGCAAAAATCAAAAAGTAAAAAGCTTCCTACTACGCTGTTCAGATTCGGCATATAGCTGTAGTTTCTTCCCATTCGTGTACAAATATAACACACATAACGTGAATGTATGCGAATAGGGGTATTGTGCCAATAAAAGAAGAAGAACATGTGAAAACGCGAGTGCTATTTTCAACGGTCGATTTCTCTGAGATAAAAAAAGATATTTGAAAAGCAAAGGAGAAGAGTTCAAAAGCTGTAACGAGTTTTGTTGAGAAAAATTTATTCGCGTTGTAATAAATTCCCAAAAATAGCAACAAACCATGTTTTTTTGAACCTGATCTTAAACTAATATGAGCGCATACGAAAATGAGAGTACGCTATGCATTAAATAAAAATGTAATCCAGAAACGACGCAGGCCCTAAATACACATAAATATAACAATATATCAAGGAATTCACGAAATAGGTACATAAATAAAGGGTGATTTCTTTTGCTACTTAGTTTTTGACGTTAATATTTCGGATTTTTGACATGTGTCAAAGTAAAAAATGCCCAGTTTGGTTTGCCACTTCATCATGAATTGACTTACGCCTGAACAACGTTTGCAAATTATTAAAATTAATTATCAAAATTCGATCCGTTTTTTATAGTAAAATTGTCTTCAGCGACGAGGTTCCTTTTTGGCTCAATGGATACGTGAATAAGCAGAATTGCCGTATTTGGAGTGAAGACCAGCCAGAGACAATTCAGCAGCTACCAATGCATCCTGAAAAATTAACTGCTCGGTACGGTTTATGGGCAGGCGGCATCATTGGGAAGTACTTCTTCAAAGACGATGAAGGCCGAAACGTTACGGTCAATGGAGAAAGGTACCGGTACCGGTACACTCTTTTTTTTTGCCGAAAATGCAAGAATTGGACCCGGCCGACATGTGGTTCCAATAGGACGGTGCCACAAGCCACATACCGCACTGCACGCGAAACCATGCACCAATTGAAAAGCGAATTTGGTGAGCAGTTAATCTCAAGTTTTGGTACAGTCAATTGGCAATCAAGATTGTGTGATTTGACTCCGTTGGATTATTTTTTGTAGGGGTATGTTAAGTCAAAATTAGTGCCAAAATTGGACCTTCAGAATGGACCACTTGAAGCGTAGTCGCGGGCAATATTTAAGTGAAATTATCTTTAAAAAGTAAATGGCAGGAATTAATTTATCGAGCCAAATAGAAATTTCATTCACTTTTGTAAAATTTCTTAGTTTTTTTGATTTTCAAACACCAAGCTCTTAAAAAATCACCCTTCACTTACTTTATTTTTTTGAATCAACTAAGAATGTCTTTTGTTTAAGATAATAAAAATAACAATAATTACATAAATCATGTTTCCCATGTATTGAATAAATTTTTATGTTTCTCTTCAAAAGGTTTTGAAAGCTGACTTTGCATCTGCTTGAGTATCCAACGATAAATATAGAGTTTTATGAAATTTAGACCTACAAGTATAATTATTCTACTAGATTTGAAACCTTCACATGGTGGCCCTTAAAACGTTTGCGAGATTGTCAATAGAAAAAATAGCTTCTCACTCAATTTCATCGTAGCATATTTTTATATGATGCAAGCCCAATGCGTAGTCTCGTTGTTGAGGACAAATAAAAGATGAAACCTTTACTTCTTTATTTTTTCTGGCGCTTCGAAATCCATTTGCGTACCCCCACCTCCTCTGCTTTCCTTTATGTTAAAAACACAAAATAAAAAGTCAGTCGTTATTTTCAATTGTAAGTTTCTTCAATAAACATGTGATTTATTTTCTCTTTTAGATTACATTAAATTATTCATAGTTATTTTATTTATCATGTTTTTGGTTTTACATAACAAAAAGCTAAAATATCATATTCGGAAATCATGTATGTTTTGCAAAATACAACAATTCGTTTATGGGGTTCTTTTCTTCATTATGAACGCAGCACTCTGTAGATTTATTTCTAAATTATTTATTCTGTTAGGTTTTTGTTTGAGTTTCTTTCGCTGTTTAATTTTGTGTTCAAACAAAAAAATTATATTATAAATTATATTAAAAAATGTTTTTAAACTTTATTTCTTATTATTTTTTAATCAGATATTAATTCATTTTTGTAATTATTTGAGTGATTGTGATTTCGTAAAAATTAACTACTTATGTTCGTTTTGTTTTTCTCTCGTTATTTATTCAATATTATATTTGTGTGTGTTTGAAAGTGCATTAGTAAAAATAGTTGTTGTTTAATTTTTATTTTTGTTTTTTTTTTATAATTTATATCTGTTGCATAATTAACAATAAGAATTTAAAATCTGCTAAGATTATCAGCTAAACTCATAATCATTTTCTAATATCATCATGTCATTAAACTAGACTACACATTTAAAATACTAGAGTGTGTGTCAAGTGGGGGTGGTTGGTGGTGGTGGGCGTGGCGATCGTGATAATGAATGAGGTTGTTTTGCTGGGAGTGCTTTGAGGCTGTGATGGTACGAGGATTTGTGATGGTAGTGAGTGCTTTAGAATTTTTGAATTTTTCTCCTTATTGGATTTTACTTATTAATTATTTCAGTAATAATTTGTTCTTGTTTGTTTTAGAAGTTAAACTACTTTTTGTTTTTCTTGTAGGGGTTTTTTTCAGTAGGTAAGTATTAATATTATTGCTTATGCTAAAAGTTTTTGGTTTTGTTCTTTTTCGTTTAAATATTTATTTAGCTAAATTATTTGCCGTTGGATATTTTATTATTTTGTTTTTACTTTTTTTCACTATAGATGCCAGTTGCTACTTTGCTGAAAATGTTAGTACATTCTTTTAATCTTTGATGTTATTTCTTTCGTCTTAGGATTGGATTTTCTTTTGGGAGTATTTGTTGTAAATAGTTATGCCATATAAGCGCAGGTTTTCGTTTATTCTGTGATTTTTAGCAATAAATTTTTTTTTTTTTTTGGTAGTAACTTTTGTTTATGTTAATAATTACTTGTGATTCAATGAAGTGCATGTGTGTATTTATGTATTTGTTACTCGTTTTTTGTTTTCTTTTCATATTAATCTCAATTTTTTAATTTTTGAAAATTTTATCACAGAATTATAATAGTTGTAGAATACTCAACAATTGCTTCGCGGTAGTATTTTGTCTTGCCGAAATTTAGGGTCTAATATTGATTCCCTATGCGATGGATGAATGGATCAATGATTTTACTTTATTCAGTAGCTTCTTTATTAGACATGACCTAATGGAATCCTGTGAGTGGAAATGGTTCACAACCACAATAGCAGGGGCGAACGTTGTTTCTTACACTGGTACCGGATTCAAGTTTTAAAAAAGTAACGGTGGCTTTACTGTGCTATAGGATTTTGGTCTCCTCCTCCTCCGCTTATTCTTCACGGCTTGTATTTGATTACTAGGAGGTTTGCTTCCGAGCCCAAGTTCGGACTTTAAGAAAAAACTTGAATTTACTAATACCACAGCATCTTAATTTAGGAGAGCTTATTTCTTCAAAAATCTGGCACGGAATAATCTAACAATACTTTTATTATGATCACAATTTCTAGTTTTAAATGTCAAAAAGCATGAAAATGAAAGGACAAATTGTCAGCTACCACTTCTATTTACTATCCAAAAAATCTGGCTGGCTGAATGATTCTGGATGACACTTCCGCTGAAAGCGGTGATGGTTTGATAATCAAAGACTTAAATTTGCAATCTAGTCTTTGAAATTTGCTAGACTTGGTTAATGATTCAATAAAAGACCCATTTCTATATTTCTCAAATATTTTGTTGTTTTTTTTATCGAAGTTCTCGAAATGCAATTGTTAAATGTGTTTGTGTGTATGTGAGTTTGCATGTACAGTCGTTGACAAATACTTAAGATCCATGCTCAGTTTTCATTGTATGAAAAAAAAGAATATTGTACTCCAATCACAAAAATGTAAAATAATATAAAAAATAGATAGGAAAAATACTTAAGAACGATTCAAAATCAACCTGGAAAATATCAGAAATGAAAAGAAATATATGTATATTATGAAAAATGTATCAATACTTTGTTGCAAAGCCTTTTTGTTTCATTACAGCTGCACAACGCCGCTTCATCGATTCAATTAAGGCTCTGTACTAAGAGCCTTAATCACGTCATTCCACAGATGTTTGATTGGATTTAAGACCGCGCTTGATGAAGCCCAATCAAGAACGGTGATGGAATTGTCCTCAAAAGAATTTTTCCTAAGTCGAGAGACGTGTTTAGTGTCATTGTTTTGTTGGAATTTCCATATAACCGGCAAATTCTCTTCGACCCATGGTAACATCACGCCTCAGCGTTTTAGTACTGGTAAAAGATACTTTGGGTCAAATGCCGCAACTTTTCGCCGCCGTACATACTTTCTACCATCTGGTCCCACTCTATTAATCTTAGTTTCATCACTAAAAGGTATATAGCGCCACTAATTTTGAGTTCGCGAAATGTGCGTTCGAGCAAATTCAACTCTTCGAATTCGTTGCGCGGCAGTGACTAATGGTTTCTTGCGAGCCAAAGGGCCATGAAGCCCAGCTACAGCCAATGGAAGTGCAACAGTTCTTTTTGGTATTGGCTTCTCAATGACATCTGAAATTACGCGATGAATAGTAGTAGCACTCTTTCTGGGATTAATCGGTCAGTTGAATCACTGGTTTTTCCTGACTTTTTTCTTCTTGGAACGTTTTTTATGGTTCGATACCGGCAAAAATGTTTAAGTGCATTGAAAACCAGTATTTTAGAACATTTTAATTGAGTTGCAATCGCGCTATAGGACAATCCAGCCTCTTGCAATTCAATAATGGCATTACGTGTAGCGGGTGTGCTACACTTAAAAGAAACTTAAAAGAAAAACAAATTTGCTCAAACCCATTAGGTAATGTAAGAAATTCAACCAATATTAAAGAATATTTTTCCAAATCACAATCGTCCTTAGGTTTTTTTTTTGCCACTAAAAACATCAAAAACTAACGTGGAAAGATCATATTGTAGCTTAAAGAAATCAATTGAAACAGCGTTTTGGTCAACTCTATTGGTTATTGTGCTCAAAATCGAAGCTATCAACACACAACAAACTTTTAATTATGAAAGCAATACTTATCCCTATCTGGTCTTATGGTATTGAGATATGGGGCACGCCGAGTAAATCAAACACACAAATAATTCAACGACAGCAATCCAAACATCATGCTTAATATTTGATAAATTTTTTGTTATTTTTCTGTAGATCTCGTAACGTTCGTTTCACCTCCTTACGAACTCCAAACGATTCATTCTTTTTAAATCGCAATATCTCGATTTTGTCGGCCAACGTCATATAGGTGTATAGGTTATGCACATGCATGTGCTAAATAATGCATCGTTCTTAAGTATTTGTCAACGACTGATTGTACGTGTGTACGAGTATGTATGTATGTGTGCACAGATAGGTAGAAGTTTTGCTGGGAACATTTGCGTGAATTTATTGTATTTACCTACTCTCCTCTACTCATAGAAATTGTTGTGCAAAATGCAACAAATATTTGTTTTGTTTGGTTTTTGGTGTTTGGGTTTTGTTTTATCATAATCTTATTTTGATTTATCTTAAATATACTATGCAATTTTCCATTGAACGCTATTTGTTTTGTAAATTTTAGTTCAAAATTGTTTTAGTTATTTTTTGTTTTTCTTTTATTTACTAATTACTTTTATATTTGTTTTTTTTTAAATTTTTTTTTTTTTTTTTTTATGGTTTTATATACTTTTTGTTATTACAAAATCAGTCTCAATACAAGCCGTTTTTAAATGTTTTGCCTAATTGTGAATTTTTGTTCTTTTTTTATATCTTGTTACTTTGCATGAAGTGAAAATTTTGGTTTTTTGTTCTTTAGCCTTTCCTACATTTATAAGTTTACATGAAATACATGCAGACCCTTTCGACATTTATGAAATTTTGAATGCAAATTTTCTATTTATTTATGTATTTATGTTTTCGTATATGCATATGCATGTATGAGTATGTACATATGTACCACATGTATGTATGTATGTATATGTTTTGAAATACATTTGCACTTAAGTACATACACATAAATAAAATTGTTTATTCGATGGGTTTATCAAGCTTTCAGTTAGTTGTTGTTTTGTTTTATTTGAAGATCATCATTTAATTAATTATTTATAATTATCTATTAACTTAAATTAAATTGTGCTTTTCTTTGTATTTTTTGTTTTGTTTTTCACTTAGTACACACACATATAGAAAAAGGCTAACATTTAGAGTATTTTATGTGTAAAAGGCCGGGTCACCTCCTATGGCGGGGAAGGAGGAAAATTTTGAGTGCGACACCACCTAATTGAAAAGTTTACACCGAGAGTGTTTCAGGGCAAAAAAAACGCTAAATCAGTCTTTTTGTCATTACTTGGTTATTCCGATTGTCAAGTTTAATATATCGTTGGAAAGCTTCCTATGTGTACGGCCTTTTCTTTTCACGTAATTTTGGCCTAGAATGTCATCTTCAGCTTGTAATTTAAATTTTTGTCTTTATTAACAAAAAAGTTTATTAAAGTTTTCAAGAAATGATTAAAACCTTTCAAAGAAGAGTCATTCGTACACAAAAGAGTTATAGTGGATAAAATTTAGCGGTTTTTTAAGACCCTTAGGGGAACATTGTTTTTGCCTGGAAACACTTCAGGGGTAAAATTTCAAAATATGTGGTGTCGGGTTCAACTTTTTTGGTGACCCACCTTAATCTATGTATACATATATTTATATAATTTTAATAAGTACTATTTATATTGCTTTCTTTAAGGATATATAAAAGTTCATCCCTTCTGATTTAAAGTAATGAAATTATTATGTTTGGAGTTAGACTGAATAACTTTTTCGTTTACTACAACACTTATGAAAATATCAACAATTTGAATAATTCTTCTTTATAATTTTATTTGGACCATAAAACTATGTATGTTTTTTCGAGATCTTACGGTTAGATTGGTAATGCATCAAAATGGGTGAAATATATTAAGAACTCTGTAGCTCATTTGCCACAGTGTTTCTTACAGGGTATTCTATCTACTCTTGGTATACATTCTTACATTGTAAGGGATAATATACTTGTACATACTTATGTAAATATTTATCATAAAAAAGTAGTGGGAGTGGATGAACAACAGAAGAACCCGGCCGGGATTAACGACCATGACGTTCAAAATGTTATTTATTTAATTCCCGTCTACATTTAGGTGATAAAACTTAATTTTTGCTGTACAGTGTTATCTTTGAAGACCAGGGCGTAAAGAGAAAATACGATCACGGGGAAAATAGGATGATCAGCCATTATTTTTGGAGCGTGTCTTTACGAATAAAGCTCATAGTCTTCAAACTAAGTATTTATATTTTTAAAGAAAATTCATTACTTATTTAAAAATTATTATTAGTCGATTTTCGCAACACCTTTTGTATTATAAATCAAAATTGAGCATTAAAATATAATAAAGATATAGAAAATATCAGATATCAATTACAAGATCTGAGATAACCTAACGTTTAATGAACGTTAGGTTTGTCAGAGAGAGTAACAACAATGTGCATAGAACAGGCAGATCAGTCGATCGTTTCGATAAGTAAATTGGTTTGGCTTGAGAGAATGCTGAATAATACAGCAATATTATATCGTTAAAAGATTTGCACTTCGTTTTGTTAAATTTATGGCGGAATGACGTCGTAAAGCTCTCAGACAACAGCTTGCTTTTAGAATACTGAGTTTTTCAACATCGTTTCGTAACTGTGGACGAAACCTGGATTCATGACAATACACCAAAGGCCAAGGAACAGTCAAAGGGTTTCTCCAGGCGAATCAAAGCCAACGTGCATCTGTTGGCCTACAAGGTAATGGCAACAATTTCACATAATTTCACATCGATTACCTTGCAAAAGGTAAAACTATTACCGGCGCAAATTATGCAGAGCTGTTGGATCGATTCGATGCCGATTTGAAGCAAAAACGAACGTATTTGGTGAAGAAATAAGTTCTCTTCCACCAGGGCAGCGCTCCAGTACGCAGTCGCAATTCGTAACCAAATTAAAAAATTTTACCAAAGGGTAAAACGATTACCGGCGCAAATTATGCAGAGCTGTTGGATCGATTCGATGCCGATTTGAAGCAAAAACGAACGTATTTGGTGAAGAAATAAGTTCTCTTCTACCAGGGCAGCGCTCCAGTACGCAGTCGCAATTCGTAACCAAATTACATGAATTCGGCTACGAATTGCTCCCTCATCTAGCATATTCTGCAGATCTAGCACCATGCAAATATATCCTGTTTGCAAACTTAGAATTGGCTCGACGGATGACTGAAGATGTTATCGGTGAAACAAACGTCTATTTGGAGGGCACCAAAAAATTTTAGACACGTTGGACGAAGTGTATTGGCCTAAAAGGAGGCTATGTTGAAAAATAAATTGTTTTTTTTTTTTGCCGAAAAGATTATTATTTCAATTTTAAATATAATGTATGTATTAATACTTGGAAATTAATATAAAATTGTTGATTTCAAAAATTCAAAATGATACAATTATGAAGTACTTATTAGGAATATTTACTAGTGAATTAGCCACATCTAACCGTCTTAACTACTACAGTACATGGGAAGTTTGATTAATTCATGAAAGAGCCTCTACTGTTTTTCTTTACTCTAAAATTGCTCTAAAAATCTTATATTTTCTTTATGCTTATTTTCTTTTTGATTCTCCATAGAACGAAATTAACACAGCGCAAATTGTTGAGCACATTTCCTTATGATGGTGATGTATTTATTTACTTATGATGTTTTGTATGTATGTTTCCTATGCAATCGTAGTGATTTATTTATTACATATATCCTTCTAATCTGGTATTAGCTTTTCAAAGGAAACAAACAAACAAGAATATTTTATACAAAAAAAAAAAGAAAAAAACAAATGAACATACAATTTTACAATGCTTGTATCTAAATCAGCGATGCGCACATTTTCAATTCCCATAACACGCGTGTATAGGCAACAAAATTCTGCATACGCGACATCGGCACACGTAAGCACTATAAGCTTCTTCGCATGGCTTTCGATCGAGCCGGTTCGGCTGTTACTTTGTTCTCATTTCGGCGAAGCAAACCAGTTCAGTTGCTGTTCAGCACTTGTGGAAGTAAGCCTTCAAGGCAATATGTGATAATATGTGTGTGCCCATCACTGACCTAAATACATACATACATGTAAAATCTACTATCAGTGCTTGTTTTTGTTGTACTTATATGTAGGGTAGTACATATAATATTTGTGTGCAATACAAAAAGAAACATAAGTACTTAAGTCGTAAAATCAATTCCGTTTTTCTTATTTGCTTGTTGTTGAATTTTCTTTGGTTTTTAAATTCACTTAAATTTTAGCATTTATTCTAAAGATCGAAATCATTTACATATATCTAAATATATCATACTTATCAAATTAATATAAATATCTACTAATGTCTGCACTATACTTAACTGTATTAATTAATCACTATTTAAGTCATCTCCAATCAAACTACGATCCATGCCCTTCCAATTGCTTGTATTTATTGCCGCCGCTGTAATGCCATACGTGCCGCTCGGCAAACGCTTTTGCCTGCACAACGCTATTCGTGTTTTATTCGGCGACTGTGGTTGCAGCAGAGGAGACGTCGCTTGCGGTGAGTCCATATCGTCAGTGTTTTCTTCAGGGCAGCTATCGGACGGTGATGCCAAACGTTCACGAGTTTTTATAGATTTTTTTAAGCGTCGTAAAAATCTAATAATGGATAAGGGAAGAAGACATTTAATGGGCCAATAATACTAGAATATTCGTAACTCAAAAAATTTAATTAATTTAAGAACTAAGAAAGTTTTGCCGAAGAGAAAAAGAAGAAGAATATGGCTTGAGATCTCAAAGAAACCACTCTTTAAAAAGAAGGAAAAACTGGAAAATTGTTTGAAGAGGATTCGTTGAGGAATAAGCTACTCTTCTTCATTCCACATTCGCATTAATATCTCATGTACCTATAAAATGCTATGAGGGCTTATATATGCATGTTAAAGAGGTTTTCAATGGAGACATAAAAATTTTTTATTGAAATAAAACTCAGAACAATCGAGATATTTAAGTATGGAATTCGATATCATTCGCGATGCCCTCCGCGAGCACGTTTGCAGCGAACAATTTTTTCCACCACGCTTCCACACATCGGCCAGAATGTTGACAATTTCGATTTCGATATTAATCCAGAGCCCCTCTTACTTTGTTGGCTTGTTGGTATAAACCAACGACTTAACGTTACCCCAAGGAGTAAAGAATTCCAACGGTGTTAAATCGCTGAAGATGAAATCGCTGGATGAAAACGAAATTCGGGATTTTCTTAAAATTTGCGCTTCAAATGATCGCGATTCTTCACTTTTTGTGTGAATTTGATATTGTACGGGTGTATGCCAAAATTAGCCACAATGTGGTCTGAATTCCTGAAAACCGTGTGAAATGGACTGATTTGGCTCATTTTGCATTGGAGCACTTACGGCAGCGATATTTTCGGTACTTCGAACGGAGCGTTGTCTAACAGGCACAAGAACATTTAATAGTGAATATGTCAACTCGAATTTATCCACTATAGCACGCTGGTGGGACGATTATTACGACCGAAAATAGGAGTAAGCGCCTGCCGCCTCAGAATATCGGTAGTAATTTTTAATAATTTCCAAACATCTAAATCTTAAATGACGTTTTGACATTGCCAAAATACAAAATGGTTATGGTTATGCCCCTATTGAAAAACCCTTTACATAAAACTCATACGTACCTAATTTGATTTCCGATTGCTCGTAGTCGATTGATTTTACATTTCGGCTTTGTGGATTCGTCTTCTTTGACTATACTCGGTGATATGCGACGTAGAAGGTTCTTGTAATTATAGAAGTAGAACTAATGAAATAATCTCTTAATATTGCATTTTATTGGTACTTACATCAGCGACTTCATCTTCACTGAGACTTTCTTGTTTGCGTGTACGTTTTTCGCGATTTGGTGAATTAAGACCTATTGATTGAAATGCTATGAAAATAATCTCATAAAGTCGATAAAATGCATTCTTACGTCTTGGTAATTGTCGCATTGTCAGCTCCTTTGCCGAAACTAAACTTTCCGACGACGAAGAGCTACTTGCAATCGGAAGTCTATTGTTAAGTCTCCTTTTTGGACTTTTGCGTGTAGTTGTGGTGGCGGCAGGGCATGGATGGTGATGTGAGTGGCAATGCTTGTTGCATACATGTATACTACTACTAGGGGAGGTGGACGTGTTCAGCGACTCCTTCGACGGTACATCGAGCTGCTGTTTCGTTGGCGATTGAGTTGATGAACACTTCGATGATTTGCGTTCACGTTTTTTACTGCTACTACGACGTTGATGCGTGTAGCAGTGTGCGGATGCACCCTTACCATCAGACGATGGAAAATCATACAGACCATCAGAGTCGGTGAATGGCAGTTGATCTTTGCGACCATAAAAATGTGGCGAAAATCTGCCAATACCAGCACGTTCACTGAGCGGACTCTCCGAACGCGAGGATACCGGCGAAAGACTCTTCTCATTTCCATCAATCTGTATCACAATAGATGGCAGTTGCAGTTGCGACATTTGGTTTTGGATTGTTCCACTTACATTTGTAGTGGCGTTTGTGGTGGTACTAATTATTGGCAGCAGCGGCGGTTCTTCCACCTCGATCAGTACATGTTCCTCCGTAAATACATCCAGCTCCTTGAAGCGACTATTGCCTAAGCGATTGGTATCGTCTAATTTCTCATCAACATGATCGGTACCAATGCCTTCGTCATTCGATTCGAGTAAGATGTCGTCGGAGAACGTCTCTGAGTCGGAACGATGGCGATTATGGATGCCACGATGCAACTGATCCGCATTGCTACCGCTAGCTCCACTTTCCGTACCGGAGCTTTTACCGTTCGTTATATTCTCTTTGCAGCTAGGTAACGCTGAACTGCGGCGGCGATTCATTAGATTTACATGTAGTGAGAGTCCTGCTCCCGAATGCCCACTACCCGGCTCATCCATTTCATTGGGACACAGCGGATTACTGGAGCCACAACGGCTTGGCCCCGGACTTGCCATGCTCGAGTAGCCCGACGAACTGAGGTTACTTTCGGATATTGTGCGATCGGCACGACTACACATTGTGAACGGACTGAGGTAGCACATACCGACCGGATTGGGCGGTGCGAGACCTCCAACTGTTCCGGTTTTAGAAGCCGGCGACAGTGGGTCAGTATCGTCCGATTCCAGCTCGCTCATATTCGATGTTATTGTTATCATCGGCGGAGCGAAGGGAAAGTCCAACGAATTCGGCTTCTCGAATTGCTTTAGGAGCCTGAAATCGACATCAATTCAAATGAATCAATGAGTACTCGTATCTGAAGAGTATGTTTGGCAATTGAAAACATCAACACGAGATAGTTACATAATTAAGTGAAATCACATACAATATATACGTCTAAAATATTAAAAAGAAGCAAACATATTTCAGTTCAAAATTCAAACAAAAAGGATACACAAATGTGAAACATTTAGATGGAGAGATGATTGAGGGTCATCTCTCCATTTTCTACAAATCAAGCACAACTACTTCAAAAATCAAATGGTAGCTAAGTATTTTTTTGGTTGGTTCTGGTGATGTACGAGAATAGTTAGAATGCATGTAGTACGAGTATGTAGGTAAGTATGTATTGCAATACTACAGAATTTTGTTGGTAATAGAATTCCACATAAACACAAATTGGTGCGTCTCTACTTGTATACCTCTTTTGTTGTTGTTTATTTGGAAACATAAAACTGGTTTCACCTATGCTGGCTCGCTGCGGTGGTGGTGATCCTGGAAATATAATCATCGGATGTCGATTCTTTGTTGGACTCGGTTGTTCCACAGTCAATGTTGGTATAATCAAGTCCCGTGGTCGTGGAGTTCTCTCTTCCGGTGTGGGTGGCTCCACATCAATTGTTATCATTGGTGGTGGTAGCGTTTCTTTATTGTTATTCGTGGTTGATGATGAAGTTGCTGCAGGTGAGATACGCACTAATGGTACTGATCTGTTGAATGTCTGGTGCGCTTTATTGACATTAGCCATGGAAGTTGTTGTTGTGTCAGTGGGTGTCGTCTCCACATCAGAATCAATAATACGAGATTTTTCCCTTTGTAAGCTCAATATAAGTTTCTCCTTGAAGAGTATGATAAGATATTTAGAGGAAAATAGTTAAAGAAAGTTAGAAAGATAGAAATAAATAAGAATTTCCAATAAGTACATAAGTATTTAGGTATTATTTGCTATAAGTAATTAGGCATAATACTAATTTAATGCTGGATTGTCAAAAAAGTGTATTCAGTTGAAATATGAGATATTGCAATAAGAAAAATCTATCAATAACTTCATCGGGAAGTTAACCGAAATCCGAGTTTGGAACAGTGTTGAAAATATGCACTAAGATAAGGTTTGATATCAAGAAGAACGGTAACGAAAAGCCTTTAGAGAAAATACGATTGTAAAAAAATTCCAATGGGTCGAGGACTATTGAATGTACAGTTTTCTTTATAGGGTTAGATACTACAACCGTAGTATGATTCTAAGCATACGACAATGGCATATGTAATAAATTTAAACTGAACACAAAATACCGTAGGCAAGATATTAAACCATTTTGGATATCTAGGCAGAAATCATGTCCCAAAATCGTTTATCATCGTTTCTTTATTGGCTTGGGAATGTGATATACATAAAATGTAAATCTGTATTAGGTCCCAGTCAGCTATTTCTGAATGGATACTTGATATCTTCTCATTTCAGGGCCTAAGCTGAACTCTTCGCATTGACTCATTTTGTTATAATTGTACATTAATTGAACGGACCTACAGTTTTATGCCATTTCCGAACTGCGAAGTGAAAAGCTTTAATTAGGCAATTTTTTACTCTTGTAGGTTTTGATGTTGCCTGTGCAGAGATTTCAACCCCCAGACACTCCATCGCATTACAAACTACGCCAAAGTGACCACTTTACTTTTCCCCGCAAATATCCATAGAAATATACTCTTTTAAGTGCCTCCAGCTCCAGTGTGCTACACACTCGCTTAACTGCGACAAAATTTTATATCCTATAAAAAAATGTATTCTTGCCACTTTTGAGTGCCACTTTAAAAATGAAAATGTAAATACATATTTATATAAATTTCAAACTTGTGGCATCATCCCTACATAATTTGATTATACTTATATGATGATTTAACTAATCGAGCATAACTAATTACCAAAACAAAATGTTGGCATTGTCATTCGCTTTGTTATAAAATATGATGGATCAAATTTTATACATATATATTTTTGTTTTGATTCGATTAAGAGCTTCAGAAGCCTGACATCTTCAGCTAAGGTACTTCACCGGGGTTTACTGTACATTCAATTAACTTTTTGGTCAATCCAGTAGCCTAAGATCTAATCTACGTATGCTAATTAGCAATAAAAGCCTAAGGTAACATTTGAAATATATTTGTAGATCGAAAATAATTAAAAATTCATTGCCTTTTAACTGAACCATTTGTGTCGTTTTTTACCGAACTCTATAACTATACCGCCATCTGAATCGATCTAAATGGAAAGAGTTTATTATACTTATATGGTAATTTGTTGATGTATGCATATTGCTTCCTTCTCATAATATTTGTATGAGACCAGTGTTGCCAAATCAATGCTTGTTCCACCAACTCTGGTGTACCTTTAGAAATAAAATGCGATAAATTTTTCATATGGTGGCAGTGCTTTTTTTTCGATTTGAAGACACTGTTTCATTTGGTGGCAGTGCTTTTTTCCGACTTGACAACACTGTTTAAGCAGCTCAGTAATATTTTTCTATTAAGTTGTGTGTTAATTCCCTCGTTTGCTCTGAGTTCATTTCTGAAAACAACAAACAACATTTGACTGACTCAGAAATTTCAGCGTGTAAATGCGCCCAATTCATTGATTTTCGAATGTTTATCTTTTTAATAAATAATATGGTGGTTTTTATTATGTAAATGAACGCGTTTTTTAATTCAAATTGTTTGTAAAAAGCTGATATAGAAAAATGGTAAGCTGATATAAAAATTTGGTAGATTAAAAGAAACGACTTGTTTAAAAAGTTCTAGTTGATTTTGAAATCAAAGATTTGGCAACCCTGTATGTAACTGTCTGATTTTGATTTTAATGATTTTCGCATTGTAAGTAAAGTTACGAACACAATGGCTGCGGCAACAAGATGGCGTCTGCAGCAAATTTCGTCATGTTGTCTGCGATTGAAAACAATGAACGCGGCAACGACAAAACGTCTTTATTTCTACAATTTTTACAATTTCAACAGATTATTTAATTTATATGGATAAAAAAGAATAATATATACTTATTTAATGGAACATTTCATTAATTTATATATTTTAAATTTCACGGATGGTAATTTGTTTTTGTTTTTCATTCTGCTCCATGTCAATATAGAATTATATGCACAATGAGCGATGAGATGCTCATTTTCGTCCTGAATTCATTCGGTGCAATGAATATTGAAATGAATTGCGTTGATGTTTGGCTGTGTATAGCATATTTAAGAAGAAGAATTCGACCTGAAATTTCCATTTTGTTTTCTCTAATAAAAATGGAATTTATATTTGATTGCCTCATTAATTTAAATATCAAAGTTGTTTTAATAATTTACATACATACATATCTACTATCTTCCAACACACTCTCTGCTTTGAAGCCAATTAGGCTGCAACCATCGCAAGCGTCATCCATTGTCTCTGCAAATTCAATGTGTTAGCAATTAACAATTGATGCTTTCTCCGATGCACTTTTATTTCGCGGCTCTCATTTCGTTCGTCTATAATTTTAGTTCTGCTCGTATTGAAGTGGTAAAGATCGAAATACTTCGTAGTAATTAAATTTTCTACATTTTATAAGTACACACAGGAAAAAAAACTACTAAACTGTCGAACTGAACTTGTCATTGGCAACGGTTGCAGATTCAGTGGGAACATGGTATACTGATTGAAGTCGGAGGCAGCGGTAATTTGCACATTGGCGCATTACAGTGTCGCAGCCACTTTGTTCGTCTTCGTTAGAATGGCTTGGTATTAAGTGTTAACCGATGGCGCAATGTCATTGCCTCCTTGGCAATGACCTTGGCAATGACATTCGTACCTTGATCCAACAAAAGAAGCAATGAATCTAATGAATTTACTGGCGCTGAATTTCTAATTTTCTAATCGAACTGATAGTATGAACGTGTTCTCTTGAGAGTACGCAGTTTCTACACCTTTGTATAAATGTTTTATCTACGTTTGTAGGTGAAGTAATAATAATTTTATACTCACCGATAGCTGCCCATCGCTGCAATCGCTATGAATGCTCTTCTCGTCGTCATCATCACTGAAATCACCATCCGAGAGTGGATCTTCCTGGAATATCGGACTGTTCGACCTTTGTGGCCGTGGCATTATTGGGGTGAGGGCAGGCGATGGTATTGGTGTCGGCATTTCGCGTATCGGTGACAAGCATTTATTATTAATGCCGTTGCTTGGTATTTCCAGCAATATGGTCGGTGGGTGCAACAAATTGGCCGAACTCGATGATGTCGACGACGATTGTGATGATGATTTGTGCGCATTCAGAGCATCCAGTACCGGTACCTCGATAGTTGTCTGGCGATAGAATACCGGCGAATCCGGCGGACCACTGGAAAAGCTCACCGGTGTATGCATTGAGGATGTAGATGATTCATCGTCGCCGGGCGCATCATCTTGCGGGCTTGATGCTGTCGGCGTTGTTGATGGTGATACAAATATCGATGCACTTGATAGCATGGAAGTATTTGCGCCGCTGGAGGTGACGGCAGTTGTGGTCGGTGTTGCGGTCGAGGCAAAATTGCGAAACATTGCCAATATCGAGTCGGCGCTTGAGACTTTAGGACGCGCTGCCGAACCAATGCGACATCGCGCTGTCACGCCCAATGGAATGCCACTACCCAATAAGTGGTGGTGATTTGTGCTACTAGCGAAACCGAAATCGGTCAATGCCAGGTCTGAACTGGACAATGAGTCACTACCCTGATTCGATGAGGTGCTGTGCGGTGAACGTATATCGTTTGTGCACGGTGACGGAGGCATTGATCTGGCACCATGAAACTGTATATCGGTTGGTAGGCTGAGGGCGCTGCAATTTCTTGCGCCCTGTCGACAACAACAACAGTTGTCAAACGGTCAAGGGTATAATGGTCGTGGTGATTGAGTGTTGGTGTTTTTGGTGGTGGCGGAAATGATAATCGTTGCGTAGGCAAGGTAGGAAGAAATAAAACAGAGATGGATTGAATGTAAGGAATAAATCTAAGTATCTACGATTATGTGTATGTATGTCTGTACTATGTACAACAGGTAAGCGCTTAGTTTATTTTTCTACATACTCATGTACGGTATTAACAATTTACAAAAGCCAACTAATTTATTATGTTTTGAGTTGTTTGTTGGTTGTGGGGACTAAAGAACTGGTGATTCTCAGACAAGAACAATCGAGATGTGTGCGCTTTTGAAGTCGTGTGTATGTGTGTGTGTGTGTGTGTGTGTGTGTGTGTGGTGAGTGTGAGGAAGCATGAAGTATTTGGTAAATATGTGTAAGTGCTTATGAAATTCAACTACATATTTCACTAACATCGACACGTTTTCGGTATACCTAGTTTCAAATAATTAATAAATATTAATATTTTTTAAAGAAAAGCTTCCGTCTCTTCCACATCCACACGTGTACGCAAAAATTTCGATTTTTTTGCCTGAGAATCATAACCGAACTTATAGTATTAGTGAAACCAATTGAAAGCAAGAAATTTTTCCAAAATCACTCTTACCGCCATTTGCCCAATATCGATATCCGAACCGGAGCTCATCTCTGCCGACACTTTGTTCAGTAAACGTGCGAATGTCACCTTCTTCTCCAGCTTGGGATCGTTAATTGTGCGTGCTACGGTTGCTGAAGTTAAAGAGCCGGAATTCTCGGAGAATGTTGTCTCCTTGAGGTCACTCTCGGACTCAATGTTGTTGACACGCAAACGATTCTCGGTCATTGTAATCAATTCGCCTAGACTCACCTTGGGCTTCTCCGGATTGATAGCGGGCGATACCAATTGCTGAAGGATTTGTTTCTTTTCGGCAGCATTTTTCTTGACCGGTGTTGAATTGTTGCGTTTCTTACGTGGCGACGGCGAACCTACGTGAGCGATTTAAATAGAATAGAAGAATTTGGTTTTTATGGTATTAGAAATATGCTTTTTAATGTGTAGGCATTTCGAAACTACTTTTTCTTTTACTTTTAGTTATTTAATATTTTTTGCAGTAGTAAACAACACATAGAAAAACACATTGAAAAGTAAAATGGTGTGATAAAATGCAAATTTTCAAATAGGATTTTGATTGATTGTTTGATTGATTGAATATTTGATTTACTATTTTACAATATTATAATGTGAAGCGTTTTAGAAAGAATGTGCAAAATTAATTACAGAATTGAAAGAGTGCTACACAGAAAATTAGTGATTTTATCTCAAAATCTGTTCGAAAGTAGAAAATTACAATAAAATAATGAAAAGAAAATTTGAATACTATAATGCAAAAGAACTTTAACTACGTTTTAATTACTACAATATAAGTTTTTTGTTATTGTTTGTTATATTTTGTAATGCTAAATATAAAGAAAAAGTAATTGAAACATTTAATATAGCACATAAATGAAACAATTAAATTGTGATTAAAAAAGTAAAGATTCGCCCACCAGCAGCCACAAAAGATCTTGGAAAAAATTGTTGTGTTAATATTTTAGAATTATTTAGTATTTAGTAATTCACGAAGTGGTTTGTAAGTACATAGACTATGGATTTATTACACATCAAATTCATTATTAGGCAGTAGTTAGTGATGAATTTAAGAACATTTAGTTAGCGCATGTAGTAAAGTCTTTCTAAAACCATTTATGTAATATAGCCAAAGCTTGATTTAAATTTTTTTAATTTTGCTTTGGGTCATTTGTGAGTGGTTGGTCTCAATTTCCTTTTATGCGTTATATACAATGAAGTTCCTTCTATAATATTTCCCAATTTTGATAGATATCATTTTAATACAATTATACAATTATTGAAGTTTGTTGAAATGTAATGGATTTTCTAGCCAGGTCGATATCTAAGGTATACCTTGATTTTATTTCTTACGCGTACTTTCTCGCATACAAACTGCTTGATTCCCTTTGCTCTCTTATCAAATTACAAGAACTGTCCACGGAAAAAATCTCAATTCATCTTGAACAATTTTTCATTGCTATATTCTAAAAAGTCGATATTCTAAAAATGAAAATTCACTAAGACAAAATTAAGGCATTGCTCAAAGAACAAGGACATCAAAATCTTCGTTCAAACAGTTGTTAATTCTTATACCAACAAAAATGTTCTATTAAAAAATTAATACCTAGAACAAACTACTCATTTTGCATTTGCATTTCAAGGAACTTTTTATTATTTTTATTTGTTTATTACCAGGGATTTTATTTTGAGTAGTAAAAATTTTTGTTACCGATAACGACATTTCAGTAACGGTAACAACCTTTCGGTAACGGTAACGGATAAAAGTAACGGTAAGTAAGGGTAGCGGTTTCAATCACTATTTTTAACTCATCATTGGGAATGAAAAAAAAAATGTTATAATCTTTCTGTGATATTGTAAATGCAGCTTTTGAAGTACAAACAGTAGAGAGGATCGATTTGGTAAAACCCATAATGACATCGTTTTTTTGAAAACAGGGGGTAAATACTCTTACAATCTATATGGTATGTTATATAGTTACACTGTTAACCCGCCGCATTTTTACTTTAATATCAATATTTACTAATTTTTGTTCCGCAGTTAAAAATGAGTTACTGGGATTCAGGACAAATTCAAATTTTCTCAGATTTAACTAATCTTTGCTCTCTCTTAGGAATAATTTTTAGATCAAAAATTTATATTACTGGACAAAATTTGTTCCTTGGCTTATAAATCTTTGGTATACAAAATTTCAACAAAATTGCAACAATTTCAACAAACAAAACAGTCGGTCCATAGATGGCGCTCCAATATAGAGGAATGTAACGCATATCACGCTCATAAAAAAAATAATTTTTTTGCAATGACATCACTGTTCGAAACTGGTCATGACTCTTACTCATAGCTTTTGTATGGAATTTTCCTAAGACGTCAGAATGAAATTTAATTTTAAGTCCCTATTATCCCACTTTTCTCAAAAATCTTGTGTGCGTGTTAAAAAGCGATGTCATGTTAAAAAAATTCTCCTGTATGTCGATCCACTCTAATAAACAGTGGCGTTGAAGTTTAAACTGCTAATCAAATCCCTAAACCTGAGCTCAGTTCATTTCTTAAAGCTGTATTCTATTGTATTCAACGAAACCCATTTAGAAAAATTTATATCTTATTAACCCTTTTGCCTTTAATGAAAACCGGATTAGCCTTTTCGGGTGACTTGTTAGGGAGCTACTCATACAATAGAAAATATGAAAGTATAAAGACTGTGAACGCATTCAAGCAATATGTAGTGTGTGTTTTTTGTAAATATTAGAAGAACAATAACTGAAATAGGGACAGCTCATTACAGCTCGTACGTCTCTTTTCTAATTGGTAAACATAAACAGTGTGTTGAAACTTGAACTATTAATTTCTATGACGGTAAATACCTTAGTAAGTAAGGCTAACCATAACTGATCAAAAGTAAAAAAATACCCACTGAACTGTTTCAATTTGTTCCTGGTGCGAATTTAGAACGCATTTAAGAAAAAATTAGTCAACCGGGAATCACTAGAATATTTAAACCAGAGGAATGATTTCTTACCTTTTCTAAATTGGCATCTTTCTATTAACATTTCATCAAACTTTACACTGAGATTTATAACAGTTAGTATACGCCAATTAGCAGTGATTGAATCAAGGTCTATTATTATTATAAAATGGCTATACTTCGTTCTAAATTTAAGTTTTAAAAATATTGCAGTTTTAGACTAAATAAAAAAACTGTTGTTAACAAAATTTTAAAAAATTTAGTAATAAATCCTTCGTTCAATCACTGCAGATCTGGACTTTGCCTGTCAACCTGCCATTTTTATTTTGTTTTATTTTTTTCTTGAAAAATTAACAGAAATAGCTTGAGATATGATACATATACTTCAATAGAACCTATTGCACATTTCAATAAAATTTGTTTAATCTCCAAAAAATAATTATTGCAATTTTACTCTAGTTAATAGTTGTAACCTCTTAAGCTAAGTCATCTTAAAAATCAGATAATGCGCCAACCTTTGTATTTGAGATAGAATTATTGAGAATTATTGAAATTTTACTCTAGTTAGTAGTTGTAACCTCTTTATCTAAGTTATCTTAAAAATCAGATAATGCGCCAACCTTTGTGTTTGAGATAGGGATTCAAAGCTTTTCGAAATTTATTTGCTATCATATGTGGAAATTGTGCTGATATTTTATGAGCATTACTGAAAAGTTTATTTACATGGTTTAGTGTCGACAAATTTGTGAACAAATTTTAATCGTTCACTATCGGAAATTATTTAGTTGAAGAGCTGCATTTGTTTTCTTGAATCTTTTTACTTAATCGTTATCAGATTTCTGCTGAAATCTTAAGTTCATATGGCCAATATAATTCGAATATACAAGCAGATTACCATATACGGTAATAGAATAATTTCAAAATATATATTTACGATTGTTTATAACATCTATGTTTTTTTTCTGTTGTTGTAAGCATGGTGAAAAAGCAGAAGCTGGGAAAATTGTGCAATATAAGAAGAACTTTGAAATGCATATTTTTTTTGTTTGATTTTTGTGATTGGGAGTAGTTTTAAAAGCGGGTTCTGTTTCGGTGCTTTGTTGTTATGGTTCTATCAAAAAACAAAACAGCAAGGTACTGTGTACTGAGTGTTTACTGTAATTGTTAACGTTTGAGTGTTTGTATGCTTGTTAAAGGTATAGGAAAGAGCCTGGAACAAAAAACAAAATATGAATTATTATTTAAGTAATTTAAACTTTTGGCGATATTCCGAAATATTTCGGAATCTGTGAGTGCGAGCAGGGCGTGTTTAGGGTATGTAAGTGTTTGGGTAGTGTAGGTAGGTAAGTCGTGGTTGTAGTGGTCGTGGCGGTGATGTGATTTAAGTGTAGTCGCACGAACATATGCTGCAAATAGAGCAATTTCTACAACAAGTGGACGTAAACCATATTCTACTGCATGTTCTTATGTAAAATTAACAATAGAAAGACTTTAATTAGATGACAACATTTATAATAGATATTGTAAATAACTTATTTTTTTTTGGATAAAGCATATATATTACAGGGAGGATATATTGTTCATGGCAACGAACATGTAAGGGATTGTCATTGTGGTTCTCGATAAATAGGGACATTCAGAAAATTAGTTGGATTTGAAAAAACACTGGGAGTGGGTGAATATACGAGAGTATGTCTACGAATAGGTACGAGTATATTGTGATAGTTAGACACAATGTGAGATAGAAAGAAGAAGGAAGAATTTAAAAAAAATAGAATTATCATCCAATTATTTATTTATATTATATATGTGAATATAGAGAAAATATATATATATCTATGTAGATATAGAGAGAGAGAGAGACAGGTAGTTAAGAAAAACTTGAAGTGATTGGCATTTGCAATAATTGTATTGTTTTTTGTTTTATTTTTTTGATATGTAATTTTGTTTTTTTGTAGGTTTCAATTTAGCCTATCTTACGTCGGGGAGGTGGTCGTAACAGATCGTCAAGTGAAAATGTACGCGCTGCTGCCCCTCCCCCTCCAGCTATTGGATTGGGGCTGCTGAGGCTCAAAAGAGATGGTTTTCTTATACCCAATCTGTTGAATATGGAACGCTGTGCGCCTGGTGCGATATTGGCCGTTGTCTGTGGTATGGCAGTTGTAAATTGCAATTGCTCGCGCAGTGATGTGTGATGATGATGTCCATGTATAGAACCTGGTGCTGTTTTTTAGATATATTTAAAAAGAGAGAGAGAAAGAGAGAGAAAAGACGGATATAAAGAGAAAGAAAAAGAGACAAAAATAGAGATCATACACAAAACAAAAAAAAAAAAAACAAAAATGAAAGAGACAAAAAATCGTACAACATTAGCATTTAATAAGTAGTTAACATATTATGGCAAAATTGTGTATAAAAGAGATTAGGAAAAAGAATAAAGAAAATGTAAATATCGATTTAATAGATTTTTTGTTTATAACAAAACTTATTAATGCACAATATACAGTGTCCAACCAAACTATGTACACCTTACCTAATTTTATATTATTCCGTGGTGATATTTGTCCGTAGTCTTTTTGTGTGCTCATTTTTTCTTAAATATTTGAAAGCCAATTTGAGTAAGGAAATATTTTATAATTTTTCTTAATAAAACTCTTTTACGCATTAACTTTTATTCAGTGAAATGCCAAAATCAGCAAAAATAAGCAGCATTTAAATGGACTGGGACACAAAAAAATATTTCAGGAGCAAGGCCCCGCAATCCAAAAAGTAATAAAAAATTACAAAAAATGGTGGAGTAGAGAGTGCTCGGAGAACAGGTCGACCAAGATTAACTGCAGCTCGCAATGAGATTAAAATTGTGAGAGAGGTTAAAAAGAACCGAAAGTTTTAACCTGATTTAAGTATTAAGCAGAGTCTATCAATCAATGTTTCTGAGCGAACAATTCAACGGAGAATTCCAGTTATTATAGGATCAAAAAACCTTTCATCAGCAAGAAAAACTCAAAGGCCCGACTGGAATTTGTAAAAAAGTATTACGAAATGCCACCTAGTTTTTGGGAGAAGGTAATTTGGAGCGATGAGGGCAAATTTGAGTTTAAAAATACTAAAGGTAGACAAAAAGTTTAGCGGAAGAGTCATGAGAAGCTACAAAGTAAATGCATCTAAAGCACTACAAAATTCGGAGGCGAAAATGTTCTAGTGTGGAGTTGCTTCAGCTACAAATGTCTGTCAGATTTGGTAATGATTGAAGGTGAAATGACGGGAGAGTCTTACGTCCAAATGCTGAATACTAATTTAGAGCCTACGGCGCAAAAAATGGGCTTGAATAACTTCATATACCAGCAAGACAACGACCCCAAACACACCACAGCACAGACTTAAATCCCATTGAGAATTTCTGGCAATGTTTGGATGATAAGCTCGACCGATCTTCTTGTCACTCAAACAAAAAAGAGATTTTTAAGAAATTGAAGGACTCCTGGCAAAATATACCACAATCTCTTCTACAAAACTTGGTGCACAGCATGCCTCGACGACTTTCGGCCGTAATTAACGCTAAAGGTGGTAACACTAAGTATTGAAGCAATAATTTAAAAGTAACAATATTATATAGAGATACATACTTTTGTCGTTCCTGAAATTTTATTTTTTTCGGATAATCGCGTATTTTATAATTAAAAGTACAAAAATGGTCTCAGTTAATTACATTTTTTTAAATGTTGAAAAAAAATGATATCAATAAATCTTATTTCTTAAGAGATATAATCGTTTTGTTTTTTACATTGTAGGGGTATGCATAGTTTTGTCGCACACTGTATGTGTGTATTTTTATAAAAGCATACAAAATTTCCAACTTTTACTTAAAATACTATGGTCACTTTCGATTGCTACCGATGATGAAAAACGTAGACCCGTTGAAATTGGTAATAATTAAAAATTCATGAATAATTTGACAGATTCTGATTGAAAGGCCTAAGAGTTGTACTTGGAAGAAAGTCTGCATTGGCTACCGTTGGTGGAAGCAGTTTTGGGCATATACATAGAGTATGTATATTAAGGTATGTATATTAAGGAAAAGGGGATTCTTTCTTCTAACTAAGTCGGTACTTCATAACATTGAAACATGAGTTAAAATCAAGTGGTCGCTGGAGTATTTTTTTTTTTTTTTTTTTTTTTGATACATTCAACACTCAAGAAGGAAGGAAGATTGATAGGTGGGAGAAAGAAGGAGGGACAAATAGAGAGAGTCAATGTAATCACACAGGACACCGATAAAGGAATAGACAGCCATTGTGGCAAGTGTTATGCCTTTACCACAATGAACTTGATGAACTTGATGAACTTGAAGATGACCGCATATAGAGCCAAAGGCCAAGCTTTCCGCATCCACTCATGTTGTTAGTTTTATTTTTGTACATGAATGGAAGGGATCTACTGTTTTATGCCGAATCCGAACGGCAGGCGTTCGCCTGTAGCGCAGAGTGTTTTTTAGGTTAAAATCTCGGCACAGGCAAAATCAAAAAGCAGATAAAACTATTTTTCTACACGGCATCACCTCTTGCCAGGCAATGGCAAACCTAAAAGAGCATAAATTGCCTATGAAAATCTTTTGGATTCGGCATAAAACTGTAGGTCCCTTCTATTCATGTACAAATAAGTATAACACGCATAATATGAGTGGATGCGAAAAGCTCGGCCTAGGTCCTCCATGGGCTGTTGTGCCATTTAAAGAAAGAAAGAAGAGTTAACATCAAACTAAATAAGCGATTAATGGGTGCTTACTTGGTTATATTTTCCGGTTAAACGCTCTCAAGGTGATGAGAGTCTTGTTCAGAAAATTTCCAAATTTGCTTTGAATCTATCTTCTCAGCCTGACTGCTATACATACATAAGCAGACTAGTAGCAGTAGGTTCTGAAACCGTTGTGCTATATAGGGCATTCTCCCTTATTTAAACTGTTTAATTTTTGATGATTTTACATTCAGGATGAAACTGCAGCACACGTTTCCTAACCATATGACCTTTGAAATTTATATACAAATCCTCAGCCAGGAATTCAAGAAAAGCTAACATTGAGGTTGGATTTAATTTTAATCAGTTTGAGGAATGGTTTTAGTGCAAAGTCTTAACAGACAGAAAAATAAGCATAATACCAAAGATATTTTCTTGTAGTTTCTGCTAAAGATATCTGATTTCCGAAATATTTGCCCCTGTGAACCCTCAACTCCCGATACAGTCAGAAGTCACACTGAGCTGGAGAAAAACTTGGTTTTAAACATGCTCAAGCTCTAGAGGTATTTATTTCGTGTAGCCTGTAGCAGGCTACTGCTCACGGCTTCTCAACCTATCTGTGCGATGCCTAGTTCCGAATCACACTTTAAATTCAAAGAGATAATATCTGAGGTGTTAAGAATTTAAGATTTCATATCCAAAAGTAAGACAACTTAACTTAATTATTTCAAAATTTGAAACCTTAGTACCTTACGTCCTTCCTTAAGTACTTATTTTCTCGAACATTTAGCATACAAATTAGTTTAAAAAACAATTTCTAAGTACTTATTCATTCATTTTTAAGTGAAAAAAACAAAAACCCTTCATGCATATGTATTTCGTATGCTTTATTATGTTTGTATATGTGCTAAACTTATGCCATTCGAGTTTAAGCTTCTTAAATTAATTAAGCTCCTTTTATGCTAATTAAGCTTGTTCCTTAGAGAGTAATAATGCCATAATAAATCAAATACAGAGAAGGAGAAAACCAACAAACAAAACGAACAAAAACAAAACAAAAAAAAGGGGGATAAAAGAAATTTTAAGAAGCAATGTTAACTTACGTCTATTTCGGTCCGCCTCTTCGGCTAGGAGCTTTTCAATTTTCTCTGGGAAATGACGTTTGGCACACCAAACTAAACCGATTACAGCCAATACAACAAATACCGTTATTAGACCTAACCAAAATGGCTCCTGCAGCATACGTTCCGAAAGTGGCTTATATGGAATATGCAACATGCGACGCTCACATCTGTGTCCTTCCCACCAGGCATGACAGCTACATTTACAGATTGAGATGAATTATACATATGTACATAAATAGATTATTCACACAAATACAAACACAAGCACACACATACAGTCACAAACATTCATATATGGTATGTACATTCACTCGTGCATTGTATTTGAGTGTCTGTGTATATCATAATTTTTTAACCACATTTTTCAATTATTATATGCTTCCATGTGTGTGTAAGTATGTGTATGTGTATGTGAATGTACGTGTGTGTGTGTGTATGTGTGAAAATGTATTGGTTTATATTTTGTGCAGGTTAACTAAAAAACATACCGACAAAAGAAACCACCATTCTTTTCGAAACAAATGCCACGTCCTTCACATGGATTATCAGCGCAGGGGCGTTGTTTCTGCTCACATGTTGTACCCATATAGCCTGGTTGGCATTGACACTAATTGTTTTTGTTGTAGAAATATTTGGCGAGAGAAAATAACATAAATAATGTAATTGTTTACACATAAATATAAACGACACTCTTGACTCCTCAATGACTTTAATGAAAATGAAATGATTGGTATTTACCTTGAAGCTAGTTGCAGTCAATTCACATTTGCCAAATACGCAAGGCTCCAATTCACATAGATTTAAGCCGCAAAATCTAAAAAAAAATGAAAATGGGAAAATGAGCAGTTTTTGTTATTAGTAAGTTTTGGCATATTTAAGTGAAAAATTTTCAAATTTTACGTTGAAATTAAAGAAAAAATTCTACATTTAAGATTTCGGGAGGCCACTTTTTAATTACTACCGATTACTCTTTAGTTACTCCAAAATATATGTAAATATTGCTTTCCGTTCATTTTTGATAGTAAGTTAAATTAAATTTATGCGCTTGGAGACCAACGCTGTGTTTAGACCGTCCGAACGATTGAAGATTCTCTCGCGAACAAATTATAGCTAATAAGCACCGGCCGAACATAGGATCCAAATAAATATCAGAAGCCATCTTCTTTGCTCGCCTGGTGTGGAAGGCGAATTATGCTGTTCCCAAATATCACTTTAAATTTTCTAGTAAAATGCATTAGAGTGAAAATGTCAACTACCTTTTTACTTTGCATTACTAGTTGTTTTTCCTTTTTTACTTCATTGTCACAATTACACAACAACAACAGCAACATGGGATATCGAACCGCGTGAACACTGCTCGTGAACATTTTATAGCAAACACACCGGCCGTACGAATGAAGATTCTTTCATTCGTTCGGGCTGTCTAAACTTTTAATTTTTTTAAATTTACTTTTAATTGAATCATGTTGACTTGATTATCTTTTGAATACTTGCAATTGCTTTCAAAAATAGTTTGAATATTTTGCCTGACCATAACATTTACTTTAATTTCAGTATATCTATGGTAATAAGTTGGCTTATTCTGATGATTACAATTTGCAAATATTTAAATACTCAATCATCAATCAGGTAAAAATTCTTTATGCAGAAATTCAGACAACCTCTCAAAAATGTTCACTTTGAGCACTGAAACATTTACCGTTTTGATACATATTTCATTATTAGCATACTTTAAATTTAATTTCCCTTTCCTCACACAAACACACAC
This sequence comes from Palloptera scutellata, assembly GCA_958295655.1. Classification (NCBI taxonomy): domain Eukaryota; kingdom Metazoa; phylum Arthropoda; class Insecta; order Diptera; family Pallopteridae; genus Palloptera; species Palloptera scutellata. The sequence goes on along the minus strand of OY282449.1, from coordinate 113,742,682 downwards.
GCTCACACATACAAATCACATATATGTATAGTACATATTGCATATTTTTATATCTCCTGAAAACAGCGACTTACCTTCCGGTATAATGTCCTTGGCACTGACAATAGTTTGTGCCATTGTTCATAATACATTTTCCGTTGAACTGACAAGGATTCGGTTGGCAGGATTCGACCGTTTTATCCCCAGATGCTAATTTCATTTTGTAATTATTATCTGAAACATTAAAATATTCAAATATGATGATGTCATGAATAAGTACTCGTATTAGTGCATGTAAAACTCGGTACAAGACATAGCACAATGTTGCAAAGTTGCAGGTGGGCGAGGGAAGACTCACTGAGAGTAGCTAACTACTATACATACCATACGTACAGACAGATAGACAGACATTTTAATGGTGCGGAAATATGAGGAAGGATACAACGGAAATTGTGAATATGTTTTTCTGTGTGCCAAAGAGTTTCATTCATACATTCACATTGTTAGTTACTTATTACTTGCAGAGCAGATGTTGAACATAAATTACTTTACATATTTTAGGTAGGAATGTAAAGGATAATTTTTTTTGCTTTATTTAATTTTTTTTTTTTAACAAAAGCTTTATTAATTTGAGTTTATATTTGAATTTTGAATTAAAATCAAAATGCCTGAACTTTTGCAGTTAAGGATGAGCATAAGTGTTACACATAGATATTTCATAAATAATCGTACATATCAGATTTCGAGATTTTAATTTATGCATTTCTAAAAGTACACGCCTCTCATACAGGTGAAATAAGTGCCAGAGTTAAATACTGCAACTATTTACAGTTGATTATATTAACTAACATCGATTATACTAATGGGTGTCCCAATATGAGTGTCATATTTAAATTTTGTACCTGTTTTTATCCTGTGCAAGTGGCAGCTCTGAAATTTAACAGCTGTCGTCAACGATTGTTCTGATTATTAAAAATGGAACGCTACGCAAAGAAACAACCCGTTATCATTGCGTAATTAAGGCCGGAAATGCAGTGATTGTGAACGGCATTCGTTATAGAAACATTATAACGGAGTTCTTGTGGTGAAACAGGACGGAGCCACTTGCCACACTGCGCATGAAACAACTGATTTATTGGAGCAACGATTCGAATAATCTCCCGAATTTCTGATGCCAACTGGCCACCAAGATCGTGCAATTTAACGCCGTGCGATTTCTTTCTTTGAGGTTTTATGAAATACCAGGTCTATGCGAATTATCCACAAACAATCCCTGAGCTCAAGGCCGAGATTCAACGCGTCATCGGTGAGATAGAGCCAAATCTTTCTCAAAATGTCATCGAAAATTTCATTCAAAAAGCAAGGGTCTGTGATCGGAACCGCGGGTGTCATTTGCCGGATAATTTATTCCATACTTAATCGGAAAATGTCTACTTTACAATGCAATAAAAATATCAGACCTCGCTCAAAAATATGTATTTTATTTTCAAATTAAATGGTGCATTCTTATTGGGACACACTTTACTTAACTAATATGCCAATACCAATACCAATTTAGAGGCGATAAAGAATAACAGCTAAAGTGTATTTCGTTGCTGAATTAGTTTGTGTTCGTTGTATGAAAATATTATAGAAAATATAGCAATATTCCAGAAGTATAAAAAGGGCCAAGGCGCTTATTTTAATTAAATTTTTATTCTTTTAATTACTTATAATTCCAACCATTATTTAAAAATTAGCATTATTAACTTTGCTATTAACAGTTTAAAATTAGAATTGTTATTATAGACTTGCATCAGAAAAAAAATGTTTCCTTTATTTTAAAAATGTTTGTTTTCCTATGTAATAAGTTTTGTAAATAAACAGGGTGACTAATGAAATTCACAGAGACCGTCATCTACTATTTACAAATGTGATCACTGTGGTGTAGTTTAGTAAGTGCTGGACTGTTATAAAATTTATATAATGCACTACAATTAAGCAGTCAAACAGCAAATCTCCAAGAGTTACAATTTCCTAAGAAAAGCTATTCACTTTGCCGTTGGGATTTGGTATAAAATTGTAGGTCGCTTGCATTCGAGTCAAAAAATATATGGTAATTATGGTACAACACATAATATTGGGTGTATATCTTGAAAATGAGTGATTTTTTTTTATAAAATGCTTTATTTCGATATCAAATCGATTGAATACATTAAACTGTTCAATCGATTGTCCATCGCAAGCTATAACATTTTGTCATCTTTCAGACAATTTATGGATTTATGAACACAAAAATGTCCACCTTTTGAGGTTATGAACGAATCAATCCAATTTTTAATACTTTCAACTGAAGTAAAGGTTATTCCAGTTGAGGGCATTCTGCATCGATCAAAATATGTGATAGTCAGACAGAGTCCTTTTTAACCGGTCTAGTGAGATGAGTGGTCGCCGTGGCGTAGTGGGTAGTTCGTTCGCCTGCTACGCAAATTGTCTGGGGTTCAAATCTCGGCACAGGCAAAATCAAGAAGTAGAAAAAATGTTCTACGGCACCACATCTTGGCAGGCAATGGCAAACAAGAATAAAAATTGCCTATGAAAAGCTTTTCCCTTGGCCGTTCGGATTCTGAATAAAAGTGTAGTCCATTCATGTACAAATATAACACGCACAACATGAGTGGGTGCAGAAAGCTCTGCCTAGGTCCTCCATGGGCTGTTGTGCCATTAAAAGAAGAAGAAAGAAAAAACAAGAGGCCGCGCGTTGGAAAATTTTGGTCTCGTGGTTGCATATTCTGGTCGTTTTTCGGCCATTTCTCTCCTCAAACGAAGCAATTGTTTTCGATACAGCTCTCCCGTAAAAGATACATCTTTCCCTAGGTTTTAGCAGCTGATCATAGATGACACCCTTATGATCCCACCAAACACCGGGCATTACTTTGGCGCCATGAATGTTCTGCCTCGGTGCTGATTTTACTGGTTGTCGTAATGAATCCATTTTTCGTAGCCAGTAACAATTCGATGCGTAAACGACTTATTTTTATAGCGCTGGAGCAGCATTTCAGACATGCAAAATCGTCGTTCGACGTTTCTCAGCTTCAAATGGTTTGGCACCTAATTTTTTTCCTTTTGATTGAACCACCATGATTTTAGCCGCTTGAAAATTTCTGCTTGAGTGACTCCCAATGTTATTGCAACTAGTCTTCGTATAGTAATATCTCTAATTCCTCATCTTCGAACTTTTTCATTTGGCCAGGGTGTTCCTTGTCTTCCGTGTCAAAATCTCCAAATCGAAACCGAAATTAGCATGTTTTAATCGATGGAGTATACTTACCGTAAACTTCCAACAGCAATCTATGAGTATCAGCAACATTTTTTTTCGAATTTAAAAAGAAATGCAAATCTTCCCGCAAATGCTGTTTACTTATATTTTGCTCGTATGCTGACTTGATTATAGCGCAAAAAGCTTATGTTGTATACACTTTGGCCAATTGATAGTTAAACAACCAATAGTAGCAGTGTGTATGGTTTTATTTTGGAACTACTTAAACTTGCAATGGGAAAGCATATGATAACATTTTAGAAACCACACACTCGTAACTATTTATCAAGGCATACCTTTTACCTGTGAATTCTAAACAGTTGGTATCTAATTTAAGATACTAGTATGATATGATTTAGCAAAATTCTATTTTGCTGCTATCAACAGTAGAAAGAGCATTCAATTAAGAACAACAAAATTTTCAATTTCAATTAGGACCCCTTTCATCTAAAGCTTCAGGGAACCACTTGTGCTTTTATGCGAGTAAATGTAAGTAGCATGTTGTTTAATAATGGACAGACGATGAAGACGACGACGCGTCGGAAGCATTATGAAATGCAATAATTAATTCATTAAGAGTTGCCTATGAATGTACAAACAGGCAACTGATGGCAGGCTGGCACGCAGGCAACTAGCAACCATTTGGGTGGACTACAACATTGCTACATGCTAGCACAGTGCAAACGAACATGCACACACACACACACACACACACACACACACACACACACACACACCCACACACACACACACACACATACACACACACACACACACTAACAGTAACACATCCTATTGGGCGCTACTTACCCCACTGTATTCGTATGGTTGCATTTAAATTGGCAACGGATTTAGTCGTTGTGCGCTGGCGGATATGCAGCGTATTTAGGTACGATGTTATGTACACAGGCGGCGCAACGAATTGCTGATGCAGACGACCAGCACTTGATAGAGCTGCTGCCGCAGCGGACGTCGTCGTTGCCGATGAGAAACTCAACCTATTGTACAAGGACGACGACGATGGCTGCTGATGGCGCTGATGTTGTTGCTGCTTTTGGTAGCCATACGGATTAAGCTCTGTACTGCCAACATTATTACCACCATCGATGAGTGTTCCACCGGTATGAAGGTCACCAGCATTTTGGAATTTGCATAGTTGCCATTTAGTGCCATTGTTGTCGGCATAGTTATCGTAGATCTGTATGTAAAAAAAAGGGAGAGAGAACGATTATAGAGAGAGAATGAAGTAAGCAACATGAAATGAATGGATTATATTCAAAACATTTAAGAAGGAGAATACCGAGTTACTTGCTGCATACAAAATGTTGTGTGTGTATGTGACAAGTTGCAAAATAAATGAGCCACAGCTAATGTAGCACATATTTCTGCAGCTTTAACTTGTTGGAAATCTCCCGAGAAAAATCACGAATGCACGTCGTGACAGAGAGTAGCTCCAACAGTTGGCAACAACTTGACTTTGACTTATGTACATACAACACATTTTTCTTCTTGTATCAATGTAACTCTTTATTCGTTGGTGCTCGAACTTCTATGTTAGCTTACCTCTAGTATATTGTTATCCTGACATCCATTTTCAGTGAATTCAACCCCATGCAATTCGATCAGAATGTTATCACCGAATGGTGCGACCAGATGTTGCGCGAAATCGACATTCTCAGGCATGTCATGCGGATAGTTCAATTGAAAGAGGTAACCTGTGGCATTATCACTCAAACTGACGATACGTTCACGTCGTTCCAGAGGTCCAACTGAAATAAAATACCCCAAAGCATAATGAATTAATGTTAAAAGAGGTTAATTCATTGAATCAATCGATGGCGTTGGATGCAATTTGAGTGGAAGGAGTCAGCAGAGAGGAGTTTCTTTTAGTAAGAAGATAATTTGCAAACAGTAAAGGGCTATAGAAAGTTGCCAAAATGGAACTAAAGTAAATTCCGGTTCATACATTCCGTACAAGCCTTATTTTTATATAAGGTCATTCACACAGAAAAATAATTATTTTAAAGTGGAACGCAAACATCCTTCATTGCATCACAGGCTAGAATAGATACCCTGTTTTTTTTATAAATGCTTGAATTATTCATATGAAGCTTGATCAACATATTACATAATCATTTACCTGTTTGATAAACCGCTTTAAAGCCCTTCCCTCTCGGATGTTGCCCCGTTCGGAATTGCACTCGCAATTGTTCTCTCAAACTGACAAATATTCCATCATTGAGATGCTCTTGTACGCGAAATGGCCTAAACATACCATTACCGATGTCCACTTCTAGCATTGCATCGGAAACTAAATCGAATGCATTGAATTCTAGCCATACGCGTCGTCCGGCTGGAGCTTGTATGATATACGCGCAATTGAGGTTGTTGAGCAGATAATGAGGATAGTTTGGACTAAAGACTCTGCCCTCACGTGAGGTGAGCGTTTGCAGCGGGCAGCCGGACACATCGATCGCTTTCCATATCGCAGCAAAACCGAGTCCAGTTACCGAGTAATCACTGTGAAAGTTGAGCACAACCTGATTTGAGCTGGATACAAAATCAAATTTGGACATATTTGAATTATGTGAACCGCACCAACGCACGTACGGCAGGAAGGATTGAGCATTGTCTCCAGATGGCGCTGACAATGTGTCATCGCTAATTATAGTGCTGCGACGTTTCCGTGGGGGATTGTGATGGCGATGTTGTTTGTGGCGTTGTGGTTGTCGTTGCAGTTGCTCTTGCCCTCGCAATTGGCGACGCTCAGAGCTGCCAAATAATTCCGGCAATGAATTGTGCTTAATTTCATACGTTCTCATTTCGTTGTTGCTTAAATAATGTCGCAATTTATTTTCCATTTCCGTGTGTGTGGCGGTGGAAGTGCGGGAGAAGGAAGAGGTAGTGGATATAGTGGACGTTTTCCGTCGCCGATGCTTTGGATTCCCTTCGGCTGTTGCAGGTGCATCGTTCATATAGTTGTTGCCGCTGGCATATTTATTATTTCTACTTTTACTTACAATGTTTTTCCTTCGCTTGCGTCTCGGATTGGCGAAGTTTCTGTGCACAGCGACTTTATTTTTGTTGGAAGTTATTTGAATTTCAGATTTTGTGGTATTCGTCGTCGTTGTCATTAATTTGAATTCATTTTCGGTGTTTCGTTTCCGTCGTCGTATTCTGGCAGTGTTTGCGGAAGTGTATTTCTTTTTCAAAATAGTTCGTCTTATCCGTCGGTGTAATCTATTCTTGCCATAGTTTGGCATTTCGCTATCATCGTCGTCATCCGGTGACATTAGTTCTTCTGACGTTAGCATTGCCATTGGCATCGGATTAGTTCCTGGCTCGAGCGTTATTTTCGAAATGAGCTCATAATTTTGTATGCTTACGAAATCGTAGAGGCATTCATCTTGTGGTTCTAAATCGATTTTCTGAAACTGTACAATTATGCGAGTTCGTTCCGGTGATTTGATGTGAATCCAGTAGTCTACATTCAGTGGATACGTATTGGGATAAGCTATTAGAAATAAAGGAAAATTAAATAAAAATAAGGAATTAAAGCATATCATAGTTATAAAAAAAAGTTAGTAGAATTTCAAAATAATCAAAATCAGAAAATCAATGGGTACGAAAAACACCAAAAAAAATTCGCAACAAAAAATCGCCATACCAAATCCCCAAATCCTGAATCCCCAAATCGGGAAGCCCCAAACACTAAATGCACAAACTCAAACTGCCCAACTATAAGAAAAATCACCTAACTCATAATCCCTACATATGCATACGAGGGTAGATCAATAAGTACCCATGTGTGAAGACAGGTGGCGTTGCTGAGGGAATTTGGCATTACCGTCGTTTACTGCCACCTGTCACACGACACCACACTAACTGATTCATAGGTTAGTTTTTATTTGGCAGCCATTAGTATCACACGTGTTTCGTGTTTCGCGATAAAATGGAAAAAGAACAATATCGATCCGTAATTCGCTTTTTATTTTTGGATGGAAAAACATGCGAAGTTGGATGCTGTCTATGGGGACCCTTCACCATCTATGACAACCTTAAGATATTGATTTAACGAATTTAAACGTGGTCGTACATCTGTTTTTGATGAGGAGCGCCCAGGCCGCCTGGCAGACGTGGTTACCGAGGAAATCGTTGAAAAGGTCCCCGACATGATTCTTGCTGATCGCCGAACGAAAGTGCGCGAAGTAGCAGAGGCGGTAGGAGTGTCGTACGGAACGTGGAAAAAAAATTTGTGCAAAACTTGCCTCTTCATTCCTAATCAATACTTATTGATCCACGCTCTTAAAATCCCCATAATTAAAAGGAGTTCCATTGTCTGATTGGTTCGAGTTTTCGACATAACTTTGATACTTTGAATGTTTCTTTGAAGGACCTCAGGGTTCATTGGGAGACAGTTTAAATCTGTTTGAACAAGTATACATCGAACGTAGGTAGGGGCGCGATAAAGGGGGAGGAGGGAGAGGGGCAAACTGTAGGTCCCTTGCATTCATGTACAAATATAACACGCACAACATGAGTGGATGCCTTTGGCGCTACATGCGGTCATAGTGGACATTGATAAAACTGAAGTTCATTGTGGTAAAGGCATAATACTTGCCACAATGGTTGTCTATCTCTTTATCGGCGTCCTGTGTGATTGTATTCCCTCTATCATTCCCACTCCTTCTTCCTCCCACCTATCCATCTTCCTTCCAACGCTCTGCATTCATAGGGGTACACCCTGTGTGTTGAATGTATCAATAAAAAAATCTCCCTTTATGAAAATTTTCTATATTCTATTTCTATACCAATATCTCGATAATCGAATCAATCTGATAAATGGGTTGGTACCATTATTGAAATTCCTTGGGAACAAATTAGGTACCATAAGATCAGCCATCAAAGCCTTTGCCCAAGAAACAAACGTGAAAATCCGAGTACAATGTAATTAATTAGGGCAATCTCTGGATATGTTGCCAATTCTATTAAATTGTTTAATTTCTAAATGTTATTAATAAGTAGGCTATAATAAAGCCTATAGCTACAGCTTATAAGGTTAACTGGTATTACATATACTGAAATGTTTTTAAATTTTACTTATCGACTTACTATAGTCAAAATGTGGCTATAAAAATTAATGAAAAATCTAGTATTGGCGATGGTGAAGCCTGCAATTTCACTTGACATTTAACTTTGAACGTGCAAGTACAACAATTATTAGCCCAGCTGGAATACTTGTATTTATTTTAAGTTTTTAAGTTAAACTGTGGCAACAAAATCTTTTGCACTTATAACTTTTCTCTCGCTGTGTACACTTAAAGCCATACAGCAAATGGCACTCAAATATGTGCACAGGTACGAGCACTCAGGACATTTTTGTTGAAGATTTATAAAATAAACTTGAGCTCTTTCTTTGTGTGCATTATCCACAGAGAAAAATGAAATGAGAAGTGAAGAAAAAAGCAAAGCAAAAATGCACACTAGAGCAAAATTCTCATGTCATTCGTCTTCTTAACTTTACTACAACAATAAAAATGTTTTTTGTTTGTGTGAGTTGGTGTGAGTTTACACACACATACATACATATTATGGCATGTATTATGTATGTACATATTTGTGTACACACCTGGCGATACTAGGCGTCCTTCGCTTCCAGTCACTGTGAAATTATTAAAAGCGAATTCTCCGAATGATTCTTTTGGTTTCTTACAAACATAGCCGCCGACCTTATTGCACTTCTGAGATTGCCAATATAAGCCAGATGGCAACATTGGCGTCGGAGACATCTTCCACTGCAGCCCCAGGCATGTTGAATCCGATGGCATTACATCAAATTGACCCTGCCCTGGCAGCCAACCCTATTTAAAGAAAGGAAAACGAGAAATCAAAGTACATTTAATCAAAGCCAAAGATGAAACCAAGGAAGAAGAAACCAAAGTTGTGTGAAGTTGTGTGAAAATAGAAAATTTATACTGTATTCTTTTTGTTGTTTTTACTATTTTTTTACATTTTCTTCTCTTCTTTTTGAATTGAATTGTATAAAGTTGTTCATATTGCAATTGTAGAAAAAGTAACAGAAAGCAAAATATCACTTCATGGCTGTCACACAGTGAAATTATCAAATTCAATTAGGTTAACTTGGATGGAATGGTTGAAAGAATAAATACGTTGATTGGATATTTGTCGGTGTTATTGTGTTCCATGAATGTGTTTTTTTTTACCTGAAAGCTCATTTTGGAATCATCTGTCCACTCGAATTGGCCGTTCTTCTCCAGTTCGGCACCCAGCCAGTAAATTAGTTGTGGCGAATAGTCGATTTGATTGCGAATATTCGATGTGATAAATCTAGTTTTGTTTTTGTGTGAAGTAAAGGAAATAAAAATTCATCGATTGAGGTCATTTAATGAGAATGAAGTTGTTTGTTTGATTGATGTTGATTCGAAAATAAAATATATAAAAGATATGACTAATGTCGCAAATATGTAAAAGCTAAGAGACTCGAGGTTACAAGCGAAAAGGTAGAGATTACTTATGTTATCTGCTAAGAAAAAATATTCAAGATGTTTGTTAAAGAAATAGTATAGTTTTCCCGTTTCTACTAGGTCTGCTCATTATCAGCTCATTCATTTATTAAGACAAAACATAAAATAATCCGGATTACCTATGCTCTTCCGATGACGAGACCGATGTCAATTTAGCGCCCATGCCACGACAAATCTGCTGCGCTGTCCACCAATCAACTTCCGGATATGAGATAAATAAATAACACGAACCATTGTAGAGTTTTAGGCGTTCATTGGCGCATTCCGATGCAGCTGTAAGAAAGTTCCAATACAAAATAATTAGAAAAATATTAAAAATTTCAAAGTACAACAGTAATTTTATTTAACGTATGCTGGACCTAAGCGTGCAAATTTCGGTTTTGAATTATAAAAATATCTTTGTAAATTTTGCACTAATTTTAATTGAAAATATTTTTCCATTGCACTAGAAAGTTTTAATAAATCCCAAAAAAGGAGGTACTAAAATATACTATTCCTAATTATAATTGGTTTTATTTTTTTTTCTAAACAGGAAGCTATGTACAACAAATATTAAGAGCATCAACAATAATAAATATTAAATAAATAATTAAATAGTTGAGTAAAGTGGGAGAAGAATGAAAAGGAAAAAGTTACCTGTGTATTTGTTTTTGTGCGTGCAGTTATGTTTACCTTTTAATGTTAGTAAACAATCGCACACACACACACACACACACACACACACAATAGACTGTCCCATAGGGAACACCGGATAATGGTCGCCAATTGATAATTTATTTAAAAGGCAGCGATAAAATCGCGCTTTTGTAGAAGAAAAAAAAACTTAACAACAAATTGCAAAATTCAACTTCAATTTGGCTTAAATGAAAACAAATAATTGCATTAAATACATACATACATACATAAATTAATATGTATGGTACATATTTACATACATATACGAGTATGTATGAATTTGTGTGTAGTATGTACATGTGCGTGTGTGTGTGTGTGTTTGTGTATGCGTGTTTGCAAACGAGTATGTGCAAACAAAAACATTGATTTTCAATAGTTTCCACGTTTCACGTCCCAGACACAATTTCACATCACATCAGAAGTACTAATTATAAAATAAATAATTAAAAGCGGAACAACAGCAGCAATAATTGTAGTAAATAGTGTCATAAGTTATGGCCCATAGCTAACAGTGTTGCAATAAATGTTCGTAATTACTCTATACCTCTTCAAATTTACTCTATAGAAACATTGAACCAGCAAATATTGAATACAAATTTTAGATTTTAAAAATTTCTTTTTACAAATTTTAACATTTAAGGTTAACTGGCTAAATAAGTATCCAATACTGCTTTGACAACTTGCCAACTTGTGCAAAATGTTTTCACACACTAAATTGGTGGCATATGCTAAATGTATGGAAAGCGATCGGCTATACTGTCAACATAAGAAGAAGAAGACAAGTTGTTGTAAATTCATTAGCGGCATTCACGATCTGGAGTATTTGAAGTGTTTTTATAAAATATTTACAATTTTTACTACAGATTGTAAGCGCTTTTATTGTGAATTTTTGTATTTGTGATATTTGTTGTACAATATTTTTTATTTTTTAGAAGAATAACATAAAAAACTTGCAATGCAGCCAGAATCGTCGTCCATGTTTATCATATGTTTATTTGCAATGAATTTGAAGTTTATATTTCTGACAGTTGACACGTAATTCTTGACATGTGTCAAAGTAAAAAATGCTCCGTTTGGTTTGCCATTTCATCATGAATAGACTTACGCCCGAACAACGTTTGCAAATTATTGAAATTTACTATCAAAATTCGTGTTCTGTGAAAAATGTGTTTCGCAAAATTGTTTTCAGCGACGAGGCGAATTTTTGGCTCAATGGATACGTGAATAAGCAGAATTGCCGTATTTGGAGTGAAGACCAGCAAGAGGCAATTCAGCAGTTATCAATGCATCCTGAAAAATGAACTACTCGGTACGGTTTATGGGCAGGCGGCATCATTGGGAAGTACTTCTTCAAAGACGATGAAGGCCGAAACGTTACGGTCAATGGAGAAAGGTACCGGTACCGTGGTTCCAACAGGACTGTGCCACATGCCACACTTCACGCGACACCATGCATCAATTGAAAGGCAAATTTGGTGAGCAGTTAATCTCACGCTTTGGTACAGTCAATTGGCCACCAAGCTCGTGTGATTTGACTCCGTTAGACTATTTTTTGTGGAGCTATGTTAAGTCTCTTATCTGTAGGGACAAGCCAAACACGACTGCTGCTTTTGAAGCCGACATCGAAATGTGTGAAAAAGTGTACCAAATTTGGACCTTCAGAACTGGACTACTTGAAGCGTAGCCGCGAGCAACATTTAAGTGAAATTATCTTTGAAAAGTAAATGGCAGGAATTGATTTATTGATCCAAATAAAAATTTCATTCACTTTTATAAAATTTCTGTGTTTTTTTTTTGGAATTTTCAAAAACCAAGCTCTTAAAAAATCCCCCCTTATAACCATTTTAACTAACTTTCGGCGGCTACATGCCCGAAATCATATTCAAACATTAATGTCAAAAAACTATCGTTAAAATATAGTAAAGCTAATTTCATGGATATTAAAAACATTTTCTGTATTTTATTATTAATACATTTAATTTAAATAATAAATTATAATAATTAAAAAATAGATTAGAGTGCTTTCGACTCAACATGAAATAATGCTTAGAATGTATGTAGAATACGTTGGTTTAAGTTGCAAGCTGTTATAAATTTTCCAATTCTTATAACATTGTCTATGTTTGTTGTTCGGAGTCTGAAATTGTTGGCAATCCTTTAGTATACATATGCTCAATTGAAGTTGTGCAACTGCAGGACTGACAAGCAGCCCTTTTGCGAAGATGTTCGTGGGTTAATGACACATACGTAATCGAATAACGATTTGTATTTGTTTGCGTGATGCAGAAGCTTGATAGACTGGATAGACTGCTTTGTTGTCGCTTTTCTTCATAGAGGTGATTGTAGTTTGACCATTCTTCTGCTTTGGATTGTACTCGGTGAAGATGGATAAGTTTAGTGATATCTTTCTTTTCAGCAGTGTGAAAGGAGAGACAGGTGATCTTAGAATATCAGATGCAGCTAGCTTTGTCTGAATGCATGTTCGCCATGATCCCCATGTGAACAGGAATCCACATCAAATTGATTTTATTTGAGTGTTGGATACATAAGTGTCGTATCTTAAGCTTTGATTAGTTCGCTAGGAATGCTGTGTATTACGAGTAGCCTCAATTGTAGAGTTGTATTCTGCTGTGCGAACTCAGCTGCTACCTTTACAACGAGTGTTTCCGCAGTAAATACAGAGCAATGAAGCTATAGTAGATCTGTTTGGACAAGGCTGCCGTTTTTGTGGACTATAGTAGAATATGATTTGCTATTGGTGGTGGAACAAGATAATCCCGTTATTACGATCGTATTCGCTGATTTGTTCAGCAAAGTGTTAACAATAAGCTAATTCATTTTGTGTTTTATTTCAAACAAGTTTAACTACATTTTCGACTACACTAGTAACATTTCCAGCAATTTAGCCAATTGCTAAAATTTGTGGGGGAAAATCATGTCTAATACATATTATCGTCCTATTTTCAGTCACCTACTGTAACAAGTACCATCCAATTACTTGTGTTAGGAATTCATTCCGACTTCTGGTTCTTTTCCAGTTACTATTTTGTTAAGTACTCGGTACTTTTGTCTATTATTACATCGCTCATAATGAGTGCACATATTAACTTAATTGTTTCATGTCCATGCAAAGGTAAGGTACACAATTGTGGCTCTGTATGGTGTTGTAGAAATATTAAGTGTAGCCACCAATTTATTTACAATTTACAATGCAATTATGAGCGTTTATTTTTTATCTGTTGCAAAATCATTTAATTGGTCATTAAATAATTTACATATGGTATGTATTTTTATCTATTTTAAATGATGAATGTTTAAATTTATATTCCTTCAAAGTTAATTACTTGCCCTCTAAATAAGTGAGCAATTTTAGGCTCGAGTTTTAACTTTGAGTTTACAATTTTATATTGTAGAGTTCGGGGGGCCTTTCAAGCTAATTCTAGAAATTATAGAGATTCTTATATAGAGACATTCTTTGTTTTTCAAAGTTATAAATACTATAAACATTCTACATTAAAAAAATATATAGTATTTCCTTTTGGTAAAGACTTTCATTTCATTTTATTTGCCTTCAATATAAATCAAATTTCCAAAGTTTAATTTATATTTGTAAGAAATACAGGCCTATTTTTTGTGCATGTATGGGAATTGTTGAGATTTCTTTGGAATTTTTTAAAATTAGAAATTTTACTGATGAAAATTGAATTTTAAATATTTTATCGATGGGAATTATTTAGATTGTGAAGAATATTTGATTTGAAGATTAAAGAAATCATAGGTGTTCTTTCCACATCTTTTGAAGGCTTAGTCTGAATTAGATTTATTTTTATGGTAATTTTAATTTATGGTAAACTTTTCACTTTGAAATCAATTCTTTACTTACTTTTAATGGCACAACAACCCATGGAGGGCCTAGGCCGAGCTTTTCGCATCCACTCATGTTGTGCGTGTTATATTTGTACATGAATGGAAGGGACCTACAGTTTAATGCCGAATCCGAACGGCGAATCATAGTAATTTTTTCTCTTGTAGGTTTGCCATTGCCTGCCAAGAGGTGGTGCCGGGTAGAAAAATTATATTTTCTACTTTTTGATTTTGCATGTGCCGAGATTCGAACCCCGGACACTCTGCGTAGCAATCCAACGCACTACACCATAGCGAAATCAATTCAGTTTGCGGTTTAAACTGAATTTAGTTTAGTTCTATCCGATTTTGTCCTTCGTAACATTAGCAGTTTCCCATACATTAGCGTTACTTTATAAGTAGTATAAAGAACTTGTTTTCCATATTTGTCGATGATTCGTTCCCCAACTGAATTACCTCCGTCTCCATATATTTTGTTTGAACACTGAATTTAAACCAACACGGTTTCTGCGATGTTAGATATTACTTATATACTTATTAAGGTTGGAATTTTGGGAAAGTTTTGGGAATAACTCAGAAGCTTACATTTACAGCCTTAAACGTATAAAATGTTTTTGATAGATTATTTTGGCTTGCACAGTCTTATTCAGCATGAGTTAATCTGCAAGACTCTGTTCAAAAGCTCTGGGCAATCAACGTCTAATTTCAAAATAATATCTGTAATACTTTAACTATGTATATAAGCATATTACATACTTAGTACTAAAAGAGAGAAAACATTCAGATGAAATTAAAGAAAGAGTATAGAAAATAATTAAAAAGCTAAAGTGGATAAAACATTTGCAAGTTGAACTCACGATAGACGACTAGAAGAAAGAAATCCTGGAGTCTTTTATTCAAATTATAACTATGCAGGTATATGTACTCGTATGTAATAGTTATTATAGTAAATAAAGGATAAACAACAACAACAACAAAACAACATCGAAAAGAAGGAGCAGCACAATGAAAAACAATAACAAAAAACAGCAGCAACATAGTGCGAAAAAAACTTACCATGCGGCGTATGACTTCCTGAATAGATTTTTACAGTTGCAATACGAAGCAGTAGTAGTAGTATTAGGAGAGTAGTAGTAGTAGTAGTAGAAGTAGTAGTAGTAGTAGTAGTAGTAGTAGTAGTAGTAGTAGTAGTAGTAGTAGTAGTAGTAATAGAAGTGATAGTGATAGTAATAGTTATAATAGTAGTAACAGTGGTAGTGATAGTAGTGGAAACAGAAGTAGTAGTAGAAGTACATATTATTTATTTTACAATGCGTACATACATTTGAGTACGAGTAGGAAGTGAAGTGGAGTTTAGTTGATTAGTAGAAGTAGTAGTAGTGGTAATTTAAAGTAGCAGTAGAAGCAGTGGAGACATATGCAGAGTAGAGTGCAGACATATGCAATTTTTCAATATATATGTACATAATAAATATAATAATACAAAATACATAAATCATTTTATACTGTAAATATGATGAATTACGAATACATTTACGAGTATGCAATGTACATGTATGAGAAGTATGAGTATGTAAGTATGTTTTAGTGAGTATGTATGAGTAAATGTATGTGTATGGATAAGTAAATAATTGATGACTGCCTTTTTTTAGATTATTCTTATTTTTGAGAAATAAATGTTTTGAATATTTCTGAAAATAAAAATATTTAACTAATATGAGTGCAAATATTTGCAAAAAGCAAAACAACTTAAAATTGTGAGAAAAAAATGCTTTTAAAAATTCCCGGTAATGTATTTTTAATCATTAAATAAACAATATTAGTTTATGTGGGGCAGAAGTAGCCTGCGAGCATTTGACCAGAATGTTAAATACGTTTCAATCGCGATAAACAAAGGACAATCAAATCACGAGAGAATATATACTTTACATAGAGACTAACTTTACTGCGGAATGAATTTATAGCAATCTATAGAACATACGAAATAAAATCGATGGAAGCTCTGACAAACCAATTTCGTATCAAATTATTTTTGTTTTTTTTTTTAAATTAAATCAATAGTTAAAGGTCAAAATACTAGTATTTTCAAAACCGATACCAATAAAAAGTTTAAAACATTTTTAAAGGAGAGGAGAAAAACGTTCTAGTTTTCTTAAAATAAATTCAAAATTATAAATTAGTTTTAAAACTTTGTATCCCCTTTAATTGTAGCTGGGTGTACAAGTTATTGGTTTCTTTTCTAAAGCAGTAGTCACTTGCAAAGTATTGAATTACTTTAATTGCCCCTTGTGATATTACCAGGTGTACAAGTATGACACCGGTGTCGCTAGGTAAAACTATACGCTCTGTTAAACCAAATCATTGGCGCCATTTCTTCGCATTTAGTTCTGTCAACAATATTCAGTTCATAAACAATCAAGTTCCATACAACGACATATTTTTTTTCGCTCGTAAAAATGTCGACTTTTCTGCCTACAAACTACGATATGCGGACATCATTGATTTTCTGTTTACAATTGAAGAAATCTGCTTTGGAATCTCAGCGAATGCTTGTGGAAGCTTACGGCCAGTACGCTCTAGGCAAAACATAGTGGCGATTTTTATGTAAGAAACGAAGAACGTAGAAAAACACCGAAAAAGTCTGAAGATGCCGAATTGCAAGAGCTTTACTCGATGAGGATGATGGTCAAATGCAAGAACAACTTGCAGAAAAATTAAATGTGACACAATGCATTTCTCAACGTTTAACAGCTATGAGATTGATATTGAGGGTGGGAAGATGGGAAGATGGGACAGCAAGAAAATCGAAAAATCACATGTGAAATGTTCCTCGCCAGGTACAAAAGAAAGTCACATCTTCATCGAATTGTTACTGGTGATGAAAAATGGATCTATTTCGAGAATCCCAAACATAAACGATCATATGTTAAGACCGGTAAACCGGCTTGGAACCGTGCTTTGCGTCAAAAACATCCAGAATATCAATCTATGCAACACAAAGTGATTTTTCTTGATGACAATGCACCATCACATCGAACAAAACAGACTCGGGAATTGGTAGATTCGTATAGCTGGGAAACCCTTCCCCATGCGGCTTATTCACCAGACTTGGCTCCATCTGACTACCACTTATTTTCATCAATGGGGCACGCACTTGTTGAGCAGCACTTCGATTCGTACGAAAATGTGAAAAATGGCTCGATGACTGGTTTTACTCCAAAAATCAAACAGTTTTGTTGGCGAGGCATTCACAAATTACCAGAGAGATGGGAAAAATGAGTAGCTAGCAATGGTCGTTATTTTGAAGATTGAATATATAACCATGTTTCTTAAATTAGCGTGTATGATTTTGGTAAAAAATTGTACCAAATAAATGGAATAAATAAAAATGGGATTTAGAAACGCTGGAACCCTTAGTTTTGTAAGGTTCGATGAAAAAAAGTGTGAGCCAAAAATTCTAGGAGTAAAGTAAGGGTAATGGCGAATCATCGAGGTCAAATGAAAATCGAGGCGATAAAAATCGCCAAATTACTCCACTGCTGGTTAGGAGTCGCCCCTAGCGGGTTAAAACATAAAAATGACATTCATTAATTTTAACATTTTGTCCCAACATATTTACTGTCCATTTCCAGCATTTAAGGTGACCCCATTCCTTTACCCCCCCACCCCCCCACTCCTTCATGAGTGGATGCGAAAAGTAGGCCCTCCATCGGCTGTTATGGCATTGAAATAAAGAACGAAAGGGGGCCCCATACAAAATTTACTTCTTTTTATGAAATGTGCTTCCCCAGCAACCAGGGTGATCCTGGGGGGTAAAATTCAAGACCGAACTCTATTAATTTTTACTCTTCAACAGTTTTTTTCAAACCTTAAGGGAGCTCCCACACAAAGTTGAAATTTTTTTATGAAAATGTATCCTCGTGCTTCTTGCCTATCACCATTAATTTTTACTCTACAATATTTTTCTTCAATGTACTTAGCCCCCAATTTTCAACACTTAAGGGGGCTCCTATACAAAGTAGATAGTTTTATGAAAATCGACCAGTCACCTGACTAAGTATAAAATCTGAAATTTAAATTTTTGTTAGACTATGGTATATTTTTGAGAGTTATTTCCGATCTGGTCACCTCGAAAAACAATCGCAATATCAACTGTTGATAGCATACGGTTTTACAGATTCCTTGACCCAAAAGATTATTGCCGAATAAACAAAAAATAACCTTATAATTTTCTAAAGTTTTTTAACAGTATAAAGTAGTTTTTCAAATAAAGCATTGACACGTGAATAGCGATAAATTTTATGAAAGTAACAAATGCAAATGTGAACTTGAATTTGAATATACGAAATGCGAATTGAAGCGATTCGGGAATGTTGCGAAACATGTTAAAGTTAAAATACTCACTATTTTCCATATAGGTCTTTGCTTTATAGCCGCCGAAATGGTGTGAATAATCCGAAACGAAATGTAGTCCCAAGTACGAGCCGCTCGATATGTGACGCAACAGCTTCAATTTTGAGCTCCAATCACCGCACAAGCGTTTCGGCAGCATATCATCGCCTCTCATATTATTTCTGTTGTTATTATTATTATTATTGTTGTGATGTGTGGGGTGCGGCGAGGAATAGGGATTACCCTTGGGGTAGTCGGGCGTTTGTATTAAAAAATTCGCATGCGGCTTGTAGAGTGCCGAGAATATATGCAAAAGTTTTTGATAGTTTGTTTGAGCGAGATTGTAGTTTGTATTGTAACTATTCGAGTATAAATAATTATCATTATTCACGTTGTTGTTCGTATTAGAATTAATATTAGTATTAGTATTAGAATTAGACGTAGTTGTAGACGTAGACGTTGACATATAAGAACTAAGGCTAGGATTTTCATAAGAACTTCGCTTTCGAAAGGTTTTGCTAGTGTTAAGAGTTTTCGTATTTATATTAAAATTACTATTGCTGTTGTTATTATTATTATTATCGTTATTATTATTCATATTATTATTATTCATATTATTAATATTGCTATTTGCATTTCTATGCTTGGAAGATTTTGTAGATTTGAAAGTATCGGAGCGCATTGGCTCAGTAATTTCCAAATAATCGTAAGTACAACTGAAATGAAAAGAGAATATGAAAAGGAATTGCTTTTTCAAGTTAAGTGTATTGCAAATACTTATGTAATGCCTTCTTAGATTTCGATTGGGTATTACTGACTGAATGTGTATCTTGTTTGGATGACTGAAATAAAAACTCTTCAAAGCCAAATACATCTAGAATAAAATCGTCTGTACTGTCCACAAATATCGAAACACTTGCTCCTGGACTTTTATTTGTTTTTAGTGGGATTAGAAAAATATGCAGATGCTAGAAGATTTCCATCAGCTTTGTGATCTAAAATTTCACTAATACCCCAAGGAATAATCGTTGACACAGAGCTCTTATCCGGCTGCCCAAAATCAAATTCGACGTAGTGGAAAACCAACGACAAATCACAGTAAACTCACTTATCAACACACTCTACTAAGGCTGGACGCGTCCGCATAACGATCGGATCGGTGCCCGAAACAAAAACAGCCTTTGCTCATCTGATTGGAGAAGTTACAGATTGTAAAATCATTAGCTGATGAATAATTTAAAGATTTCAAAATTATATTTTTTATATTGTAGCATTCGGCGTCAGATAAATGAAACAAGACATGCACTTTGAAATATTTTCATATGCAGTGAAAAAAGCTAAAATTTCGACATGTATTCAATTTAATCGATATCTCTAAAATACATAGATTCGATATCTTTTGATCTTAGATCGTGTTCGTGCTCAAAGCAAAATTGGATTGAAAAGTGATCGAGTGGACAGAAAATTCAGTGATTCTAGAGGGGCCAAAAAGGCTGAGAATTTTCAGAATTCTCGGGAATTTCAAGTAACACTACTCAAACTCAAAATTTTCAATTTGAAATTTTCCGTCCATGGTCTTAACAGTGATTCGTGCTCTTACATAAAATTTGGTAAACTCATGAAACAAAAAGCTAACAATTTTTGTATCATTTTACAGGTAAGATTCGAGGTTATTAAAATATCATCTGACTTTGAAAAGTTGTATTAACCTAATAAGTATTTCCTTACTTTACTTCACTTTTAATGGCACAACAGCCCATGGAGGGCCTAGGCCGAACTTTTCGCATCCACTCATGTTGTGCGTGTTATATTTATACAAGAATGGAAGGGTTTAATGCCGAATCCGAACGGCGATGTGAAAAGCTTTTCATAGCAATTTTTACTCTTGTAGGTTTGCCATTGCCTGCCAAGAGGTGGTACCGTATAGAAAAAGTATTTTTTCTACTTTTTGATTTTGCCTGTGCCGGGATTCGAACCCCGGACACTCGGCGTAGCAGTCCAACGCACTACCACTACACCACAGCGACCACTACACCACAGCGACCACTAAGTATAAGTATTTCCGCTCTTTTAAAATAAAAGAAATGATTTACTTTTTACCGCAAGTTCTGATGTTCAGCAATTACAATTGGCCGAAAATGATAAAAAAAAAACGCCACTTCCAGTCTAATTTACGGCGAGGGTTATATTAAACTGACTTTACTTATACATTTAAGATCAGCAACCTCTATTTCATAGATCTGGTAACTCCTTCGGCTATTGTCTAGTCGTTGCATAGGACAAAATTAAAGGGTGAAACGGAAAAATTTTAATTTTTACGAAGACGTTAAAAAACAACCAAAATTCCGATCTCACACAAATAAAATTCAGTTTATTAATTCAAAAAATGTATTCTAATATTATTAGCGGTTGAAAAATTGTTAAACATTTTTCGTAACGTTCTTAGTTAGAGACTGGACAGTACGTTTGGTGACTACTGCTTAGGCTTGATTCCATCGAGTTTGGAATTCTACATCATTTTTACACCGGTCAGGTACTTTCTGCAGTTTGCAGATCCTTAATCCTTGACTTCGCTTATATCGCATTACAGTTGATTGCGATGTACCAGCTGTAGCTGGAACATCTCGAGTCGACTACGTGGGATTAGCCCGATATCTACTAATAATCTTTTTCTTCTTCTTCTGGGTTATTTTGACCCTTTTTTCTGCCTGACCCTTCAGTCCTACAGATGGAGTTTCCCCACGTTGTCCACGTTGTAATTGTTTATGACGTTATAAACCGAACCGTCGCTAAACTCGCTATGCTTTCAATTGCAATGCTTAGTCTAGACTTCGTCTTATCAGTCAAGTAAATGTCCAGTATTAATTTACGGCGCTGTTCTTGTTGGCTCGACATGTTGACTAAAGTAGGTCCAAGATGAAAATGTACTATTTATAGATACTTACACTTGAAGTTAACTGGGTTCTAACACTTGAAAATTGCGTATAATGGATACGTAAAAATTCAAAAATTTTTCTGGTTCACACCTTACTTCGTCGTTACCCTTGAATTAGATTGAAGGTGCCAACCGCTTTGATTATTGAACGTGCCTTAATGAACAATGACTAGCTTTTATTTAAAGCTAATAGCTTCAAAAGTATTGAGTATTTGCAATATATGTAGAGTTTGATGTTAATCAATTTCTAAGTTACTTTCTCTCACCAAAGTCATCCATATTTATTTCCCTACAAGCACGACGTCTCTATTTTCCTTACTTACCTCATTGAGTTTATTAAGATATCACCAAATGACACACTAACCCATTACATAAGTAATACCAATGTACGTTGGTGTGCATCTATGTACTCGTGTGTACGTGCAATCACTTACCCTGGTTCATTCTCAATAACAAGCTCCTCAAACTCAATTACAACACGATATCCTGCCGGTGCTGTTATTGTTGTAAAACAATTGGCATTATCAGGATATTGTCGTGGAAACGATGGACTCCATACAGAGGCGCGTGGATGTTCTTTGGTCAATGACACGGTTTTATTGCAATCATTTATCCAACTACGACGTAATGATTCTGTATGCATTGAGAAAAAAGAAGAAGACAACCGAAAAGATAAAAATAAAATCGTCATCAATATAAACTTCTACAATAACCACACACGCAACCATTCTCATAGTTATTCCCATCTTCGACCATTTCGACCCCCTAAGCTCGGACTTACCATCGCTCATTGCTCGCTCACATATGGGAAAGTTTTTCGCATTGCAATCACGGTCATTCCACATGAATGTAGTCGTTAGTGGACTACGATTCGTTTGAACTCCTGGCGGTGTACGAAATAAACGACGCAACTCAATGCAATCCTGACTGCTGAGGCCATCGTCATTGGGTTGTTTATTATAGTGACCGTGCTGGGACCAGCCGGGAAACCAGTCTTTTGTTTCGTTGTTGTTGTTATTGATGGTGGTTGTGTTGTTTGTTTATCCCAATGATGAAGATGAAGCGGTGACAATATGATGAGTTGGTCGGTTGGTTGGTTGGTTGGTTGGTTAGTTGGTAGTTTGGGGTTGGCATCATTTTGTAGGAGTAACAATGAAAACAAGAATAATATTTCACATTTAGCGTTGACTTTTAAATTAAAGTGAAAAGCTTTTAAACAGCAACTAAACTGAATCTGTGTGTGCATGCGAGATTTTATACAACAAGTATGTACGTGTGTGTGTGTTTCAATAATTATTTGAATTGGCTCTGCAAATAATTTTAGTTTTGGTTTTGATTGTCGTGTGTTAGTAAATATCCTGACAGAATATACTCGTACAATTAACAATTGGCCAAATGAAATGTTGACAAGACAATTCCTAGCTAAATATTTAACTTGTTTTAATTTGAAAGTAAACTATCGTAATGATACCATATTGTTGTACTTATTTACAATATCGAAATGTTATATATTTTATTATTAATAAGTTGATAATTTTCTCATATAAATACAAGCAACTCAAGCTGAGTCTGAGATACTTTTAGATTTGTGTTAAAAAGCAACCATAACGAACCAACTTACTTGTATACTGAAACAACAATCCATCAGTCCAGCGATAATCACCCTCATAACTATCGTCCGAGCCTCCAACCCAGTACGCGTTTTGATCCTGATAGCCAGGACTTCGTAACAGAAGTTCATTGACAGTCTGCTGATGCATATCATTGCGCACCGATGCCAAATGCCCACCAAGACTTACACAATATTCTTCAGCATCATGCCACGACATCGACAATTCAATAGCTGAAATGCAAAATTGTTGCATGGCAATCCAACCGAATGCACAATTGGAAACAATATCGGCCATCGGTCGTGCCTGGTACGATAAATAGATGGCAGGCAATGAGCTTGACTCTACTGCAGCGGCACCTCCATCACCGCCAGCCGCTGTAGCATGTGACGCTGCGTGCGCTGCGTTATAGTCGAAACGCAGCGCACTATTACTCCGTGCCGCTCTGAAGAGGTGTATACTTAACGTATTGCTGGATGATTCCAAAATGAAGCCACGTATTCGTTGCGTGCTATTCACGCAATGTGACCATTTGGAGAAATCATTCTCGAAGACTTTAATAACAATGCCGTCACAATTAGCAGTACCTAGCGCGGCATTGAAGAGATTTGCATTGTGATCGGTGAGAAATGCAAAGGAGGCTAGGCCTATTACGTTGGCATTCTCAGCTGATACAAGCCGACCACTACCACCAACACCAGCCGTACGATTCATTGGTGTATCGGCGTTGCTGCGTTTATCACTTGACAGGGATGCCGCGGCTCCCGTGACAGCACCGCCACGTGTGCGCATTGACGTACCATAGCTGCTGTCACTCAATGTTAAATTTATAATTTGCGTATCGATTGCCATGCCCAAACTGGTGTAAATCGTGAGAGCATCTTCCGCCTCCAGAGTACCGGAACTGCGTGGCAAAGCACCATTGCCATCGCCACTACTGGTCGCCGGCTCAGTCGTATACAGTATATCACTGTCGTTATTTGTCACCAGGCGTAACACCACACGATTGCCATACGGCAGATGTATGCGAAAGTAGCACTCGAGCGAATCTCGCATACTCGGCCTCACGTAATATTCTCCACTCTGGTTGCTGGTCGACACATTGTAACAATAGTCGACCAGTTTATAGCTGAGACTGAACATCGGGTTCTTAAAGAAGCGTACACTCGTGTGCTGGCGCACATCGAAATGATATGCACGGTCGGCAACGCTCAGTTCCTCCAATTTACCGCAGAGATTCCTGTTGCGCTCGTTGAAACTCACATAACCGCCACTGCTGCATGGCACGTTGAGGCGTTGCAGTTCGACGAGAATTCCCGCAGGTGGTGTCGGCTCCATTGTCAGTGGATTTGTGGTGCCCAAGTGTTCGAAGGACGGAAAATGCACAGTACAATCGAAGTTGTACAGCGGCAGCGTAGTGTAGTCCAATATTCCGGCAGTGTGCTGTCGCAGCAATAGTTGGCAGTCTATTATTCATTGCGGAATGTGGCATGCGGAAGGAACAAAAACGAAAATAAAAAATAAAAAGGAAGCAGCAGAATTGAAAAATTTAGTTTGCATGTTGCACAGAAATTGACTGTTATTCTTTTTGATCGTTTTTGTTTTTCATTCTTTTTTGTCTTTTGGTTTTGAATGGAGTTTATGTTAGGGCACCGGAGGGCATGTAATGGTACATCATACATAGGTACTCTGCATACTCACCTTTGCGTAGTTGAAATTTAAAAGTTTTTTTGAACACCACATATTGTGCTTCGACATTTGCATCAATGTTATTGTTGTTGTTGCTATTGCTACTGTTTCTAGAGTTTTGCATGTTGCTGTTGCTGCTGGGAAATGTAGCACGAAAAAATACTCTGCAATTTAATAACATAGAGAAAAAGAAAATACTGCAATTACATTTTTTTATATGTACAATCAAGAAATTTATTTTAGCAACAAACACTTGGAAAGAGAGGAACAGGAATTTTGCGAAAACCCGATACAAATTTCAAGCAAAAATTTATATACCCAACCCATACTCGTCTATATTTCACTTAGTTGCCCATTAAACATACAGCTCTAACGCCAACAAATTGTATTAGAGCTGTATGCAATTTATAGTTGATCATATTGTAACTACGAATATGCTCATTGTGGATAAGCAGGCACTAGAGATGAGCGCGTGAGTCTACTTTCAGTCACTCTAATTAGGGTTTGACTTAAACACGGCCAACACGGCATACACTCACGCTTTCATAAACTAAAGCACAATGATTTATTTATAATAACACAGTCCAGCAGTTTTTTTTGGAACAAAGTAACCATCGTACTGAAGAAAGTTAGATTGATTGCAGCACTTCCTGGTTTTTTTATCCTGCATATAAAGTTCAAAAACTTGAAAATTAATGTCAGAGCAAGATGTTCCTGGTGAAAAAATAAACACTTTTTCTTTTTACTCTATCACTTACTTATGGTTGCCAGACGTACTGATTTTATCAGTACTTGTACTGACTTTTGTAAAATGTACTGACTATTCTAAAACCTTAAATCAGTACGCGCTAATGCCCTGCTTTCCTAGGTTTTGTACCGATTTTTGTACAATTTTCCAACATTTATGATCTCTGACAACAACTGTAAAAAAACAATAAATATTACTTCCGAAGTGACAAAATGTTGCGACGTGTGGACAGGCCAAAATAAGCCGTGACTGCAATTTTTTTCCAGCTCTTCTTCTATGGTGGAGTTCTTAAAATTTTATTTTCTGTTGTTTCACTTTCAAACACAAATTGAGTTATGTGCATAATTTTTTCACATTCTGCATTTTGTGGTGGCTTAAATATTTATTTTATATTTTTTCTTTTTGTGGTTAAGTTGGCACCATTCTGCTTTATCTTGAAGTTTGTGAAGTTCGAGCTCGATCTGTCATTTCGTTTGTTTACCGTGCTCGACTTCGCCAGTTAATTTCAAGGGTGTTTTGCGATTTTTCTCAATGAATAGAAAAATCGAATAAAGAATTTGACTCAAATTTTTTATTGCAAATGGAATTTCGTGTGCCGAATAGCACCATTTCACAAGGCTATCATTTTGAACGAATTTCTGGTGTACGATTGTTAAAATGAGGCCGAAAATGCAGTGAATGTGAATTACAGGAATATGATAACGGAGTTAACGCCAACCGATTTCTTTCTTTGGGGTTTTCTGAAACTCCAGGTCTATGCAAAAAAAACCACAAGCAATTCGTGAGCTCAAGGCTGAGATCCAACACGTCATCGGTGAGATCTTTTTCAAAATGTCATCGAAAATTTCTTTCAAAAACAGGTCATCTATTTATCGTACCAGGCACGTCCGAAGGTCCACGGGGAACATTTACGTGATATTTTATTCCATACTTAATCGGTTCATGATTACTTTATAATGCAAAAAAATGCGTTCTATTTTTTAATTAAATCGTGCACTCTTCTTGGGACACCCTTTATATGTCAACACAAACAAGTCAAGAATATACATAGAGTATGCGTAACTTGGTAGATATCTTTTCCAGGGTCAAATTATTTTAAGTTTAAAAAGTTTTAAAGTGAATCGATCTACTCTAGTTGAGGAGAGACCGAAAAAAAATAGTTATCTATAGTTTGGATATGACGAAATTAGACGGGAAAACTATCATTGATTTTAAACTTCTAAAAATAATTATTTAAATCGAGAAGAATTGAAAAATCGAAAAACAAAAACAAACTCTCATGTCATTATACTACTTATTTCCATCATGTAGATAATTAATTCTGTTCCATCACTGTTCAGTTCTATTAGAGAATCTGATAGTTTTATTAGAGTACCCAGTTTTCGTTGATAAAATTGGTTTTCCTCTAACTTCTATTAAGTTATTGACTTTGTGTACTTTTTAATAGACTAAAAACTTACTTAGTCGGGAAGTATTCCCATAATTTAACTGAAAAAGGGTATTACCACACTTAGGCCACAGCGGTGCATTGTGATACCTACAGCTTAAAGCCGGTTCCGGTTATTATCACTTCGTGGTTGTGACATTGCCTACTAAAAGAGTGTATTTGTACACTTACATATAATTGTCATTCATGTCATATCGGTAGAAATACTTAGTAGGGACATAAATACTGTTACAACATTGAACACACCCATTCCAATAGTACAATTGAACATACCACATGGTTTATGAAAGCTAACCTCTATAAGTATAATAGAATTAACCACCAGAGTTAGAGGAGAATCGAACCCATAACATCCCAGGTGAAAGTCTAGACTATCGAGGTCGTCTCCTGTATGCATACGAGTACTTATCAAAACAATTCTAGCTCTACAATTTGCATCTAATAATTTCTACGATTACCCCTATTATAAAATGGCGGAGAGCGTTGCTTATTTGCTGTCACTAAATATCGCCTGATAATTGTTGTTTAATAAATAATTATCAAACTTAAATGATTTTTAATGGAATCACTTAAACGTTCTGAATTTATTATAATCATCGTCGTGGCATTAATTACATTTCCAACGATGTTTGCTGCCAAACAATGTTTATTTAACAATAGCTATGAAAATAATTTCATAATAATGAAATTTACTCTGCAAAAGCATAGATGAAATTAACTTTTCGCTTTTGGCTATTTTCACAACCAAATTAATGGCTAGTCAACAACACAAAAAATGTCATGGGTCTATGAGTAGGTCAATGGTGTGGCATAATGCACGGTGCACAGTGAGACAGTGGGCAGCGACAATTGCGGCCGCACACTCTTTCCCAAATTATAAAAAAAGAACGAATAAAATTAATGAAGATTAAATGGAAAATTAGAGAATCTTTCAAATCTGCACACCGAGGCTAATCTAAAATTTGGAAATATTTTCTCATATACTCGTACACACCTAAACTCAATGGTGTCATCTTGTTCGCACAGCTCATTCAACATCCACAGGCCGAGGGAATTTGTACGTGGCGTCACACCATCATCGACGTGACTTTTGGTACTGCTGCGCCATTTATTATCTGGGCATAGTTTTGCATTTTTGCTGCCGTGCGATTTTTGCCCATTTGGCAGTCGATGTTTTCGCGTTGTATCTCCACTGCCACTGACACCAGCACCATCACCGCTGCCGACATCGCCATCGCCACCGCCACCATGCACCGATTGCCTATTGAAAGTCTCGTGTTGTTGCTGATGTTGAAAATTGCCCACTGTATCATAGTCATCATTGTGTACGGCGAAATTATACTCATCCGATGATGTTGCAGAGTTGAAATCGCTTTTTTCTGCGTCCGCGTCTTTGCTTGCGGATTCACTGCCACCATTCGTTGCTGTTGTCGACAACCAATTCAATGAGGCCGCGGCGACATTAGCATCATTTTTGCCATTAAATTGCAGCGCGTTGAACCATGAAATTGGCAACTTGTTGCCCAAAGAATGATCTACAAAACTTCCACGTTCTCGGCCGTTTAAAGTGGAAATTGTTTCCACAAAAAATTCCCCCGCGTAATGCGAGGCAATCGAAGCGTTTAATGGTGTTGGTGTTTCGGATTGCATTGTGCCCGATGACATTGATGACGGTCGAGTCGCCGTCGTTGCCGTCGGAGATGTCGTTAGGCGAACTGAAAATAATAGAAATAAAAATTAGCTATATGCAAAATATGAATTTATTGCCTATTACGAATAAGAGTTACCCATTTTGGATAGAAGCAATTTTTACGCAATATTTTGTTTGTATTTGTAAGTCGAAAGTATATATAATAATAAAAATTATTATACTTACCAACCCGTCAAGAGTTTAAAGTTTCTTTTTTAAATTATGTGATAAATATATATACAATATTTCATTAAATTATTCAACTATAGCCAAATAAATAATCAACCGACGGAAGTTACACTGAATGTTCAAAATATAAAGTGGCCTACAGTTTTTACCGAATCGAAACGGTGAAGTGAAAAGTTTTCCTTAGGCAATTTTTTACTACTGAAAGTTTAAGGTGCTGCCTTATAGAGTGTTCGTTTTATATTTTTGATTTGTGGCTGAACCGAGTCTCAAATCCGGGAACCGTGTGTAGCATTCCTGCCTGATTATAGCTAAACAGTTACGTGATTGTGAGAGCAAATGATGGCACACATATATTTTGCTGGATTCGCCACACTCTTCGAAAGTTTATGTCAGGTCTTAGAATCAAGTTCCTAAATGGAAGCTTACACTTAAAAGGTAAGTTCAAGGAAAGTTAGGGGGTGAAAACAAAACTATCTCTAGACATTATAGCCATTGTGAACGTATGGTAGAGGCTCATCTACGAATTAGATATGTATGCAGATGTTCACCTCCAGCCGCTACTCTCATCTACAGGGTGCGGCAGGTATCTGTTTTTAACTTTTGTTTTCTTTTCAGTTAATATAAGGAGGACAAGAAGCGGACTCAGGAAATGAAAAGATGCGCTGATATCATCGCTATATATGAGATTCACAGCGACCTTGAAATCTTCCAATCATTTGTTCACAAAGTTCATCGTGAGTTGAAAGCATCTGACGGCAATGTGGAAAGTGTTGCCAAACGCAAAAAGCATGAGACACGCTCAGACAGTCTTAGAACAGTTTGTGCAGCAAGTCCAGGGAATTATTGACGAAGAAGTCCATTACGGCCATATCGAGGGACCTTCAAATTCAATCAGTTGCATTGTCGATGAAGACAACCGGTACAAATCCTACGTGATTCGTAGAGGACAGTTTATGGCGGCACAAACTCGACTACAACGATTCATCCGTGCACAAAGACTTTTAAACAAGTTAACACATCCTGAAATTCCGGATATGCCCTGGTTTTATTAAGACGAAAAAAATTTGGATCAGGACCAAAAAATAAACCGTCAAAATTATATGTAGGTGACTATATTCGGATCCGTCAGATGTTTCCCATATTATGCACACAAACTTTCCGGCAACTGTCACGGTTTTGGGAGTGGTGAGTAATGGTTGCCGTGGCGTTGTTAGTAGGGTGCTGGCCTACGCCCGGTACCCGGAGTATCCGGGGTTCAAATCTCGCCACAGGCAAAATTAAAAAGTAGAAAAAACGTATTATCTGCACAGCACCACCTCTTGACAGGCAATGACAAACATACAATAATAAATATTGCCTATGAAAAGCTTTACACTTTGCCGTTCAGATACGGCTGTAGATCTGTACTGTTCCATGTACAAAATTATATCCCGCAGAAAACTAGAGGATGTGAAAAGCTCGGCATATGCCCGTTATGTGCTGGGCACTCTGCTTCTTCTCACAAAGTCATGATGTCGCAAGTATGGGTTTGCGAGAATCTGCATGTTGCCATCTAGTTCCCCGAATCTTAGACCTTTGGGCTACTACGTATGGGGCGTTGTTGAACATTTTTGAGACCAATAAACATTCCCATAACACACTTGATTCAATAAGATCAGCTATTACCAGAGTAATGACGGATATGGGTGCGAATCATTTGCCGGCATAGAATTGAATCTGTTATCGCCGCTATAGGCGATTTTATCGAATAATTATATAGCCTAAGTGTCAATGTCTATGAGTTTGCTGTAAAAATTCCATTTAAATACAATAAGTTTCTAAAAAGTTTAGAATAAAATTTTTAGTTTTAAAGTCAAAATATCCTTAAATACCTGCTGCAACCTGTTTTTACCTTATAATCGGCTGTACTAAATATAAATACCGATTTTTTGTGAGCATTGAACAAAATACGCGTTACTTCTTTATAACCTTTTTTGTATACCCTATTTTTTATGGTATAAGGAAACATCTTTCACAAACAACTTCTATCGGTAAAGGTCAATAAATTGCGAGAAAAGCGAGAAAATTTTATTGTCGCTGTACGTGAAAAGTTTACCACTTCTTTTACAATTGCTTGGTGATACGATTCAAACCTACAAACTAATTTACATAAATTGAAAATATCTATTTGAAAAAATAAAAAAAATAAGTTGCATGTTTTTCTCTACTTAAAGTGAATACAATTTTCTTCCAGCAGATTAAAGAAGAATGAAAAGAGGCGGCTGAAGAGCGAAAGATGAAGAGATAAGTGCGAAATATAAACAGTAACTTCATAAATTTAATTTTCATTCATTTATTTCTTCCTTATGTTTTTCTGCCCAAACAAAAAGGGTCAAGATACCGTGTTTACGATATTAATTTTGGAAGAAAGAAAAAAAAACAACGTGACCCAAAACGAAAATCATACATTTTTATTCCTGACGCTTTACTGCCTGTCTATCTTTTCGCCAGTTGAGCTGTGTGTTTATCTGTCTGTATGTATGATAAAATCAACCACCATTTAAACGGTGGAAAAGCGTAAAAATGCAATTTGACCATCATCATTAAAGTAGAAGAAAAATAATCGAAATGTGCTTTTCGCATAAATTTTCGTTTGATTCCTTTTACTGGCCTAAACATTAATGCAATGATGGGTACAAACATAAATATTATCACATATTGTGCTTGTGTGTGAAGTGGAGAAAACCGAAGTTCAACTTGAGGTTTCTATCTGTATTTGCAAAGAATTATGCAACGGAGTCTTGCCTCAACAAGTGCTGAAGAGCACCTGATTAGATTTGCTTCGATGAAATGGAAACAAAGCAACAGCCGAACGAGCACGATCGAAAGCTACACGAAGAAGCTTATATCATACGTGTGTTGACGTCGCGCAAGCAGCACTTTGTTGCCTATACACACGTGTTAATGAGAATTGAAAATGTGCCCATCGCTGATTAAGAATCAGACGTGAGCAGAATTATGCATTCCCAGCTCATCTTATCGTCAGATGAAACGGTGAAAAGGTTCGCCGTTTGGCTAAATCGAGCTATGCATGTACTATATACCATATTCTGTGTTAGTGAGAGTTGAGAAGGTTTTAAGTTTTTAGGTGATTATATATAGCAATACAATTATTAGCAATTATGTTAGCCTTCCTGTGATGGTTCGTGATTGAGATTTTACTGATGATGATGATGACAATGATGAGGGAAACTTTTCACTTTTGCAATTTTCACTCAGCGTAAATGAAATGCATTTCTTTGATTGTTCAAATGAAAAGAAGATTTTATTTTTATATTAAGTATCACACAAAAGAAAAAAACGCATTTCATTTGCCACCAAAGAAATAAGAAAATATTTTTCTGACCAAAAGAATATAATATTTTAAAATGCTGTCTTATAATGTTGCCATTTTGTCTATCCTTCTATCCATTCTTCTATCGCTCTATCTGTCTGACTGTCTGTCTAACTGACTAACTTACACAAAACATGCAATGGATTCACATAAATCATCCAGCAGTGCATAAGGAAAGGTGCAACTTTTCATATTTACCATACTACTACTACATCACGAAAACACACACATACATACTTTTATACGTATGGTATATTCACAATAATACACACACTCACAGATGTAGATAGACACAAAAGAGTTTTAAAATGTCAATTTTATTTCAATTTCGTATGAATAACTAAAAGCAGTGCAGAAACGCAGCGACAGCAGGAAATGGAACTCGTCTACACACACACACACACACACACACACACACACACACACACACACACTCGCACTCAACGAACGGTGGCACAGATTTTTCTTTCTTTACTTCAGCTTCTTGCTAAAAATATACTTCTTTCATTTAACTTAGCCAAAAAAAAAATGCTTGGGCATTTCACACTTAGCTGTGGGAGTAAGAAGAAGAGGTGTGTCGTGTCAATGATAGCACTTTAACTTACAATTACCCACTGTATATATTCCGTTCAGCTTTTGTGAATGCACTCAAGTTTTTCATTTCTATTCGTTTCGGTTTTCGTTATTGATATTACTTATGTATATCAGCGTCTATTCTATTGTATGAGTTCATGACACTTATGCAATTTTTATTGTGTTATTTGATGGAATTTGAAAAGCTGTAAATAATATTGCTATGCTGTAACGATGTGTTGCAAACAATTTCATTCCACAAACACACACACACACACACATTCAGAGTGTCAGTGCTTTTCGTAAACGTTTTGAAAAATGTAATCACAACAACATTTTAAACTAGAAACATTTTTCTTGTCAATTCATATTTATTTTTTGTTTTGTTTATTTTATATTTTCATTCAGCAGACACTTTCTTGCCAAGGGAGAAATTTGTATGTCCTTGTATGCATATGAAAATCTTTAAGGTTTTCCTGTATATCACAGGTGCGATACTGTTTCAACAGTTAGGGTTATGGGTAAGTGAAGAGTAATTGTAATCCTTTGCATGTTGTGAATATGATAGTATCGTTACTCTGTCAAAAATCCTCGTACAGCGGCTATTTCACAACTATGTACATGGATTTAGAAGGGAATTAAGAAGCAGTGGATAAATTAGCTACCTTTTCTGACTGAACTTTAAAGTTCAGCCTCCTGAATAAGGATCATCTCAGTGTAATTCACTACGGTGCACGTACGACGTTTCTACAGTTTGAACCCCCCCTAAAATATTCTAACCAAGCTGCCGAGACGGCACACTTCCACTAGACGAATCAATCACCAATCACTGTAGTGGCTGTAGTTATGAGTAAAACTCGATAATGAAAAAAATTCTCCTCGAAAAATAATTCAGTTCCATTTATCATCAACCGCTGAACCCAAACTCAGTAAAAATAGTAACAAATTTCCTATCCAAGAACTATTTGTGTGGCATATCATCGTAATTTTTCGTTTAAATATACGCAGCCTATCGCAGGTCGTATGAGTAACTTTAATGGCCATGAACTTAGCCACTTACCGAAAAGTGTTTTTCTGACACATATTTCGAACAAATTTTTGAGAAATTTCCATAATTGAAATTTAAATAGTAGACATAAAATTTCGATGGCGTACCTTCCTTAAAGAAAACCATTATCCCTTTGCCTTAACATACCTCATTATTCTGCCTTATTCAAATACCTCATTATTCTGCCTTGAATATTTTGTTTTCAACTTTTATTTTTAGTCTTTGACAAATATATGTCAAACCTTTATCCCTTTGTTGAAAAAATATTGCCTTGAGAGCATTCAGAACTTACTGACCCTTACTGCATTAGGAGGGAAACACGCTTTGTAGCCACTACTTCATTTTCTATTCATGACAAAATTCGAAAATTTTCTTTCTTTTCTGAACAACGAATATGTAAAGAAAACATTAAAATTAAAAATTATAATGTTAAATCTATCCTTAAACAAGTTTTGATTAGAAAACCAACGAATGCTAACATTTAACCTTTTTAAATACATACAAATGAAAATACTTGGTGAAAAATCTCATGTCAAACACTTGATTTCAAATGTAGCTTGCGCTAGAAGCGGAACCAAATACGAGGAAAAGGAAAGCAAAACTTTTCACTGAAACCAACAAGAAATAAGAAGTAAGTAGAAAAGAAAAAGTAAAGAAACCATAAACTAATAAAACTTTCAGCGTTACATTCGCTTCAGGAGATATTATTATTTAAAATTCGTCCAAAAACTTCAAAGTTTTCCATTTTTTTGTTTCTGCTTCAGAGTTACACACCCCCGCTCCCCACCCCCCCCCCATTCTAACGCCTTCCCCATTCTATACATTTTTATAAAAGAAAATTGTAAACTTTCTATGGCAGTAGTGACAATGATGCGGGAAGCGTTGTTTAGTAGGTGCCTGTCTTCACTGGTGGAAGCAATTGCAGATGGATACTAAAAAAAGAGGTGGCTGCGTTGGTGGCCATTGCTGATTGTAGTTGATGGTGGAGACCGGTGGTGTCTGATGTCGCGCCCACTACTTCCACACCCAAATACAATTCCTTCCAGTGCAATGTGCTTTGATGGCGTTCACTGGAGTTGATTGCGAAAAGTGCTTCATCACTCTTTCTTTTCTTGCAACGCAGGCAAGATTTTTGCGATGGTTTTTGCTTTATGCTTTTTCTGTGAGTTGGAAAAGTTTGGAATACCACAAAAATGCGTATTGAATTTCCCAAAAAATAAAAAAGAATTAGTTTTACTTTCTGCAATCCGAAAATTCTCTTCTATTTTTTATTTTTTTTTTTAGCGAATGGTAGAACGAACTTTTTGCAAGAAGTTAGGCGAAGTCATTTATATGAAGTATATGAATTCGGAACGCAAAAGTTTTTTACATGCATAATTCAACGAAAACGAAAACGACTAGGGGCTGGTGACTTGTGGTGGCTGTCGATTCATTGTGTTGTCATATTTGGTTCAATGAACTTTTCATATGAGGTAATAAGTATTAATGATTACAATGGCTATGGAGAAAGAGGGAGAATCGATTCTCGATCATTTAAAAACTACAATATTTGTATAAAATATTCCGTGACCTTGTTCAAGTTCAAATACACAAAAATGTTATGTGTGTGTGTGACGTAACTCAAGTAGGATATGTGCCCGCATCCAAAGTCATTATGGTAAATAG
Source organism: Palloptera scutellata (assembly GCA_958295655.1). Classification (NCBI taxonomy): domain Eukaryota; kingdom Metazoa; phylum Arthropoda; class Insecta; order Diptera; family Pallopteridae; genus Palloptera; species Palloptera scutellata. The sequence continues at coordinate 113,706,962 of OY282449.1, read as the reverse complement.
GAACTACGTACATACAATACAGAAACTACACATATGTAAAAGTGGCGTCTGCTTACGGAATCAATAAGAATTTTTGCTGTATGTATTTTCTGAATTACATACTTATTAAATAGTTTCAAAGGTCGAAGTTCTTCAAAAGATTATGCATCATTATTTAGAAAATACTTTAGACAAAAGGTTGTCAACCTCAAGATTTACTTGGGATGTTGGAATGAGATAAAATAACACATACTTAAAGACAATAATCAATGCAAAACAAAAGTTTATTGCGTATCAATTTAGTTTTATCAACACTGACAAAACTGTACTGGAAAGTGGTTGTAAATGATTCCAAAGAAGTTACCACGATCCTCAAACCGTCCTTTTCTAGACTTTAATCCAGTCAGACTTTTTATAAAGGCGCGTCAGCCATTAAGAGCGATTCGCATTTCGATGCGAAGGTCTTGTACAAGTTCGACCAATCGTGCTGGACCTCTTTGTGAATCCGAATAAGAGTACCCAAGTGCTTCTTACTCGGAGTAGCAATCAGAAGTAAAGCACTTAGGGGTAACACTAGACTCCAAACTTTCATGTAAAATTCATGTCGTGCACTTACCACAAGGTTATCTCGCAGTGTCGTAGAACTTTCGGGGTAAGACTTAGAGTCTTAAGCTGACTGTTGTACACTGGTCGTACACAGCATTGATTAGCGCTGTTGCCACATACTTAGGCCTCTGTAGTATGGTGACGTAGAGTCCTGGGTAAGACCACAGTCTTCAAAGAAAAACCTTAGAAGAGTGTGAGTCTTTGGGGCTATGAGTACCACTCCAGTTGATGCTGTGAATGTTCTGTTTCCCCTTAAACTATACAATATTCAAAAGGAAGGACTGAAAGTAGTGTGTCGACTCAAATCAAACGAAGTTTCGCATAATGCAAATAATACGGGGCACAGACGAATTCACCGCCAGTTATCGGAGCAATGCTTGTTGTTTTCGATGTCAATTGACATCGAGTGGTTTTACACATATTTTCTATACATACGATCCCAAAACAATAATTGGAACCGGTTGTGGTTGGGACTTAGACGTCGAGAATAGGCACTTCTTCGCTACAGGAGAAAAGGCAACGGCCTTACATCGCTCAGATCTTTGCTATTTTTAATATAGCTTGATGGATAAGTGAGGAAAATGGATAGGAGTCTGCAGTGAGTGCCAGGCGACACTAAAGGTCCTTGAAAAACCTGCTAATTTTACGAAGAAACTTAACAGTGTCGCGAGAAATAAATAAGTTATGCCTTATATGCGTTCCAAAACACTTCAGTGTGAATGGCAACGAAATGGTTGATGAATTGGCTAAACGCAGCTCTGCGGCAAATCCAATGGGGACGGAACCAATCACTGGCGTCAGTTTGGTCGAAACGAATGCATTGGATCAACGAATTCATGAGTAATGCTCATAGAGAAAGAAGGTCCAGTATCAACTACTGTAAAACAAAGAAGTACTTTATGAAAGAACCTGACAAGAGAACAGCTGAATTTCTGCTGCATTTGGGTAGAAAGGATATGCGTATCCTGGAGAGTTTGATAACAGGACACAATACAAGTTGTCAAAATATGAACAACCGGGAGGTTATTGCTGATCCAGCAGGTGTATCCAGCCTAGACAAGGAAAAGAACTATACAGAGCAGTTTCTCTGTTATTGTGCCGTGCTCGCGAGGAAATGGTGGCATGTTAGAGTTGAGTTCTGCTCACTGTATTCCTCTGCCTGATCTTCTTAGATTTCCTAAAGAGATCAAGGCATTTGGTGGGATGTAAAATTTTTCTTTCCTTTTACTCTTTTCGCTTATTCACTTTTCTTCTTTTTCTCTATCTGGGTAAAGAGTAATGGTCCAAAAAACTAAGTGCTATTGAAAGTCTGCATCCCTAATCTGAAACTGACTGAAAAAATCATTTATGAACAATTATTCTTACTTGAATTTTATTTCGTATGAACGCAGAAAGCATTAAGTCTTTATTGCATTTTATATGTAAGAATTTGTTGTAATGAATTCGCATTAAATTTTATGTGTGAACATTGCAGTTGTCATTAAATTTAATGAATTTCTTTTATGTTTTTGTCGACGATAATATGCTAAAATTTTTACTTTCGCTTAAGTTATTTTTATTTTAAGTATGACGTGCCGAAGATGAAAGCAAGCATTTGCCTTGTCTTCAGCCGTGCCTTGTGGCAACTAGAACGAAGAAGGAAGCCTAAATATTAGCGCCCTAAGGTTATATGTAACGAAAGTTTGAAAATGAAATTGACGACTCTGGAAAAACATAGAAAAATATAATGCTAACAATTGTAGGCAAAGCTCAAACAAGAAAGAAAATTTGTAATTTTTATCAAAAAGCATTTGCAATAATCGGAATAAAATGTTATTATTGCTAATTAAAGCTTGTTATAAGATAATGTTTCTGTATCTTACATTCTACTGCTCCTCTTCATTGCAACACACCATTTTAAGTTTTAGTTAAGGCTATTAATATCACGACTTTTTCAAACTCATTAAATTGTATTTAGTGCATGTTAGCTAGCTGCCAGTACTTAGAAAAAACTGAAAATTCTAAATCTGTCAGCATTTTGTGTTACACCGTTCAGCAATAGCAATTAACCTTTTTCTGTGTGCATGCCACACGAGCGAACCATCATCAGATGGTTCTGAACAGATTGACAGATTTGTGTACTTTGCATAAATTTTGGCATTTGGAGCAACATTTTCCAAAATCTAGAAACGATTGTTGCACACAACACAACGGAACCCAATGCAAAGCAACGGCAACGAGGATGAGGCAGTGAAGGCTCATCAAGACTAAACTTGTTTTGTTGTTGTTGAAATTTGAATGAAATTTCAATTTTGTCACAAAAATTGCAAAGAAATAAGAGCAGCAGGAGCAGAGCAGGAGGAGCCACAAAGAATTACATGTGAGCATTCCAATTGTGTGTCATACTATCAAAAAGGGAACGAACCAATGAACGAACAAAAGGGGCGGAAGGAAATACCGGCGGTAATGTTATGCATTTTTAAATTGTCTGTTTTGTATGACTACTTACTACCTGTCTGTCAATTGCCTACCACTGTATGTCTGTCAGTCAGTCAAGTGTCATTAATGTCATGTATGTTTTATAAATATGTATACAGGTGATATGCAATGCATATTGCAAAGTTATCAAATGGAAAGCATGATGATAAAAATCGATTTTTATGCTATCCCTACAATAGATGGGCGTGATGAGTGTAACAGGGCCGAAGGTAAGGAAGAGAAATGTTTAGCGTCTGACAACGAGTTATTGTTGTTATGTAATAATATAACAAAACAAAAACCCGAAAAGAGGTCGTTTACTTTAATTTTCGGGTTAGTTCCAGTCGATAGGGATTTGAGGCAAAGAATACTGGCTGCCAAGTGCTGGTGTGGTAATATGCCATTAGAAGATACCATACAATACTACCAGGCAGCACACACAGAGACACAAATAAACAGCAAAACTCCAATTAAATTCGACTTAAAATTTTAAATCTACCTTAATTCTTGTATTGTTGTTATTGTGGTAATTTGCATAAATGCGAAAATGTTTACTTAGCAACACTTGCAACCCTGTATGACATACTTCCGTTTCCTTCAACTCGAGCGAACGAAAAAGCAAGTGCTATCGCTATTTCGCCTAGCGCCTTTAGTCACTCATTCATACAGAGTCAGTCAGTCAGCCCAGTCAGTCAATTCTTCTTCTTCTTCTTCTTCTTCTTCTTCTGCGTGTACATCGAAATTTCTTCCTTGCTTATTTGCTGCTATTGTCGGTCGTTCTCTTTATTTGTGTGTGTACATGTTTTGTTGCATGACGCACGTGATTATAATTGTTTGTTCGTTAGTAAAAACAAAAACAACCACGATGATAGTGCGAAAACTTTATCGTCTTTTGTATGCCATTTTCAAAATAGAATTTGTGGCAGGAGCAGCGCATAGCATATTCAACAAATACATACATACACCATAATAAATAAACCAACAAACAAAGAAACAATGAAGGTGGAAATAGTGATGGCAGCAGCAGTAGCAGCAAATAAAATATACCAAGTACATACCAGAATTGACGAGACGAGCGTAAACGACATTAAACAACATATGTGGAAAAAAGTTGGTAAAAAATTCTTTAAATATTGTCTGGCAATACCTCCTCAGAAGCAGAACTTTGTACTCTTTGAGGTTCTTCAGGAAACCCCTATTAAATATGGAAACATGAACATAATGGTCTTACATTAATGACCTGATAGAAGCATGAACATGGCTATTCGATCTCTGATGACTATAGAGCTCCAGACTAGACTTCAGTCCAACTTAGACGTAGACCATCTGCTCTCATGGCAGTACCATAAAATATTATGTTATGTTTGTTTTTATTTTTTATTGATACATTCAACACACTGGGTGTACCACTATGAATGCAGAGCATTGTGTTGATTGGAACGAAGATTGATAGGTGGGAGGAAGAGGGCGGGAGAATGAGAGAGGGAATGCAAAGTTAAAAAGTAACATCGGAAGTGATGAGAAATTTCATTTGGCAATCGAAAACGTAAACTTAGAATGGACAAGGACACTCCCTCAAGCCCTGATAGGTTCTCGATTCCACCATATCAGAGTAGATATGATTGATTCATTAATATGTATGTTGAATTGGATTGAGGATTGCGCACTTTTATAAATGTCTGTTTGTTAGAGGCTTTGAGGTTAGAGGCTGTTTGTTAGAGGCTTTGGGCACAAAACACCAAATCACTACGGCCTAAAAAGGTGTATTGTGAAGAGTCCATTGAATATCCTAAGATACAATTCCTAGGCTTATACCATAGCATTTAAAAATGCTAAGATATTCCTGAAAGTTATATTGCCCACTTCAAGCTTGTCACAATGGCACAGAATATACTCTGCTGTTTGAGCTCTACTTTGACCATTATATCGGGATCCATTCATTTCTTGCTGATTATTAATCAAGTACTTATAGTACGTGAGTATAGCAAATCAAGAGTCATCTCGTTCATTATTAAGCTCTCAGCTATGCGTGTAAGATGAAAGATCTGGAATTCCAACCTAGAAGTAAACATAAAGAATTCCAACCTAGACGTAAACATAAAGAGTGCAACAAACAACAATGAAAGAACGACTTTTAACTACGTTAGCAGCGTCATCTCTAATGGCAAAATGTTCATCTTTACTATGTAGCTAAATCGCTCCTGATATCTGATCCTGATATCCAGACCAAAATGTACGACAGCTGAAAAATTCGCATAAAAATTATAACATATTTCTGAGAAAAACTGATGTGATTTAAAAATGTTTGTAATCGCAAGTAAGTATCATAATTAATGTTAAAAGTTTAAATATTCAAAAATGCAAGTAGATTTTGTATATGTACAACCAAAGTTATTTGTATTCTTCATGAAATTTGTAAAAAAAAATTGTATGCTTTATTTAAACACTAATGTGGTAAACTTACCACTCTATATATTTAAAAGAGATACTTCAAGGATTCAGGGAAGAGAAGATGAGCGTCAACATTTTTCTGAGTGTGCATCTTTCGTTGTTGTTGTTATCCTTGACGCGGCTATAATAATCTTTTTGTTTCAACTCATGCATGCGTAAGTACTTGTTGATGTGTGTGCTTGAATGTATGTGTCATGTAAGAGTATGTATATATGTGAGAGTATTATACTTAATGTATATCTTATCATTTTGATGGCATATCGCGCCTTTGTCGCTTCGGTGAATAAAATTACAAATTGAACAGGGATTTCAATTAAATTACTTCCAAGTTAAGTGAATTCTAAAATTTAAATAGGGAATTTCGTAAAAGATCTGTGTGCATGAATCTATTATAGATACTAATAGTAACATTCATGGTTTCAGTACAATTAATATTAAGTAACTCTCATAAAATTATGAACATTATTGATAAAGATATGGAGTTGGATTTTATTAAAAATGTACTGTATCTCAGAGAATAGGAAATCCAATTCAATTCTTAATTCGATGTGAATAGGAAATAATGTTCTTAGAAAGAGAAATAAAGTATTTTTTAAATCAATTGACTCTAAATATATTCTCAATTTAAAAAATCTGTATAATTTCTATTAGACTTAGCAAAGTCATAATAAAATATAAAGTTTACATTCTGTCAACAAATTTTCATTTAAAAAGCCCGCTTGAAAGGATTGCAAAAAAAAAGGGATTGTCGCTAAGTTGGCACCACTATCCTCTATCACTTTGCCAGGTAAATGAAGAATAATATCTGGGCATTATGCGGCGTTTGAGAAAGCAAATTCGTCGAAAAAGAAAAAGTTTGTGGAAAGAAAACTCATGGATTTTGCACCGCGACAGCGCATCATTTCACAAGGCTAACATTGTGAACGAATATCTGGCCAAAGGACTCAACAAATATTATCCAACAAACATCGTATTCACCTAAAATAGCTGCGACTGACTTTTTTCTCTTTCCAAAACTAAAATTACCACTTCGAGGCACCCGTTTTCAGTCGGCAGAATACTGAGAACTGAAGTGGATTCTCTAAAACGCGTTTGAAAAACGTTTTGATGATTAAAATATTCATTGGCATAAGTATTTTATTTTGGAAGGGGGTCTACTTTGAAAGTGATCAAATAAATTTGAATAAATATTGGCTTTCCTGTTACTTTTTTGACAGAATGTATTTGAATTACATAAGAAATACGTGACAGTAAAATATAAGTACTACATAGTTTAGTTAAAGATTATTTACTTTATTTTTTCTATGACTATGCGCAAATGAATGCAAATTTAAGACAATTACTATACATAATATAAAAATATATTGAATGCATTCTTCAAGTGATAACAAAAAGATTGGCCATATTGGTTATAAGTTAGAGAGAAGTAGAATATGTAAGCAGATCAGACGCTGCATTTCTATCAGTTTTATTTCCTAAACGAATACAAAAATTATTATGAACGTGGGTTCACTCTGCAGTTGACTTTGGGTAGTACAATGCGATAGATTGCACATGTCTAGATCACATTAAAATTCACGGGATTACGATGCAGAAAATTATTCGCAATCGGCCTGTTACTTTATGTTAAGGTGCGAGTACAGAAATAGTTAAGTTTATTAACATTGTTAGTAATATTCTGTTTATTGCATATCAAAGGTATGCCGACCGACCCTCTCCCTTAGGTTGCCTCTTTAACTAACAATACTGATATGCATCATCTAACCACAGAAGCGTATTCATCTTCACAGATGTAAGTATTAAATGCACAACGCATGATAAATCATCTTACTATGCATATGCGCTTCATGACCACAAAACTCATTTGAACCTAATTTCCCGTTTCCGATTTGTGGTTAGCATTAGCAACGTTATCGCTACTAAGTATTTACGTAAGTAACATGGCCGCATTGCCATTTCATTGCTCCCTCCCGCCCTCGTTGACTTCTACCATTTATATGCGTGTACTGATATGAAATTCCAAAAGTTTACCTTTATACATTAAACCGCAATTGATACCCATTGCGGTGGTATCAAAGATGTCATGCTCCAGCTGCAGTTGAATATGCAAATGATGTTCATGATGATGGCGCTGTTGTTCTTGTTCTTGTGTATCATTTCTATTTTCATTGCTGCGGCTGGTGGCGCCGTCTTCCGTTGGCTGTTGCTCGTCGATAACAACAACAACGTCGTTGAGAAATTCGCTAAATTCATCACGACACGATCTTGAATCGCCAGCGATAGAGGTGGCTGGTTTTGTTACTGCAGCAGCAGCTGCTGCAGATGAAGTTGTTGTTGTTGTTGTGGTTGAGTGCACATTATCCAATTTATCATGCGTTTGAATGACAGCTTCAGCTAACGCCTCAGCAAGTGCATTTCCATTACCGGCACTTCTCACCGATGACACTGTTGCAATTGCCGCTGCCTTCGCTTCCGGATGTGTGCGTTGGAATCTTTGAGCAATGAGCGCGTCATCGTTAACATTATTATGCTGATTTAATTTGTAGTTAATGTTTCTTGAATCTATCACTTCACCGATACCATCTTCCGTGTGTGTTTCTATTATTACATCATCTTCGTTGTTGTTGTTGTTGTTTTGGTTGCTTTTCCTGTCATCACTGTGCTTGTTTGGTGTGGTCACCGTCCGCATACTGCTATCACTGAGGACACTGCCTCCACTACCTCTGGCAACTCGCTTGACCTTGCTGGCTGCATCTAAATGTAGGTGCGGCGCATGCAGTAGTGTGGGTGTAGGTGGTCCTGGGGAACGGCCGGGCGCGGGGTCACTGTTCATATGGCCAATTGCCTGTATTGTGAATAGTCCAAAAAATAAAAGGCAAACAACTAATTTCGTCATTATCACAACTACAGTGTTTGTAGTTTTGTTGCTGTCGCTGCTGCTGTTCTTGTCCTTGGCGTTGGAGCTGTGTTTGTGCTGTTATTGTTGTTGTTGTTGTTGTTGTTGTTAACTTTAACTGGATTTCCATAGACGTTTACAATACGACACTGACGACCGACCACGACCACGACCACGACAATGTTGATGGTAATATTTCTTGACGTTGATTAGTATGAAATTGAAGTAAGATTTATGTGTTGTTTCTTCCCAATTTATTCTTCTTGTTTTTGTTGTTATATCAAAAACTCTGCAAAACTGGGATTTTTATTTTTATGCTGTAAATATTTTTGATAATTTCCATTTGATGCTATTGTATTTTGTGTTCTTGCTTTTGTTGTCGTTGTACTTCTTATTATTGGCGTTGTTGTTCTTGCTGCTGCGGTTGTTGTTGTTGTTGTTGTTGTTGCTGATGATGTTATTGCTGTTGCATTTTCTGTCTGTGTTTCTTCTATTATCGTTAACATTATTATGGTAGAGTCGTAGTTGTTGTTGTTATTATTTTGAATTTATCACTGAATCATCTGTAATAAAAAATGGAACACATTTAAAGAAATTGCTGAATAAATTATATACAGAAGTCTAGATTACAGTTGAGGATTTTATCATACATGAAAATGCCATTTGTGGTAATTTTCAGACGATTAGAGCAAAGGCGATTATATTAAAAAATAATAAAAAATAAATTATCATAAAATTCTCACTTAAGACATTTTTTCCATTTTCAAAGCGAAATTGTCTATTCTGATGTGAAATAAATAGAATTTCACATCCCAGGAAGCAAAATTTACCAGTGTCCAACAAAAGAAATATAATAAGCATGGAAGTCGAAAAAAGATCACTTCAAAGTGAAAAGCTTTTCATAGCCAATTTTTACTATTGTAGGTCATTGTCATTGTCGGCCAAGAGGTGGTGCCGTGCAGATAAATTGTTTTTTCTACTTTTTAATTGTGCTTGTGCCGAGGTTAAAATCTCGAGATCTGAACCCCAGACAGTCAGCGTAGCATGCCAACACACTTCCAACACCGCTACAGCGACCACTTACACATACATTCTGTATGAAAAAAGTACCGAGAATTGGTCAATAAAACAAATAATGTTTATTATTCATTCAAATTTATTTGATCGCTTTCAAAGTAAGCCCCATCCGAAATAATACACTTATGCCAGCAAATAATTTAATCATCAAAACATTTTGCACACGCATATCCCGGAATCGACTTCAGTTCTCAGTCTCCTATAGACTGAAAATGGGTGCCTCAAATGGTAATTTGAGTTTTGGAAAGAGAAAAAAGTCAGCCGGAGTCATATCAGGTGGATACGGTAGTTGTTAGATGTTTTTGGTTGAGTTTCTTGGGCAGAAATTCGTTCACAATGTTAGCCTTGTGAGATGGTGGATTGTCGTTGGGCCAAAATTCATGAGGTTTCTTTCCACAAACTTGGCCTTTTTCGCGAATTTTCTTTCTCAAACACCGCATAACGCCCAGATAATATTTTTTATGTACCGTCTGACCATCTGCCAAGAATTTCCAGTGCACAACACCGGAATAATCAAAGAAAACATCAACATTACCGACCAGAGCAAGGCAAAGATACCACCACATCTCGACCACTTTTGACTGTACCACTCATAAGCACGTGTTTTTAATAAAGCTTTCTCTGTAAGCTTTTTAGCGATTCGGCTCACGAAATTCCACTTGCAATACAAAATTTGAGACAATTTCTTTTTTGATATTTTTGTTGATTGAGAAAAATCGCAAAACACACTTGAGATGGACTGACCAAATCGAGCACTGTACACAAAGTAAATGATAGATCGCGCTCAAGCTTCACGTCATGATAGAGGACAGTGGTGCCAACTTAGCAAGAGAAAGAATTTTTACAATCCCTTTAAGCGGGCTTTTTAAATAATAATTTTTTGGATGACAGAATGTATACTAACCGGGCAGCTGTTCTAGCAGATGTGTTTGGAGATTTTTTCAATATGCTTTCTATTTTCTTGGCTTTCCCAATATAATGCGGTCCTTGGTTTCTTCCCGAACCAGGTTTCCTATCTATGGTCAAATTCTCCTGAAACTGTTTAATAACATTGGAAACATTGGACGGCAGACCTTCAATTCTTTGGCGTATTTTTTATAGGAGCAATTTGGATTTTTTTGAAAATTTTTAATAATTTTAAGACGTACTTCTTTTTCTTCACTCATTTTGATCAACCTCACAATAAATCAACAGGTTTGTCATTAAAAACAATAACTGACATATTTTTCAAAGATAACTAGATCAAAGAAATTTTTAAATTTTACACCCAAAAAAAATTATTAGGCAAAACGTGTGTTAAAATTTTTTCAATCTCACTCCTTAGTAGGGTCATAAATACTGTTACACACATTTGATGTTATAAAATTTAAAATAATAAATTTTTTTTCGACCAATTTTTTTAAATATATTTATTGATACATATACTCGTATATTGTATACAAAAAGCATTTTCTTATTCGAAATGCCCGCCTTTAGCCTTCACGAACGCCTTAAGTCGCACTGGCCAATCATCAATAGTTGCACGCAGCTCGTGCATTGGAAAAGTGCTGACAGCACGAATCAAACCAGTCTTCAGAGAATCAATGTTGGAGTATCTTATGTGGCAAACCATGTCCTCTAAAACTGTCCATAATTTGTAATCCAGTGGGTTCAGATCAGGGCTGCCAGACGGCCATTCTTCACAGATAATTAAAGCTGGCAAATTGTTTCGAAGCCAGTTCTGGGTCGTCTTAGCCTTATGGGCTATGGGCTGGCGCAGAATCCTGCTGGAAAGTCCACGGCTGGTTTTGCAACAGGGAATGTTTAAGTGGATTCACAACAGCTTCCAAAACGGTTTCTTGGTAAACTTTGGCCGAAGTTTTGACCCCTTTGTGTTTGCAGAAATGCAAGTCAGTGACCCCATCGCAAGAGACACCCCATCAAACCATGACTGAAGCTGGGTGATGACTCTTTTACACCCGTGGGATCAGTTCAGATGTTTCCTTAGATGACCGTGCATACAATCTATCATTTGGTAAGTTTTACAAGCACGGTAAAAATTTTTTGATCTAAACAATATTTTTTTTGTAAGTTATCAGCGAGCTTTACCTAAAGATATAAAGCGATACGGTTCTCATTATCTGACCACTCCAAGGTGAAAGCTGACGCAATTTTGAATTTCCGTTACAGACTAACGCTACAGAGGTTAGCTTTCATAAACCATGTGATAATAACAGGGTATGTTCAATTCTACTATTGGAATGTATGTGTTCAATATTGTAACAGTATTTATGTCCCTACTAAGTATTCTGAGGTTTGTGAAAAGTTTGAGACATGCCGCATGCGAAAAAATTGTCTCATCATTTTTTTAATATAATTATGAAAGTAAATGTATTTCACAATTATGAAAGCAAATACGACGTAAAGTGTTTTAATTAAATGATATCATATTTTTTTAGAAAGGATTCCCAAAGGCATTAACTGACACGCAACTCAAACACTAACATTAATATTGTGCTACATTTGATTAGATTAAATTCTTACTAAATAATTCTGAGTTGGTCACTGCTGCTTGAGCTATTCCTGTTGGGGACAAAATATTTCTGCTGACTGATGCTTGCCGATTAGCGGGCGCATGAATGGCATTTAACTATGAAGAATACTCGAGCTGCCATCTGCGCCATAGTCACTAACCCGGGCCGGACTCCTGCTGTCGGCATCGAAATTGAATGAAAGAATTTCTTAAGGAGCGCAAATAAGCAAATGCTATTATAATTTAATGGTAGCATTAGGTAAATAAAAGAATCAAGCACACGTACGTAAAAATATTGTAAGTATGAATGTAAAAACTAAGAGTACAACGGTAAAGCACCCCTTCGGGAGTTGAACGCACTTTGACCTTTTCACGGAAACACTAAACTTATACCGTGTGCACAACGCACACACACACACACACACGCGGACAACATTTAGCACAAAAACCAAAAAAATAACTTTGACATTTACAGACTGTTGCTTCAAATTCCTTTTTCTTTTTTCTTTCTTATTTCTCTCTTTCGTAAATTGTTTTAGTGTGTGTGCCGAAGAGCTGTGCGTAAAAGAGTATAAAAGCATTTTCCATTTACCTTTTTAACGCATAAGGTAAACGTAAATTGTAGCCTGCTCAAAATGAACAAAATTTCCGCTTGTGCGCAGGATAAAAATTTAAACTTTTTCTTTCTTGGGATATGAAGTGCAACTTTTCTTTATTTTTGTCGAAATCTCTTTTTTTCTTTTAATGGCACAACAGCCCATGGATGGCAGGCTGTTGTCTCCGTTCTGGAAAGGGAGTCTCGTCGAGTGGGTTAAAGAGCCACGGCGTCTTGGACAAAATGTCACTGTTGTGGCAATAATACTTTTGAAGTCGTCAATAATTTCGTTTACTTAGGATCCAGCATTAGCACCAACAACAATGTCAGTCTTGAGATCTAGCGGCGATTAACTCTTACCAACAAGTGTTACTACGGACTCAATAGGCAATTGAGAGGCAGAGCCCTCTTTCGACCGACGAAAATATCATATATAAATCCCTCATCCTTCCCGTCCTAATGTATGGCGCTGAGACGTGAACATGATTAACAATGATGAGAAGCTATTAGGAGCGTTTGAGAGGGAGATACTCCGTAAGATCTATGGTTAAATATGCGTGGACCATGTGTATCGAATAAGATGCAACCATGAGCTGAATGAATTGAATGAGCTGGACGCCGACACTGACATAGTCGAGCGTATAAAAATCCAACGCAAGCTTCACTGGCTGGAAAAAGGAGCTCTAACTAGAAGGGTGTTTTATTCGAGTTATAGGTACAGGAGGACTTGACTTCAGTTGGTCTTGTCAACTGGCGCCAGAGTGCGCTTAGTAAAAACGACTGGCGAAGCTTTATCGAGCCGATCGTCGGTTACAGCTAAGTAAGTATGTAAGTAAGCCCATTAAGGGTCTAGGCCTAGCTTTTCGCATCCACTCATGTGGTACGAGTTATATTTCTACATGAATGGAAGAGACCTACAGTTTTATGCCGAATCCGAACTGCAAAATTATTTTTAATTGTTTTCCTCATTTCGAGTATGATCTTTTATTTCCTTAACTAACTTTGAAAACTTGTAGTGAAACTCTTTCCGCAAATAAGACTTAATTAACAGCTAAACATTAGAATCATGAGTTGGCTGTAACTGATTCTGATTGCGTCAAATTGCAATTTGAACAATTTGGCTATTTTGGCTATCTCAAAAAATTGACTCTATCTATTTCTTATCTTCCCTGAGTACGTCTGATTGCCTCAGACTATTTTTAACTGCTTGAAACTGTCACTCAATGCCTAAGGTGACCTCTGGCTAACTCCTATTGCTCGCTTACTGCTTTTGATCACTTCAGATTACTATTCCTTCTTAACTAAAAAGCAGTTCCTGTTTACCTCATAAGAGTTTATAGCAGACTCTTTTTTGATGATGTCTTATTTGCTCTATAATTGCCAACCAGTTTTCTAAAAAGCCGTATTTGGTAAATATATAATTTGAAATGGCCTCTTATTATTTCTTATAACCTGCGGGTGCGTTTGTCTCTAAAAATGTTCAAGAATATTATTAACTTTAATTTGCTCCTCGATAACAGCGTTTAACCGTTTAAAGAAGTACCTTATGGGTTTGAATAACTTAGCAAAGTTCCATAAAATATTTTCTAGTTCTTTTCACCTTTTCCTGAAACATTTTCAACGTATCAACGTATCAAGGTTTTCAGATTTTTAAATTTACCAAAGAAATACGCTGGCTGGATGCAACAAATTAAATTTTTATATTATGAAATTTGTGAATAAATAAACCGGCCGTGATAGAATGTATAACAAAATACACTCTTAATTACGTAACGAGCATCTGACATAAATTACAAATGCACGTACAATCGAACACGCTTTCACGAGTATGTATGTACATATGTATGTGTGTGGTAAGTAGAGTAACTAAAATATTTATGGATGCATCTGTTTAGTTTGCTGTTGCTTTTATATTCTTACCATAGTTAATCAGTGTCTGTCATTCACAGTAAAATTTATTAATAAAAATCTACTTTCCAGCTTAGTACGAATACTTCTTTGTATATGTTTATGTAAATCAGTATATACATATGTAATAAACGAGTATCTGTGTTTGTTTATAGATGTAGAAAACAATGTTAAAGCATAAGAATGAAGAATGAAATGTATACGAAAAACATTATCCTGGGTACATAAATCAAGCTACTTGCTTAGAATATTTATGAAGGACTTATGGTAGCTCCTTAAAGAAAATGACAAGGACATCTTTCCATAAACACAGATACATACATACGTACGTATACCATACAGGGTTGACCCTTTATAATTAGGAATTTGATTTTGGTGGAAATATGAAATGAATAATTTAGTTCAATGTAGCTTTTACTATTCGAAAGTACTAACAATCCTTCCGACCCTTCAACCAATGGCAAGTTCTTCCTCATTTTCAAAAAAAAATAGCCCCGGTCGAAAAACCACACCAAACATTAGCTTCAAAACAATGGCGCAGGAAGTTTCTGAGCCCCAGATGCGGCAATTTTGCATATTAACTGTAACCACTGAGATCAAAGTGAGCTTCGTCAGAAAAGATGATTTTTCGAGAAAAATTCTCATCTTCTAAGCGTTCCAGATTCCCAATTAGCTAACCGAAACCGTTACCGATGGTTTCAGCAGCTGTACCAATTGAACTTTGTACGGTTTCATATCGAGGTCTTTATGCTTTATGCAAAATTTGCAATAAAGAAGTGCGTGAAATGTTCAATAGCTGAGAATGATGGCGAGTTGATGTGGTTGATTCTTCTTGCACATTCTGAGCAACAGCAGCAATTTTTTCGGTTGTGGGCATTATAGGAGTTCGAGAACCTATTGTTTTATCCAATAGAGTTCCAGAAACGTTTCATAAATTGATTAATAAATTGCGTGAAAGGGTCTTTTCTTCTACCGAATTGTGAAAGTAACTTTCTTACACTTTCGGTAGAAGATTCACCATTTTGCAAGTAAATTCTTAGTATTTCCCTACGTTGTACAAGCGCGTATCGACACATTTCGTTAATCGCAAATATAAAAATAATTTTCCGTCATAATATGAATGACATTAGGGTTGCCACACTCAAAATATTCAGAAGTTCAAATTCCAAATGTTTTATGGACCACCCTGTATATAAGTAAACACATTTACTTTCTGCTCACTAACATAAAAACGTATGCCAACACTTTTCCTTAATACATGTAATATACTTACACAGATAGTTCTAACTACCTTGTGAAGAAACCAACTGGTTTAAAGTTAGTCGATAAACTGGTGAACACCACAACTAGCCCCACATTTGGTGTTTTTCCTCAGTGCGAACTTGTTTCTTTAACGTTGTGTTGTCCTAGGCACAAGTCAAATGTCCAGGCTTGAAAATCTTATCTTTTCAACTAGATGGTAGATAGATGCTTTTGGAATAGTTTGTAAACCAATCAAACTTCAACTACTTAGTTAAAAAATATAGGTATGTTTGTGGAATAGTTGACCAATCGAATTGTGTCAGTTTTGCAACCAGTAAATATGGAAAAATTAAAGGCATTTTTCCGTTCGTGGCTAGTACCTATATGGTCGCTGTGGCGTAGTGGTAATGCGTTGGACTGCTACGCAGAGTGTCCGAGGTTCGAATCTCGGCACAGGCAATATCGAAAATTCAAAAAAAAAAAAAAAGAAAGTTGAGAAAATAGAAAAAATTATTTTTCTACACGGCAACCTACAAGAGTAAAAATTGCCAATGAATAGCTTTTCACTACGTCGTTCGGATTCGGCATTAAACTGTAGGTCCCTTCCATTCATGTACAAATATAATACGCACAACATGAGTGGATGCAAAAAGCATCCACTACCTACAATAATTTAAAAAATTTTGTTGTTGTACTAGGATACGAAAATTTTGGCCTAGATATGAGCATCATTAATTCCGGCCTCAACAATTGAAACAGTTGAATCAAAGACTAATCACTTCTTCCTGATGCTTGTCAACAAGGAAACTATAAAAGCGAAGCGTTCAGTTGAAATACAGTGAGTGTTGTGTGCTAAAATTAAATTTAAAGTGAAAGTCAACATGAGTGGATGCGAAAAGCTTGGCCTTTGGCGCTACATGCGGTCATAGTCGACACTGATAAACTGAAGTTCATTGTGGTAAAGGCATAACACTTGCCACAATGACTTTCTATCTCTTTATCGGTATCCTGTTTATTTGCATTCCCTCTCTCATTCTCCCTCCTTATTTCTCCCACCTATCAATCTCCCTTCCATTCAACACAATGCTCTTCATAGGGGTAAAACCCTGTTTGTTGAATGAATCAATAAAAAAAAAAACAAAAGTAAATACAACAGGATGTTTTGATTCTGCAAAATTAATGTGGTATGTTGATTTGGCACTTTTTCCTACGCATTCATCATAACTTTTCTCTGAAGTGGTAGAATGTATGTAGTGTAACGTTTGTGAGGTTATTTTACCTTTCTCTTACAACGAGATTACCTCATACAGTGCAGTTTCCTTCAAGAAGTTTCCCTCGGATCATAATATCTGTAGAGATGATCTCCTAGTTCCACATTCTCATTACAGAGTCTAGCTAAAGGGTGTTCCTATAAAAGTACATGATTTAATTTCAAAATAAAACGGATATTTCTTGAGCAAGTCTTGATATTTTTATTGCATTGTAAAGTAGACATATTCCGATTAAGTATGGAATAAAATATCGGGTAAGTGACCTAATCAAAGAGCCTTGCTCTTTGAATAATGTAACATTTTCAGAAAGATGTGACACTCTTATTGGAACACCCTATATAAATATTTAAAAATATTCTGAACTGGTCTCTCTGAAATTTTACGAAGGTATCTCTGAGCTAGCAATGTTCTCAGTGACAATATAGGCTAATATTTGCGTTAGCTTTATGGTGAAACCTTTAAAGAATGCGTATCTTTTTAGATTATATTTAGTCACCTTATACTTAGCATCGTCACGAGTTAGGGTTTCCAGAGAGGTACTGAGCGAACTAAATCAGCATGTTGATATCACTCTCATCTGGCCATAGGAAAATTTAAAGGAATTATAAAGTTGAAGAATTGGCGTGCTCAGGAGCTTCTCTTGACGAATCCTTACGGCTACCAGTATTAAGCCCCCTGGAGGTCACCAAAAGAAGCATGTATCTGCAATGTCCAATCTGAGATGGAAATCATTAACATCCAGCATCACCTTTTAGCTAGTCTAAGAAGAGTGACATTAAGAATAAAATCGGAGGGCCCTTCCATTCGTGAACAAACATAACATATTAAGAATGGATGCGATAAACTTGACCTAAGTTCCCATGGGTTATTGTACCATTAAAGGATAAAAGATTAGCAATTTACGTTGCCTTAAACTTAGAAAGAGCCTAAGTACAAGGTTGATTACGCTGCTTTCTAATCCATAAAAGGATTATCATTTGTTTAGCTATTGTTCTCTTTTCCAATGTATTTTGAGACCCAACGTTGTCATTGCGCAATTGCTTTAGTTTGCTCAATCAGACCTACTCTGGTTTTAATGTTATTTCTAACTTAACCCTTCAATAGCAATTAGCTAACCTATAAACAAATGTTGCTTCTTGCTATATACATAGGTTGAGTTGTACACATTAAGTGTAAGATTAAATTAGTCTCTGCTTGAAATATGCCAGGGTATTTCCCAATGTCGTCAGTGTATTTGATTCTTGGTTCAAATAGTCCTGCTCTAGTAAGTACTTACATTCGTGACATACATATCTATGTACTACTTACTTAGTAGTGTGTTCCATGGACGTATATTTATTTTAAGTATTATTATGGTACTTATGACAAAATTTACCTTAAAGTTATATATTTTATACATCATATATTGTAAAAATTCCAAACATTCTGAACATATCTTGCTTTCCTCTTATAGTTCCTGCCTTTTATACATCATATATTGTAAAAAGTTCAAACATTCTGAACATATCTTGCTTTCCTCTTATAGTTCCTGCCTTGGTAGCGCTTTGTATACCGAAAGAGCATCGACTGTGTACTTAAACCTTTTACTTTTCAACCTATAACCAATTTGACGCCATTTTCCTTACAGCTAAAGCTTATAAATAGATAGAATCGGTGATCCTTTAATTTAGCTCAAGTCAAAAAAAGGATTCAACCTACATACTATATTCAATTTAAATCTGATTTATAATAATTTACAAATATTTACTTTACTTTTTACTTTTGATGGCACAACAACCCATGGAGGGCCTAGGCCGAGCTTTTCGCATCCAATCATGTTGTGCGTGTTATATTTGTACATGAATGGAAGGGACCTACAGTTTAATGCCGAATCCGAACAGCGAAGTGAAAAGCTTTTCATAGCAATTTTTACTCTTGTAGGTTTGCCATTGCCTGCCAAGAGGTGGCAAGAGGTGCCGTGTAGAAAAATTATCTTTTCTACTTTTCGATTTTGCCTGTGCCGAGATTCGAACCCCGGACACTCTGCGTAGCAGTCCAACACACTACCACTACACCACAGCGACCACATTTACAAATATGCAACCAGATAATCCAGTATGCGTTACAAAGAAGGTTACAAATTACGGCAATAAAATTAACGAATATTTTTTGTAAATATTTAAATGATTTTTCTGAAAATTTCTTACAAATAAAAAAAACATGGAGCGAAGAAAAATAAAAATAATTTAGACAACATTTTCCATCACATTTACTCCAAATCGATATAATCGATGATAATAAATGAAGACGCAATGTTTCACACTGCACCAGAACAGAGAGGAAAAGGATACCCGGGAGATTCATTGTTTGTTCTGTTAAGGTTTCGTTTTGATTTGTTTGTGTGTAGCGTGCCGCATAAAAAGTTTATTACAATATTTTTCACTTCATTTATATAGTTTTATATATCAGATATGTACACAAACACACACACATACGCATACACATGCATGCAAGAGTGCGTGTGAGTATAGTCTGGTATTCGATACTTTAGTTTGCTCTGTTGCTTCTCTGTTGTCGGTTTCGTAATCTTTCGTTTTGTTTTTGTATGCGTTTTTGTATTTATGTGCGTGGTGCATGGCATTAAAGGAAGAATTGAGTAAATGGCAGCAAGCAGATGGGCCTGAGAGGGCGGCAGTTATGTGAAAAAGCAACCAACATTCCGCTCCAATGAAAGCGAAATATTTTTTGCCCATTCAGTGAAGCCAAATTCATTTATCCTTTTCATTCTTTTCCTTTTCATTTCCACTTTTATGGTATATATGTTCTTTCATCAGTTTTTGTTTTCCTCCCATTGCTGTCCAAACATTGTAAGCCCTTTTGCAATTATTTTATAATACAACAGCAATATCATAAACAACAACAACAGCTATGAGATTTTTACAGCTCAATTCGAATTGTTTGCATTTTGGCTTTTCACTTTTCTCGTGTTGATGAATGAATTGAAAACGTTGTAATGAAAAATAAATTCAATGCATGAATGCATGAAAAGTGGTATTTCTTTCACTGAATGAATTCGTTTAAAAGGTTCCAACTTTTTCTACGTACTCCTATCCATATATAAATTGGGCTTAATGGGTGTGAATATGAATACAAAGAAATCCTTTTTAAATTTAATAGCAAATTTATAAAAAGAAAATTAATTTGGAATTTGTCGTGATTCCGTTATTTCTTTGTTAAACTATTTCACAGGTTCAACAATCTCATAGAACAGATAAACCTCAGAGACGAGGAGAATAATTTGCCAAATGGTATAGGTTCGGTTTCGAGTACATAGGAGGAATCATTCCAACTACCAAGAAAATGTGGTAGAGCGTGGAGAAGAGGTCGACCTAATCTCTTGGTTGGAAATACCAGATAGTTAACAGAGACGACTGACAAAGTTTTATTGAATCGAACGATCACACAATCATCGGTTGTGGCGCTAACACACGCTACACACTTATTAACTTACCAAAAGCTTCATACGGACTCATTAATAAAGTCATCGCATAATAGCAAATATTATAATTAATTTAAAGTTTATAAAGTTGTTAGGAAAGTTAAGGCATCGCTGAAGCCTTTTTTCGTTACACACGGATGCACACGTTCTTAAGCTAGAATTGGAATAAGGAAGGCTGAAACGTTACCGCATTCCCTTTTATTAACTGCCATTTAGGTACACGCACAACATGAGTGGATGCAAATAGCTCGGACTTTGGCGCTACATGCGGCCATAGTCGACATTGATAAAACTGAAGTTCATTGTGGTAAAGGCATAACACTTACCACAATGGCTGCCTATCTCTTTCTCGATGTCCTGTGTGATTGTATTCCCTCTCTCATTCTTCCTCCCACCTATCAATCTTCGTTCCATTCAACACAATGCTTTGCATTCATAGGGGTACACCCTGTGTGTTGAATGTACCAAAAAAAAAAAAAGAATTGAAGAAAAAAGGTAAATTGTTTTGTGGCAAACAACAAAAGAAATATTCAATCAAAGAAATGATAGCGCACACACACACACACGAAATCACAACTAAAGTAAAATTGGTGTCTCGTCTCGAGAGCACACAGCACCAATAGCTACTGCTACTCATCAGTAGCAGCAGTAACTCTCTCTCTCACACACACACAAAGCAATGGCAACAACTATTAAGTACATAATGCAAACAAATATAAATTTGTAGATCTCTTGGTTGGAATGTACATCGGCGTAGTAGCAAACAGTGGAAAGAGGTGAATCTCCTTTCTGACAGCAATATAAACTTCAAATCGTGAATTTTTCAATCTTCATTTAACCTCTACACATACGCATGCATTCATGCATACCAAAACTCATGTGTGTAAGGTTGTTAGGAAAAATGGAAAATGTTTTTTGCGCTCCCTAAAACTTACGGCGCATTTTGTTGTGAGCAGTAGAAAACTTCTTGAGATTGAAACGATTTTTCCATGGAATAAAAAATTTGTAAATTACTTGAAAGCGCGAGCAACAAAACGATTTACACATGATTGATTGTATTGATAGTGCTGGTTATGGTACTTTGGTGTATTGCCACAAATTTTCACACTCGAAGCCAGCTCACTCGTGGTGAAGTAAGTAGGCGGATTTTTCGCACATGAATATTATACGCTGGAGTGGCTAGTAGCTGTGGCAATTCTACCTCCAAGTTTAAGCGCATATGCATATCTACCATATGTGGGTGTGGGCAGTCTACTTTGCTACACTAGCTTGAGTGGTCCGGATATGCATATACATTCACATGTATGTGTATTTGTGTTGTATGGGTGTGACGTTGCGTGGATGTATTGTTAATGTTTTCGCGAACATTTTTAAATGATTTTGGGTGTGGTGAATTTTTGTGCTTTATTTTTATTAAACAATTCTTAATATTACTTTGCATAGTTTTAGGAGTGCCATAAATGTTAAATGAATAAACATTTTTAAAGATTTAAATAAAAGCTAGGAGTCTGAAAATGCTGTAGGGTCAGTGATTTACATAAGTACATTTTTATATATCTACACATACTTAATATGAATTTTGCTCAGTATGCATTTTGTCCGACAATCCTTCAAACCTTTTAATTTTTTGAATTCATCCAAATTGAAACGAAGCGAAACGGTACTCTTCTATACCGGAAAAGCTTCCAGACAAATGCTTATGCCTAGCACCTTTTCAGTGGTATTGTAAAATTGTTTCCGTTTCTTACTTACTTACT
The DNA here is from genome assembly GCA_958295655.1 of Palloptera scutellata. NCBI lineage: Eukaryota > Metazoa > Arthropoda > Insecta > Diptera > Pallopteridae > Palloptera > Palloptera scutellata. The sequence goes on along the minus strand of OY282449.1, from coordinate 113,684,733 downwards.
TAGCTGGCACTACAACCGATGATCGGTCTTGGCCGCCTCTACAAAGCTTAGCCAGTCACCTCTGCTATGCGCGCGCTGGCGCCAGTTGATAAGGCCAAGTGCAGTCAGGTTGCCCTGCACCTGGTCTTTCCAACGGAGATTAGGACGTCCCCTTCTGCGTGTTCCTCCACCGTGGTTCGAATAAAACACCCTTCTAGCCGGAGCGGAGCGCTTTCTTCCATTAGCTCACTTAACATTCCGTTTCACTTAAAATTAATATCACATTATCAGAATTCCCAGAGTAAAATTCAAATTCATTCTGTTAACTTCGTTTAATTTATATTCGAGCACGATATTTTATTGTATATTGATTAACGTTCCAAGTTACCAACTTAAAATCACAATTCCATAGCTATACTACTTAAGTACATAAAATTTAATTAAATTCAACTTGAAAGTTCATTATTGCATAATGAAGTCAAACAGTAAGCCATTAAAATTGCACAAGGACCTGAAGCAGCACTTCATTTGCAGTGAATGCGTGTGTGTGTGTGTGTGTGCCAAGCACTAGTTTCTTACGCCTACAATTATGCAACCTTATGCATAATTATGAAGCGTATAAAGTCTGGAGTACCTACATATTTATTGGCATCATGCAACCAAATGCCAGCAACAATATTAGTAAAAAAAATTTATACACTATGAAGCGGAAATCTTCTGCTGTAGCCACACATACATACACACATATCTGCGGGTGTTAGGGCTGTTACCCTGCAACTTGATACCACAAATACCTACAAGCATTCACTTTCACTTACATGCGCTAAAACTTACATACACCTACACATAAATACACACACACACACTTACACACAAACAAAGCAAGACCACCCACAGATCAGCTGACAGTGGTAACAAAACAGCTATTTGCTACAATGATAATGGGCGCCACAATGCCCCGCATGAGGTAACGTTGAACGCACACACACAGACATACATCGATACACACTACTACATAGTACATGCTACTCCTACATGCAGTCGTTGTCGCGCGCTTCACGGTTAAGTGGAAACCCAGGGACGGCACATCGTCACTGCACAAGGCCAATGGACGACTTAATGGCGGACGCATTCGTGCGCGCTAGCGTCACAAAAGCAGAGAACTGTGGAAAGAAAGAAATGGAAAACCACTACTAGATTTGTAGCAGTAGTTCGTAGTTGCACTACTCTGCTCGTATGCGCCAAAAAGTATGCACTGATTTTATCTTCTTTTTACTTAGTTTCACTTTTTCATCTGCTCAGCTTTCTGTATTTATAAGCTAACTTTGAAGTTGACGTTGATTATGAAAGAAGCGCTTGACTTGAAATTTTTAAGTGTGCATTGAATCGTAAAAAATGCGGTGTGGGCAGCGCAGGGAACTACACAAATACCTAAAATACCGGCAAATGTATGTATGTGTGCGCGTATGTGTGTAGGTAGAGAGAGAACGTTAAAAGATGCTAATTTGTCTAGGTGTTTTATATTCTTTTGAACTAACTATCACCAGTTAAAGTATAATCGTCACGGCAACTATTTTCTGCATATTGTTGGTGCATTTGTTAATATGTACGTATGTTCTCATTTACCGCCCACAGCGCAACTAGATATAGTCCGCAAACAAATGAATGGAATGTCAATTTCATTTCTCGGACGACATTTTGATGTATTTATTACATTTACCCGCCCGCATGCATTTGCATGTTTGCCAGCTATTGACGAGCACAAATACTTAGCTGCAACTGCTGCTTACGTGAGCGACTTGCTTGCTTTTGTGTTTTAACCTTTTAACTTTTCCACGAAAGTGATGAGCGCTTTTTGGAAAAGGAAATGTAAGTGGTAAGTAGAAAGATAGTTTTAATTGTACTTTGAACTTCAGAATTTTGTATATTCCATGGCCAATCACACTATTCCCAAAAGTAGTAAGCAGCAATTTTTTGTTACACTAAACAACACATTGACTAATATTTTTTTTCTTCCTGCTTAGGAAATTTAGCCGATTTGGATTATTCTAATTAAAAATGAATAATAAAAACGACTTCATCCCCTCAAAGTTTTAAGTTGCGTATTAAAATTTAATATATAAATCGATTTCAAGCTGGTGAGCCGGACTTTATAAAAATTCATTAGAATGAGCAAGTATGTAAGCTGCTAGGAGGATGTATTGATTTAGTTCTAATAAATGGACTCGAATATACTCGATATGATGCATAAGCATTTCAAGATTTACCTTTCTACGGACTACTAAAACTTAGATATCATTTCTCGGACAATATTTTGCATTTACATGTTTGGCAGCTATTGACTAGCATAAATTGCTGCAACTGCTGCTGACATGTATAGGATGGTCCAACGAACATTTGGAATTTGAGTTACTGGTTGTTTTGAGTGTGGCAACTCTAATGCCATTTGATTTATAACGGGAAATTAGTTTTATATTTGCGGTAATGAAATGGATCGATACACGCTTTAATAACGTTGAGAAATACTAAAAATTTTCTTGCAAAATGGTGAATCTACTACCGAAAGTGTTAGAAAATTATTTCAAAATTCAGTAGAAGAGATGCGCCTTCCACGCGAATCTTCGATCAATTTGTGAAACAGTGCGCACAATCGCAAAAATTGCTGTTGTTGCTCAGAATGTGCAGGAAGAACCAACTACATCAACTCTTTGCTGCAAATTTTTCATAAGGACCTCGGTGTAAGCGCGTTATAAAATGCAATTGGTTCAACAGCTGAAGCCACATTACCATCCGTAACGTTTTCGGTTCGCTTATTGGTCTTTGGAACGCTTAGAAGAAGATGAGTATTTTTGACCGAAAAATCATCTCTTCTGATGAAGCTCACTTTGAACTCGTTGGTTACGTTAATGTAAATCGTGGCATTTGAGGCTCAGAAAATCCTTACGCGATTTTTGAGAAGCCAATGCACCCTCAATTAGCAACTTTTTTTTTGGTGTGATTTTTGGACCGACGCGCCGGTATAATTGGGCCATTTTTTCTTTGAAAATAAGGCAGGTTACAGTGAATGGTGCGTTACAGTGAATGGTGTGCGCTACTGCAACAATGATAACCGATTATTTGTGGCCTATTTCAGAATATATGGGCTTCGACAACAGTTGGTTCTAACAGGATGACGCGCCGTGACACACAAGTCGTGCAACAATCGATCTTTTACCGGAGAAGTTTAAAAATCACGTCATTTGTCGTTATAGTGATGAGCATTGGCCAACACGCAGTTACGATTTGACTCCGTTGGACTTTTATTTGTGGAGAGCTGCTAAAGATAAGCGTTAAGCTAATCATCCAGCAACGATTGACACTCTTAAGGACAAAATTGGCGCAGTTCCAAACAGTCTAAAATGTGTTGAAAAATTTGGTTGATCGTATGGGCCAGTGTGGGTGTGTCACGTGTATGAGAATTCACATCAAAAGGACTGACTATCCTCTGCAAGGCCAGCCAAAGAAGTCATTTGAAAGAAATATTGTTCCACCGGAAGGATTGAACTTACGAATAGTAAAAACCACATTGAAGAAACAAAAAAATGGTTCGATTCTTATTTACACCAAAATTAAATTCCACCCTGTATGTTACTAGTTACTTACACCAGAGTATCCTGCCGAAAAGCCTTAATCAAATCAAATGAAGTGTGAAACAAATTTTGATGGTAGCACAGTTTACTTCTGTAGCATTGATTTCTGGAATGTGTACCTACTAATTTTCATTTCATTAGAAATGAATGATTAGCATTTCAAAATTCTCTTCGCCATTCAAGGAGAAATTTCAATGAGCGCAACTTATAAATGCTTGCTAAATTAATTTTGCTGTTTTTATTTGCCGTTCTCGTTGCTGTGCGAGTTAATTAGAGCTACATTAAAGATTATTATTATTACGCCACGCCAATTATTATGAAACTCAAGGCAACACTATGAAGTTGTGCCAGAGCTGCCAACACCATATGCAACAGAGCGCAGTAATCGCAATTAAGAGCATGGATTAAGAGCAATTCAAGTAAGCAATTTTCCTTCAATTGAAGTCTTCAGGGGAAGGAGAGTGGGAGCCAAATTTTCTTTGTACATTTTACATAGAAAACCCTCTAGCTTCGATTATTTCCAAATATTTTGATTATTATGCGACAAAATGTTGCATGCATCAAGTAATTATTATCGCTTGTTCTCTGTTGTTGTTTGGGGCCCAGGAGAGATTACAACTGCATTTTAAACTAATTAGTTATAATCTAATAATTGGAAAGTTATCGTAAATTTAATTACGTTCAGTCATTTTTGTTTTTTTTTAACATTTGAAAAAGAGTATAGGTGTATCAGTATGGTTGTGTGAGTATACAAGTATGTGTGCGTGCGTTAATTTGTAATGTAATCGTATAAACTTGATTTAGACACAAATCATTTCTTTTTCGCATCACATGAAGGTATAAAAATTCTAGATGTTTGAAGTAAGTAACTTGACATTGTTGCCATTCTCAAGAAATGTAAATCATTATTCAAATTATCGACGTTGCCGAGACCTAATGTGCAGTTGAAAGATATGAACTTACTCGTATCTTAGTATTTTATATATTACAATAAATAAACTCAGTTACTTACATATTTATTGAAGCTTTTCATTCTTATATAATAAATTTAAATCCAGCAATAAGGTAGTGATATAAAAATGTGCTTCTGACAGAATTCTAATACTACTCGTGAACTTTCAAAAAGGAAATATTGAGAACTGGACACGTATAGAATGTAAAAAATCAAACAACATGGCACATGGTAACACTGGATGCTTATGCAAGTACAAATAAAATTACATTTTCCGCACGTATGCAACGTCTGGAGTTTTTTCTGCTTCTACCTGCAAGCAAGGACATAAATTCACAAACACTCAGATACACACACGCAGCACTTATGCACACATACTCGCATACATACAACAACTCAAGTGTGTGCGTATCCAGAAAACTCGAAATGTTTTTATTGTTGCATTTTAAATGCTAAACAATCATATGTGTACTAGTATGTTTGTGTGTGTGTGTGTATATATATAACTGGATAGTAACCCACACAAATGCATACACAGATGATGTTGTATCCACTCATGCAGCATATGTACTAGTACGTTCTTGTAGTCATGTTCTTGTAAATATGAAACGCATGACATTTTGTGGAAATGTCATGAAAAGTTGAAGTCATCAGTAGTAGTTTCTTTCAATTACCTTGTACTGTGATTTGTTGTCATTCAAGAGAGAGAGAGAGAGAGAGAGAGAGGAGAATCGAAGGTGAAAGAATATTTCTTAGTTGAGATGAGAGATGATGTTGAGAAATGAAACCAGTTTTTATTCGTATGCTATGATGTTGGCAGATAATGTTTCTTAATTTAGATTTCAATTTATGTATGAGAAATCAACATTTCTCAAGCTGTGTGTGTCACGTGTATGAGAATTCACATCAAAAGGACTGACTATCCTCTTACATATGATATAATAGAATGATTGGGGATTCAAACTGTTGATAGAAAGATAGAATTGCACCCACACATGCATAAATTCTTTTTTACTGGAAAGAAGAGTTAAAAATTTTATGTTAATTAAAGTGTAGTGGCAAATGTTGATCGAGTGTTGGTTGAGGAATTTCAACCGAATTAGGGCTAATAGATTGATTGAGTTAAAGGTTCTCTATTTTATGCGTTTAGTCGTTTTAACATTGCGGTTCAAGCTCAATGCCTAATTAGTGTTGATTTGGGAGCAAACCTTAACACAAACTAACAAGTTTTAAGTAACGAGAAGCCCGTCTTTCGTCTATAATTAGAATAGACGAAGGTTTGATGTTAAGTTCTAGGCTCTGGGGGAAAACTCTGCTCCAATTATTAGTCTAATTTTCAGCCACCTCGTGTTTCATTCACCTTAATATGCAAAATGTTGTAAAATTTGAAAGCCTGAAAAATTGCTTTCACCTCTTAATTGATTTTTGTAGCTCTAATTCAAATTATGACAAAGGCATTGCTAGTTACTTTTGAACGTAAGAGTTGTAGGTAATTTAATTTTTCAAACCAGATTATATTTGAATAAGTAAATTAGGTGTGAGTGAAGGCTTGTATAAAATATTTCGCCACAAAGCATCAAAAACCAACATTGTTAAAAATTAAAAAAAAAGAAGAAGTATTTTTATTTCGATGGCGAAGGAAGAATCTGAAATAGTTTTGCAAAAAAATTTATTTAATGTACAAATTTTAAGCCTATAACGTTTTTTGCAAAAGAAATATTGTGAATAATGATTATTCACAAACAGAACCGAGTTTTTTCATTTACAAAAAAGCTAAAGCTTTAGGTAAGTAATTGTATGATTACTTTTGCGCCACCTTGTACATATGTACGATTATGTTCAGTGTGTGAAAATTAATGTTGAAAAATCATTGTATGAAAATAACTAAAATATGTCAGCTTGAATTAAATATGCTTACGGTCAATATTATTAAAGTATGGCAACACTACAAAAAGTGCTGTAAGTTAGCGGCACTTAAAAATCACGCGATCAACAATTTGTTGCACAACAATTTGTCGCGTTTGAATGAAAGTGAATTTACATAAATTAAAAAATAGAAAAACCGAATTTATTTAAAATGTTAAAAAAATGAGTAATAACTCGAAGTATTTTATATTAGTATTATAGTTTTATTTAAACATTTGGTCAATTTCCTACAAGAAACTGAACCATGAAAAAGATCACTGCTGATATAGAGAAATCCGTAGTTCCCACAGAAAAATATTCTGAAAATTTAACATTTCGTTTAAATTTGTTGGGATCATAACCCACAAAAAATTGGAACTAAGCTTCCATTAGCTCATTGCGGGCGAAAAGCAATCCTCCCTGTAAGAGACAGGCTCGTAGTACAGCGTTTAGTTGTGTCGGGGGAAGCTAAAAGTCCACTAGATGTACTGCAAAAATTGTCTTCGTGTGACCAGATCGAACTATCCTGTACGTTTGGATAGTCATAAGTAAAATCAATAAATGAGGTTTTTACGCACGCAAAAGAGTTAAAAAGCCTCTTTTGAAATCGCACGAAAACTGGACAACAGAAGTATAGGAGAAAGTTATATGAACTGACGAGTCCAGAATTAAGCTTTTTGGACCTCACGGACCTAAATACCTAATGTAATGTTGAGAGACTGCGAACTATGAAATTGGTGCTGGGTAACTGCTATTTTTGGCGATGTTTTGTGTAGAAAATGTTGAAAAAGTCGACAAAATTTAAGGTCATATGGTTGCTAACATCACGTCGTCGTACATGGAGAGTCTGAAAGAATAGGGCTGAGATGTTGACACCACAGTCATGCAACAGGACGACGACCTTGAACATAAAGCCAAGAAAACCCCCTGTGCCCTTTTTTCTGCATTTTCCATTACTTTTTCGAGCATCTCGGGCGTTATAGCTATGATTTCGGCACGAATGTTTGCCTTGAGCTCGTTCCGACAAAAAGAAGTCGGAATGGGTCAAATCTGGTCAGTCAGTGTGTGTCGCTATTTTTTGACACCAAACGTCTATGGTCATGCAATGGTGTTTCATGGATCTCGTGTGGCTTTTCCGTTCCATTTAGAAATCAGGTTCCGTGTCACCATTCGATTCATGGTTAAAATTATGCTGAATTGACGTTTCGAAAACATGTTTACTCACGTCAATCGGTTGATAAATGGTAAAATTATTCAACGTTTACATAACGACATGAAAAGATGGCGTACTCTGTACAATTACCAAAATGCTATTTAAGAATTCAAATGAGCCTTGATGTATGGGCTTCTATAACACAGGATGAGTGTCGCAAACTGGTTGGAAGTATGCTTTTCCGAATCTGGATTGAGAATTTGTGGGGAGTCCTTAGAAATCTAATTTACAATTACCAAAAGGCTTTTAGAAATTCGAATGAACCATAAAAGACTCCTTTGCAATCAAAAGGAGGGTATACAAAATACTAAGTAAATTGAGTTAAAAATGGGAAGTTATTTTATTTTTATTTTATTTTTTTGTAATCGGAAATGAAGTTTGTTTTGATTTTCTTTTAAGTAAATCTATAATACATAAATATGCTTTCATTATACTTAAACAATGTTGAATGAATTCATTTTTTAAATACTTTCATAAAAATGAAGCTCCCAACTCCCTAGCTCTCTAATTTCTCTAGCGAGCTTCCACGTCTATACTATCTTCGAATTGTGTCAAGGTTAAAATTTTCTAATCTCTCGAATAATTAAGTCACAAACTGATTCGGTGATTTTTACAATCCCCTGACTGCAGATATTTACAATCTCTGAGATGTTAATTCGCATTTCAACTCACGTCGTTGCAGTTGTGTTCATCACCATACAATTTTTTCCAGTGTAGATGGAATCAAGTAAGCGTTTAATTGCGATAATAAGTTAGCAATTGCGAACTCATTATCTAGGAATAAAAATGAAATTGCGTGTATATAGAATATGCATAATTGCATAGAATGAAGTCAACAGTTGAATTTTAATTACAATTAAAACTTTAATCCGCTTATGGTGTTTATTTTCACCCACTATGTTTTCTATAAATGTCACTGGTTTTTCTAACTGATTCAGTTAACTCTTTTACTGTCACTATTTGTTGTTTTTGTTATGTGTTTTGTTTTTGTATAAATCTACACGAAACATGTACAACAACTGTCATTTTCCCACAATCCGCTGTAATGGCACAAGCTGGGTCACAATCTAATAGTAAGTATTTAACAGCTTTCTTTCTTTTCTGCGTGACATTAATTATTATTGTAATATTTTTTTAAACTTGCCTGTTATGGTATCTACTTTTTAAAACTTACTACCAATTTACTACTTGTTTAATTCAAAGTTAGAGAAGAAATTGTCTGTTGGTTAAGAATTTGACAGCAGTCTCAAGAAATGTAATCTAACTTTTTTGTCTCTGGTGTCTTGCGTGTCATTACCATATTCTGAAACTAATATTTTCATTTCGCTACAGTACAGGAAAGTTTTTCTTAATTTAATGTTGGCTTTCGTTTTATGGTATTTACGTTGGAGAAGAATGGAAAAATAAAACTTGTATTTGTTTTATCTTAAGACAACAGAAAAATGTAATATTTTGTGTAGCCGTCGTAAAGAAAATTGCGTGTTCTACACAATCGTAAACTAAACTAAAAAAAGGAAACAACATCATCAACAACAACCAGAAGAAAAAGTTCGTTGAAAAGAAAATATAGAAATGAATTAACGAACCGAACAGCGACTATTGAAATTAAAATGAAGGAATGCAAATCTGGTACAAAAAAAAAAAAAAAAATTTGAATACATGATGAGTGAATATCGACAAATCTAACAAAATTTTTGATTATTTTACTTAATGGGTAAAATAACATGGTGCTAAACATAGTGGGTGACACAGACAGAAAGTGATGCGAGAGAAGAGGTAAAACAGTTTAATCAAATCAGGCAGAATCGAAGAGAGCAATTTCAACGATTCACAGACAATAATAAAAACAGAAAGTGTGCAGGAAAAAAAGAAAGAAAACATATACAATACAAGTCAATGTTGGCTTTCAAAACTTTTGTTGTGGTAAACTTGAGATTTCAAAAAGCCCCACAGGAAGAAGTCTGGCGCTGTCAAATCGGACGATCTGTTCCAATCGCCAAAACGGGAGGTCACACTGCCCGGAAATTACTATTTCAAAATCGGCATCGTTGCCTGAGCTGTGCATCGCTGCATTGCCTCTTGCCAACTATAACATAAATGTGAAAGCACAATGATATTCGACGCCAGTTGCAAAAATGATGGCACAATCACATTACGCCATTACTTTTGCCCCACCTTGTGCAGACAATCACATAAACACCAGTGCACTCCTCACATTTAGGCTTAAATTGATTAAACTGTACGAAACTTGATGTATTTAAACGTTACTGTCTGTGCACTTGTGTGCCTGTGTGTGTCTATCTTTATATGGTTATGTGTGGGCTACAACTGGCGCCACCACAAAATCAAACCGCATACGCACAGTGTTTAAAGTATTAGGAAATTTCATTAAATTTACGATTCAAATTAAAGAAAATCATAGCAAAAAGTAATCATTTATAATATTTTTTAAATTTATAGAGGTGAGAATTTCACAGGTACTCCTACGCTCAGAAGTTGCAAAACAACAGACTTGAAGTGCTACCCTAAAAACTATCATGAAGCTTTACTGCTTCGTGAGGAGTTAAAAGTTAGCAGACAGTTAGATATAGATGCATCAAGTTTGAGACATCCGCTGACATTGGATGTTCACTGGCCACCCACTCAATATACCCTAGAAAACATTAAACATTCGATATTCAAGTTCGAAGTTCACTCCGCTGGCGAAACTGTTATTTTAACTGGCATAGATACTTATTTAGGCGATTTATTGAAGCTGAAAACTACTCTTTTGGAACGACATTCTACATTACAGTGACAAAGTACTCGAACTTGTAATATCTAAGACTGTTTATATAGGTAATAGTAAGTCGATTGTGAAGGCTACCAAACTTGATGTGAGGAAAAAATGTAATACCCACAGGTTCGTATTTAGCGCTTTCCGATTGATATTTTTTATACCTATTTTCGAGACGGTTGATTTGATTGTGTTCATGAAATTGTTTCACTTGACAACTTTCATTCTGTCTAAGTAGATACAAATGAATTACAAAATATGAGAAGTGGGTGAAGAAAGTTCTCCAATTCAGGGTCCTATAACATGGTAAGATCACAGCTACTTTCTAGTGCAGAAATAGATTAATCCACAGAAGGAGTTATTCGATTTTGAACTTTTTTAAAAATACATCGGTTCTATATGTTTCTATATGACAGTTGACCATACAAAAACATATGTAGTGAATTTTAGTTGGTGTAAAAGTGTCTAGCTTACCCCATCAAATTAGCAGACCATGAGTGTAAAAAAGCACAAACAAAAAAACGTTGGCAATAAAATATTATTTAAATGGTATTATTTTAAGAGGAAATATGTAAAATTTCTATTTCCACATGTTTCTATTTCTATTTCTATTTGTTTTACAAAATATCTGTCAGCTGTAGTCTCTGTAAGATACATATACGGGAAACTGCGGTACAAAAAGCCATGTCTGTTGACCTGACCTTTGAGCAAGGTGAGATCTAATAATTTGAATGTAAATGCAGTGTTAAAGCACAACAGCCCATGGAGGGCCTAGGCCGAGCTTTTCGCATCCACTCATGTTGTGCGTGTTAGATTTGTACATGAATGGAAGGGACCTACAGCTTAATGCCGAATCCGAACGGCGAAGTGAAAAGCTTTTCATAGCAAATTTTACTCTTGTAGGTTTGCCATTGCCTGCCAAGAGGTGGTGCCGTGTAGAAAAATTATTTTTTCTACTTTTTTTTTATTTTGCCTGTGCCGAGATTCGAACCCCGGACACTCTGCGTAGCAGTCCAACGCACTACCACTACACCACAGCGACCACAAATAAAAACATAAATCATAGCACAGGGGAATACTGACTCTGCGACATGGGAATTGTTAATCAATTTTAGGTAAGTTTTGTTGAATTGACTCTACTTTTTGAGATAAACTCAATCCATTTATTTTACTTTACTTTTAATGGCACAACAGCGCATGGAGGGCCTAGGCCGAGCTCTTCTCATCCACCCATTTTGTGCGTGTTATATTTGTACATGAATGGATGGGACCTACAGTTTAATGCCGAATCCGAACGGCGAAGTGAAAAGCTTTTCATAGGTAATGTTTCTCTTGCCAAGAGGTGGTGCCGTGTAGAAAACTTATTTTTTCTACTTTATTTGATATTGCCTGTGCCGAGATTCCAACCCCGAACACTCTGCATAGCAGTCCAACGCACTATCACTACTCAATCCATTTATACTGGAAATAAAATTTAAAAAAATACGAGAATACCTTTTACACTCACAGCAAAAAAGTAGCAATCATCAAGGTGGTTTCTTGGCTCTGTCCATGTCATCGGTATTTCAAACAGAAGCCGTTTTCATCCTCCTTGACTTCAATATCGAAGTGAGTCCAAGCAAGCTTTACAAACTTTATGTGGGACCCGACATTTGTCTTGTTGTCCAAGCTGTTTTCCAAAATATGCCCGATAATTTTGTTTTACAAAATCATTTACATTCCGTTTTTGCTTTTCTTGACAAAATTTATCACATATGTAGTAGAAATGGTCGGGGTTGGATGGATGGATGTGAAGAAGGCCGAGAACCAGACCTACGAGTGCAGGACAGTTCCTCAAGCACTTAGGCTATGCAGCCTGTATGGTCGGGGTTATTAACACAAGACTTGCATGATGAACTCATACTTTTTGTAACAGTAATTCCCAATAAATTAAATAATATAATCAACTGGGATTTTTTATCACTAAAAAATTATGAACAAAATTATATGCTAAAGGTTAAATTCAATTCACACAAAATACTTTATTTATAGACTGTGTTTAAGACACAGCATTGATTGCATTCCCCCTCTGATTCTCCCTCTTCTTTCTCCCACCTATCAAATCATCCTTCCATTCAACACAATGCTCTGCATTCATAGGGGTACAACCTGAGTGTTGAATGAATCAATAAAAAAAGATAAAAAAAATAAAAAAAAATACACATTTTCTTTCCTTTTCTGTCCTATTGTATTTCTAAATCCTTTATTCTTTTAACTCTATACTTTTCATTCTTTTCCTCTTCTTAGTTCTTATCTAGAACATTTTACACCGTTCGTTTGGGCTCTTCAATTTCTATTGTACATTTAAAAGTTCCAATTTCTCATTGCAATAAATTAATGTTGTTAAATTTAAATACAAATTACTTGTATTTTGATATTTCAATTATATAATTCGCTTTTGAATTAATCGCGCTCGTTCGGGCCGGATTTATAAATAACTCTTTTTACTTTTTTTACTTTCAATGGCACAACAGCCCATGGAGGGCCTAGGCCGAGCTTTTCGCATCCACTCATGTTGTGCGTGTTATATTTATACATGAATGGTCGCTGTGGCGTGGTGGTAATGCGTTGGACTGCTACGCAGAGTGCCCGGGGTTCGAATCTCGGCACAGGCAAAATACAAATAAAATAAAAAAAGTAGAAAAAAGAATTTTTCTACACGGCACCACCTCTTGGCAAGCAATGGCAAACCTACAAGAGTAAAAATAGCTATGAAAAGCTTTTCACTTCGCCGTTCGGATCCGGCATTAAACTGTAGGTCCCTTCCATTCCATTCCATTATAAATAACTCACCTCGGAGTTATTCAGGCTGAGTACTTCATAATCATTTTAGACCGATGAAATATTTTCTTATGCATAAGGAACTTAAAACACTAATTCACTTCATTTTAAAAAGTTTCCTAAGAAAATTTATGGCAACTGGAAGTTGAAGAAATGTCAGAACCTCTTCCATTTTGTTCAAGTAAATCTTCAATTCAATCCACTGTACGTTAAATGTACGTGTAGAAGAAATTTCCGTCATCATAGAAAAATGGCGCGCATGTGATAAAAGAGTGGAAAAGAGGAAACAAGAAAAGAAAGTTAATGTGTGTGCGTGCGTGTGTGTGTGAGTGTGTGTGTGTGTGTTTGTGTGAGTGATGCAAATTTCACTTGATGTTGTAAATTAAGTTTGTATTAAAGCAACAATGTCAACATCAACATTTTTATTACTAACGGTATTTTATGGTATTTGTCGATGGGTGTTGGTGTTGTTGTTCTTGTTGTTGGATGTTATTGATGTTCTTATTTATACTAGCTGGTTTCTTGTTGTTGTCCTTATAAATGCTTTAGCTGATTAACAATGAAAATTGGTTTCTTAACAAATGTGCGTCGATCTCGTTTCTACATTATTCATTCAATGGAGCTCATTAAATATTATCCGTTTTTTATGTTTCTTATGTAGAGGCACGCGACTTTTACACACATTAAATATTTATTTAAAAAATAAAAAAAATATGTGGGAAATGACGCTTAAAGGCGATTATGTTGATCCGTTCGATAATTCACTGTCGTTTTCATATTCAAATTCGTTGATGATGCTAACCATTGATTTTTGTTGAAATTTTATTTATGTACACACTTATACACATACATATGAATACGTTTGCATGTGTGGATACTCATACATGCACGAGTGCGTCTGAGTGTGCGGGCAATACCAAGGGACATTGACATTTCGTTCGTTTAATTAATCACTCGAATTGTGAATGTGAAAAGTTGTCAAATGGAAAAATGTGATTTTTTTATTATTATTATTTATGTTATTTTTTTTTGTTGAGAGAGTTAAGAATAATGGTATTTTGTGTATGTGTTAATGCTTCCACATAAGTTTTAGTCAGCATTACTTTGTTGCAATGAAAAATGTTATACTTTCTTTGATTTGTGTGTGAGGGCGTTTTCAACAATTTCGAAATGCTTTTGTCTGGCTCCGAAACTGTATTAATTAAAGCATTTAAGATGCAATCGACTGTAAAAGGCAAGCAATGAGAGTACTATATTCCAAGTTGTTGTTGTTAGTTAAACTAAAAGTTTTTCAGTTTCTTGAGACTACTCAAAATCTTTGCACTTACTAATATATGAAATTTTTTACTTTCAAGTTTTAAGTGTAAATTTAAAATGTAACGAAATTTATTTATTCCAAATTTAACTAAAGGGTGATTTTTTAAGAGCTTGGTTTTTGATAATTCAAAAAAACACAGAAATTTTACAAAAGTGAATGACATTTTTATTTGGATCGATAAATCAATTCCTGCCATTTACTTTTTAAAGATAATTTCACTTAAATGTTGCCCGCGGCTACGCATCAAGTGGTCCAATCTGAAGGTCAAATTTTGGCAAGCTTTTCACATATTTCGGCCGGAATTTAACCAATGACGCAATGACGCGTTCAATGTTGGCTTCCAAAGCAGCAATTGTGTTTGGCTTGTCCCTATAGATAAGAGACTTAACATAGCCCATCAAAAAATAGTCTAACGGGGTCTAATCACACGATGTTGGTGGCTAATTGACTGCAACAAAACGTGTGCAGTGTGGCATGTGGCACCGCCCTGTTCGAACCACATGTCGGCCGAGTCCAATTCTTGCATTTTCTGCAAAAAAAGTCTGTTATCATCGAACAATACTTTTCTCCATTGACCGTAACGTTGCGACCTTCATCGTCTTTGAAGAAGTACGGCCCAATGATGCCGCCTGCCCATAAACCGAACCTAACAATGCATTTTTCGAGATGAATTGCCTCTGGCTGGTCTCCACTCCGTCCGAATGCGGCAATTCTGCTTATTCACGTATTCATTGAGCTAAAAATGAGCCTCGTCGCTGAAGACAATTTTGCGATAAACGGATCCTCGTTCAACTTTTCTAAGGCCCATTCACAGAAAATTCTACGTTGTGGTAGGTCGCCTGGCTTCAGTTCTTGCACCAGCTGTATTTTGTATGACATTAATCCGAGATCTTTGCGCAAAATCTTCCAGGTGGTTGAATAACACAAACCGAATTGCTGCGATCGACGACGGATGGACATATCGCGATCTTCTTCAACACTGGCGGATACAGCAGCAATATTCTCTTCAGTACGCACTCTACCATATGGATACGATACGATGGTGGATTAATGTCCAATAAAGTGAAACTGGTGCGAAATTTGGTCACACTGAGCTGAATTGCTTACTCTGTGGGTCGATTATGACGACTATAAAATGGACGTAGCTTGATAATAAATTTCAATAATTTGCAAACGTTGCTTAGGCGTAAGTCTATTCGTGATGAAATGGCAAACCAAACTGAGCACTTTTTACTTTGACCCATGTCAAGAATCACGCTTGAACTGTCAGAAATATAAATGTCAAAAACCAAGTAGCAAAAAATACACCCTTTATAATCTTTTACATGTCGTTTTAAATTTAATACCTACATACAATATATAACTAAATTCAAAAAATTTTTTTGTTGTGAAAATTATATTTTTAATTAGAAAACTGAAATTCGTTGTTAAAGTTAAAGTTTTTAATAAAAAATTTTTACCAAACCAAAAAATATTTTCTTATAAATAACGAACTTAAAACACTAATTCATTTCAATAAGGCTCTTGCTCAATTTTGATACAAAATTATATTTTCAATATTAATATCGAGTATAGCCTCCTTCCATTCATGTACAAATCTAACACGCACAACATGATTGGATGCGAAAAGCTCGGCTTAGGTCCTCCATGGGCTGTTGTGCCATTAAAAGTAAGTAAGTAAGTAATTATAGCCTCCTTTTGCATCAATAACAGCTTGAATTCTCTAAGACATGCTATTAACAAGGAGCTTGGCATGCTTGGTTCGGGTTATGGAACCCCAGACATCTTCACACCGATCGATCAAAAAACTCCATTTTATTTTTCGGTAGGATACTCACACATTTTTGTTTAAGGAAGATCACATATCATCACTTTGAGGGGGCCATTCAATTACTTCAACGTTGTACCTTTCAAGGAATTGTGCTGTCTTTTTCTCCTTATTAGTTGGTATCACATCACGCTGTGTTCTGTAATTTTATGGCTTCCTCCAAACATACCGAATTCCATCTGACTCGTGCATGTTTATTTTACTTTCATCAGTCCATAATACGGTAGCCCATTGCTCGGGAGTCCAGTTTTAATGGGATTTCGCGAACTGTAGTCTTAGTTCCATATGGCGGCTTGTAAGAAGTGCATATTTCATTGGCTATGAAGCCATTTTTCTTAACTTACGATGAATGATCATCCGTGGCACCTCCTTCCCATATGAGTTTTTTTACTTCTTTTAGACATCAGTGTCTGATTTTACGGCTCCTGAACTGATGAGACGACTTACGACTAGTGAAAATTTCCGATCTGCTTAAAAAATACACAAAAATACCTAATCAGAGATTTTGTTTTCAGGGAAGGAGCAAGATAACTTCAAACAATAGTTGCAGCGACTACGTTGCTAGATTGGCAATTTAATTACTTCCGCCTCCCTAAAACAGGTGATCTAAGTATTGATTCTTACACTAACATTACAACTATCATTTAAATTAACAGCTCCAAAATGGAGTGCGGAGAACTACTTTTGAAGATCTAGTATAAATTGATTTATCGGGCTATCAAACTGGATTGATTTATTGATTTAAAAGAGGATATGTACTGCGACCTTAAATGTCTATTATACCCCCGATAGTATCTTGGATTACAAACTATTAGACAAGCCAATCTTGCTGAGAAATAACAGTAACAGATGTGGCGTCAATGCTACGATGTTCCTACTTCCTGGGTAATAGTGCCGCCGGAATACTTTTGTCGTGCGCGTGAGTGCCTTGCAGTGTATTAGGATATGTTCTGGTGTTTCCCCAATACTTTATCAAAACCTATAAGAGTTGTCTTGAATAATGCCTAAGTTCTTAATGTGCTCTCCCAGTTTACAGTGTCCTGGTTTTTGTTAAACTTAAGACTTACGGTGGCTCTTGGGCTTACAGCCAAGTAATGATCAAGCTTCATGCACATAATAATCTTGAAGGCCTTTCGCAATTTACCTCTATTTCTTCTTGACCGTGCTGAGTCTTGAATTTGGGTGCCCTACGTATCAGTTCAACACATTATCAATTACGCTACAGTAAACACAATCTTTACATATCAAAAAGTCCTACGGTTTTATGGGAGTTAAAATTATTTCAGATTTATATTCGTTAGATAATTTGTAACCAAATAGAAATCTTTGGGTCTTGCAATTCGGGTAGTTGTTCTAAAGAAACAATCGTCGGATTTAGTTGGATAGTTGCCGTTGTGGTAATAACTCCTTCTTTAATGGCATAATAGCTCATGGAAAGCCTAGGCCGAGCTTTCTATTCATATTCGCATCTATTCATATTGTTTGTGTTATAAGTATGGTATTTGTAAATGTCGTTCAGTAATGGAAATGTCGTTCAGTTTTTATGACGAATCCGAACGGCTAAGTGAACCACTTTTGTTAGGCAATTTTTACGCCGAGATTTCAGCCTTGGCACTCAGTGTAACAGTCCATAGGATACTACCAACTACGCCACAGCGACCAATTAATAACTTAGATCTGCAAATATTTGACGCAATGTAGCACAAGCTTGCGAAATTAAGGGTTTTGAAAAATTATTGAGAAATTAAATATTTTATAAGGAAATATTGTGTCCTGAATAGGAATTCAGGAGCTAAGTATAATCACATCATGATTTTGTGAAACCTTGACCGAAAACTTTAAAATCTGATTTTTGACTTTTAGTATCGTCTATTAAACCTAAATCAAGGGTTCTTTAATATGTCCTTCGATAAACCACTTTGGGGGTGATTAACCTATTGAAAAAATCGTGCCTTAAAATCCAATATTAGATTTATATTTGTCATAGAATCTGAGAAGGGTTATCTCCCACTAGCTATTGAAACGATTTATCTGGATAGGAATTTCTTGTTTACCCAAGCCTGGGGATGCACCGAAATGGTGAAATTCTCTAACTACTTTAGTCTCTGTGGTTTTTTTTTTCAAAAACCATTTATAAATATACCAAGCTAAAGCTTACGTGTAGCATCTAATTGGTACTTTGTGCTAATTGCTTCGTTACACCAAAGGCCTAAAGCTGAAAAAATTGATAACAATTTGAGTGCTGTCTGTCTAAGCTGCAGCTTTAAAATTTTAATTGCAGACAACAGATAAATACTGTCTAGCTCATTATTAAAGTGCTATTATCTACAAATTGTGCCCGCTTTGCCTTGCACCTACTTGGCGAGAACCGATTAGGATTAAGTAAGAGATAAAAGAACAATCAGTTTCGGTAAATTAAGCTGCAACATAACCTACAAACAAAAGATTAAGCACGTGTCGTCCCACAGCATAAATAAAAGTAAGTCCTTGCACAATTTCTCGAAAATAAACAAAATACGAGCCTCCAAATTTAAATGAAAATATTTTTATGACTACGCCGATAGCACAAAGGCAAAAAGCGAACTGCAGCGAACGAAAAATGAAATAGAAATTTATGAAATTGCTAGCTACAAACTGAAATATGGCCGAATTGGTTGTTGAGTGTATTCGAATATCTCAAATCTATGCCATATCGTCTGCAAGTCATAACTTTTGTCACTCAATGCACAGCGCAAAAAAATTCACTCAATTTTTTATGTATCACCTTGAAATATAAAAAAAAAAAATTCAAATACTGTTTTTTTTGGCTATTAGTTGTGGGTTGTTTTTGTTAGTTATTTGTTGTTATAGTCGCTGTTGTCGATAGCAGCAATGGTGCTATGTTGCTTAGTATTGATGTCGCGGCGTCTGCTGCTGCTTCTTAGTTACATACGCTGTGGTCGCTGTGGCGTAGTGGTAGTGCGTTGGACTGCTGCGCAGAGTGTTCGGGGTTCGAATCTCGGCAAAAAATAAAAAAGTAGAAAAAGTAATTTTTCTACACGGCACCACCTCTTGGCAGGCAATGGCAAACCTACAAGAGTAAAAATTGCTATGAAAAGCTTTTCACTTCGCCGTTCGGATCCGGCATTAAACTGTAGGTCCCTTCCATTCATGTACAAATATAACACGCACAACATGAGTGGATGCGAAAAGCTCGGCCTAGGCCCTCCATGGGCTGTTGTGCCATTAAAAGTAAGTAAGTTGTGGGTTGTTTTTGTTAGTTATTTGTTGTTATAGTCGCTGTTGTCGATAGCAGCAATGGTGCTATGCTGCTTAGTATTGATGTCGCGGCGTCTGCTGCTGCTTCTTAGTTACATACTTTGGAATACTGTTGCTGACGCCAAACCATAAACAATTCAGTTATCACGGCCTAATTTCTTCGTTTGTTTTTTTTTTGCTGCTATGTTATGTTGGTAGTTGCTGTAGGCTCAAACAACAACCAGCAATAAGAGCGACAACAACGAAAACAGCAATGGCAACACACAGAGTCAGACGGCAAAGCACAAAAGCAATTTAGTTAAAAATATTCGGTGTAGGAATGAAATATAGTACAATAGCAATAAATTAAATAAATCTTGCCTGGCCGAAATTCAAAAGTTAAACATATACAAATGTAAAGAGAACATACAAATACACACACACACACACACACATACATACACATATGTATACAAGTAAGTATGAGCAACATTTCAAAATATGCCCAAAGGACCCCCTCACTAAAATATTTATGAAGACAGAAGAAAAACTGGTGGAAGGAGGAGAAGAAGAAGAAGAAGGAGAAGGAGAAGACAAGAAAGGCTTGTCGCAAGGAATAACAGACTGAGAAGAAGCATTGTTTTCGAGCCTACGAAAATACTAAAAATATCGCTCTTGTCTTTGCATGTTTGTACTCGTAGGTTATGTTTTTTTGCTTAGGTTCATAAATTTCTGTGTTCTGCCAAGCTTTTGTGCTGTGCTTGTGCAGTAGTGGAGGTAGTACCTAACTAGTGCTAGAAGTATGTACCTACATAGTTTCATTTACTGGATTATTCGTTTCACTTATTTTGGCACTTGAATGCGATTTGACTGCAACTGGCTTAAGGACACTTAAAGCCTACGAAACTTAGACCCCCATTAGCAACGTCTTCGTGTGGATTTATGTAAGTACCATAAATGTTTATGAGTGCGAGTATATGTGTGACCCTTTAGCTTCGCTTTCTATTACTACCCAGCAGAAAAGTTATTAGTAATTTTAAAAAGCTATGCTATGAAATGATATGAATCCCATATTGATGTCAGACGTAATTTCCGTAATTTGCACATCGGTATTTCGGGATTTCGGTATTACATGAAAAGATCTGATGAAGTTCGGAAAGGGATGAACTTTTACTGATCAAAAATATTGCGGCAATTAGTGCAATGAGTTTTCACTCAAGATGGAATTGATCGTTGGCACTCGTATATGGTCGAAGAGCAACACTGACTAACGATTGAGAACTTTTTCCCATTTTCCTTCTTTATCTCTGCTTAAAGGAAATAAGTAGCTTAAATCATAAAATTGCTATGAATTTCTAGATATTTGATTATAGAATTAATACTTGGCTTAGGATACTGGGCTCTTTCATAGGTTCTTCCTTCTCTGACTGTCAAAGTTTGGAGACATTATACAGAATACCCAAAAAGCCGGGTTCAACCTTTAGAGGATTCATAACTGACCAGAATATCATAATACAGCCTTGGTAAAAAAATTGTAATTTTAGAGATATTGATACTTTTATGAATTTCGGGAAAATCAACAACTTACGTCAGCTTTACACGTGCCATAGCTACAAAATTCCATATTTTAATATATTATTACTGGACGCTGAATAGCCGAGCTTTTCCCATCCACTCATGTTGTGCGTGTTTTATTTGTACATGAATAGAGTAGATGGGAAATACAATTTTATACCGAATCCGAACCGCTTTTCGTAGGCACTTTTTACTCGTGTAGATTTGCCATTGCCTGCCAAGAGGTGGTGCCGTGTAGAAAAATTGTTTTTTCTACTTTTTGATTTTGATTGTGCCTAGATTTGAACCTCGGACACTCTGCGTAGCTATTGTTAACAATCGAAAATAAAAATAATACTGTCATACTTTGGGATAAAAAACTATAACGAAGAAATTATAATATCTCAAAAACTAAAAATTATTTACAAAGCTGGACGGACTATCAGCCCTCCAAGGATAACGTTGAATGACGTTTGAAAAACCCTGTGTATCATAAGGCACAACAAAATAAGCTTTCATATTTGTCCTCGAAATACAAACAATTTCTTCCTCCCTCTGATGGACACGTGTTTGAATGCATGGCGCAACACAACAGTAACTTATCGACCATCCTTGATTCTCTATCTGGATTTCAGTCTCTTACTTTACTTTACTTTTAATGGCACAATAGCCCATGGAGGGCCTAGGCCGAGCTTTTCGCATCCACTCATGTTGTGCGTGTTATATTTGTACATGAATGGAAGGGACCTACAGTTTAATGCCGAATCCGAACGGCGAAGTGAAAAGCTTTTCATAGCAATTTTTACCCTTGTAGGTTTGCCATTGCCTGCCAAGAAGTGCCGCCGTGTAGAAAAATTATTTTTTCTACTTTTTGATTTTGCCTGTGCCGGGATTCGAACCCCGGACACTCTGCGCAGCAGTCCAACGCACTACCACTACGCCACAGCGACCACGATTTCAGTCTCACCGCTCATAAAGACTTGCACTCGAACCTTACAAATTAGCTAGAAGATGTCGGATAAATTCATTACTGGGTTGCCTGCCTACAGCAGGATTCGTGCCGCTTTCGTTAAAAACACGTTAAGAAATTAAACATCGCTGCTACCTGCTGCATTGTGGAATAGCCAAATTGGCATTTGAACGATTCGCATAAAGTTGAAATGGAAAAGGTGGTGCAAAAAAAATATGCAATACCTATCGCTCATTGCAATGGTAGCAGTACTTATGTAAAACTATGTAAGTAATTTATTTTCTATTATTTTTTGTTTAATATTTATACATAAGTTTGCCAGATACTTTTTTGTCTCTGTGAGCTGTGTCGAATTTTCGCGCTTTCAGATTATACTATACATATTTTAATGTTTTTCCCCCCACCCTTTTTTCCTTTTTTTGTTTTGTATTAGTTAGCTACATAAACTTTTTATTTAGTTTAATTGAAAAATTGCATTCGTTAGTTTGGTAGCGGAAGCACGAATGCAATTTTATTTCAAATTTTATTTGTGTTTCCTTTAAATTTAGGTCAAATTATATTTTTAAATTTTCATGTGCGTGATTTTAAAACTAAGTAAAATGGAAAATCAATGCACACTAGCTCACTAGTTCACGATCTGGTGTAAAAGAGATTGCAAAATCATGCAATTGTAAATATTTCCAATTAATTATGAACTGTTTTCGGTTTTGCTTTCTTTGCAACACTTGTTGCAAAACAAATTTGCAGCTGATGTGCTACAGAAAAAGAGTGAATTCTGTTTGTGTGGTAAAATTTGTTTTTATGTTTTATTAAATTTCTATAACAATGAACTTTATTATGTCGAAATAAACTTTATTATGTCGCAGCAGCACACGGCTTTTGGAAAAAAAAAATCGTGTGCGTCAATGGGACGCCCTTCACAAGTTTACTTCTTCAGAACGTTTGCGTTTAGGGTTTTCAGGTTAGTTTTAGTAAGCTTGTAAAAACCAGAGTCTATCGCAGACCTTACATGCGTGGCCAAAGGAATTTTCAACGATGTGCTGATTTATGCAAACGATAAGCCTTTTATAGTTCAGTTTGATGATTCTCTGATCCCAGGTGTGATACATCTGGATTAACTTCATCTTGATCTTTTGCATTTCCAATGCATGCAACGCCCTCTGCCCTCTGTCGTCTGTCCTCTGTAAAACCATTACTATTCTCGAAGCATGCGAATTTATTTGCTACATCATTATACCATAATTATAATTTTGTCATCATCATCATTATCATAATCATCATCATTAAAATATTCAGGTTGTATGATCCCAACAGGTGGAAAATTTGTACTTGCCGGTGTGAGAACTCGCGAATGTTGTGAGGTTGACTTGAAACTTGGCAAATCTCGTCTATGTTTTATTGTGCTGATGCGTGTCGATTTCTTTCCACGGAGGAAAGATTTTCAGGCAAACTTTCAAGTAAATCTTCTGACCTTTTCTTTCGTTGAGAAACATATATCTGATGCTGTATAATCTGAGGACCTTCGTCTGGACTCAAAGAGATGAGTGTTGATACAATTATTGGCTCTAATGAACTCATTTTGCCATTAATGCTGTCTCTCCGCATTAGACTTTGCGAGATGGGTTTTCAATGATATTCGAATTCTGTTGTGCCTGATAGAGGCCACTGCCCTTCATTGCCGAGACAATTTCCATTTAGCCACGATCACCTTTTACCCCCTCGTAAATATAAAAACGATCCTAAAGAAGTAAACTTCAACAAGAAGCGGCTGCCGTAAAGAACCAACAATTTACATTACTTATCTTTAACTTCAGAGCTTCTAATAAAGGATTCAAGATCAGTTTGATCTCTTGCTAAGTGTCCACCTTTTGTTGGGCATTTCTCTTTTTGTGTTCTTTTTTACTTGGAGGAATTCCATTTGATTGGAGAAATTGTGTTGTTGAGCTATCAAGTCTGTGTTGCATATGCATAGCTTATAAAGGGGATTTCAAAAGGGACATAACCATTTTGTATTTAAGTAAAAAACAAAATAATTGAGATATCTGGATAAGATTTATTTCAGGTGTAAGTACTACACATGTTATATTTAAGTATGGAATTCGATATCACTCATATTTATAACCACCGCGAGCATGGTTTTAGAGATGGATTCTTTAGAGCTGATTTTCTACCACACTTCCACACATCGGTCCGAACGTTGGTACTTTCATCTTCGATATTGTTCCTGAGCTCCTCTAACATTGTTCGCTTGTTGGCATAAACCAACGACTTGACGTAACACCATAAAAAAAAAAACCAACGGCCTTAAGCCGCATGAGTAAGGCAGCCATCCGACCGGACCGTTTCTCGAGGTTACACGATTATCAAACTTCCCTTTTCATAAATCAATAGTTTGATCAGCTGTGTGGCATGTGAAACATTCTTGTTTGAACCGCATATCACTGATGTCAAGTCCATTCAATGCTGACCAAAAATAGTCTTCCAAAATGGCGCACTATAGTGAATTCTCCTCATTTTCATTGACGAAAAAATATGGAACAATCATACCTCCGGCATGAAATCCACACTACATGGTTACTTTTTGTAGATGCAAGTCTCTTGAAGCACATACGGGTTTGTTGCTGTCCTTATTGGACATATTTAGCTTATTGGAAAAATCATTAAGCCAAAAATTAGCTTCATGGCTGAAGATGACTTTTCGTTGAAATTCAAAATTTTCTTCAAAACTTAAAGTTGCGACCACCGATTTCGATAGTAATTTTTAATAATTTCCAAAAGTTGCTCATTCGTGAACTGTAGCATGATAAAAATGTAAACTTTAAATGAGGTTTTGACATTGCCAGAACAAAAATTTAGGGTTTGCGTTTGTATTTAAATACGAAATGGTTTGGTATGTCCCAATTAAAACCCTCTTTATAAGCTAAAAGTTTTTAATTATGAATTGTTGCTAGAGCGTAGGAAAGATGAATCTGTACATTTAGTTGTTGTGATGGAAAAATATACAATAAACATTTGTAAATGCACCTGTGCATTTTATGTACATATATGGTATGTACATAAAGAAATTCTTGCAAATTTTTTACTTTATTTATGTTTTTTTTATTTAATATTCTACAATAAATTTACCCATGCAGCTGATGCAACTTATTTAAGTATAGATTATTATTCGATTATTTACTAAAAATATTGAAGAAATACAAATATTATAAATTACTATGGATGTGACATTTATAGTTCAATATGGTAAATAAAATTTAAACTCAAATCTTCTTTAAAGAAATATTTTTATGTATCATTTCTAACTGAATGAATACTTCATAAATTTAATTTATTCAAATAAAACTTACCGTATAATACTTACTTGCGAGTGTAATACAATACACTTCAATAAATTTGAAATTGCACATTTAACTTTCTCACGAATATTTTATTATTGTCTGTTTGTCAAAGAATCTTGCTACACGGCAGTTTTTATTCCAATTGAAATTCTCTTTTTATCAATATGTCTTTTTTCTTTCTTTCATTTCGAAGAAATAATTATTTCACAGAGAGCTTAAAATAAAAAACATAAAATTTGCCTAAAAATTTTATTACCATAAAGTTTTTACCAACGAGAATATTCGTAAATTAAATATATCATATTTATATACCATATTTCTTATCCTTTCTTGGAAATGCGAGGATATCTGCTGTTTTCCTAAAAACATTTTAATGACTTCCTTTTCCTAAAAGTTTTATGCAGTGCAATAAAACTTTACTCAAGTAAAGTTTAACTGCTACACACATGGGATCTTTAAAAATATCCACTCACTATTTATAAAAAAATATAGGAAAACTCGTAGGTATTGTCACACCTTAGGGAAAATATTATATAACAACAAAAACAATATTAAAAAAAATGCATTAATATTTGACATCACGGTTTTTATTTAGTCTTCCAAAAGGGTTAAAGTTCGGCCTAGGCCCTCCGGTGGCTGTTGTGCCATTAAAAGAAGAAGAAAAGAATTTAGACTTCCGAGTTGAAGTTTAGCTACCTTTTAATTACATATATATTTCACTTTGGCCAGTGGCAATTTGCAACTGAGGCCTTTTCTTTGCCAGGCGGGTAGCCGTACGTTGATATTGACACTGATTGGAGTATCTGATTCAAGTTGAAGCTGAACAAATGTATTCATGAGAAAGAGGAATAAGTATGGCTTGGAAACCGAGAAATCGATAACCAGGTATCCTAATTTGATTTGGTGTGCGTGGCTGTCCAAAGACCCACTTAGGCCAGAACTATCCATTGTGATACCACATGGTTGAACCCATAGTTTAACGCAGGCTCCGAACTGCGGGGTTACAATTTGTTATCATTTGGTGAGTTCGTCATTGCCTACCAAGAGGTGTACTTGTACAATTTCTTATAATTCTCATTCACTTTATATCTATAAAAATATAAGAAGTTTATGAAAATTAACTACCAGACCGATATGGAAATCACCTCCCGGGTGAGAATCTAATGCACTTCCCACTAGACTATCGAGGTCGTCCGTCTGTCACAAAACATCCCTTCATTCAAAAATCCGCATTTATGCCTTTCTACCTCTCTCCATCTCCATCTCCATCTCCCTCTCCATCTCTCTATCCCTCTCTCTATCTCTCTCCCTCTCTCTGTCCTCTTCTTCTTTCTCTTCACTTTCTTTTCGTATTGTTACTTAGCATCTCTCGGTATAACTGATTACAACAAAAGATTCGGAACCATAGTGAAACGATAACTAATGGTGTTTGCCGTACGACTGTCTGTTTGTCTGTCGGTCTGTATGCCTGTTTGTCGTCTTGCTGTTAAGAGAACGACAGCCTACATTGTCAAATATTTATATTTACTTCAGTTGTTTTTGTATTTAAAATTTGTTTTTATATCACAATGTAGTAGTGCCCTTGATACCCGTCGGCAAAAACACGCAGACACGCATAATCGGGTACCGGAAAATGCGGGTATTTCCCGAGTAATAAGTAAGTGGTCGCTGTGGCGTAGTGGTAGTGCGTAGGACTGCTGCGCAGAGTGTCCGGGGTTTGTATCTCGGCACAGGCAAAATAAAAAAGTAGAAAAAATAATTTTTCTACACGGCACCACCTCTTGGCAGGCAATGGCAAACCTACAAGAGTAAAAATTGCTATGAAAAGCTTTTCACTTTGCCGTTCGGATTCGGCATTAAACTGTAGGTCCCTTCCATTCATGTACAAATATACTTAACACGCCCAACATGAGTGGATGCGAACAGCTCGGCCTAGGCCCTCCATGGGCTGTTGTGCCATTAAAAGTAAAAAAGTAATAAGTAAATGCAAGTGAACTTCAGGTATATAGATGCTGATGTTAGCTATGTGATCAGAATTATAATTATACTGGTACGTACTACTATTTTGACTACTATTTCTGTCACTATTTCTCCTGCCAGTTTCTACCACTTTTTACGATATTTTCTACTATTTCTACTCCTCTTTTAAAAACATTTCTACTACTTTACCACTTTTTCTCCTACTACTTTTTAATACTAATTTCATTCGATTCCGTTCAGCCGTTTAAGAGTTTACTCGGTAAATACATACATACATACATACTGACTTATGTATAGATGTATAAGTATTAGTAGATTTTTTAATTATTAATTTAATTTTTTCAATTATTTCTAGATCCAGAAATTGCACAACGGGTACTCTTTATTGTAGCACCCGGTTAATATCCAAAAACTGCGGGTATCCGGGTACCACTCGGGTAGGCGGGTATTAGGAGCACTACAATGTAGTCCCAACATCAAATTTTTCACAATCTAGGTTTTGAGGGATTATGATTAAACGTATAACGTGGTATACATTTCCGCCTAAAATTTTGGAGATATTTACTAAAAACGTACGTCTTTTTTTAGGTTTAAATTACCTTATTTTGGAAACAATTTTTGAAAGTATTTAGGCTTCAAAATGTTTTTTGCTTCTGAAATTTTTGAATAATGGCTGCAAGCTGCTGTAGTATATTTATATTTTAAAAAGAAAACTTAAATTTGTTTATAATTTGTACTGGTAAGCATTTAAATGATAGCATTGAGGGTAATTCAACAAATTAAATGTAAACTATTCCGTAATGTCACAGCAAAATGGGTCGAGCAAAGTGATTTGGTGAAAAAACTGCAAAATCAGGGATAAAGCATCCGCCAAATAGCTAAAACTATTAGCAGATCCTCGACACTTGTCTACCAATCTTTATTACCTTAAAAATTTCATTGCAAGAGAGGTAGGCCCCGCAAAACTACAAGTGCAGATGACAATCGCATAAAAAATGTTGGCGGCACACGATCCATTTAATGCAACTGCCGAAATTAAAGAGGAGCCAGGGGTTAAAATTTGTGCTCGATCAGTAAGGAGACGTTTGGTGGAAAAAAAATGTATGGGAGAACAGAACGAAAAGTGCCAATGTTGACACAAAGACATCGAAAGTGTCGCATAGCATTCGCTGAAGCGCACATTGAGTGGGATGGTTCAATTAATGCAAAACAATTGCCTAACGTATTATGGACAGACGAAAGCAAGGTGAATCTTGTTGGAAGTGAAGGCAAACGTTGGGTTAAACGTCCGAAAAATGCAGAATTGAGCAAAAAATATACTAGGAAGACGTTTAAGCACGGAGGTGGAAGCATCATGGTATGGGGATGCTTCTCTTGGTATGGTGTGGTCCCTCTGTATTGGATAAAAGAAACGATTGACAGATTTCTTTACGTAAACATCCTTCAGGAGGTGATGCTTCCTTATGCTGAATGGGAAATACCCCTGAAATGGCAAATGCAACAGGATAACGACCTAAAGCACCCCTCAATCCTTGCGCGAGATTGGAATTCCCGTTATGACCTGGCCTGCACAATCTCCTGACCTGGAACTCCTGAATCGAGAACTTGTGACATATTGTCGAAGAGAAGATTGGTAGTACCAGAGCTAAAAACAAAGACGAATTGTGGCAAAGCATTCAAAGAGCGTGGTATTCCATACCCCAGGCTACTTGCGCGTCTCTGGTGGAATCAATGCCTAGAAGGTGTAAGGCGGTTTTAATTAACAAAGGATATTCCACAAAATATTAGCATTAGTGAACAATTTGTGGCAATGTTTCATAAATATTTTTTTTTTAATTGAAGAGTTTTCATTTTTTTTTTGTCCTTTTGCAATGTGATAAATATGTATAACTTTTAAATTTATTTTCTTACACTGAATTAATTTTGTTTTTGTTTTAAGAAAAAATTTAACTTATGGAATAAATGAATAAAAGTAAATACCTTTTAATTTTATCATAAGCCTAGAGAAATATTTTGTTAAGGTTTTTGGTTTCAGAACAAGGTGTTCTTATTTATTGTCCGATACTGTATGTATAGTATATGTAATTCTTCCATGCTTGGTACACTTCATAACAATTGAATTGATGGATGTTTTGCGAAAGCAAGAGTGAAAGTCGAGTGTCAAAGGCTCTGGAGATCAGTTGTATTTTCTCCTTTACGCTGTCCAGCTTTTTCAGTGTAAAAAGTACTAAGTGATTTGTTGTGCAGGTGCATGTGGACCCTAGGAACATCAGATTGCATTTTAGTTTTTCTAATTCGAACAGTTTTATTCCATTATTGAGGGATTCTTCCATTGAGGGATTCTTCTTGACATTGAAGGCACCCAACAGTTATTTCAATATCATGGCAAGGTTTCTCCTAAACTGTGTCTTTTATCGTGCCTTTTTCATTTATGAGGATGTTGCCATAAAACATGTTAAAGATTCCTAACCGAAGCTTCGTACTCGACGGTTCTAAACTCAAACCACAAACGTTCTTAATGATCATGAGGCACACTTTAAACCATTTCATTCTTTACCGATCACATACAGTGTCTACCTTCTAATATGGTATAATGGCTTTAGCCCACTGAATCTGGCCTCACCACGTACTGATAGAGTACTAGTATTATCGGTCTTAGTTTTCATTGCTTTTATAATAATTTTTATCATTTGATCTCTAAATTTTGTGCTTATACAACTACATTATAAAACAACTGAATGAATAGTAGTTAAAAATATCGAAGAGCACAGAGCGAAATACTTACAAAATTAAAATTGTCATGGCATTCAATTGACAAAAACTATGCCAAGAAAAATCTTATTTACGAAAACATTTAGCCTTCAAGTGCTTTTCTTCTTTCTTTCATTCTTTTTGTATACCCTTAATGTTAATTCCTAAATCGCTAAAGAATTCAACTTTCAATTTAAATAAATAAAATAAAATGCTTAAGAGCAGAAAAAGTCCAAAATTATTGTGGCAAAAAAAAGAGAAAAGAAATCAATAAACCCACAGACGCTGGCATTATTGTTTATTATTTCCATTTACATGCAAAAAACAAAACAAAAAAGAATCCAGGCTAAAAAGAAGTCAATCGAGAAGGAGCTGGAGGAAGAGATGTTGTGGGGAAAAAATATGTAAGACTCAAAGTCGAATGAATTTAATCCGCAGCATGCGGAGCTGATTAGTTGGCGCTTGTTTCAAAAAAGCTAGTGGCAACACAGCAGACAGCCAGACCGACTGACTGATAGACGCACAGAGGAAAATAGGAAAATAGCAGCAAATTACAAAGCACAGAAACGACAAGTGAATTGTGTGATAATGAGAAGTGATGGAGTGAACGCGAAAGTGGTTGTTGTGTTCTAGTTGCTGCTGCTGCTGGTGGAGAAGATGTAATAAGGGCTTAGAAGATATTAACAACAACAACAACAACACCGCCAACAACAACAACAGCAGTCGAAGTAGCAACATTAGCAGCAACCATAAGTAAAGGATACAACAAAAAAACAAAACACAACAGTAGCAACAACAATCATGCTATAAACGCTGTTACTGCAAATTGAATAATACTGCAACTTGCAATCAGCACTCGTACGAAACGTACGAAACAGAGCATGCCTCAGTGTGGGTGTATACCATATGACTGTTGTGTATGCGTGTGTGGCAAATGTTAAATGCCCGCCGGTACTTGAGCAGCTCAAAGCTCGCGCTTTAGCAACAATGAAAGGATGTTGCAGAAATTCCAAGAAGAAGAGTATACATTAGTCTCATTTGCGTATCATCATCGCCTTTTGGCTTTCGCTTTCCCTTCTCACCTAATTTATTCTTCTTACTTGTCTTGTGTGCCGAAAGAAATGACGCTTTTTTTTCCATTTTCTTCTTAAGCTCTTTTGTTGTATGTTTTGTTATATTACTCGTACACTTGTAAGATGTAAGATGACAGAAATTAAATTAGCCCAAAAGTAGTCGTTCAAAGCACGACAATGGCAACAACATTGGCGTTGTGCGAAATTCACAGTGATGCGAAATGTGTTGGCTGCCACACGAGTTTCCAGGAAGCTGCAGGAAGTTGAGTTGGCGCCATAATTCACACTCAAGTGACACATGCATACACGCGCGCACACACATACACACATACACAGCACACATCAATGTGTATGTAAGCACACCGAAAACTTGCAACACAGTTTCCAAGATAATTTAAATTCCTTCTAATTGCTGTTAGCACTTTTTTGCTACTTTAGAAAACTGAAAAGAATATTTCGAGTAAAATATTATGCAATATTCTCATATTTTACATTAGCTTTTAGGAGTAATATTCTCGATGTAAAGCGAAGATAATGTGACATTTGAGTTGCTCACTTATTCACGCAGTGATAAGAACAGCAATTTCATTGCTAATTTAAAGTTTTTACTGGCTCACTTCAAGTACTGCAAACAGTTTTAGGAAAGCGCAAGTTCAGCATGGTTTGTTTTTATGTCACTCACTGGGCCGCTGAAGTCGCTCTAGAATTCTAGCTTCAATATTCCGAGTTAATTTTATAAATTAATGGAAAAACCAACTACTTCCTTATACAGTTTTACTCTTTGTACTTTTACTTATGTGCTTTTACATAAAATTAATGAATATTTATTTATTTTGTTTTACAACATAAACGACTGTCTCATACAACATTAACGCAACGTAATTTTAATAATAAAATTATTTAAATTAAACTCCTTTCTTTCTTCATTAGTCTTTTATTCATTTAAGTAATATATTGCCCCAGTGGATGATCCCAGCAACTTTCCAAGAACACAATAAATAACTTGAAACAGAACATCCTAGAGAACGATTGGAAGTTCGTCATGGCGTAATGGTTCTGTGTGCTGGTGCCCGTCTTCAATAGTCAATAGCAAACCAATATTATTAAAAATTTCCTAAGTAAAGATTTTTAATGTTGGTCGCTACCAGTCGTGCTCAATGTGAATGGATGCGAAAAGCTCGGCCTAGGCCCTCAATGGGCTATTGTGCCGTTAAAAGAAAATAAAAGAAAAGAAAAGGTTGTTGCCTTGTGAGCAAGGTGGTTTTTTCACTTGAGGATTAATCCACTGTCACTTTCTGAATAGAATAATTAACTGTAAACTCTAGGCTTCGAATCCCTTCGAACCGTTTACAGCGCCATCTACTATGATATAAAAGTTATGTAATATAGTACAACAAGTCTGTTTGTTTGTTCTTTATACGTAGCCATTATCTTCAACCGATCTAATCCCAATTGTGTAAGCCCTTCCGTAATTATTCGGAGGAGGTCAAGTAACATGTATGAAGTGGCTTGCATAAGTGGGCGTGGCATCAGCCATACAATTCCAATAGGTATATCCCCAAAACCATTTTGAAAATACAGCTAGAAATATAACCATACCTATCCAACCGACATGAATGCAAGGTACAATAGGTAATTAGATTGTGATTGGAGGAACCGCAGTAAAATATTCTTTGACACACTTTTTCATCTACATTTCGTCATCCATGATAATGTTCTTATTGAGCATGAAGGTCCAAAACACAAAAAATGCAAAAGAAAACTGATAAAAGGTACAGCCAGCTATATGGGCCTAACTTAGCTATACAGTAACCCCTTCTTAATTGCATTGATGACAATGTACAATTTTTGATTTAATTAACCGGGAAATGTAATTAACCGAGTAATTGGAGTATAAGTATTTTGAACTGAAAACGTAAGCTTCTGTATAATCGATTATAATAATAATCGCTAGTGTATGCCTAAACCAAGGATGCCAGATGTCAAAAATTTATTAATAATACAATGCTTAAAGCAAATAACTTTAAAACCGTTAAAGAATTTATTTCTCAAATGCAAAAGCTACACTTTGCCGGTCTTTAAAGTGTGGTGACACAAATTTTGTAAAAATTCGTAAAAGTTTTTATTGGCACGCTTGTTACAGTATATGAATGTATAATGAATTTCAAATGATTCCATTTTACGATGACTTGTCGAAGCAATGACAGTAAAAGATTGGTTAATGTGCATTTTATAACAGTCAGTGACCTTGACTTATTTGAACACCGCCATGAAATGCAGAAGAGGAAAATGTCAAATTGAAATATACAAAAAGCACGCAACGCACGATATAAAAGAAATGGCAATAAAACTTAATCCTTTTGTATGTGGTATGTAAATGTATAGTGACCTATAACCTAACAAAGTGCAAAAAAAAAAAAAAATAAAAAAATACTAGCCATAAAATACTTAGAAAAACGAAATAAAATCGCTACACTTCAAATGTTAACAGTGCGGCGCATTGTTGCCAACATGATATAAAAATTCACCGCATAATTTGTATATCACACACACACACACACATAGAGACGTATGCTTAAACGCATACGCACACATTCAACTAAAAACACCGTAAAAAGCACAATTCACTTTATCGTTCAATAATCGAAGAATTTGCGAGCATGTATTTGACCTTAAAGCGATTGAGTGCGTGGGTGAATGTAAGAGTGTAAGAGAAATAAATATAATCATAAATTCCTTTTTACGAGTTTGTATGTGTGTGTGTGTGTATTTGTACATGCAAGCTCATATACACACATACACTCGCATACACACCACGCATACAAGGCATTAGAGGGGAAAGATGGTTTGAAGGCACAAAAGAATACTCTGCTATAGTCACCTTGGACGTCAGAAATGCGGTTAATACCGCTAACTGGAACTGCGCACTGAAAGCGATGGCGGGCATGCACATCCCCGACTACTTGATTAAGATTTCAGCTAGTAACTTCACCGACAGGAAGCAGCTGCTATATAACACTGCGGAGGGACCAAACGAGCACGATGTTACAGGTGGGTTCTGTGCTGGGACCACTGTTATGGAACATCATGTACGACGTGGTACTCAAAGGAAGGAAACCATTAGGGTCTCACATTATTGTCTCACATACGCGACGATGTTGCAGTCGTGGTGGTAGCAAAAAAGCTAGCGGATGTAGCCAGAATCTGCAATGACCCCATTGCTGGCTTAAAAGCATGGTTGCAGACAGCAGGATTGCAGCTAGCTGGCCATAAAACTGAAGCGCTAGCCGGATTGATAACTAGCCGGAAAAAAGTGGAAAAGATTGAAGTAAGAGTTGGCGGGCACATTATAACATCTAGCCAATCCATCAAGTATCTCGGAGTCATTATTGACTACCGTATGAACTTTATGAAACACCTCAGACATACAAGCGAAAAGGCAAGAAAAGTGAGTATGGCCATTGCAAGACTAATGCCTAATATCGGTGGTCCAATGCAAAAAAAGAGAACTCTTCTGGCAAGTGTTAGTACGTCAATCCTACCAATCTGGATAACAGCTACAAAAGTACAAACGTACATGAGACCACTTGCCTCAGTGTATAGGCTGTTGTCACTAAGGGTATGCTGTGGTTTTACAACAGTGTCAGGCGATGCGGCGAACTTCCTGGCCAGCAGATGCCCTATAGACATAATGGCAAGCGCAGCTGCAGAAGTCAGGAAAAATCCTGAAAGTCGGGCAGCGGTTGCAGAAAACTGCATGGAAGAGTGGCAACATCGATAGGAGAGATCAACGTAAGGTCGGTGGACGAGGACATTGATCCCTAGTGAGGAGAGGTTGATTAATAGGAACCATGGGGAGATAAATTATCACCTCACACAGTTCCTTTACAGGACACGGATGCTTTCGCCAGTATCTGTACAAATACACCCACGTTGACCATCCGTACTGTCTATTTTGTGATGGTAAAATCGAGAATGCTGAACATATCTTATTAGAATACTGCAGATTTTTGGATGCCAGAAATCAGCTCCGGATGATTGTTGGCGAGGTACTCACTCCAGAGGGACTGGTGAACTACTCCATGTTGTTAGCAAAAGAGAAATGGCATGAATGCACCAAGGTCATAGCACACATGATGACGCAAGTGCGAAAAGGCGAGCAAATAATTAAATAGCAAAATGGACCGAAGCTCTTTTCCTGCCCCGCGAACTAAATCCTTCACTGGTAGTGCCGTGGTGACACACAGGACAGCGCTCGTAAGAGGTGGGTTTAGTCGGTAGGTGCATGGATGCGAATCGGGCATGTGAGTAGTGCGGTGCTACTCATGTCTATGAAGATTCCCACCTACCTGGTCGCAACCGAATAAAAACAAAACACCACGCATGCATGTCATTAAATATTTTCTCAAGTCCACCGCAACACCAATCAAAAGCAAAGAACAGAACGTAACTAACGAAATGGTGTGTGGAAAACTAGATGCAAGCCGAAGTAGAAGGAGCAAATTGCTGCTGTCTTTAATGTGTGGCAAGCAGGCATGCAGCCATGTCAAGTGTTGCTGTAATGTGAGGATCAAATACAAACTAAAAACAAAGCAACAACAAAGAAAAAAAAATATACACATTGTTGACAGTTTTTTGCCACTGCGGTTGCTGTCGCTGTTGTTGAGGCTGATGTCTGTCTGCTTGTTTGCACAAATATTTTGTGAGGCGCAACTCCCTCACACGTGCAGTTATGTCTCAAAAGAAAAAAGATCGAAACGTAGTTGGGGGCCAGAGCCGAATTGTTGAGAATAAATGGCGAGCTTTTATGCCACTTTTGATGAAGGTATATAATGATAGCAGCCACATGGCAACAACGTGGTGATGTGCCCTCAACAAATTGTAACCAAAAAGGGTAAAAAGAAATGTAAGAAACAAAATACTGAACTGTAAAGGTTCAACGAGTGCGCTATAAGTAGCGACAATCATAAATTGTCTGATCGAATTTTGTGGGTAAATAGCTGCTAGGTACTTATTGCTGTAGCGTAGTGGTAGTGCGTTGGACTGCTACGCAGACTGTCCTGGGTTAGAATCTCGGCACAGGCAAAATCAAAAAGTAGAAAAAATAATTTTTCTACACGGCACCCCACCTCTTGTCAGGCAATGGCAAACCTACAAGAGTAAAAATTACTATGAAAAGCTTTTCACTTCGCCGTTCGGGATCGGCTTTAAACTGTAGGTCCCTTCCATTCATGTACAAATATAACACGCACAACATGAGTGGATGCGAAAAGCTCGGCCTAGGCCCTCCATGGGCTGTTGTGCCATCAAAAGTAAGTAAAGTAAGTACTTATTGCTACTAAGTACCACAACATGGAGGTGTGCTCCATTGTACTGGAGCACACCTTGCCTGCTATTCTTTTTATATGTTATTAAATGTTGTGAGTAGAAGTGTCCACTGTAGAAAAAAGTATTCCTACCTAATTAATTATGGTTCATTTGCGACACAAACAAAAATTTAGCTTAAGCGCGATTTCATTAAGTTTCGACTAAAGTGGGCCTAGAAACAACTTCAATTTCGATGATTTTTTGTTTGCTGACATAGAAAATGTATGGATTTTAGAATATGCTAATTTTTCCATATTATCTCTAATGGTTCGCTTGCAGTTGTAGGATGTCGCAGAAAACATTTGCGATACTACTTAATAACGAGTGCGTGGCACTTCCCATGCAAACCTAATGCTTTTTTTTGGGTACATCTGCAGGACTTCTTACAGTATCCAAAAGGCAGCTTGGCACCACTCATATAATCTGAAATTTCATAAAGGGATAGTTGATTTTGATTCAGTTTTCCTGCAACAGGGGGCAAATTTACTATTCTTCAGGTTACTTGAAAAGTTTCTACCCTAAATATGAAAACAGAGTTATTTTGGTTGCAGTTTTTGTTTTTCATTCAGTATACTTAATCTCCTAACAGTTCAATATACTTAGGCCATCGCTCCTCCAATAAATATATCCCATCATTAAAGTACAATTCCGGAAGGTCTGCAAAATATATCCCAACGGCTGCTATAGCTTCTTCATTCGCCGAAAAACGGTTTCGGAACAGGAAGTTGTTGCTGGAAGCCAAATCTGGTGAATACGGTGGATGGTCAAACAATTCGTACTTTAATTCCTTGAAATTAGCCATTGTGAAAACACTTGTGTGAGGACGTGCGTTGCCTTGGTGAAAAAGGATATTTTTCTTCTTTGAACCGGGTTTATTTTCGCGAATTACTGCATCCAGTTTATCCAAAAGGATACAATAGTATTCTGAGTTTATTGTTTTACGTAGCTCAAGATAATCAATCAACAAAATTCCTTTTTGCATCCCAGAAAACAGTATCCATGACCTTTTTTGCTTTGTCTGGCGCCGGACATCCAGCTTCAGTGGATTTAGTACATATCCTGATGGTAGACCCAAATTTCATCAACAGTTATGAACCGACGCTTAAAATTCATTTTACCCGTTCCTCTGAGATGCCTATGGTATCAGCTGTTTCACACATAGCCTCACTTGGATTTTCACAAACAATAACATGTACTTTTTCAATGATTTCTGGTATCGAGGCACTTTTTGGAACCACCACCAGTGCGTGGTTCAGCTTCAATACTTATACGACCGCGTTTAAATTCACTGTTGTATATGAAGGAACACATTTACCTAACACATTTACCATATCGGTATGGATTTCTTGTCCAGATATAACTTTTTAAAAAATTAATACTCAATAATGGCACTGTTTTTCAATTCGATTTTAAGCAGCTGTTAAACAAAGAATGGGTTGCCAGATTGATTTGAAACTTTCACTGCTCCACTAGTGTTATCTATGTGTCAGGCTAGAAACTTTTGCAGTGACCAGTATTACTACTAATTCTACTACTATTTTCTACTACTTATTCTATGTACTACATTATTTTTTTCTATTTTCTGCTACTTTTCTACTAATTTAACTTACTAATTTCCACTAATTTTCTACTTAATTCTCACTACTATTTCTACTATTATTTTCTAATTGTTTTCTACTACTTATCTGCTACTTTTTCAACTACTATTTACGACCATGTACAAATATAACACGCACAACATGAGTGGATGCGAAAAGTTCGGCCTAGGCCCTCCATGGGCTGTTGTGCCATTAAAAGTAAGTAAATTTACGACTGTTTTTTACACTATTTTTCACTACTTTCCTGCAACTATTTTCTACCACTTTTCTACTACTATTTTGTACTACTTTTCACTGCTACATATTAATTTTTGTGAAACTTCTTTAGCGAGTTTGTGAATTAAAAATTATTGTAACGAAAAAGTGAGAGTAAAAACTTTTCATCAAAAGCTTAAAACGAAAAGGTAAAGTTCTAAGTAGGAATTTATTGCAATTTTTTTTATTTAGCAAAAAAAAGTTCAGCATATATTTAGGCTCTTAAATGCGGTTAGTACTTTATAACAAGAATAGAAAGTTGTTGATATTAAACTTCTATGCCCAAGGAGTTTGCATCCTGGAAAAACAAAAATATGCTAGACATCGCAAATCACGAGTGCCACTAGTCATTTTAAATTTTGTTGATATAAGTATACATAAAATGAATTTAATTGAAAAAGTTGAAAAGTGGTTTATTTACTATACATTCCATTTTATTATTTTGCATTAGAGAATTTACGCATTATCCAAACTTTGGCAGTGCCAGACAGCGGAGATGGGTGAAGCGTAGCTGGTAATAAATAAGTAACGGTTTCTAACTTTTTATTTGCGTTATGTATAATTCTTGGATGCTGATTTCATTTCACGTTGTCAGTTTCTCTCTGTGTCACTTA
This sequence comes from Palloptera scutellata, assembly GCA_958295655.1. Classification (NCBI taxonomy): domain Eukaryota; kingdom Metazoa; phylum Arthropoda; class Insecta; order Diptera; family Pallopteridae; genus Palloptera; species Palloptera scutellata. The sequence goes on along the minus strand of OY282449.1, from coordinate 113,645,576 downwards.
AGATGTTCGACATATCTGCAATTTTGTTATCGGCAAGAGGAGGTTTTTGATTCAGGAAGCCGAAGATTACTGGAATTACCACCCTTAACATACTTTTCATAATTACTATATTAACAGAGACTGGTTGTTAGTCTTCAAACTGCATGAGGAAGGCATGTCTCTCAAATTTGGATAGTCAATGCCAAACATAGTGTAGTCAATGCACTAAAGACGAATAAAACGAATTTAAACTCGATTAAATTCTGATATTTAATGAATATTAACAAATATTTCCAATATTTATACAAATCATACTTGACAGTTTATAAAATTGTATTCATTCTGCTTTTTGAATACTTTGTCGAATCATAAATATTAGAAAAACGAGCGTTATAAAGTGAAGAGTCTGTTGAAATCGAAACACTTCAAAAGCTTCCTTTTCGATTTCTTTGCATCTGATTTTTGTAAATTTCCGGTGATATAGAACTTTCAATATGTGAAATACTTTTCACTTTCACTTCTTTATGCTTAAATTTAATTATTCATGTGCCTACTGATGAAATACGTAAATCATTTCAGTAGCTAATAATTTTAGGTACGGGTTAGGCGATTGAAGTGTTACCAACTTCACACCGGTATATCTGGCAACGCGATATGGCCAACTATGTTAAATTCATACCAATGACAGCTGCTTCTATTGTTTACAAGTTACCATAAGCATTTGCATCTAAGTTTTATAGAACAAAAGTTATTCGAAATGGAATTCAAACGTAATAACTAGCGTGATTGCGTTTAATTTGAGTTGAAAATCACAACCAGCTCGAAAGTGAAGGCTCGACTTGAACGACACGTCGTAGTGACAATCAAATGGCCAAAGAACTGAAAATATCCCAGCGAAGCATCCGACGCATATTCCAAAATGAGCTCAAGGTAAATGTTAACAAGTTCCCAAATGATCACACATGATCTTACAGCAAAACAAAACAAAGTTAGACTCGAAAGAGCAAAGGAGTTGTTACGCTTGCAGCAACGTGGCGAATTTTCAAACATTCTGTTCTCTGATGAGAATAATTTTCCTATTGAGCAATTCATAAACTTTCAAAATGATTGTGTTTACTTAATGGATCGCACTTACGAAAATTTGAGCCTTCAAACGGCAGTAATTTTCCATCTCAAGTAATGGTATGGGCAGCTGTGACCGCCGCTGGTCACTGTCCAATCGTTTTCATCGAGCCTGGTGTCAAAGTCAATGCGACTTATTATCGGGAAAATGTTTTGGAAGCTGCTTAATTGCCGTGGGTACGCAAAAATTTCGGTCGTACACCATGGACATTCCAACAAGACTCGGCACCGGCACTGGCACCGCCTCGTAAAGCTCGTGAGAACCAAGAATGGTTAAAAAACCATGTTCCACACTTCATTTCGTCCACACAATGGCTTTCGCATTCGCCAGATGCAAATCCTGTGGACTTTTCCATCTGGGCAATTTTGGAGAGCAAGGTGAGGACTGAAAAGTATGCCAGTATGGATGCGCTGAAGAAAACCCTTGTACGGGAATGGGCCAAAATATCGCAAGATCATATTCGTGCATATTCATTTTTTAACCGTTTGAAGGCCATAGTCAAGGCAAAAGGTGGCCACATCCAGGTAAAGTGAATGGATTCAACAATTTTTATTATTTCCACACATTTTTGTAATTTGAATCAATCAAAATTTATTTCACACAAAAAAAAATATAGTCGTGTGAATAGGGCTTTTTTAACGGGCTTCTATTTTGTGAATCTGTAAGTTTCAAAGTTAGGTTGCTTGAGCATGTTACCATAGACAATTTTGAGTACATTTCTACTGATTACTTTCCTTACTCCTGTGACCCGATAAACTCAGTAAGTACTACTAATGGACGAATCAAAAATTTATCCGGTGTAGAAAAACTCTTCTGGGTACAGTATTCTCGCCTTGAAACTTAATTTCATTACTAATACTTCTTCATCTACTTCAAATGGTTGTTGTGCCAATAAAAGACAAAAAGATCAATGGTTGCTGCCTTTTCGTAAAACCCTACCAAAACAGAGGCACTTAATGTGCATACTCAAATTTATTATAAACACAGTGTATATCGTAAAATTTAAATAAAGGGTGTCACAAAAAGAGTGCACGATTTAAGTAATCTAAAAATAGAATAGAATGGATTATTTGAGCGAGTGGTGATATTTTTATTGCATTGTAAAGTAGACATTTTCCGATTGAGTATGGAATAAAATATCCAGCAAATGGTCCCCGCGGTTCTGATCACGGACCCTTGCTCTTTGAATGAAGTTTTCGTTGAAATTTTTAGAAAGATATGGCTTCATCTCACCGATGACGCTCAGAAATTTTTTGTGGTTTATTCGCAAGGACCTGGGACTTAACAAAACTGAAGGGTGTTTTTTCTAGAAGTGTGGTTTTCAATCTGGTAATACTTTTTTCGGAGTTGGTCTTTTTGACAGCTGTCACTTGATTTTTGCTCAGTTTGGTTTGCCATTTCATAATGAATAGATATACTCCTGAACAATGCTTGCAAATTATTGAAATTTGTTATCAAAACTCATGCGCTGTGAAAAAACTGTTTCGCAAGCTACGTCCATTTAGCGAAGAGGCTAATTTTTGGCTCAATGGATACGTGAATAAGCAGAATTGCCGTATTTGGAGTGAAGACCCGCCAGTGGCAATTCAGCAGCTAGCAATGCATCCCGAAAAATGAACTGTTTGGTGCGGTTTATGGGCAGGCGGCATCATTGTACTTCTTCAAAGACGATGAAGGCCTCAACGTTACGGTCAATGGAGAAAGCCACATGCCACACTGTACGCGAAACCATGCATCAATTGAGAGGGGAATTTGGTGAGCAGCTAATCTCACGTTTTGGTGTAGTCAATTGGATCGTGTGATTTGACCCCGTTAGACTATTTTTTGTGGAGCTATGTTAAGTCTCTTGTCTATAGGGACCAGCCAAACATGATTGCTGCTTTAGAAGCCAACATTGAACTGGTGAGATTCCAGCCGAAATTTGTGAAAAATGTGTGAAAATTGGACTTTCAGAATGGATCACTTAAAGCTTAGCCGCTGGCAACATTTAAGTGAAATTATCTTTAAAAAGTAAATGGCAGGAATTTATTTGGTCGCTGTGGCGTAGTGGTAATGCGTTGGACTGCTACGCAGTGTGTCCGGGGTTCGAATCTCGGCACAGGCAAAATCAAAAAGTAGAAAAAATAATATTTCTACACGGCACCTCTTGCCACCTTGTGGAAGGCAATGGCAAACCGACAAGAACAAAAATTGCTATGAAAAGCTTTTCACTTCGCCGTTCGGATTCGGCATTAAACTGTAGGTCCCTTCCATTCATGTACAAATATAACACGCACAACATGAGTGGATGCGAAAAGCTCGGCCTAGGCCTTCCATGGGCTGTTGTGCCATTAAAAGTAAAGTAAAGTAAGGAATTGATTTATCGATCCAAATAAAAATTTCATTCACTTTTGTAAAATTTCTGTGTTTTTTTTTTTCATTTTCAAAAACTTAACTCTTATAAAAATCACCCTTTACAAAGAAAGAAATGGCATACGTTCTGGGTGGCCAGTTGACATCGGAATTTCGAGAGATGTTTCGGTCTGGAAATCGTTGCTTCAATAAATCGATGGTTTCTTGCGCGGTGTGACAGGTGGCGCTGTATGGATCCTGTCGTTCGGATGCATGCCGTCCAGTTGAGGTCACAAGTACTCCGTTATCATGTTCCCATAAGAAATGCCACTCGCCGTCCCTGCATTTCCAGCCTCATTTTCACAATGATGACGTATTGTTTCTTTGTTAAGCGCTCCATTTTTAATATTCAGAACAATCGTAGCCGACAGTTCTTAAGTTTCAGAGCTGCCACTTGCACAGAAAAAAATTGCACAAAATTTAAATCGTACACTCTAATTGGCACACCCTATATTTATATGTACCATACATATATAATAACTCTTTGAGAAAATTCTCGATGATCCCTCAAAGACACGCATGTGATACCCTCTGTAATTAAGTACTTACTGTTTACAAATTTATTTTACCTCAGTTTTTTTTTATTATTCACATTTCCATATACTCGTACATAAATACATACCATAAATCGCATTATGTACTTACATAATGCATATAAAGTAGATATTTTAATATCAGAGGTGCAAAAGAATTTCTTGCATAGAAATTGAGCTTAAGCAAAATTATATGCAAAATGATGTACATCGAAATATGTTTGGAGAAGGAAGCATAAGGAGAAGAGCGTCAGCTCTGGCTACACTAACATGAACCTCTTAAATTTAGACATTTTTATTATAACATAAAAAGGAAAAACCGCATACATTCATAAAATGTAGAACGAGATAGCAAGCATCCAAAACAGCCGACCAAAGAAAACGAAGAAGGGAAAAGAGAAGGTATTCGTGTTGTATATTTTTCTGAAGCACTTGTTGCTTCTAACGTTTATTTGTATATGATAACTTAGTTATATTCATGTAAGTGTGTGTGTGTGTGTGTGTGTGTGTGTGTATGTATGTATGTATGTATATTTGTCTCTGTTCCTCTTTTCATAACAACTGTAGATTCTCAAAGAGCTAAGAATACACATTACAGTGTCATAAGTATATACCTAATAAATATGTAACCACCTACGCCCAACCCAAAATAGTTCTGATTTCAACCTGCTTTCATCTGATTACCTAATAGACACGGATATTGATGTTCCATATTTCATTCGAGTTACAATTATGTACCAATATTGTTGTAGCTGCTGTTATTGATTTACTTTACTTTTAATGGCACAACAGCCCATGGAGGCCCTAGGCCGAGCTATTCGCATCCACTCATGTTGTGCGTCTTATATTTGTGCATGAATGGAACCTACAGTTTAACGCCGAATCCGAACGGCGAAGTGAAAAGCTTTTCATAGCAATTTTTATGCTTGTAGGTTTGCCATTGCCTGCCAAGAGGTGCCGTGTAGAAAAATTATTTTTTCTAATTTTTGATTATACCTGTGCCGAGATTCGAATCCCGGACACTCTGCGTAGCAGTCCAATACAGCATAAACATAACAATTGTAGCATAAATCGCATATTAATTGTGGCACAGTGCAAATGAATGGATTTGGATTTGTTTATCGTAAAAATTTATTATTAAAATTTTATTTGTTAGTGTTTCCTTATAGAGGAGTCAAAGAAGTGAACACACTTTTCTTAAAATGATTGAACCAATATGATCATTGGATGTGAGTTAATAGGTACATAAACTCCTTGAATCTCTCCAATATTGGCAATTACCTCCATATTCCCATTTTAAGAGTAGTAAGTATATCTTAAGATTGCAGAAATTGAGATATTGCGTTTTGCTTTTCGTTCCTTATTATTGCGTCAAGACTAGTCCGAATTTGTCAAACGGAGACATGTTTGAAAGGTGACATTTCAGGTAATTTTGGTAAGTTTTTTTTTTGACAATTGTGTAATTTGTCACTAGTGTAAAAAGTTACATTGATTTGGAAATAGAGTAAAATATCTGAAGAAATATGCTATGTAATGCTTTATTACCAAAGAAAAGGTAACGATGCTGTGAAA